>OZ010789.1:77856887-79056887 GCA_963932465.1 Maratus speciosus | reverse complement strand
GAGAATAAATGAATATATCAGGGATACTGAAAGTTTCCTGTGTTTAAAATATCCAATTAAAAGTAAACAAAAACTACTGCGATATAGTTTTAAAAATTATATTTCAAAGTTCCGCTGAAAATAAACTAATGGTTCACGAAGAATTACTTTTAAATGCATTTTTTTAAGCAAGAGACTGCAAATAAAATTCAAATTGATATTTATTTAGTATGGATTCACATCTATATTCCAAATTTATTATATGCATCGATTATTACTATTTAAAAGAATTCTTCTATTAATGTAGTTACTTTCATTATTGAGATGTTAAAAATATTAACGAAAAAATTATAAGTGTACTCTCTATTTACGAGTGCAGTGTTAATCAATCAAATTTTTAAACATTTTTATTTTCTGCAGTGTTTCTAAAAAGAAAATATTAAAATTCTTAAAATATCCGACCTCCACTTTTTGATAACTTTAGATGTTTTGGTGTACCCTGAATATGATTGGGGTATTTTTGCAGCTGTATCTGACTTTCTGTTTGAGATGCTTCAAAGGGGTCTGTGAGTTACACAAATTTTACGAGGTTTGTAACTCAAGAACTTAAGTACAAATTTTCCTGTAAGTTTATATTTCGTTCTTCTTTGACGAACATAGGGATGGTACGATTAATGAAACGAAAGTTCCATACATGTTTCTAATCAAGATGTTTATCAACCGTTACATCCACATACAATGTGATTCATAAATATCGAAACGAAAGCTTATTTCCTTAAATATTGCCCCTAGACCTTTACTTCTAGTTGCAAAGTTTTGTAAAAAAGGGTCAATATTTTATGACATAAGTTGCAACTCCACGGTTGGTCTATTTGAGAAAACAGAAAAAAAATGTTTTATACGGTCCCCGTAGGATAAATTTGGATCAAATTAGAAAAAGTTTCATTATCTATTCCTGATTGAAACAGAAAATTCCATCTTGATCTCTCCAAAAACACAGAGATATTAAAATCCAAATTTTGTGACTTACACCCCTTAATCATACCTCTGAGCGAAGTGATATTAATTCATTTAGAATGAAATATAAGGAACATCCACAAATTAACCCATTAACCGCTGGTGTTGCGTTGACGCAACAGTCAACATAAATGCGTATAAAAAATTAGCTATCAAACGAATTTTATATTAATAGTAATTTTTAAGTAGGGAACATTATGGTTAATAATTCAATAGAAAAATATTTTCTTTCAACATTTTTTTTCTATTTAATAACAAGTTCGAAACTTAAAGCATTTTTAAAGGAAAACTTCGCGTTGTCATTTTCGCAGAAAAAATATAGTTAAACATTATGTAAGCTTTACAGTAAATCTGTTTTTAGTCAAAGTCAAATTACATCAGCACATTCAACGAATCAGTTGCTTTGGTTTTAGTGGGGAAGGAAGAGAAAATAGGTGTTGCGTTTACGCAACGTCAGCGGAAAAGGAGTAGTTCGTATATTCACTCATGTCGTTCCACTCTGTGTATTTTTTTCTTATTCCGTGCTCATAGAGATACTTGCAACAGGATATCTTACGTTAGAGGAAGGTCTTCAAAGAATTTTTAATAAAGATTCACGTAATGATGACGGGAACAAAACTGATCGTATCGTTATTTCATCAGAAATAGGAGAATTTTTTGTTGAAGAAGGAGGAAATGATAATATATCAAAAAATGATAGTGATATTTTACCATGCGCTACCACTAACACAATTGAAGTGTGCGTAAAAAAATAAGTTTGTACCCTCTAAAAGTAGTACGAGTCATACATAAAAAAAAAAAAAATGGAGACTTGAAGTGGATAAAAATGTAAATATTTATTATGACTCAGCCAAAAAATGAAGAAAAAATAAAACCTTGACAAATGCGGGAAGATATAAAGATTATATTCGAAAAAAAAAAACCCTCACTTAGATTTCACATGTGAAGTTGCTTTGTACCTTTTACAAAATCCCTTTGAATGCAAAGAGTTAGCTATAAACAGACCAGCCACAAAAAGGCATAGTAAGTTCCCCATGAAAAAAACCATTACAGACAAAACACCGGGCATTTAACCCTTTCCAGGGCAAAGCATTTCAATTTCTAAAATGTTGAATTGAATGAATGACACTGGAATTTACGAGCAATTACATAAAAAAGAAAAATTACTTTACCAAAATTCTGGTGCCATTGTGGCATTTGGGAAATAAAATTAATTGGTTTCATTAGTACACGACTGACACTGTAAGGGTTAATCGAGAAATCCGAAGACATCAGAAGACTGCATTGTAAATAATGTGATAGCAAGAATGTTTCAGGGTGCAGTAAATTTCTGATGTTGTTTTACATCATTAGTGTAGCAACTATTTTTATACTTGAAACTGTTTTCTGGATACGATCATCAATTTAGAAAGTAAAAATAAATTAAATTTTAATAATACATTAATTACCTTTAATGTGATTGTTTGCTGTCTAAATTGTAACAAAGTTAAAAAAAATCTTCCAGTGCCCAAATATGCAATAAAACACCGCTGATGCTCAGCTGAACTCAATAAACATCAGTACTCTTATTCCGCTGACGTTGCGTGAACGCAACACTCAATTTTTCGTAAGCTAACACAAATTTTGTTATTTCCACTATAAATTAATGTTATATATGTTCAAATGAATAACCAAAATCATTTGTATAAAAAAATTTTAAACCCCTATAGTTTTGGCGGTTAATGGGTTAAACTTTATTAAATATTGATTTAAGATAGTGTCTCTCATTTTGGACATAAAAATATCAGCGTATAGATTTTACGTCAAATGGGCTGGAGGTCTGAGAGGGGAGAAATTTCTAGGTCCGTGCCCAGCCCGACCCACATAAAAACCCAGCCCAGTTTACAGTATAAAAATTAAAAGTTCTGCCCGACCCAGTGTATGGTATAAAAGTTAAAAATTCGGCCCGAAGCCTGCACGACCCGACTCAGTTTCTACAAAACATGGATTTTTACGTCGATGTAGTTAAAAAATTTTTCGTACGAGAAGTTCTTACCAAAAATACTTATTTTATGTTTTTATCATTTTTATAAGATTCACTTTTAAAGAAGCGTGCTAGGTTGTGATATTCATTTTTTTATGAATATTTGTATGTAAATGTCTCAGTTATCATTAATATCGTTAATCCATACTCCACGTATTGGAAACTTTGAAAAATGCTATACAGTAAAATATTATAAGGCGGAATGAAAATGCAGAGACAAAAATGCGTTATGAATAAGTTCCTTTCGTATTTGGCGTATATGTATTGTGCTCTTTTTTAACAAAATATTATAATAATTTTGCATGGACCAACACATTTTTGTGTTTAATAAAGGATTCTATCATAGGCAGGTTCTTTTTCATAGGTTTTACTGCATTTTAATTTTATTGTCTAGAAATCTGAAATTCTTTAAAAAGAATAAAGTTTAAAGTTTAATTTTAGAAAAATGGCAATTTAAAAACATATGCATTTTTTTTAAAAAAATTATGTGCCGGCCCAAATTTTGTAGATTTTTGCTCGTACCAGGCCACACCGAGATAATGATTTTCATTTGTGCTGGGCAGAGACTGGTACTGAAAATTTCGACCGGTTAAGAATTAGGAAGAATGAAGCCAGTCCCGGATCATTATCAAAAAAGTACGTTAAGCCCATCTTGGCCCGTTCGGATTCTTCTTAAATAATCAAGGCCGGAGCACAGCACGGTCCGGAAAGAGAAATCTGGGCACGGCTCGGGCCAAGCCTTAATAAAAAAGTAAGGCCCGGACCGAAATGAGTAAAGTCCAGGCGGCCCAAGTGTCGTGGATGAACATAGGCCCTAGGCCGGGATATAGAGGTCTTGATCGACCCTATTACAGAAATATAAAAGAAAAGTTTCAAACGGGCCTGACCGTCAGAATAAAGTCTTTTTTAATGGGCCTGTGCGGGCCTACAAAAAATCTGAATTTGAGAGGGATAAATTTATGAAAAAGCTCAAAATCGGCATGTTAGAAAATGCTTGGTTAAATCGTCTGAGACATTTCAACAGTATAGAAAGAAGGCCACATAAAAATTAAGTTGTTATATGTTCTTAAATAGACCCCCGCCCCGTAGGGTTGCAACTTATGTCATCGAATTTTGCAAGTTTTTTATTATGAAACTTTACAATTGACAGTTTGGGTCTAGGGGCAATATTTAAGGAAATAGGATAGTGTTTCTATCTTTATGAATTTCACCGTATATCGTTTTCGCTGTATGCGGATAGATTCAGAAGTTTCCAAAATAAAATACTTTTAAAGAGGTGGGGATTTTTTTAACACTCTCCAAAATAGTTGGAATGTTTAAGATTTTAGAATACAGTAGAACCTCTTTTATCCGAAACTCTTTTAACCGAAACTTTCGATTAAACAAAACCATTTTTTTTTAACTATCATATTCCTTCTGTGCACATGATCTTTTCTGAACTTCGAGTACATATAAATATATTCGATCCATTTTCTTAGAGTTCCTTTTAATTTAACTTGGGGTACCGTAAGCTGCGGATTGAAACGAAGAAACGAACAAATTATCGATTATGAAGCTTTTGAATGTTTTGCAAAAGGTTTGGCATGGCTGGAGCAGTAGAAAGACTGTGATACTGGTTAACTAATAATATTAAAAACACCATGATGGAGCTTCAAAGCAAAGACAGTCGAAACTGCGATAAAAAAAAAAAACATTTTTTCAAACCCTTGTGATGCATGTAAAAGGTACTCAATATGAAAATTAAAATTCAGGTAATTTATCTTTGTTTCTATTTTGCTATTGCTTTATTTTTATTAAGCACTTGTTACCATAATACGAAATATTGCACATGTTTCCCCTTAATCTTAAAATTGAAGAATTCTCGATTATCCGAAAACTTCGATTTTCCGAAAGAGGGTCGGTCCCAAATATAATCGAGGATAATCGAGGTTCTACTGTGCTTAATATTTTACGAGTTTACTTAATTGTTCTATTGTGTATTTAAAAAACCAAAATAAAGTAAATAAAGTAAACATAAATCTAGAGTGTATCTTTGTGCTGAAAGGAAAATAAAATATCCAACACGAAAACGAAATTAAAATTTGAATAAATAGGATTAACCGCAATTCTGTTGCGTATCTAGAACATTAAATTTAAATAATAGTTGAGCAACGAGAATTTTATTTCAAGAATTATAACTACTTTGATAAATAATCTAAAGATAGCTTAAAAGAAAAAAATATTTCACAAAAATATTTAATTTAATTTTCAAATTTTCTTAATTCGATAAGTCATGTTAATTTTTATTATTTTACAGAAGATTTATGGAACAAATAAGATTTTTTTTTCGTATATATCGGGTTTTTCCCAAGTAATTCAATAATCACTTTATACATTTTGATACAATTGCGGTGATGAATGATACACCTGCAGTTTTAATAAAAGGCATCATATATCTTCATTGAAATAAAAAAGAAGTGTTATGTGGAGATAGTCTTTGACACATTTACAATACGAAATCGTTTTTCGTGTAAATTAATCATTTTTATTTTCAAATTACTACATTATCTCTTTTTTTTCCACATGTTTTGATAAAAGAAGAGAAACATACAATGTCGAAATCAATATTAGTTATCAAATATAGCAGTAACTGAATTTTATTGAAAAAATTTTGGATTTGATACTTTTGTGCGTTTAGTTTTGTGCTACATAAGTAACTTATTTTACCACTAAACGCTACTTTTACCATTATCCTTTACATTCTGAAAACAATATAAATACAAAAATTAAATGCGAAAGAATAATCATTAAATGTAAATAAGCCGACTTGCACTGTTACAGGTACTCAAGAATAAGAACAGCTTATCGCTCTTTTTCTGAATACATTTGGTGATCTTCAACAATGTTTGCAATTGTAGACAATGCTTTCAATAATATTATCTTTATCATAAATCTACAACTATGCTTAAACTTTTTTGCAGATAGCTGTTAAAAGGCGCGTATTTTCTTTGCATATAAAACTAGTCGGATGTACAATCTCAAAACTTTCTTCTGTCTCATGCATGTTAAGGGGGTAGGATACCTTTGAACACGTCGAAAAAGTAAAAAATATCACGCTTCAAAACTTCTGTAATAAGTCAAAAATAAAAATCAAACTTCATTTAAATATAAAGCTCATATTTAAATTTACATTTCAAAATATATATATACTTGTAAATTCATAAATCAATATTGAAATGATAAGTTTAAAAATATATGATAATAAGAGAAAAAAAAAATTGCACGCCAGATAAAATCTGAAAATACGCATATAAAGAGGAAATTTTGGTGAAAATAAATACAAAATAGAGTTACCTTTATACTAAAACCAGAATATTTGAAAAAAATATTGACTAAATTAAAAAAATTAACTAAAAATTAAAAAAATTCACTTTTTGAAAAATATTTTCAAAGTACAAAAACTGAAAAAAAAAAAAAAAAAAAATACATTTTCTGGTTTTAAGTTGTAGATAATACAGAAATTAATATGCGGTAAAAATTTCTTTTGATTGCCATGCATAGTTTTTTAGTAATACTGCGCGCAATATCAAAATTCATCGTTTTGAATAAACGCAACGCAAAGTTTAATTATCCTATCTAGTCTTAATATGTAGTCATAATAAAACTTCCATAATTTGTCAACTAAAGGGATTTTTTTAATGCGGTTTTTTGCATATTGTTCAGAAATGATTACATAATCAAAATATGTATTTAAAAAAAATCGAAAATTTTGATGGTTTTAAGGTATCCTACCCCCTTAATATTTCAACATTTGTGACACAGGTTAATACTTCGGTGTTATTACTTCAATATTACACCAACTTTGATTTTCATCTTAAGATTCTAATTCATCTTCAAATCGGAGTAAAAACGAATTAATCTCAATCATAATTTTTAATAAAATTATTATTTTTCGATATTCTTTTCGTGCATAAGCTGCTTGAGAATCGCCGGGATAGCAGGATGCGAATTTCTCGTCGATTCATCAAAAGCCGATGCACAATAGAACTATGAAAAAGCGAGAAAAACCCCCTATTACGCCCCCCCACGTGTCGGAATCTCCCCAAATTCATGTGGGACCTCCTGCCGCTAGCCCAAAACATACACATAAAATTTTGTTCAGTTATATGTTTCTTCATACTCTTTTTGAAGGTACAATAATGCAAATGCCATAAAATTTGCTATCCCAGCGCCCCCTTTCGGCGGAATATTTCCATATTCAAGGAGGACTTGCTTGCCATAGTCAAAAACATACACATGTAATTTGCTTGAATTCCATGCATAACCTGATACATTTTTCGATGGTACAATAATGAAAATGGCGATAATAACATACAATAATAAAATACAAAAGCTCTATTACAGCGCCCCCTTCTGACGAAATATTTCCAAATTTTAATAGGATCTGCTAGTAAGAGCCAAAAACGTACACAAAAAATATTGTTCAGTTCTATGTGTAACTACATGCATTTTTCGATGATTCAAAGAGAACACACGGGCATACGGATAAACAGACATACGCACGGACAGAAAGGCATTCTTTCAAAAACATGTTTTTCGGGATCTCTAACGCCAAAAACATGTAAATCCGTCGAAAACTGGAAGTCGAAAAAAATTTAAATTACAATACTTTCTTCTCTAGAAAGGAGAATGTAAAAAAAATACGCTACTTCGGAGTAAATAAAAAAAAAACAAAAATGATATATGTATGTTTTTTTTTTTTTTTTTTTCAGTAAAGTATTATTTTTTAACAATTAAGAGGAAAAGTATAAGTTCTCAGATGTATGATTAACATATAAGTATATATTTTCTGTGTTTTTCCTGTTACTTAAAAAAATAAATATATATCGTGTCTATATCATATTTTCGTAGTTCCCCTGACTAATAACATTGGATTTAGGAAAATATTAAAACGCAAAATATTATTACATAATTTATAAAGTGCAACTCCGAATGCTTTTCAATGACACAAAGTTACACACGCGTAATGTTATAATTCAAAACGTTATTAATTAAAAGCGATTGTAATCAATCAATAATTAATATTAAAAAATTATCAAATCTTTCTATTTTTTCTAAAACGTTTCCAAGAGGTTTTTATATTCTATTAATACGTTTTCTCAATCAGGAACATAAGTTTTTCGGATGCTACGAATTTTCAAGTAAACATGTCCATGTTCAACTAACATGCTTTTTCAGATAAATATGATAAATAAACTGCATTAAAATTAACATTAAAATTAATCAAATATTTATTAATCGAGGACAGTATAAATAAATGACGAAATAAAACGTACAATAATCTCTTCCAAATTACCCATGATATACATCAACGTTCTTCAAATTTATAATGCTCACAAACTTGTATTACTTAGAAGGCTAAAAAACATTTTCTTGAAAAAAGGGTTTTTTTTTTTTTTTTTTTTACATTTATTTTCCAAAAAAATTCGAGTAGTTTTATAGTATATACATTTTTTTCTCAACCCGGAATATGGATTTTTCGTTGCTTTCCCCAAGTAAACAACTTCATCTTCAACAAACATTTCTTACAGACACGTATGATAAAGTAAAAGCATTAACATTAACATTAATTTTATTTTGTAATCTTTCATGTATAAATTCTATTACGCAGCTGAAAATGTTTAATTGAGAATTTATAACACTCTAAAACACGATGTTGATGCGTGAGAAAACAGGTCAGAAACATACATCATAAAAACTCCTCTAAAAGGTTTCAGAAAATTATTCGCAGCATAAGACATTTTAATTTTTATAAATTCCTCGTTAAATGTCAAAAATACACTTGTTTCTGCGGTTACAAAAGATAAAGAATGCTTTTCATTACCGTGGGTAACTCGGAAGATGTTAATTTATATTTTCGCTCTTGTGGTTATTAACCCTCGATATGCTATTTCTTTCGGCCAGCAATTAAATTATCGTCTTTAAAAAATAACGTTACGTTATATAAGCTAGCCGTAAAACAAAGTAGATGTAAAATTGCACGGGATAATCTCTACTGCATAAAACTTCTAAGCATCGCACATATTCAATTTTTATTCCATCGCATAGGGGAAAAAAGTACATTTAAATAAAATTTGTTTGAAAACTGCATCGCAATTTATTTTTGAAATATTAATTTATTTTTTTAGTTTTTAACGAATTTTTTTGAACCTTGAAAATTGATGTACCCCATTCCTGTAGAAATTAAAGGAAAAATAGTTGGAAAATAGTAGACTATTATATCTTTTTGTTACCATTTTGATATAATAACAAAAAAAAAATGTACTTTAAATACGTGTTATTTTGAAAAAAATATAAATAAATAATTTCTGATAAAACATGGAACTATTATAAACTATATTTAATTTTAAGTATCTGTATTAATGTTACAAGCAAATGAAAGCATATTAATCACTAGGTAGTCGATTTTGTTTGGTCGAGTTTCTTCAATGAAGGCATCGCATTTTTGTTGAAATTGCGTATTATTCTGTGATAGCGACGTCATTTGCATACTTTTCTGTAGATATTGTTTAAGACTAAATTTTCAATGTGGAATTCTTCAGCGGATGCGAATGACATCATTTAAGATAAAATAAAAGTGCGCGTTTTAAGTCTTAAAACTGAAATATGTTTTGTACTTTATATTTATATACGTATTTTTTTTTACATCGGTGGCGACCCTAAATTCTGAAAAGGCGAAATTCCTGTTTTCTACTATTATATTTTCATAGATTAAAAAACATTTACGTTTTTCAGAGTGTGCAGGAACCATATTTTACAAAAACAACTGCATTAATCAATTTCAGATTTTTGTTTTTCATTTTAGCAATATATTAATTACATTTTGTTTAATGTGTGATAAAGTAAATAAAATCCATTGTGCAAAGTGTCTACCGTTTTACATTATTCATCTATACTTCCTATTATAAAGAGGAAAAAATTGTTTATTTGTAGGAGGTAAGCTCTGGAACTACCAAACCGATTCCAAAAATATTGGTATCAAAATGATGGTGTCAGTCCAACTTAGAACATAGGCTATATCTTATGTCCGTGTCACTGGCCAAAAGGGGGTGCAGGAGCAAAAAACATTCTAAAAATGTGATTTTTGTGTTACTGAAGGACCTAGAAACATAAAATTTGGAATGGTAGTTACTTATAAGATACTAATGATCTCTAAGAACATTTCTTAAAAAAATCGAAATTAAAAAAGGGGGAAAATGCGCGAAAAGCGTTCTAAAAAACGTTCTAAATGTCTATTTTTACGCAGTTTCAGAAAGTACCAAACCGATTTAAAAAATAATGGTGTCAAAAGGATGGTGGCAACCTTTGCTCCTACATAGATTACATTTATGTCGGTGCCAATACCCCTAAAGGGGGTGCAGGAGCAAAAAACGTTCGAAATTGCGATTTGTGTGTTACTGAATGTTCCAGATACGTGGAATTTGGCATGGTAGTTACTTATTAGATACAAATGATCTCTAAGAACATTTCTTAGAAAATTCGAAATTTATAGAGGTGAAAATGCGTAAAAAGCGTTCTAAAAAACGTTCTAAATGGCGATTTTTACGCAATCTCTAAAAGTACCAAACCGAGTTAAAAAATAATGGTGTCAAAATGATGGTGACATCCCTTGCTCTAATATAGGCTACATTTTATGTCGGTGCTCCTACCCCTAAAGTGGGTGCAGGAGCAAAAAATCGTTCAAAATTGGGATTTTTGTGTTACTGAAAGGCCCAGATACATGCAATTTGGAATGGTAGTTACTTATAAGATATAAATAATCTCTAAGAACATTTCTTAAAAAATTCGAAATTTAAAAGGGGTGAAAATGCGCAAAAAGAGTTCTAAAAAACGTTCTAAATGGCGATTTCTACGCAATCTCAGAAAGTACCCAACCTATTTTAAAACTAATGGATGGAAATTGATGATGACTGCCCTTGCTCCAACATAGTCTCTATTTCATGTCGGTGTCACTACCACCTAGGGGTTGCAGAAGCAAAAAACGTTCTAAATTGCGATTTTTGTGTTACTGAAGGGCCTAGAATCCTGAAATTAGGCAGGGCAGTTATTTGTAAGATACAAATGATCTCTAAGAACATTTCATAAAAAATCCAGATTTAAAAGGGGTGTAAATGAGCGAAAAGCGTTCTAAAAACTTTCTAAATTGCGATTTCTACGCAATCTCAGGAAGTACCGAATCGATTTTAAAAAATAATGGTGTGGAAATAATGATGACAGCCCTCGCTCCAACATAGGCTGTCGTGTTCATGTCGGTGCAACTACCTCAAAGGGGGTAAAAGAGCAAAAAACGATCTAAATTGCGTTTTTTGTAATAATGCAGGGGCTAGCAACTTGAAACTAGGCATGGTAGTTACTTATAAGATATAAATGATCTCTAAGAACATTTCCTAAATAATTCGAAATTTAAGAAGGGTGAAAATGGGCGAAAAACGTTCTAAATTGCGATTCCTACGTAATTTCAAAAAAATACCCAACCAATTTCAAAAGCAATGGTTAGAAATTGATTATTACAGCCCTTCCTCCAATCTATTTCATGTCATTACCGCCTTGCGGTTGAATTTTAAAAGAAGTTCTATGTGATTTTTGTAATACTGTAGGGGCTAGCAACTTGAAATTTGGCATGGTAATTAATTATGAGATGTAAATACTCTCTGAGAAGGGTTTCTTAAAAAATTGAAATTTAAAAGGGGTAAAAATGAAAGAAAGGCGTTCTAAAAACGTTCTAAATAGCGATTTCTACTCAATCTCAGGCAATATAAACCGATTTCAGAAGTAATGGTTTCAAATTGATGGTGACAGTGCCCGCTCCAACATAGCAACCACTTAACTAACCGCCTGGGGGTTACAGGAGCAAAAAATGTTCTAAATTGCGTTTTTTGTGTTACTGACGGGGGTCTAACATTTTAAATTTGGAATGGTAATTACTTCAAAGATGCAATTTTTTTCTAAGAATAGTCGAAAGGAAATTCCAAATTTAAACGGATGAAGTGAGTGAAAACCATTCTATAAGCTTTCTAAATTACGATTTTTATGCATTCGTATGAAATACGAAACCAATTTCAAACATAATGGTTGCAAATTGATGGTGATAGAACCTGTTCAAACATAAGCTATATTTTATGTCGAGGGTTGCAGGAGCAAAAAAACTAAATTGCGATTTCTGCGGTACTGAAGAGGCTAGAAACTAAATGCAGCACGGTAGTTACTTATAAAATATAAATGTCCTCTATGAACAGTCGAAAATAAATTCGAAATTAAAAAGGGGTGAAGCGAAGGGAAGGAGCGTAAAGCATTCTAAAAGAATCCTAAATTACGATTTCTATGGTATCTCAGGAAATAATGAACCGATTATAGAAGTTATTGGTTGCGAATGAAGAGTGATAGTCCCTGATCCTATACGGGCTATACTTTATGCGGGTCACTACCAACTGGTTGGCAGGAACAACAAGAAAGCCTTTAAAAATATCTAAATTCCGTTTTCTATAGAATATTGGGAAATCCGAACCGATTTCAAGGTTAATGTTGGCAAATTAATGGTGGCAGTCTCTGTTTCAACATTTTTCGAGACATTCTATTTCAACTCTGTTTCGGCATTTTATGTTGGTGCCACTAACATCAGAGAGGTGGTACACTGTTAAAAATTTGCAGCATTCTGGCAGGTCATTTGGCCGTTTTTTTTCGAGAACGGTTACACAACCGTAATTTTAACACTATTCTGACCATATTATTGGCCATTTTATGGTCAGAATATAGTTAAATTATGGTTATGAAACCGTTTTTTCAAAAAACGGTCGAATGACCTGCCAGAATGCTGCAAAATTTTTAACAGTGTAGACTGTTAGACAAGAAGCTTGGAATTTGACTTGATGGTTAATTTTAATATGTAAATGTGTTAAGATGGCTTCTAAAAAATTCAAAACTTCAAATGAATAGAAAAAAGCGCCTATGAAATGAGCAATAAAGTCTCAAAATACTTTCTAAATTATCATTTAATTGGAATTAGTTTTAGTTCTTATTAATTACAATCTCATTTTTGTCTATTGCACTTATAAAATGAAGTTTAGTCAAACTGTGGCTAAATTTGTAATTTTTGAATTACTTCAAAAAGTGTTCTTCTAATAAAAAAATATTCATGCAAATATCACTTGGCATGTTTCAACTATTACGCGAGCAAAGCCGCGGGGTTTGCTAGTTTATTATAATTCGATATTTAAGCATCGTTGCTTTAAATTTAAACCACACAATATTCTCTCAGAAGAAAATAAAAAACCGCAACACTTCATAAAATATATAAATAATATCTCATGACGATTTATTCAGAGGAAAATTAAAAAGGAAATAAATGTATTATAGTTTTAAATTTAGGAGCAAAGCAATCACCAAAAACATCGTCATTGAAATAAATAACAAAAACAAAATCAAATAATTTTAATAAACTGAAATCGTTTTTTTTAGTGGGAGACATTCAAATCATTTCAGTCGAACTTTTTTAGAAACATTTAATTTAATTATGTAGTTATTTTTATAATGAATGAAGTATTTATATGTATTAATCTTTTGGGTTTCGCTTTGTTGCTTAGTTTATTATTTTTCTATAACTGCATGTTTTCAAATAATCAGAATAATGATTTAGTATAACTTCTTTGTAAATATTTTTTTAGAATAATTTCATATTGTTTTTTATTTTTATTTTTCAATTACTTCTTTGAAAATTTATTTTAAAGAGTTGTAATTTTTAGAGCTGAAATATACTTAAATAAATAATAGTATTATTTTTAATGAATTTAAACATTATTTAATAAAAATATATTTGTTTAATACATAATTGAATAAAATTTGAGTTTTTTTATATATTTTGTATTGGATATTGTTTGTACTTATTATGTGTTATAATTCACAGGAAGAAAATGTGCATTAATTGGAGAAAAATATTTAATCGAAAGTAAATGTGTTTATATTAATTCTTTGTATGCTCAACGTCATAGAAAAACGCTTTAATAAAAGACTATATATAGCGTAGAAAATGTTTTCATTTACCTGTACCGGAATAACTTATACATCATTTGAATGAACAAAACATACATTTATACATATATAAAGCATATCACATAACAATTATTGCGATGGAAATTAAAAAGGAAATGTGTTATATTTTTCAATTTTAAAGTAGAGCAATCGCCAAAATCTCGTCATTGATATAAAAAACAGGAAAAAAAATAATAATTTAATAAAATCCTTTTAAAAACGGAAGACATTGAAATGTTTTTAGTTCAGCTGATTTCAGAAACATTTAATTATATAAACTTATAATGAATAAAGTATTTTATATACATAAATTCATTGTATTTCGCATCGCATTATTTCTAATTTACATTGCATTAAATATATATATACATATATGCATATACAGTCACCTCTCAATACACGCATTTGAAGGTGTTGATTTAAAATCGCGCATAACTGAAAGCCGCGCATAACTAAGAGGATTTTGTATGTAGTAATTCTTTATACACATTATACATATTAAGGGGAAGAAAAACATTTCAAAATATAAGGATTATCATTAATGACATTTTATAAAATAAAAGGGGTGTGAAATGTACTTAAAAAATAATCGTTACATTTTCATAACAAAACAGAATAAACATAAAATTTCATTTTACGCAGAAGAAAATACACTTACATAAAAAATGCCAATTAGTCCTATTTAAGAAATCATCAATGCTAGTTTGTTTTTGCTTAGGTCGCTTTTGTACAACGGCCTTTGCTAATACATTGAAATGCGACATTGTGTTTGATGCTGCATCAATATTTTCAAGGTAACATCTCATATGTCCAGGACACCGAAAGCATTAATATAAGATAGTACAATTACAGTATCAGTTTCATCATTATCATCATCCATGTTCTTCTTCTTTTTCAACTGTCACGTCATCAAAAACAGTTTCAATATATCTTATTTCCGTTGTTGCAAAGCTTTCATCAACTTTGACGAAACTTTGAAAGAAAGACAATCTAGTCTTATACTATCTCATTCTTCTTCATCTATGTTGAAATCATTGCTGTTGTTTTGATTTTCCTGTAATGGAATAACTTCTGCATCATTTGAATGAACAAAAACCGCTTTTCTAAAGCAGTTAGAAATTGTTGTACCTGTTACGTTATTCCAAGAGGAAACCAACATATGCACAGCATTGAGAATCTAAATTTTCATGAATTCCTTTTTCTGCTCTAGTGATTTAAACATTCTCCGCACTAAATCTTTCCTATAGTGCCCATCCGACCGTATTATCCCCATATCTAATGGCTGGTACTTGCTACTATAATTTGCAGGAAAATATATATTTCGTGTATGTGCCAGAAATGAAAGATCGGACGGATAGGCGGGGCACTGATCCATAAATAGCAGAACTTTTCTTCTTTTCGAATATTTAATACGTGATTTATCACATTGCATATTAAGCGTAGGATCAACAGAGTGAAAAATGTACAAGCCGGGAATCGAACCCGTAACCATTGGAATAGCGCCCCAAGTGCTTTACCATTTAAGCTACGAAGACGATACCCAGCTTAGCATCTCTCACTCACATATGTTGGTAAGGTTGCAACGGCAGCACAAGATGGAACTCTCTGCATGAGCACACAATCCTGCGGCTAAACATGAGAAACAAATAATCCAAGCATTGGTGAACACATATGTTATTTTAATTAATTTTTCCATTAATTTTCAATAGTGAAATTGTCGAATATTTAATATGTGATTTTACACTAGGTTAATTTTAACACAATTATTCTAATTGGTAAACAAATCATATTAGATGTAAATTTCCAACTGGGCGAGAAATGTCCGGACCAGGATTCCAACCCGGGACCTCCTGGCTGAAGCCACCAGTGCTCTGCCATCTGAGCTATCCCGGACGATTCTGGTCTAAATTTTTAACCCAGCTAACCTTGATGATTACAGCATCTGGTCTGAAACCTGGTTCAGCTCAACAGAATAAATCTCAGGTAATGGAACTCCAGAAATCGCTGGATACGAAATTACACTAGATTAATTTTAACACAAATTATTCTAATTGGTAAACAAATTATATTAGATGTAAATTTCCAACTGGGCGAAAAATGTCCGTACCAGGATTCGAACCCGGGACCTCCTGGCTGAAGCTAAAGTTGGGTTGGTTGGGTTGATTTTTGACGGCCAATTATCTACACAAGGGATATAGGCCCGGGGTGAGTGCCCTCCGTGGGGGTCTTTCTAAGGGAACCTAATCCGTATTAACGCATCTGAAGCTAAAGTGCTCTGCCATCTGAGCTATCCCGGACGATTCTGGTCGAACTTTTTCAGTCGAACTTTCCTTCATTGTTTATTGATTTGATCGAGTCCTTCTTCTTTAAAATCCCACTGAGGCTAATTCTGGCTAATTGAATTTTCCAGCTAATCTTATTTTTGACAGTTTAGGATAATTTTCTACTGCTTGTATAACTTCTCCTTTAAACGAAATTGTTAACTTTCTTTTGCTGATTTTTATTGCTAAATATATATATATATATATATATCCAGATTTTACCACAAAGGCAAGTAGGAATGGGAACACCCGCGTGGATTGATAAAAATAAAAGAGAAAAGAAGAAACCATTTTAAGTGAGGAGAGAAGGTCATAAGTCGAATTGTTCCACCCTCTCCACCATCTCAGGCCCTTTGCGTAACCGTCTTTTGGCCCTGACACGTGCAGAAAATTCTTTATGGATAGATAAAAATGTTTCACACTTAACTCAGAGTTTGTGAATTGCTGTGTTATTCCATAGGATAACTGAGAGAAAGTATTCAAAACGGCCCTTATAAGTGAGAAATTTAAAGCATTATTTTCCTATTCCTCGGGGTGAGACCTTAAGAAATTCGCGTATAACCGAGAAAAGTGTATAACTTTGAGACGGGTATAACTGAGAGACTAGTATAACTGCTAGGCGCATAAGTGACAGGTAATTGTATATGTATATATTATAATCCAGCTATATTTCAACAGAGTATATTTGCATCTTTAGAAAAATAAAAATATAGATTTAGTTTAAGTATTTTATAATATGTTTTCTAGAATAGTTTAACACTTTAGTTTTCTGTTTAATTTACTTCTTTAAAAATACCTTTTAAAAATTAACCTCTTTTAGAGCTAAAATATATTAATATAAATATATGTTTATTATTTTTTTTAATTTAAGTAACATTTAATAAATATATATTTATTCAATACATAAATACACTTTGTGTTATTTTTAGATTTTATATTATATTTTGCAAGTACTATTATTGAAAGGAGAAAATATAACAAATGGAGGTATAATAATTGCGCGAAATACTAATATAATTACGCGAATGCGTTTAAATTACTCCTGGGTATGGTTAAAATCTCTAGAAAAACAATTTTGAAAAGCATTATAAATGGAGTTGAAAATTAAGAGAAAAACTATTTTACAAATATACGAGCGCAAGTCAGTAAGTAGGTAACAAAAGCCAATAGAAAAAAAGGGGGGGGGGACCAAGGTACATACTTAAAAGGCATGCTTATTTTTCTATATAATCATTTACATTGATACATTTGTCTCATCTCTTTTAAAACTTTCTAATAACTGCTGCATAAAAGTATTTGGACTGCACTCTCAGCCACCTGTGTACCTCCTATTCAACGCTTCCATCAGTTGTCTGTAGGCTAAACCTAGTGAATACTCTGTTTCAGTTGCAATGATGTCTATTGTTGTTCGCCTGTCAGCTCTAACTATTTCCTCAACCTTCCGCACTGTGTCGTCTGTCGTAATCTCAACAGGACGACCACTTCGTTCTTCTTCAACAACTTTTGAACACCCCTGCTCATCTTGCACAACTGATGTCTCATAAATTCGAAATTGACATCTTCCAGTTGGACTGTGCTGCCACCTATTGGCCTATTTAGAAACAATTTACTAGTAATTTCCGACCTCTAATATCGTTTTATGACCTACTTACTGACTTTCCCACGAATATATATGGGAACGTCCACTGTTACTATTGTGACCATTCGAGCGGTTTTTTACAAATACTTCCAATTATTTTCTTGTAAAATATAATTAAGATAAAAAGTGATATAACCAATGAAATACTACTGTGCTCCACCCATTTAATATATATCTAATTTGAAATAAAAAGCATTTGGCTTGTCTGTATAATAAATCGAAAGTTTGTTACTCGTGTGACCAGAGTGTGACAAAAGTAATAAAATTTTGATTTAATATATAAACAAACAAAATGCTATTTGTTACCAATTAGATATATATTACGAGAGTGGAGCACAGTGATATTTAATTGGTTATATCAATTTTTATTTTAAATATATTTCATAATGAAATAATTGCAAGTATTTATCAAAAATTGCTCTAATTGTCACAAGAGTAACGAATGACGTTATATCTATATATATATTTGAAATATCAAATATATATATATATTTGAAAAATTAAATGTTTAAAATGTGACCTACCGTCATTTTCCATGTATTTATTCTTATAAATTTCATATATTAACATATGAAATTTATTTTCACATTAATTATTAACATTTCTTTATCTCATATATTAACATATATTATACTTATATTATTATAAGTAAACGGAGAAAAGCAGAATGATTTTATATAAAAATATTTGCCATCTATAAAATTTAGGATAAATTTATGCAATCTACATCTAAAAAGATTTATAAATGCAGTACCTTAGTGATAGCGTTTATTTTGGATTCATCTGAATTATCTTTGGAAAATTCCACGTTGAATAAATGTCATCGTAACAGCTTGGCTTACAAAATCTAGCAAATAGTTTGACAGCCAAAAATATTATTTCGATTCATATGAGGAGATTGGTTAAGGCAGAAATTAATAAATGTGAGGGCTTATATCCTTTTATTAGATAAATTATTTGAGAATATCTTGGATTGTGTGAAAGAACTCTGTCTTGCATAAAGGCAATTTATTCAATGGAAACACAGGTTAGTAAAATAAAAATAATAAAATAAAACATCGCTGTTTATCTCTCTCTCTCTTTCTATATATATATATATATATATATATATATATATATATATATATATATATATATATATATATATATATATATATATATATATATATATATATATAATATATATATAATATATATATATATATATATAAAATATATATATATATATATATATATATATATATATATATATATATATATATATATATATATAATCCAGTATAAGTTAATATTTAGCCTGAACCAGCGCCCCCCCCCCTCCCTCACAGAACAAGAAGAACAAGAGAAAAATAATTGTATGTAAAAAATGAAAATTTTAACAAAAACTAGGAAAAAATAGACTGCGACCTCATAGGCAGTGGTTATATTTCAAAAACATCCGAGCATTCAAGAAAATGTTGATAAAATATGCATTAGTGGCAGTGGGTTTCGGCCAAAACTGTGATAGCAAAATCAAATGTTAAACATTCGATGGCTATTATCACATGCTCCCCCACCGGACCCTACGCCGACATTATTAAATGAATGCCTCACCTGGAACACAGTAAAATATGCTAAAAATATGTTCGTTGAAAAAAACAACACTCAACCAACTTAGCCACATTGCGACAAGCCAAATATAAAACATAAAACAAACCATACAAGGCAGAATCCAACATCCAATCAACCAATCCAAATTCATTCCAGGTCTGTTGCCAATCAACACAGCACATCATCATAAAACCGTCCTTGAACAGGCTTTAGGAAATATGAGTCATTCACTGACGTCGAAAAGCAATCGATCAGCAATGAAGAAAATCTGCAAAATCTGAATATTTTTTATATAAAATTTAAAGGAATATTGTTTTTGTAATATAGATTACTTTTAAAATGAAACAATTCCTTCTTAAACAGATGTTTATCTGTACAAATTCTAAGAAAGCGAAATATTTGACTAATAATTATATTAATATATATACGTTTGTAAATATTGGAGGACCAGTGAACAAGTTGATTAACCTGAAATTGAAAACTATTATGTTTATTGTAGATTGAAATATGTACTTTGTTACCTACTAAAATTATTTTTAAACCAAGGTAATCAGCATCCAAACCATTAATATTTGTTTTCTTTAGTGACAGGGAATCAGGATAAATTTCTTGAGAAATTCCATTAAAATCACTATTGAAGTTTAACACGATCAAGTCGTCTATGTATCTGTAAGCCAGGATTTTTTTTTGGGGGGGGGATTACTATACTTTACGTTTATATGTATAAATATATATATATATGAGCGTTAAATGATGCTTCCGACTATAGAAAAACATCACATCCTGTTCATATTATACAAGATTTTAGTAAACCACAGCACAAACGGTGCCGAAGGAAATTCCTCACAATCAGTTATATAAAAGTTGGTCAAAGAAAACTACCTCAGCATCGCATAGTTTTCGAAAAAACGCAAAAGAAAAATTATGAGCCACTATTCCCTAGAAATTTCTAATGTACTCTCTTTACTCTCACCGAAAGTGAAATACATATCGCGGTATTCAATACATGAGTACGATATCCTTATGGTAAATATAATCATTAGTTTGAAGCTGTCACCTTTTATAGCTAGCCGAACGGTGTCTATTCATTTGCGTAATAGACACATGCTTACCATCCATCAATTGCAATTGATTTTAACATTGAGAAGCTAGAATTATAAAAATATGTAGAAATGTGTTTTTCTGATGGCAATACAACATTTTAATATTTGACTGCTTAGTTATTAATTGATGCCTTAATTTTTGAGGCATTTTCCACTTAATTCTCCATAGCTGCCAAATATTCTAGAAATTTCTAGAAAAATACATGATTCTTTAAACGCCCTTTCATTTTTTCATTACATTTAATGAAATATCAATCTCTTTCTAAAATTTATTAAATTATTATATGTACTTTTATATTTTTTGCTATAATGATTAATTTCCTCTTCATTTGTATATCGTTTGCTAACATCGACTTTGCTACAAAGATATAACACGAATAACATGACGTGTAAAATAAATAGCATATAAGATGTCCGCAAAAAAATAAGATACTTTTAAAAGTGCTTTATAAAAAAAGTAACCACCACAGTTATTCCCTAAATTTTTTTAACATTAAATAAAAATAATTTATCACGTACATGCCATAGACAATTGAGAAAAAAATATAATATATATATATTTTTTTTTTTTACTCAGTAAAACGTTATGAAATTACCAATTATTTATTATTCTTGTCATGAAGTTTTAAAATCTTACTTTTCTTTTAACTTATTCTCTTATCTCAGTTAATGCAATTACAAATTATTTTATGTATTTCTAGTTCAAAGAAACCTGCCAATAAATATCAGAACAGTTCTGGTATTTTTTTTATAATAAAATCCCTTGTTATTAGTTTAGATGCTGGTCATAAAATCTAGATTTTCGTCTCTTTAAAGAAACACGGCACGTCTCTTTTTGATCCTATAGGGAGTTTCTCTTATTTCTTGGTTCAAAGACAGACTTATACTTTGTTTAAAATCTCTTATAATTTAAAAAGTCTTTCTTTGGAATAATAGTATTTTTTAAGATGAGATAAACGTTCTATTATTATTTTTAAATTGTCTTTATTTCACTTATACTTTAAAAATTATGGAAATCTTGTAACTGATTTTTCCTCAAAAAATTTGTCAAAACGTATGTTGTTAAATAATATATTTACTGTAATCTTTAACTTTATTTTTCTTTATTTACAAATTCCTTAATGATATGACATGTTTTGTTATTGAAATATATAAAACAACATAGTGTGTTTCATAAAGGAAAACCAAATTTGAAATGTCAAAAATACTTTAAGAAATAAAAATATGTTCACTAGGTAGTTCAGACATTTTTCATGAATAAATTTAAAAAAATAGTATAAATTTTTCCTAAATCTGACTCAAATTGTAAATATTTCAAAAATTAACTTTTAATTTTCTAAATACAAACAAGTTTTTCGTCACCATGTGATTAAATCTACACTAATAAAAGAATAGATCTTGTGCCTTCGTGACCGTTTGTGTGATCACGGTTCGTACAGGTACCGTTATTTTCAAGGCCAAATATCAGTATTTTTTTAGAGAGAAATAAAAGTAGTTTAGACGGACGAAATTTCAGCTTACTTAAGGAGAGATTTTTCCATAACAAAATTCTGGTACCGAAGAATTTCTTAGTCGGGTTATTCAAGGACCCGTACGAACTCTGGTGATGTGTGTGCGATGGCTAGGAAAATCTAACTCACGTATTGGACCGAAAATTCGGACGAGGAGTGTCCAAGACAGGTCCTAATAAACCGGAGGCTGAGATATTTTATTTTTAGTAATTGGCTGATTTCTTATTTACAAACAATAATTGGCGTGGGAAATGGTTTGAAAAGTCACAGCGAAGGGTAATTTTTTCCCCTCGTCTTCTGCCACTCGGATCATTTTAACTTCTCAATACGATAAAAGAAAAAAAGTAATTTATGTGTTCTAACGTTGCATTTCGTTTTAAAATATATCAATATTAATTCCTTAAAATAACTATCTCAAAACTACTATGTCTCAAATATGTCTTTTTATAATAAATTTCCCTTGTTATAATTTTGGATGTTGGTCATAAAATCTGGATTTGTTTTCTTCTTAAAGTAAAATACCACGTCTCTTTTGATCTCAGAGAAATTGTCCTTCTTTTCTTTTCATCTAAGGCACAAAAATTTTAAATTTATTATTATATTTAATTTGGAATAACATATTTTTTAGTTTTTATAGCTGTTGTGTTATTATTTATGAAAAAAGTATTTATCAAACGTTCATGAAAAATTACATTTTTTTTGTTTACCTACTGCATTAAAAAATATATATAGAAAGAGTATTTCTGAATTTAATGAAAGTATATATATATTTTTTATTTGAATATGGTTTTATTCGTGTTATTTATTCAAAAACTCCCAGTTTTGAGCATGAAATTATCAATAACAATAAAAAATAAAACAATTTGTTTATATATTAACCGATTCAAATTCCTATAAGTTGTCGTATTATCTTTTCATATTATCGTTTGTTACAGATTTATAAAATATATCTGCGATAAACCACTTAATATATCTACTGAGGACATAGTGTCTTATTTAATATTGCGATGCTTATTTTGATTAAAATATGAAGTTGAAGTAAGCCTCTCACATACAATTAATTAAAACATGTTTTTTTCTTAACTGGGTCCGCAGCTCAAAATTCTATTTTTTTTTTAATTTATAGAGATTTTGTTATATGTTTTTTTTTCTGAAATACCTTTTAATATAATAAGAATACAGCATGATTTTTTATAAATATTTTTTTTTATATAATTTAAATTGTAAAATTTGAAACATATTTAATTTTTGATATAACTCTGGAAGTACTTACTCGATTTACGAAATTTTTACACTTTTGTGTACAGAAAATGTATCATTTTGTGGCTTATTTATAGTGGTGGGAGTTCATGAGGAGTCCTATAAGCTTTAAATATAGATATTTTATTCAATAACGGGCAAAGGGTTGGCAGACAAAATCTAACAAATTTCGCCATTTCTCCGTGATAGCAATAAAACAATCTTAGTTAAATATAAAGCTTAAAAGTTAACTCACGTAACTTCGTTTCTCCGGAGCGTGCTTGAGCTGCGACAGCGGGGTTCATTTCAAATCCAGGTCTAGATTTCATCTCATTCTAAATCTGTTCTTGTTCCCAGGCTAAGCTCAGGCCGTACATGGCCGTTTCTCCACACCAAAACTATTTACGCCAACTCACACTCTCTCCAACGTCTAACTGCACTAATTCACTAACTAAATACTCCCTTAACATATTTTCGCTCCCCTATTTATACTCTGGCGAACTGAGCAAATAAATTTGCATACAGTTACCGCTAACTCGCGAAACAGTGAACTCCTAATTAAAAATGTACCGCGGACAATTAGAGTGCCTCTATATTAGAGTTACGTTTTATACCATGTTCACCTTCAAACCACTAGAGATCCTCTGTGACAATTTTACTGATTCCTTACAATTATAATTGGTTTTTTCATGAGTAATTTTTGCATTAATTAGCATATTTTCACAATTATCACTCAGAATTAAAAATCCTGAAGACAATTTGTTGGAAATATAGCATAAAATCTCTGTTAAAATATCATACCTATATCCTGCAAGGAACTCTAGATATATTCTTTTAAATTTGACAAATCGTGAAAAAATTCTTTCTGAGAAAAATGGAGCTAAAAAGCTCGCCAGCGGGCAATTGATGCATCACTTCTCATGGCAAAAGGTGTTATATGTTTGGATCTAATGACGATAAAAGCATGCGGTTTGCGGTATTTAACGCTAAAAACTCAGTATTTGTTTTTAAGCCAATAAAAAAAGAATTTAGCCCCGGACCCCCTTAAGATGATGAATTTTAATAGCGAAGGCTTTTAAATAAAAAGTGGAGGCTACTTAAAGATAATGAACTTTTCAAGATAAATGAGAATAATACAAAATTATGTACAACGCACACAACGGTACATTCACTGTTAAAAAAAGAAATTTAATATAGCTGACTTAATGAATAATTTCGCGAATAATGCAGTATCTAATAAATATTAGCAGAAAATTGTATTAAAACTGAATATACAAGAAAATATCATGGCGGCTATTGAAATCATAATTTTTCTTATATTTATTCGTTTTAATAAGAAAGCTTAATTTACATATAAAGGAAGGAAACAATAGATCATTATATTAAAGGAAGAAATTATGTAACGTATTCAAAAGGTTGGGAGAAATTATTTGAGAAAATGCTCTGTGATATGCAATAGAGATTCAAGTATGCTTTTGTTAGCTATACAAATAAATTCAGAATTATTGAATATTCATAAAATACATTTTAATGTGCTATATCATCAAACTTTAAAAATATTTTTAAAATATATTCTAAGAAAATTCCGTTTTTAAATGTGATATGCACTAAAAAGCATGTTCTAATCGCAGCAAATCACATTTGAGTGATTTAATTGGCCAAATAATATGTGGAGATTTTGTACATACCTGTGTAATAGAAATTGCCTTTCCGTAAATGATTTCAGCTTTACACTGCACGCCTATTTAGAAAACAAAAAACACAATTTTCGTAAAAGCAAAATCGAAGTTTAGAAATGCATCAAAGTTGGGATATTTATTTGAAATAGATGTGTTCGAAATAAAATATTTTCGTGGGTTAATTTTTTCTAAATTTGAATTGTAACTTCTTTTTATATAAAAACATAAATAGAATTTTGAAAGGTTTCAAATTGTATGAACACTTTTAACTAATTCATTAATTACTAGGAGGTGTTGCATAAGACTTCAAATAAAACAGAAAAAAAGATATATCATTTATAAATTGTCTACATGTTTTGGTTTCATAAAAACCATTTTCAAGGCGAATTAGGATATTCTACAGATAGCACAATCTATAATCCACTGATTTGAAACGTCGTCAATATTTTTTTTTTTTGATTCTATAACATTTGTCTTGTTATTGTATGTTATGTTTATTATTACTTTGATATTTATTTTTTATGCTCATAACCATGGTGCAACTCATGCAATAATTTTGTTGTGTTAAATGCTACAGCATTCTTACATACTGAATTTTCGCGTGTAACAATTTCAATGGCATCTCTTATAATGGATGGACATTACAAATTAGAGACCAAAAATAGTTTGTTTTGATTGAAATTTATTTCGATGGTTTCAAAACTGTATTTTTTATTGTACTTTATATCAGCTGTGTCTTCATTTTATCTACAACTGCAAAAACTAGTAACTTATTTATTGTTTTATTTTAAACCTTTTGGCAATTAATGATTTGTTATCTCTGGGTTTTCGGATTTTGTTTTAAGCTTCATATATAATTTCCCAAAATTATACGCAATATGCAAAATTGCCTCAATCAATTACACACTTCCTTTATTTTGCAAATCTTGAAAAATATTTAATCTAACAATTTCCATATTAATATAAATTAACGCGATTTAATTTAAAGTTTCGAATAAATGAAAATCTTGATTTATTTACTATTACGTAATTTATTATATACAAATTTCACTTATGAAAGTAAATCAGTAGATCATAAACTTTAAATAAGTTTCATATTTTCATTATTCTTGGGTGAATATTCCAAACTGCTTTGGGAATTCCTCGAAAAGAAATAAAAATTTTAAGTGCTTCACAATTTCTATTCGGTATATTTAAAATCTACACTGGTGTCCAAAATTAAGGACCAATCACAAAATTCTAATTTTCAAGTGCGCAAATAGAATTTTGAAAGGTTTCAAATTGTATGAACACTTTTAACTAATTCATTAATTACTAGGAGGTGTTGCATAAGACTTCAAATAAAACAGAAAAAAAGATATATCATTTATAAATTGTCTACATGTTTTGGTTTCATAAAAACCATTTTCAAGGCGAATTAGGATATTCTACAGATAGCACAATCTATAATCCACTGATTTGAAACGTCGTCAATATTTTTTTTTTTGATTCTATAACATTTGTCTTGTTATTGTATGTTATGTTTATTATTACTTTGATATTTATTTTTTATGCTCATAACCATGGTGCAACTCATCCAATAATTTTGTTGTGTTAAATGCTACAGCATTCTTACATACTGAATTTTCGCGTGTAACAATTTCAATGGCATCTCTTATAATGGATGGACATTACAAATTAGAGACCAAAAATAGTTTGTTTTGATTGAAATTTATTTCGATGGTTTCAAAACTGTATTTTTTATTGTACTTTATATCAGCTGTGTCTTCATTTTATCTACAACTGCAAAAACTAGTAACTTATTTATTGTTTTATTTTAAACCTTTTGGCAATTAATGATTTGTTATCTCTGGGTTTTCGGATTTTGTTTTAAGCTTCATATATAATTTCCCAAAATTATACGCAATATGCAAAATTGCCTCAATCAATTACACACTTCCTTTATTTTGCAAATCTTGAAAAATATTTAATCTAACAATTTCCATATTAATATAAATTAACGCGATTTAATTTAAAGTTTCGAATAAATGAAAATCTTGATTTATTTACTATTACGTAATTTATTATATACAAATTTCACTTATGAAAGTAAATCAGTAGATCATAAACTTTAAATAAGTTTCATATTTTCATTTTTCTTGGGAGAATATTCCAAACTGCTTTGGGAATTTCTCGAAAAGAAATAAAAATTTTAAGTGCTTCACAATTTCTATTCGGTATATTTAAAATCTACACTGGTGTCCAAAATTATGGACCAATCACAAAATTCTAATTTTCAAGTGCGCGAATACTCAAACGGAAATAATATAATTCGAAAAATTACTATATCTACAGTACAGTTAGCCCATATAACATCTCATTAATGTCACACATGGTCACAAGTGTCATGGTCACTACGATGAAGCAAAAAAATAGGAAATTCCATACATCTCAATATGAATCTCAAATGATCACTATATGTGACTCCACTGAGACGCCACTGTGACTGCTGCTTTGTGACGAGTCACCATGAGACTTTACAATGTAGTTACATTGTGACTCTCATGTTACTGTCATTTGCAGACTCAATTTCAAAGTCATCGTGAACGCTGCATTGTGATAAGTTACCATATAATGGCACATTAAAGTCATATGATGACGTTCTGATGACAGAGAGACTACTGTGACGTCACCATAGTGCTCTTTTGTGAAAAGTCTCCATGTGACTATAATGTGATGTTACTTGGTGACTTATCATAATGCAACGTTCATGATGACTTTGAAATTGAGTCTGAAAACGACAGTCACATGACAGTCACAATGTAACTACATTGTAAAGTCACATGGTGACTCGTCACAAAGCAGCAGTCACAGTGACGTCTTAGTGTAGTCACATATAGTGATCATTTGAGATTCATAATGAGATGTATGGAATTTCCTTTTTTTTTTTTTGCTTCACTGTAGTGACTGTGACACTTGTGACCATGTGTGACATGACTGAAATGCTATATGGATTAGCTGTGTTGTAGGGACAGTGATTATTTGAATTATATTGTTTCCTTTTAAGTATTCGCTTACTTAAAAATTAGCTTTTTGTGACTGGTCGTTAATTTTGGACACCAGTGTAGTTGCAGTAGGAAAATGGAAACATAATTTATTTTAAGAGAAGGATAAGATTTGTATCATTAGATAAACAACAGTAGTTTTTAAAGTGGAAAAAAGATTTTTTTTATACAATGTCGGGATGGGAATTCTTCTCTAAAAAAGGTATATATATTTCTGTAAGCCTAAATTATAAGTTTGTTATTATTTTTTATTTAGCTGTAATATAGTATCATGAGGATGATTAAAAAAGTACGTTCAGGGAACCAATAACGTATACATTGTAAAGAAAGACTGACGCATTTTAATCCAAATAGGTAATAAACAAACGTTGTTTTGTTGATTCCTATATTACATTATACATTTACACCTATCTATAGCAAATTCCACCAGGCATTGCTATAACAAAAATGGGTTATTCATTTATGTGTGCGTTTGCAAAACTTTAAAAAAGTCATAAAATACTTTTCATAAAAATGCTTTAATTCTATTTTTAAAAATATATTTAATATTGCTTTATTAAAAAATGTCATTTTCATTTTATATGTAAACCAGTACTTTGATGTTGTCTAATGAAATTTAATATACTACTAATACTATTAAAGATACAAATTTCGTTGTGTTTCAAATAACACAATTACACTAAAATACAATTTGAGTTATTACCGCTCACAAGCGGTAACGTAATCGAAGACTTTTGTGCGCCATGTACAATAACCATAAAGGCTATATGCACACTCTTCAAGAAAAAAAAACATGCTGTAGATGACTGTAACAAAATTATATAACTATCAGCGTTCCACAAACCCCGCATTCAATATATATTCGTTTCATACAATTGTATTTTTTCGTTTAGCAGCTGTAAAATAAGAATAACTGTTATATATACAATCTTAAAGAAAACAACATTCTGTATGTCACTGTAACAACATAAGAAACTGGCATAACCGTCCACGATCTATAAATTCCGCTTTTAACATATATTCGTTTCATACATTCGCATTCATTTGTGATGTGCTGTAAAATCATTATAAATGCTATTTACACTCTTTCGAAGTAGAAACATCTTCTAAGTGAATGTAAAACAATAGTAAACATGCATTATCCTAAACATTCAACAGCATTTAACATATATTCGTGTCATACATCCACATTCATTTGTGCTGTCCTGTAAAATAATTATAAATTCTATGTGCAGCACTCTTTTCAAGTAGAAACATATTGTAGGTGAAAATATCAAACATACATTACCCTAAGCATTCTACGAATTCCGTATTTAACATATATTCGTTTCATGTACTCGAAATATTTTCTAAGGCCCAGTAAAATTACTATAAATGCTATGTGTACACCCTTTTCAAGCGAAAACATGCTGCATATGACTCGAATAACATACAAACGCGCATTACCGTCACCGTTCCACATACTTCGTATTTAACATTCAGTCAATCTGGGCAAATGTGACTCCCCGCTCCCCCCCCCCAAAAAAAAAATAATAATAATAATAAAATATCATCGGCTAATGCGAGATATGAATAAAAAAAGGACTAAAGGAAAAATATCCCCAAAACGATACATTACATAACATTAATGTTTTTTACTAAAAAACATTCTGTAGGTTATGTACCAACATACTAAACATACATTATCGTGAGCGTCCTACAAAGTCCGCATTTAACATATATTCGTTTCATATATAGGTATTTTTTTGTGATGCCATGTAAAATAACTATAAATGCTATACATAAGCTTTTCAAGCAGAAACATGATATAGGTTTCTACGTTCAACTTACTAAAATTGTATTACCTCCAACGTTCAAGAAACCCCGTTATTAACCGTAAAACAACATTGTGAAGAAAGACAGATGCTTTTTAATTCAAATAAAGCTAGCTTAATCAGCCATTTAATAAGATGTTTCATAAAATCGCTTCATTAATATTATATATATATATATATCGTAGAAGTAATTCTGCGAAGATTTTTGCTAAGTCTACATAAAAAAATACCTTAACTAATTATGTTATCGAAGAAAAAAATTACTGACTTTTTTTTTTTTTTTTTTTTTTTTTTTTAGAAAATGTATCTATGTTTCGCACTTATATATCTTGGCACTGCAGTTCATCAAAATTTAAAATTATTTATGCACAGAAAATATTTTAATGATGTTTGATGTGATCCCAAAACAGTAAAGACTTTTTATTATGTACTTGTTGATTCATTTTTTTAACTACAATATTAGAAGAAAAATTAATGAAACTGTTCGTTTTCCATAAAATTTCGAGTATGTATTAAACAAATGCACATGGCTAATTCTTCTTCTTTAAAAATTTTCTTTTCAGATAAAAAGAAATATTGAAATGTCTTCGTTTTCAAATTTAGAAAGCCTTAAAATATCTTAAAGAATATTTTGCAATTTCTTATAATAAAAGAAATTGATTAAAACTCCTAATTAAGTGTGTAATGAAATTATTTTCTTTATTTAAAAAAAAAAAGTAGCATTGGTTTATTTTATTTTTATTATTTTTGGTTAATTTTTTAAAAATTAAAATTAATTTTTCAAACATTTATGATTCAAAAATCTTTAAAAATATTTTTTGTTTTGATTAAAAAACTGTTTAATTAGTACTCCAGAAATAATCTTTGGAGGTTTTTTTTTTTTTTTTTTTTTTTTTTTTTTTTTTTTTTGGTACAAATCCAGATAAAAAGTTTAACTAACGCTGCTGTTGTTTATAAAATAAAAGTTTATCCGATTTTTTTTTTTAATTATCCTACAAAAATTACACAAACGTAATGAAGTGCATTAAAATAAAATGTACATTAGAATTGTTTTGTACGAGTTTAATGATTTTATTTTATTTTTGCTGCAGTAAAAACATAAAATAGTACTTTGAGTATGCACAAAAAGAATAAATTAATTACGCGAGAAATATGAATTAATTAATTTAAAAAAAGAAACATAATTCATAAATGGAATATATCTGTTAGTTATGTTAATGAACTATTAAGATTTTTATAATTTGCCTGATAGATAACCAACAAAATGTCGTGTTTTTTTTTTATTATTTTATTTTTTATTTATTTATTTATTTATTATTTTTTTTTAAACGAAAGCCATGCTTCATCAGTTAGACTTATAAGTACCTTTCGAATTAAAAGGTTTGTTAATGAATTAAAATATGCATTTTGGTAATTATTATTTTCTACTTTTAAAAATACATCTCGCATATTAGTTGTGAAACTCAATTAGGGGAGAATAGGGAGGGTTGACCACGCGGGAGGCTTGCCCCACCCATTAGTTTTCATATTTTAAAGAATTTCAGAGTTTTATCAATAGGTTTCAACCAAAGTTACTGGAATGCTCAAACAGCAGTCTATGTTTCATACTGATAATCGAAATAGTTGTGTAAAAAATCAATTGTGAATCATTTTCAAACTAAAATTGTGTTTTGTCGAAATATTTTCTAAGCTTTTTTCAGATAAAGTATATAATAGAAATTTAAGTAAGTAGGTTTTAAGTAATGCAGAAATATCGAGCTTTCATACCAATCATAAAGATTGTACAGTAATTTAGGCTTAACATAACAATGTGCTATTCTTTAGAAAAGGGCTATGTGGGGAGGCTTGACCCAGTTAATGTGAGGGAAGGTTGACCAGTTGTCCAATGCTCGCGTAACACATTCACGACGGGAAATGAGAATTTCATTTTCATTCAAAAAACATTATTGACTATGGGCGTGACCTTAGAGAAAATGCCTTTATATCATGTTGTCCATATATTTTTAGATTGTAAGAAATTTTATATTAAATTCTTTCATTTAAAGATATTTACAACTTGAGAAACCTACGATTTACAAAAAACTTTCAGAGCGGAGGAGTTTCTACTGTTTTAAAATTCAGATTTGATAAAAATTGCCCGTCAAAAATGGGATAATTAAGAGGTTTTGGAAATCTTTTTATTATACACTGTGTATAATGAAAGATTAAAGGTTATATATAAAAATGAATGTAAATTTATTCTGTAAAACTACAGTAAAATGTGGTGATGGAAAAGAAAACGGTTAAATCTATTTAAAGAAAGATGTGAAAAATTGCTACAATAACCATTGCACGAAAAAAAAATAATGAAATATAAATAGGAAAGTTGATAGAAACTTGTTTCCATTTGAATATTACTTACAATAGGTAAATAGAAACAGTGGAAAGGACGAGAAAGCATGAAAGAAGTATTCTTAACCGTTCCAGGGGCAGTGGTATGATTATAAAACCACTTAATTTTAATTCCTAAACGCCACAATGGCACCAGAATTTTCCTACAATCTTTTCAACTTAATATATATTTGAAATATAGCCTTTTTCTTATTTCCAAATACATTTGTTCGTATATTCCGGTGTCAGTTATTTATTTCAAAATTTTAGTACTGAAAGTACTTTGACCCTGAAAGCGTTAACCCTTTATCGGGAGATAGCAACATATTTACTACTTAATTTTTATTAAAAATTAGCCGATTCGAACCGGAATTATTAGAAAAATATTTTGTTTTTACAATGCAAATTATTGAAAAATAAAGTCTAACTGTAAAAGTGTCTTGAACAGTGAACTTAGAGTAGCATTATAAAAAAAGAGCATCACATCGTTTATTATAACATTTTTAGCGCAAAAATTTGCCATTTATTTTTTTTCCTCAATTATAAAACAAGTTCGTATTCGGAATCACGAAAAAAAATTAGTGACCTAAACTTTTACTGAAACTTTATAAGACAAATATTATGATTATAAAGTTATTTAATTTTATATACAGGGTGTCGCAAATGTATCTTTACACTTTAAAAGTAATTGAAAAAAAAATCGTATGCACATATAAAACATTAAGTAGATATCATTGTTTGTTCATTTTTAATTAATTTTTATAAAAATCTCTTCCGGCTCGACCTATAGACACAGGTATATTTCGAACTTAAGTACTAATTTTCCCAACAAAAACAAAACCAAGGTTAGAGATAAACCTAGTTTAACAATTTTATCTGGCCGCTTTTGACAAGTTTTTAATTTTATTTTTCGGTAAGATCTGGATTTATCAGAATCATGTTAATACGATACTTTTTTTCTTCAATCCATATTTATTTATTTGTATTTCTGTAAGATTGTTTTCTATCAAAAAGTTGGCAATATGCAAGCTGTAGCTAACATTAAGAAGATTTATAATTAATATATGCGGATTTGATATCTTGGGAATTGACGAAGTTATGAATTTGTTTCTTCTTCAAACCCACTTTTTATCTTTTTATTTTTACTTCTTACGTATTTATCTATTTATTTATTTTATTATTTTTTTTATTTTTTTTTTTTTTGCGAAAAGAGTTGGTCCTACAAAAAACTTGTCAAAAAAGTAGGTAACAAGTTGTAGGTAATATTAAAAAAAATTATAATAAATTTAAATGGAATTTATATCTTGCTAATTGACGAAGTTATGATATTTTTCTCCCTAAAACACTATTTTTTTCGCTACTTGAGCGCATTTTTATTTGATCAAATATCTGTCATCGATAAATTTTTGGCCCTTTTCCTAGAAGTAATAATAACTTTAAAATGATTTGATATGTATTATATGGGGGGGGGGGGGGTCACGAAACCCCTCCCTATTTCCTCCTACTTGGTTCGATTTTGCCCATTAACGAATTTGACAGAGATTTTCTACACTTGATTTTATGTATAAGTTTAAAAGAGATTTGTGAAGAATTATGGAAGTTATCGCGCCTCAAACAAAGTGTTATATATATATCTACTCTCTCTATATATAAAATCCTAATTGTTATTATGAAACGACTGAATTGTAACGAATTTATGTTACGATTCTATGAAACGACTGATTAATGAACGAATGATGAAACAACTGATCATGTTTCACGGCGATTTCTCCTAAAATATTGAATACCTTGCGATGAAATTAACACCAAAAATCCATATTGATCCACAGATCTCAAAACTGGTAATAGAATTTTAAAAGTCGAATTAGTGTTCGAAATATTAATTTTTTTCTAATTTTATATACTTTTCTCTAATGATGGCAACTCAAATTTTAATTATAACAGATTTTTTTTTTCATATTCTAGAAAGGGTTATTATTTTAAACTAATTTGGCGACCAGTTTGGCATCTCTTAAATGTATGCTAAGCAATGTATCATGTACTTTTATTCATAATTCAATTTACTTGAACAATCTTTCGCCAAATCGAAAGATTCTGATAGAGAAATCATGAACTCAGTATTTTTATGTTAGCGGATTGATGCTAATAAAAATTGATGGCTTTCACTTTTTTCCCTTTTTTTTTTAACAAAACGAAAAGAAAAATATTAGGTACATATGTCATATACGCACCGGGGTATCTAATTGGCGCCAAAATATCATTATTTTGATTGACATGGTAACCCGGCTATTGTTGTTCATTTACTTTTATTTTCTTTTTTTTAATTATATGAATTGTTTTGTTCTATAGCTTTTTTTTTGTTATATTTCTTTTAAAAATAATAGAAAATAATTAAAAAATACGGTCTATTTAGTTAAACGTCGACCAATTTCGTCAAATTATACCAATCGCCAAACCACTCGCCAAATTATACAAATTGACATAATGTATATTTTAAATAACGAAAGAACAAATAAAATAGTATAACATTAATACATATATAAATAAAATGTCGAAATAAAAATCACTTGATGACGTAAACAAGTGTAACTTGCTTAAAGTCAAGTGAATGTGACATTTACGATAAGGCATTATTGCATTTAATGTTTTAGTTTGGTGATAGATTTTTGGTCGACGGGAAAACTAAGTAGTACCAAAAATACATATGTAACTGGTATTCCAAAACGAGGTTTTCGCCAAATTTTCGTAAAAAAAAATCACGCCAAATCCTGTGCGTATATGACATCTGGCCAAATATTAAATGATGCAGCAAACCATGACATTTAATTTCAACTTCAAAGCAATGTTTTAATTTACCACTCGAGAAAAAAAAAATGCTAACTGGCGAGTTGGAAAAAAGCTGTTGACGAGATTTGCACCCGGCTAGCGTAACAGTACCAAGAAATCTTTGCGACCATGGCAACTTTTATGGGTACTTCTTAGTTATCCCATCGACCAATTTTGCCAAATTATATAAATCGCCAAACCACTCGCCAAATTATACACATTGACATAATTCTTATTTTAAATAACGAAAGAACAAATAAATTAGTAAAACATTAATAAAATTACAAATAAAACGTCAAATTAATGGTTTTATTGGCCATTATTGGCATTTAATCTTACAATTAATTAATTAATGGTAACCATTATTGGCATTTAATCTTACAACTTGCGACAGTAATTTGGTTGACGGTATAACTAAGAAGTACCCTTTTATGTAGTTTTATTCGAAAAAAAAAATTGATTTTTCAATGAAAATGGAAAACTTTTGGCACAGATGTCATATACGGCCCCATATTGGCGCGATTTGTTTTCTGACGCCAATATCATATACGCAACGGGTCCTTAACTGGCGCCAAAGTATCGTTATTTTGCTGGATTTGGTAAGCCGTATGTTGTTGTTTATGTTTTCCTCAATTGACGTCGGAAAAAAATCGCGCCAAGCCAATATGGGGCAGTATATGATATCTGGGCCAAACTTTCATATGAAAAGCGAAGGGATCAAACCGTATTTATTTATGGCAATTACATAACTTGGACTATTATAATATAGATGATGATGGCGATAGAATAATTTTTGGCGACTTATCACCTTTACCTGGCTAACATTAAAGTACCAAAATGCTGTTGATGATAGTCACATGACTTAGGCTATTTTATAGAAATTGTTTTAAAATACCGGGAGACAAAGACTCTGTACACTAAATTCATTTTATTTTAGCTTCTTTTCAAATGTTTAAATGATCCTCTTTAATTAAACACTAAAACAACCATTGGATGTCGTAACAGCAACTGATTCAGCGTTAAATTTTTGGAATCAAAGGGAATTGAATGGAAACCCGTTTACTGGGAGATCTGCACAGCTTTTTTCAGTATAACTAAATCTTGCCTAATATTTTTAAAACTGATCAGATTAGCTTGTTTTTAGATTCTGCTGTGTCTGACGGGGAGTTGGCGAGCGTAGCTTGCAGGGGGTAGAGCCCCCTAGTATATATATATATATATATATATATATATATATATATATATATATATATATATATATATATATATATACACATATATATATATACACTGCTCAAAACAATTAAAGGATATTGCAGTTTTAGGTGGATTTTGTATCTGGTAACTGTTTAGCTGATTGATACATGGTCGACAGACATAGTAGGTTATACGAGAATAAATTACACATGTTTGGCAGAAAAAAATGCATTTTATTGAGCATTTGTGTACTAAAGGAAAAAAACACAATTTGTGCATATGAGAAAAAAAGAATAAGAAAAGGTGTTTTCTTCAAAGAAAATCATTTTCAGTAGGGGGTATGGTTTCCACGGGCGGCCAGCAACGTTGAACACCTTTGAGGCATAGACTCAATGAGGCTATTAATGACGAGTTGGGGTATTCTGCCCCACTCTTCCAGAAGAGCTCTTTCCAGTTCTTGGAGAGTTTGTGGGGGTTGTTGGCGGCCAGAAACTCGTCTTCCTAGAGCGTCCCAAACGTGCTCGATTGGATTAATGTCTGGAGAACACGCTGGCCATTCCATTCGAACGATTCCTTCCTCGAAAAGGAAATCCTCCACCAGGTTTGCACGATGTGGCCTGCAGTTATCGTCCATTAAAATGAAGTTATCTCCGATTGCTGCAGCATAAGGGACTACAATAGGTCTGAGGATCTCATCCCTATATCGGCGACCAGTCAGAGCTCCATCTCGAATGATGTAGAGGTCAGTGCGCCCGTCAATGGAGATGCCACCATACACCAACACTCCCCCACCGGCAAATCTGACACTTTCGTGCACGAACGCAGGATTATTCCTACTGCCACGGTCCCTCCAGATGAAAATACGCCTATTATCTGGATGCAGAGAAAAACGGGACTCGTCAGAAAACAGAATATTGCTCCCTTCATTTCTCCTCCAGTTGACATGCTCGGTTGCCCACTCCCTGCGGTCGCGACGATGCCTTGATGTTAATCTAACACATACCATCGGTCGGCGAGCATACAGACCTACAGCATGGAGCCGGTTTCGGACAGTCTGAGTTGAAATCGTGGTGCCTGTAGCCGAGAGAAGGTGTTGTTGGAGAAGAGTAGCGTTCATGGTTCGGTGTCTCCGAGCTGTTAACGCTAAATACCGATCTTCATTAGGCGTTGTTGCCCGTCTACGACTTTGCCCTGGTCTTCGGCCTGCACATCCACTCTCCAAAAAACGGTTCCAGATCCTGGAAATGACACTTTGTGACACTCCAATGGCTTGCGCTACTTCGGCTTGAGTTTGGCCCCCTTCTAACCTACCAACAATTCTCAAAGCTTCTGAATCTGTCAAATGACTTCGCTGAGACATCGTACTCATCGAAACAAAGCAATCACTGAATGCCGATCATCCTTCTCTTCTTTCTCTTTTATCCAGTTGAAAGTCAAATTTCATTCGCTGCCGCTGAAGCGACGTTTTTGACGTCGAACTCAAAATTTGCATACTCCACAGTTTGAAAACCAGAGAAATTTGCATTTGTGATTCTCTTCTTCTATTTTCGGCCAAAAAAAATTTCGTTTATATCTTTATTTTATATAAAGCTTCAAATATCCTTTAATTGTTTTGAGCAGTGTATATCGGGTGAGTGCAAAAGTTCATGCGGAGTTTGAGAGTAAAAGTCACACAGTGATTAGGCAAACAAAGTTCTTTATTCAATTAATGATATATGCTCCATCGTTTTCTATAATCTTTTTCCAACGTTCCGGCAGCATACGGATGCCCCGATCATAAAAATTGCGCGGTTTAGATTCGAAAAACGAAGACACGACGTTTTTTAAGGCATCTAAAGGGTCAAGTTTTTTTCCATTTAAATGATTTTTCAATGACAGGAACAAGTGATAATCAGATGGTGCGATATCAAGAGAATACGGTGGATGAATTAGGACATCCCATTTCAGGCTGTTAAGTTTGCGCAGCGTCTGTCTCGAAACGTGTGGTCTGGCGTTGTCGTTGTGAAAGACTACGTCCTTGCGGTTAGATAAATCGTACGTTTCTGTTTGATTTCTCGATTCATATTGGTTAATTGGCGACAGTACTTGTCCGAATAAATTATGCCCTGACAATTTCACCAAACACAGAGCATCACCTTCATCGGGTGCAAACTGGCCTTTGCCATTGCGTCACCACGCTGACCTGCCTGTTTCCATGTGCGTTTGCGCGGAACATTGTTGTAAAGGACCCATTTTTCTTCGCCCGTCGCTAATTGATCCAAAAACGTTTCTTTTTTGAGCCGCCCGAGTAAAGAAACGGCAGCAGAACTTTGCTCGATTTTGTTCCTCTCGGTCAGCAAATGGGGCACGCATATATCGAGCTTCAAATCGAATCCCATATTTTTTAAACACCGAAAAGCGATTGATCGGTCAACGTTAAGTGCTGTAGCAACTTCCTCTGTTGAAATTTGCGAAGTATTCTGAATTAATGTAAGCACAACATCATCATCAATGTGTGAAGGTTGACCTGAGCGGGGCTTGAATTCAAGGTTAAACTCTGCGCGGCGAAATTTCGCAAACTATTTTTCCACAGTTCGTTTAGCTGGTGCTTGGTCTTAATAAACCTCTTGAATGTTTTTTATGGCTGCTGCAATGCTTATTCCCTTCCGAAACTCGTAAAGCATAACATGCCGTAAATGCACCTTATCGACACTCATTTTGAAAGTAAACTTTCTCGAAGCAGTTCGTATCTACATAAATTATTTTGTTTGAAATAAAAGCTGCACACTTCAACTTTCCAACAATCTGTCTTACGTAGATGGCTCTATTAATGACAATATATATATATATATATATATATATATATACAAGGTGTCCGGTCTCAACGGTGTCCAATGGCTAAATCCTAAACCGTTAGTCATAGACATATAGTTCTAATTAGAATAATGCTCTAAATCAGATAAAGAAATATTTTAAAAGCGATTTGGGTCAATAAAAACATTTCTTAAAAAATTACGAAATTTAAATTTTTATACGGTCCCCCCGGTCCTATAAGTTATGTTTAGTAAAATTTTCCTATTACACTGACAAGTAAGACAAAAAAAGTCCCATTCATATAACACTAAAATTGTGTGAATTCTAAAACTTTAAAAATGCATGACTTATGCCACTTTTCTGCTCTGAAAACAAATGAGTTCGGCTTGACTTTGAGGGGTCACATTCCAAGTGCTTAATGTATTCGAAAATCTCATTTCATGTGAATCTGCGCTTTGAAAAAAATCGTACAAGTATTACGATTAAGTTAACATTTATTAAGTTTCAGATTGGCTGAAATAACATATGTTTTATTTTGTCAGGATTTAAGACTGTTTCTTTTATGATTTCCTTTAATAAAATTATGTTATTTTTAGAAGTTTTTATGTTACTTCAACGTTCTTATGTATGTTTTTTCAGTTCAAAATTTGTATTCGAACTTTAACCAACTTTCAAATATCCGATCGAGATTACATTTTACATACTGGCGCAAATCCAATAACAATCTAATATTATTATAATTTTCGGTGGTTACCATTTATATTTATTTCACAGGATAACACAAAAAAAATTCGGATAGATTAGTTTAAGAAAAAGTTTTAGATTAGATAATACAAGACCGAGATTGTTGGTTTTTTTAACTTTTATGTATTTTTTAGCACTGAATCCGAAAATTGCTTTAATTTTTAACCATCATGTCAGGATATTTCGCAAATCATAAATTGTCGTATTTAAAGAATAAAAAAAATCGGATACTATAAAGTAGAGGAGATGGTTGTATTTTTTAACTGTTGATAATTGATTTTTACGTACTTTTTAGCACTTTCATTTTTAACCATCACGTTAGATTTTTTTTGCAAATGTGTAAGTTAAAATATAGCGAAAATCTCATACTATAAAACATATGTAAAACTTATTTTATTTTATTTTATTCAATAATTTATTCGATATTTTTCCTTATCTTGGGATTCTTAGAGCTGGGTGGTGTGGTGAGATTGGGGAGGAGATTAAATTTTAACTTTGAACTTTTTAACTTTAAAATTTACAATTTGCGAAAAATCCTGATTTGATGACTAAAAATGAAGGTCAATTCCGGATTCAGCGGTACAGAATACATAAGAATCAAATATCAAAAGCTAAAAAACATGAAATAACCCAACTTTTGCAGGCTAAAACAATCTAATAATATTTTAAAATACGTATCATTTTGTAAAGAATTGAGGCTGTTAATTTAGCATCATTTTATTTAGCAAAAATTCTGTTTTTTTCTTTCTTTCTGCTTAAATGTTTATTACAAATTGTATATTTTGCATTAATATGTCAGTATGACTAAAGATTTCAAATTTATATTGCAATGTTAATTTTACTCTTAACCATTTTTAATATATCTGACGAATTCATATTTCGACTAAATTTGTGAATGACCCCCAATTTGCAGCAAAAATTATGCTCCAACTTTAAACAGGTATTACTCGGTCAGTTTTAATCGTAGAACAACGGGACTTTTTTTTTTTTTTTTTTTTTTTTGTATTACTTGTCAGCGTAAAAGGAAAATTTTACTAAATATAACTTATAGGACCGGGGGACCGTATAAAAATTTAAATTTCGTAATTTTTTAAGAAATGTTTTTATTGAACCAAATCGCTTTTAAAATATTTCTTTACCTGTTTTAAAACATTTTTGTAATTGGAACTATATGTCTATGACTAACGGTTTAGGAATTAGCCATTGGACAACGTTGAGACCGGACACCCTGTATATCAAGTTTTGATCTGAGGGTGGTTTTGGGTTCTAAAGAGTCATGATCGGTGTATATCTGCAAACATTTTCAAAAATTCCAACATAGGGAAGAATGTAATAGATAGTATTTCTTACAAAAACTACCTAGAAGTTTAAAGAAATATTTCGTACACCCTGAACTTTCTTTTGTTTGACATTATAATAAATTACTTGGCGTTAATATACTTCCAGTTGTTCCAATTCTAATAAAAAAGTCCATTTAATGCACAATGCATATTACTTCTATAATTGATCAATAATGGGATTGGATTATGTTTGATAAACTTATAAAAATCTATTATGCTTAGATGCTTTTGTTTGAATACGTCTAGAATAAATAAAATAATCTTTGAAATATTCTGACAAAATATTTAACAATGACATTGCTATTCAGTATCTGTAAACTTAACTTCTACAATTAGATTAAACAAAACTTTCTCTTAAATATTTAAAATAAGGATAATAAATGAAGTATTTAGAATTTACTGAAATTTTCTCGAGCATAAAACTCTTAATTAAAAGTAAACGGAAAATTGCTGTGTGTTAGTTTTAATTATTAAGATTTAAAGTTCCGCACAAAATGAATTGATTATAATTCACGAAGAATTACTTTTAAATCCATTTAATTACGGGAAGGAAATAAAATTCCAATATATATATATATATATATATATGTGTGTGTGTGTGTATATACAGTAGCGCTCAAAAGTATTTTGAAAAAGACAATAATTGACTTAATTGAAAACATTATTAAAATACAAAAATCAATCATTTATTTTATTTAATCGTATGCAATGTTTTACCGAATTTTAGTAAATTAACTGTCATTTGATGGGAAATAATGCGGAAGCTAAGAAAAATCAGAAAGCAACTGTAATTTGCTGTAAAGAAAAATGACAAAGTAAAAGTATTTTGACATAAAAAAAATGATTTAAACACAAGAATTATCAAATATAGTAATGATGTCAGTCAATATTTAGTAGCATACCTCTGGTCTTTATGACAGCCTCGCAACGCGTGGACATTTAGTCGACTAATTCTTGTATTCGAATTAAAAAAATTCGATCCCGCTCATTTTTAAGAGCTTTGTATAAAGCTGTCTTCTTTTAATAATTTTGGCATCTCACTGTACGATCTACCTTCTCCCGTAAATGCTCTATAGGATTCGAATCCGGACTTTCGCTTTGCCACTCTGGAACCTTGATTTTTCTGCGTTTCATAAAATCACTTAGTACTTGGATTTGTGTTTCTGGTCATTATCTTGCTGAAAATACCACTGAGCAAGCATGTTTTGTTTAGCGTACAGTAGCATATGAGTCTTTAATGTATCAGTATACGTGAACCGATCCATATTCCCAACAATTCGAACTGAGGGTCCAACTCCGTTGAGGGAAAAACAATTCCAAGCCATCACATTGCCACCTTCATGTTTGAAGGTGGGTATTTGGTATCGAACATAATATTTTTTTGTTTTTAAGACGTCGAATGTGCTTGATTTAATCAGATATGCTAAATTAAACTTCCTTTTATCTCTCCACAAAACATTAGACCATTATATACTTCTCCATGAGTTACGTAGTTTTGCAAATGCAACTCTAGCCTTCCTATTGTTAGTAGATAACAAAAGCTTTTTTGCTGGTCTCCTGACATGTAAACCACGGAGTTTTAGGCGTCTTTTGACATTTGAAACGTGTATGTCTATGCCGTAATTTTCTTTCAATTAATTTTTATTATTACAGCGGACTTACGACAATCACTTGTAGATATCGTTTTTATAATACAGTCAACATTGCAAATTGTTTTTTTTCAGATGGCCACTTCGAGGCTTATTTTCGATGTAATTCTGTTTATTAAAAACTTTATTCTATGTAATAACAAGTTGTCAATACACATTAAAAGAACGACCAAATTCTGCTTGCAGTCTACCTTTCTTAAGTGCATTTACAACGGCTTTTCTAGAATCATTGGAATATTGTTAACGTTTCGACATTTAAAAATAATCACAATAAGTCAATTTAAACACTAATCGAAGCTAAAGCGCGACTGACGCCTTAAACAATTGAATGCAAACTAATTGTCAAAACACTTTTGAGCTAAGGAGTAGTCATATTTCTTCGGTGGCGCCGAATGTAAACAAACAAGTTGAAACTTGGTGTATTAGATAAACTGCAGTCATAGTGTTCTCAATTATAGGGAATATAATTTCTTTTATATTTTTATAGCAAATAAAATAAGAGAGAATATAATGTTGTCAAAATACCTTTGAGCGCTACTGTATATATAGATATAACCATTAAATAAACATTACCAACCACCAACAAAAATTGAAATTATGAATAAAATGACATCATATATATATATATATATGACCATTAAAAATATATTGTATAGATATTTTAATTAACTATATTACGAATACTTGATATACATCGATTATTATAAGTTAAAAGAATCATCATGTTAATACAATTACTTTCATTTTAAAGATTTAAAAAAATACTATGGAAATTTATTTAATTGAAAGTGTACAAATAAAGAACGAATGTATTATTAACTCATCCAAAATGCCAATTTTTTTCTTTTTTTATTTAGTTTTTATTTATTATTTTAATTTAATTTTTTTTTATTCATGTCTTCCGCAAGAGAGTCGGAATAAGAGAAGTAAAAGAGAAAGAAACGCGGAGGGAACGCGCGCGCCGCGCTCTGCGAATTCTGCGGCGCGGCGGTCGAAAAAAAGAAATATTCAAATCGTTAAATTATTCGACTTCGAATTTTGATGAATTTACATGTTTTCATATGGCATGAATACGATTTGATTATTTTTTCACCGATATCTGACTATCTGTCTAGCATCTATCTGACGTGTGTCTGTGGATTACATAAATTTTATGAGCTCTGAAACTCAAGAACTTATGCAACGAAAATTTCCATGACGGTTCATATTTTGTCGAACACTGACGAACATTGGTGATGAGATGATTAATTAAAAGAAATCTTTCTCCAGCGTAACAATCAATATTTTTATGGTGTTCTCCAGCGTACCAATCAATATGTTTATCAACAATTACATACATATATATCTCTTTTGTTATATGTAGGTAGATTCAGACGTTTTCAGAGAAAAATATGTTCAAATAGGTGTGGGAATGTTACTTTTTAACACATTCCAACAAAATGGAAATCCTTAAAATTTAAAAATTGTTAGGATTTTAAAAGTTTACTTAAATCTTTAATTTGTATTGATAAAAAAAAAAGCAAAAATGTAGGCAAAGTACACAGAAATCTAGCGTGTATCTTGTTCCGTAAACGTAGATGAAATAACCAACACTGAAACAACAGTAAAATTTCAGTAACTAGAATTCTATTATATATCTAGGACTGTTAATATAAAATAATCAACACAAAGTAAACCTAATAGTGGAATAATCAGAATTTTATTACTGAAATTATAACTACGTTGATAAATAATCTAAACATCATTTTCAAAAAAGAAATATTTTGGTATTTTTTTGTTTTAAATTTGATTATCAGATACTTTTGTTTTTACCATTCAATTACACATAATCATTTTTTAATGGGAGTTTTTCATGGAGGATTTATGGAACGTATATATCGGAATATTTCCCAAATGATTCAATAATAACTTTGTACATTTTAATGCAAATATAGTAATGAATGATACACCGGCAGTTTAAATAAAACGGCATCATATATCTTCGTTAAAAGAAAAGAAAAGTACTATGTGGAGATATTGCTTGGCACATTTACCACACAAAATATTTTCTTTTGTAAATTAATCATTTTTAGAAATTACAATATTATATCTTTTTTAATTTCAGAAGTATTGATAAAAGCAGAGAAGCCAAAAACGATCGAAAGCAATATTATTAAATATAATGGGAAATTTAATTTAATTTATATAATTTTTGTTTTGCTATCTTTATGTAATTTCTTTTATTATAATAATATGAATTAGATTATCGCACAAAATATTTTTTATCATTACATTTTACTTTTACGAAATGTTAATAAAGAATGTAAAATAAAAAAGGATCATTCAATGTAAATAAAGTCTGTTATTAAAAAAAGCAACGATTGCTATAGTGATACATAAAAATAAGTACACATTCACACCCTGTTAATTATCTGGATAATTATGCAACATTCAAAACTGTTTTTAACTGTAGATAGTGTTTTCAATAATTTTACCTTTATTATACGACTAAAAGTAAGTTTAAAAAATAATTGATAAAATGATAGATTTTTCCTTGTATAAATAAAGCATGTGACTACAGATTAAACAAAGAGAAATCTTATTTAACATTTTTTAGCTAAAAATTATTTTTTTTATAATTATAAGAGAAAAATGCTCTCTCTAAAAAATATGCTCCCTACTACTCTAACAAACATGCTCTCAAAATGTGCATAGTGTAAACTCTTCAAAATATGCATAAAGTATCTTTATACATTTTTAGTGTTACTACTGCTGTTTCAACAAATAAATATGTAGCCAGAACAAAAACTATTTTCTCTTGTTTCTTTACGTCATAACTTTCGACCTAAGAACATTATGAACAATATTATTTCATATCCGTAAAGTACAACTCAAAAGCACGAAGAAAGCTAGATTAGCGTAATGTTGCGTCTCAAAAGGTTCTTAATTTAATTTTTATTACGATAAAAAATAATTAAGGGGACAGTTCACATTTTCAACGATTTTGTCTATTTTTACCCGACTGCAAGGAAGGGTTACGTGTTTCACGCGTATCTGGGTATGCGGATTTCTTTATACTCTCGAAACATCCCAACGGCTGGATGGATTTTAAAGAATGGGGTATCTATCGATTCGTCCTAACCGTCCGATGGTTATAGGCTAGGATTTTTTTTATAAATTCAAAATGGTGGCCTTAAAATACAAAATGGCGTTAGAGACGAAAAAAAATTTTTACTGACCATTTTGAGTGGCGTATCATTGGATAGGCCTTTCACAATAAAGGCGATGTTTCATTGACTATTTTAAAGTCAGAAGCTCCGTTTAAATATTACACAACCTGGAAGTTGTGTGGGCGGGATCTCTAGCTTTATTGCAACTCTAACCATCATAGGCATCTATAGGCCTCATCAAAATAGTGTTTATAGATAGGAACTAACGATTAAACGCATCAATACAAGCAAATAAAGAAATAGGTAAGTAATATAAAAAAACAGTTTTACATTGATGAGAAATAATTAATTACTTCGATTTTTATGCAGTCGGATTTTTTGGTTTTTTAAATTTATTAAAACTAGTGTTTAAATGGTGAACTCACTGCTATTCAATGTTCAACTAAAAGTACACATTGCAAAAAAAAAAACTGCATATTTTATTAAAAGTTTAAAAAAGATTGAATTTTTTTTAATTCCCACTGCTTATTTAAATATTGATATTTTTGCCATATTTTTCTTTTTTAAGATTTTCAAAGGTCTGTTACACAAGACTACGCATGGGTTTTTAGATGCATCTATTATAACATTTAATATAATTTTTTAGATACTGTAAAAATATTAAATATAACACATCTTCATATATTTTTATTTAAAATAAAATAAATAAAAAAAAAACCCGAAGGCTAATTTCATGCAGAGTTTTATCACATATATGATAAAGAACATGTACAAAAAAGTTTAAATCTCTATCACAAATAGAAAAAAAAATCAAACAAACAAAAGAAAAAAAACTTAGCATTTTTATAACATAAAAGTAAGGGAAATACGAACAAGGAGAAAAAGCCATTTAAAATTTTAATTTGTGTGAGTAATACCGCTGGGTGTATTAACAAAATTTACCATACCTCGCAATATAATAGCCGTATAGGTAAAAATGAAGTGTCAAAATATTCACAATTAAACAGGCTTTCATTTAATAATTAAAAAGGAAAATCGATTTTTTGATCAATTTCGAGGGAAACTGTCCCCTTAATTTTAAAATATTGTCAAATAATTCGCAAAAGATCGTTCCTTTACGCACTTCTGAAGCTACATTTTGAAGTGGTGACTGATTTCGTTTCGAGAAACCACACTACGCAGATTGCCCTGCTGCACTCACCATCAAAAGTTAAGTACGGTTAGAAATTTCCATCTCCGGACCAATCCGCCACGTACAATTTCCTTTTAGCACTCTCCAGTTCTGTTGAAAAATTAGATGTTTGGTCCGAGTCTCGGCCGGTCTGAAAAAATCTTCGTGTATAAAAGATGTAACGTACATCATCTGTTATTAATGTTTTATATTCCTTTCCCAAATATTATTATTTTCATTTTTCAAAGATCAACAAATTTTTCCTTTTAAAACAGATTCCGTCATAGACAGGCTCTTATTCACGTGTTATACTGCACAGAGATTTGTGAACTATTCTTGTTAAAATATAAATTTCAAAATTTACTGATTTCTGGATGGACCAGATCGGGAAGATAACTGTTATATGAGGCGGGTCGGTACCAAACCTAGAAATTTCGGCTTGTACAGATCTCTATGAAGAATGAAATCCATTCCTGGTTTGGTTTGTCCCGACCGGGAAAGAGTTATGATTATATCCGGCCTGAGCGGCCCGCGGGCCAAACTAATCGAGGCAAGGACCTGGACCGTACAGATATCTACACTTCGCCATTTTAAATTCTTAAAAATGTAACTCACTAAAAATTCTATGTTCATTTTAAAACCATAAATGTCAAAAGATGCGAGTGAACTAAAAAAATATATTAGTGAAAAACCAAAATGCATACTTAAATTTCAATATTTCATTTAAAAAACATATTTTTATTATCATTAAAATAACTATTTCAACAAATTATATGAATGCTCATTGTTTGCTTATAACATTAGCCAATGTTTACTTTCACTATTTATAGGCTGTTATTATCAAAACATAAAGAACTGCTTGAAGAGTTCCTATTTAATTTCAAAAGGAATATTGCTGTGCTATAAATTTATTGAGCGCCTATCTAAATGTATAATTTGTATGCTTAAAAAAACGACAAATGTTTCTCAATGTAGCAAAATATAATACAATCACTAACGAAAGTAATTAATAACATCTCCCGAGTTACTCACGATTCCGAAATACATTCCTTATCTTTAGAAAACTCAGAATCCAATATATTTTGGAGATTTAAAGAAGTATTTATAAAAGAACTAGATGGAACCCGTCAAAACTTGACGGCAAACAATTTGATAGCACTAAAGAAAAAAAGTTTACTTACCGCAAAAGCTGGGCGATGTCTAGAATTAAATATCATGATAAATCGGCATCTGTATATCATGATATTCCGATATATCGATTTAGGAAAGTGCCCCCTCACAGGCCTTTGCAACGATATGTCACATGAGATGTGACGGCAAAATTTAGAAAAAGGCCCTCCTGCGGGGGGAAAGCTAGTGGGGAGTGGGACACTGAAGGTGCATAACATGAATAATTCCGCAACATTTTGAGGAAATTTGCATTTATTCTGCGATCCTTTGACAAAATCAGTGTTTTTCTGCGACCATTTGACAAAAATCGCACTTTTTCTGCAGTCCTTTGAATGAAATTCACGTTTACTCTGCGATCCTTTGATGAAATCACGTTTTTTTTTTTTTTCAATCCTATGACGAAATTTGTATTTTATTCCATATCTTTCGACGAAATTTGCATATTTTCCACGATATTTGACAAAATTCATATTTTACACGATGAAATCAGAAAATAAAAATGACTGTCACTGTTGCACTCAGTTCCATGTACACCCAAGAGGTCGAGTGCCCGTACTCGCTATACCCTTTTAATTTTTCAGCAGGCATGCTCGTGTAAAGTTGACGGTTTTTCAAAAAATTTCCTGCTACGAACGGTTTTAAAATTTATTTTTTACTATTGATGTTTGTGCATAGATTTAAATGACAACATTATCACAAATTATTTGAAAACAGGTTTAAAATTTTTTGTAAAAAAAACTTTTTTCCTGGAAAAATTGGAAAACAGGAATATGCTACCAAAAAATATAAAAAAATATTATAAAAATTGTAGTGTGAGTGTCATAGTTTTTACGAAAGTTTTTCTTGCTTGATTACTTTTTGTAATTATGATGTATTCCACAAAGAATATAGGAAATATAAGAACGTTTAAAGTAATACCGAGTTGCATAAAGTTAACTTAACCATCGTCACAAATTGATATTACTAAAATTTTGGGTATTTTTTCGTTAGCACACCAGTCAAAAATGACTTTCCCATTAGTGCACCACCGAACCCCCCCCTCCCCCCCCAAAAAAAAAACAAACAAACAAACAATAAGCTGGATGTATGAAAATTCATGCATCAATCTATAAACTACACTAAATATGTAAATGTTACAGTTGCTAATGCATGTATGAGCACTGCACGCCCATGAAAACAACAAAAAAACATTACGGTATGCAGAAGACTCTAAAATGTAGGAAATTATGTAAAATTATGTGCTGTGCTAACTTAAAAGTGCCGAACTTAAGGGGGTTTCTCAAACATTTCCATCCCTACTTTTTATTTTCTAAAAGATTAGATTTTATAAAAAAAACACTAATATTCAAGCATGCCTACTGAAAAGAAAAACAACAAAAAAAGGAAAAATGCTGAAAAAGGCGGTTTCCCCCATGAGATGCCAAGAAATCCAAAATTTGAATACCATTATGTTTCAGAAAATTAATATTTGCCTTAATTTTACATTTAAATGTTTGAATATATAAAGAAAATGTTATTGAACTGAAATGGTGGTATTCAAAACACATAAATCCTTGGTATCTATGTACCATGAGGCATATTTCCTAAATCAGCAAAAAAATTGGAAAAAAAATGAAAAAGAAAAAAAACACTAAAAAAAAAACACATACGCAATACATATATACTCAGATATTTGTGTCCATTTCGATGTTATTAAAAAAGATTTGTTGGGAACATTAAAATTTTTGTCACACATATTTACAAACAGACCATGCAAAAAAGCAAGACATGCATGAATGAAAATGGATTACTAAAATTACCTTATTGTAGACAACATTGAATCTCTTAAAACCCTTCGACCTATTTGAACCTTTGAATTGAGTATACACAAACATGCATCAGGCCAGTGCACTAATGCATGTACTAAAATAATTTTCATATACTACGCAATTTTATTTTTAACCCTTCTTTAAATGAAAGTAAGTGAAATGGATCAGGCAAACTGCACTACATGCATAGAACAAACAAAAATGTATTATTGCACAACATAGGCTCCCAAATTTGTTGCACATTTCTATAATTAAAGCATAGGCAGACACACATAAGGCTAAACGCACTGGACGCATGAATGCAAATACTAAGATTATCCCCTTATAAATAACATTAAAAACTTGGTACCTTGTCACCTTATTTGTACATTTAGAGCATTTTTCCATTTTATCGACATGAACCGATGAATCATATAGGTTTTTCATTATCCAGCATATTGATTATTGTACAATATAAGCCCAGACAAACTGCACTGATGCATACTAAAATTTATTATTGCATTACTCAGTAACCCTAAAATTTGTTTACTTATTTCTACAAACTGAAATTCCGACAGACATACATCAAGCAAAACATTCTACATGCATGAATGCCAGGTTCCCTTTAGTTGTTTATTATAGGACCTCTTTATATACTACATTCAGTGTTCTATTGCCTTTTGGTAGTATTTGAACCTTTAAGTTCTCAAATGAACGCACCCGAGACATAGCTACATATAACTGACCATGGCTAAAAACAGGCTGGGGTAAATAAATACCAACACAATCTAAAGTTTGTCCCTGTGCTTTGTTGATAGTCATAAAAAAGCCAGACGTATGGGAAATTGGCGTCTTTTAAAAGAGAAAGGGAGTGATGTGTCTGATGGTGATAGGTCGATTCTATTAATCAAAGCTCTTTGCCCTTTTCTTTCGCCAGTGATAATTTCTAAATCTAAACAATTGTCATACATATTCCTCACAATTAGTCTTGTCCCATTTAAAAGACCCTGGGTAGCATTTAGGTTTCTTAACAGCATTACAATTGCAACGACTTTTAATGTGAGATTATGTGGAGGCAAACCACTTAACTCTAAACTGTTTAGAAATTCTGCAGGAAATTGAAGAATTTGGCTTTCATCATCAGTTATGAGATTATTTACGCTAGCGTATGTTCTCTGTGTGCCAGGTATAAGATGTAGAACTTTAGAATTTATTTCATTACAATGCTCATTTTTGGGGGCAAGAATAGCAAATTTAGAAAAATTAACAACATGATCTGGTGAAGCAAAATGTTTGCCAAAAATTTCAGATACGATATCTTCTTTTGCAATAATTTCTAAAGGTAAATCAATAACAGAAGAACCATATGATGGTTCATCATTGACTGATGGATAACTTCCATCACCAATTTTAAGCAAAAACTTTGAAAACTCCAATTCGTCTGACCTAGCTCGCATGTTTTTAAATAACCGAAAAACCTTGAAATATGGCCAAAGAGGTGAAAATTTGATGCAATTTTGAGTTATTGTTTGTCGTGAGGCATGTGGAACTACTGGCAATACCTGTCTAAAATCCCCTCCAAGAACGATTATCTTCCCACTAAAAATAATATTATTGGTCATTATATCTTGCAGAAGTCTATTAACAGTCATTAATGCATAAACATTTGCCATAGGTGCTTCATCCCAAACTATCAGTCTTGCTGACTTAATATCAGAAGCAGCTTTGCTATTAATTTTTAAAGACGATACTGAAGTTTCATGCAGAATCAAAGGTAACTTAAACTTACTATGTACTGTGCGACCATTTGGTAAGAGCATAGCAGCAATGCCAGTCCATGCAACAGAGATAATTTCTATACCTAAATCGAAGCATTTTTGTATAAGACACTGGTATACAAATGTCTTCCCAGTACCACCTGGACCATCTATGAAATATGCATTGCTTTTATTTGTATTATTCGTTTGGATTACTTTACTGATTTCGTTAATGATTAAAAGTTGTTCATCATTAGCTTGCTGAATCATTAAATTATAGTCAAGATTTGGATTTTTAGAGAAATTGATGTTGTGATCAGTTATTAAGAAATCATTAATAAGTGGCAAGTTGAAAGTTGAAAGAGAAAAACAATGTAATTTAAGTGTTTCATTAATATCCCTGAGACTAAAATGATAAGCTTTATTCGGCTCATGAAGCTGCAAATAATCTTCACTAAGATAATCTTTAAAAGTTTCCCATAATTGAGTAGCGTTTGATGGTTGTTGAAAAATGGCAATGAAAGAAAATAACTGCCTTAATTGAAATGGCATTTGAAGAACTGATGCTTCATGCAAACAACGCAGACACTCAGTATCATCCTGAAGTAATCCACTTTGCATAGCTGCTTCTTTGAAAGAAGAAAAAACAACATCATGAACTGTTCTTATACTTCATGACTTGTAGCCCCAACTACATGAAGCAACAGTAACCTAAGATGATAACGCTCGGATTCAGAGGGAGAAACATTATACATTCTGCCAATTACTCTACGAAAGTTAGAGCGTTTTTTCCAAATACACTTAGTTTTATCCCAAGTATAATGAAGAGGTGTTTCTGGATAAATAAAAGGGCTTTTTGTTTCTGGATCCTTATTTAAATTAAACCATGCAATAAGTTGTGTGCTTCTTAATTCTGATCTAAGTAAAGCTTCCGCGGCTTTATCATCCTGAAAATATATTTGTTGCTCTTCTGGCAAATGCACAGGCAAGCGAATGATTGTGTGAGATTGTTCATGCATTGGATAAGAAAAAATTCTGTATGCACCTTCACATGGACTGACATATCGAGTGTTTAGGAAAGCAGTAACTTCATCATGATGAAGCACACCACCTTCAGCAGTTACCTGCACATTGGCGCAGTCATGACCTTTGTAAACATATTTATGTATATATTTTATACTGTGAACACTCGCGCAAATTTCGACATTAATATGGGCTTGAAAATAAAGTAAGAGAAAGGAACTAATTGTAAGGAACTATGTAACGGTTGTCAACCTCAATATTTTTACCTTAATATGTTTAGAAATAGTCCTGTTATTATTTCTCCTTTTATAAAGGGGATAACCATTAACATTTTCCTTAGTTTCCTGAACAAATTCTTTTGGAAATTCTTTCTTACATTTACCATCAATCATGCAAATTGAGTTTGGATTAAGACTACCGCAAGGACCGTGTACCATGTGGCATTTAACTAAGTTATGTAAGACTGTATCATTAGGGTCGGGGATTTCTGCAGAAATAACTTTATCTATGTCTGCTATTTCTCTAAATTTACAATTATCTTGAAGAGATAATAATAAATGCACATGGGGCAAACCTCTCTTTTGAAATTCAACCGTATATAAGTATGTTTGTACTTCGCCAAATATTTTTCTTTCTTTTATCAAATGTAAAAGTTCTTTAATTTTTGAATGAAAAACACGAACTGTAACATCTGGTCTGTTATTAGCAGTTTCAAAAGGATGTATGCTGTTAGTTATTTCTGGCCATAAAGGATTACATGTAAACGTTAAGAAAAGGTCTGGCTTGCCAAATTTTCTTACCATTGCCATGGCATCCTGATAGTTTTGAATCATGTTTCGAGGACTACCAGTAAAAGAAGAAGGTAAAATAACAATCCGCCCCGCCCGTAACTTTTCTTTATCAGCACGTGCAAACAGAGCATCTGCAAGGCCAGCGTATGTGTCTACTCTCAATTTTGCCTGTTGACTACGGATAAATTTTAATCTGTCACCTTCGATGCGACAGTAATAATCAACTATCAATTGCTGAGTTAATTTCCCAGCATTAATTAACGGATTGAAATTTCCCTTAGGAGGACATCCTCGAACCATAAGTCTATAAGAAACATATTCTCTCATAGAAATATTTTCACGAACATTAGTTTTCCTCTCTCCCCCCGCTGACATTGAAATATGCCAACCTGGTTCACCGCAAGGCCAAATCAGTACATATGACATCGGATCACAATGCATACTATCAAAATCTAGAGTTTTCAGTCCACCATCTTTAGAATAAACATTTATGTACCTATGAGATGGTGGAGCACCATCATTAGATTCAAAAACCGCTGCAACCTCTGAGCATGTTGGTTCGTTGTAACGGCGAAGATCTGATAGCGGTTCATGATAAAAGCGCATAACAAAATCAACTGGCACTCTGTTTTATTTTAAAGCTAGCTCGTGTTCCTCAGATATTTTTTGATGCATCGTTTTATAGCACTTAACGTATGGATTACATTTAATTAAATTAAGATTTATTATATTAAGAATGTCCTCTCTAATAGAACTATTCTCAGCCTTTTCTAACCTAATTTCGTTTGCTTCAGAAAAGTCTAAAATGTACAATTGACCATAAGAAGCATGGGTCGAATTATCTGGATACAAAGGGGAAATTTTGTGGTGTACTGAACCTAGAATTTTGAAACAATAAGGACCGTAACCAGGAGGTAACTTTATATTGGCACCGAATGACACGAAGGATAAAGCATTATTATATTGCCTAATATTTTGCCTAAAGTTTTTCGACATGTCATTATTTCCAGTGAATAGATCTCTTATGTCATCAATAATTTGAAATTCGGGCAGTTTGAACTTTTTGTTAGAACAACACAAATTAAATAAGGCATTTGAATTCTTTTCTGATGAAAAATACAACGCATTACAATAAGCACATGTGTTGTCTAAATTACCTAAGTTGGACGGAGATAAATTTGAAATGTTGTCGGAAACGGCACACCTATACTGAATTTTATATGGCTTTAAAACTGACTCTACCTTTTTTCTATTAGCATAATACTTTTTATTTTGCTCCTTCCGTTTCTGTTTTTTGGAAGGAGATGATTCAACCTTTTTTTGCTCTGCATAATACTTTTTATTTCTCTCTTGCAGTTTTCGTTTTCTGAGGGAGATGAATTTTTTTCCTGCCGAATTTGTTCTTTGCCCTTTTTGAGCAATACCGTATAGTGACCATCATGTCCATTTCCATCATACAATAAATTAACTTCTATTTTGCCTCGAGCATTTACACCCAAATTTGTGACGTTATTGTTTTGTGCATTGATAATTGTGACAAAAATATTAAAAATTGCGGTTGCGGCATTTAATTCTAAGTGTCCACCATGCGTACTGTTTCTTGACATAATATTCATGTAATCGTTTACCTGAGTAATAGGAACACCGTAAGAAAGATCACCAACAATAAACGGATGATAAACATCCCAATTACCGACTACATGTTTTACAATGGCGTGGCGTACGCGCGGGTGATGATCTTGTGTATCATACAGGAACACAGACAGCGCCCTAAATAAGCAATTTCCATCCGGTTCAATTTCGCGAAGATTGTAGGATGCTAGATCCATAACTAAACTAAATAAGCCTAGGACTCGCTATGAAAATTAAACAGCAGAGCAAAATAATAGAGATCGAAATGGACACAGCAAAATAAAATAAATAATAACAAATAAACTTACTATTTCAAAGCAGCACCTTACAGTAAATAATATTAGAGATAGCAACGTGCGTGCTACTATATTAACGACTACAGCATGGGAGAATAAATTATTCATTGCCTAAGATCCTAAGAATAAATCTGTATCTAGGCAGGAAGTCTTGTGCACACACTGAACTCCCATTGGACCACAGTGTCCGCACATGCGCTGTTTACCCTGATGACGATGATACACGGAGTAAAAGTTGCGATGATGTGATCATGTTTCTCTGTCTACGGTGAATCGTTCACTTCAGTGAAAGAGATCGGACAGCCCGGAAGAGATTTTGGACGCATGCGCAGATATTCATTTTTGATGCACTGAACTGACAAAAATAGCCTTTTCTTTTAATATATATGATAGTTCTTTTTGCTATTGTTCGGAAACTGAGTAGTTTTTATAGATTATTAATCCGATTTCTCAATCTGGAAAACTCTCGATGCTATGTTTTCTCGATGCTATGAGCTCTCAAGTTAAAATCTTCAGGGTAAAAAACACGTTTTACATCAAATTTGATAAATTAACAGCATTAATATTAACTCTTAACAATTAATATTATTTTTTTTTCAGTTACGCAGCTCAAAATGTTTAAAAGAGTCTCAGGACTCTTAAAATCGAAAAAAAAATGAAGAAAAAGACAATTTTTAACATTTAATATATTAAAATATATATTATGTAAAAACTCATTTTTTTATTGGGATTAAAATGTATAAGTATGTTCTTTCATTTCCTGTATTAAAAAAATTCCAAGATACAGAATTAGTATTTATAGGGCACTCCAAACTGTCAGGCATTTATCGACCAAAAAATTGCTTACGTGCAGGATTACAAAATAAATTTTGAAACTAGAATGGAAGTGTTTGTGCCTAATTATACATTAGATTGTAATAATTACCCTGAACGTAAATAAATTTGTATTTAAAGAATTTTTATATTTTTGAACAATAAAAATGAAAATTTAGGTACAGTTTATACAGACTAACACGAAACATATGTTTTGAAAATTTCATAAAAAAATATTCAGAATTTTTTAATAGACACTGCGCGTTATACCTAAACACATAATTTGGATAAAAATGACTTCAAAGTTTCGCCAACGCCGCTAGCTATTAATCTGGTATAATTCTAATAGCCATAACTTCCGTTTTAATGGGAGTTTCAAGAAAAGAATTATACCAAAATGCTCAGAAAAGATGTAAATTTAACATTTAAAAAAATTAAAATTTCGAAAATTTTGAAGCTTTAAGAATCCCGAGACCCCTTAATTGAGAATTGACAGCCTCCTAAAACCTCATTTTTGTTCTTTGGTTAAACCGATTAATAAACCAAAAAACTACTCGGAAAAATTTCCTAAAATGAGTGACAGCAAAATAATTTTATTCTATAATGTCTTCTTTAATTATCGTAAATATATTATTTCTGACGTTCCTAGAGACAAGAAAAGCTTTTCCAAATTGTGGGTATCTCGGAAGAGGTTAATTTATATTTTCGCTATTGTTTACATTGCATTTTCCTAAATTAAGGAACATTTATCAATTTTTTACAGTGTATATTATCAATTATTTTATAAAATATTAATATATCTTTCACTTTATTTAAATGAAAATTTGTATAGAAACTGTGAAACATAACTCAAAACTTATCACTTAAAAGTATCCGTTAAACATTCAGCCAAAAAGTATGTTTCCAAGAATTTAAAATCTACTACATTTATTAATTGTATGTTTTCCATTCATTATGTTAGTATATTTATTTAAATTTTTAAGGGTTAAAAAATATATAATCGATAGCTCAAAGATATTAATAATCAATGTTGGTACATCAATGTTGCCTGTCCTTTCACATTCATAATTTATAATAATTCTATCTTTAAGTATTTTTTCATTAAATTAAAACCACACAATAATAGTTCAGAAGAAAATAAAAAATCCCTCCTGTTCATTAAACATTTATAGAATATAACATAACGATACATTCCAATGAAAATTAAAAAGCAAACGTACTATAGTTTTCAATTTAAAAGTAAAGCAATCATCCTTTTTAAAACGGAAGATATTCAAATGTTTTTAGTTGATTTTTCTTTAGAAAAAAATAATTTAATTATATAGTTATTTTTAAAATGACTCAAGTATTTATATGTATTTTTTTTCTTATTGAATTATTTAAACTTTTCTTTTTCTTTTTTACTTTGTATTATTTATTTTATAATCCAATTATATTTCAACTGAGCAACTTGCATGTTTTCAATAAATCAAAATTAAAATTCAATTTGACTAGTTCATAAAATGTTTTCAAGAATAATTTCACATTTATTTTTATTTTTCAATTACTTTTCTGAAAAAGCCTTTTAAAAATTTGAAGTTTTTTGAGATGAAGTACACTAAAATAAATATCGTCTTTTATCAATTTAAGCAATATTTAATAAATATATATTTATTTAATATATAAATGAATAAAATATCTGTGTATTTTTAGAATTTGTATTCGATTTTGCAATTTCTTATTATATATTATTCACAGGTAAAATAATTACTCGAAATTAATTATTTTAAATTAAGAGTTGGAATGTTGAACCATTTAAAAAAATGTTTCACAAAAATATCTTAAATGTCTTAAATTAAGGGAATGTTTAATGCAAGACATTAATTTGAAAATGCATATTTTTAAAAGGTTACATACCCAAATTTTACCATATATTCACTAGAGAATAGTTATGATTATAATACAAAAATATTTGGCATACATAAAATTCAAGGTCAATTGCAGTTTACATCTTGGAAAAGTTTGATAACATGAAAACACTATTTACCTAATAGAAGACGTTTTCCCTTTTGAATTTCTCATGAAACTTGCATGAAATATTTCAGAATAAATTAGAACTTCGGTCTACATGCAGACTATTATTATTAATTATTATGATTCCTCTAAGATAACGTCTGAGATAATGCTAATGTAAAAATTTTTATTATAGTGCAATAAATTTGTGATAGCTTTTATTTTGGAACCACCTGGAACATCTTGAAAATTTCTGCAATGAGTAAATATTTTCAGTATATCTTGGCCTGCAAAAACTTGTAAAAAGTTTGACTGCAACAATATCGTATCTATTATGGTGTGGAGATTCGTCAAACGGAAAATGTATCAAAATTATCCATTCCACATTTTATAAAAGAACCATTTAACCTCTTAAACTTTTGCGGTTGTACGCTTACTTTCAGACACCAAAGCACAGAGTCATAGTGGTCTTATATTGCATTAAGTCGATAAGCTAAAGAGATACGTAGAATTCGGAACAATATTTTATAAATTGTGTTTATGTGTCATTAGGCATTTTCGTTTCTTAAAATTTTTTTTAAAGAATACTCTAAAAAGACAAAAAGAATGTGACCGAAAGAAGTGTACCCTGAAATTGAAAGTAGTTTTAAAAAGATCGGACATAACATGTAAAGAGTAAAAAATTTTCGGCATGTTAAAACAGAAAAACGAAGATCTGCCTGTGGGAGTCTGCATTGAATGTTACCAAACAAAGTAGCAGTATAAAATACAATTTTTATATAAAATTGAAACATATTGTGCTTCATATATCTAAAGTTTAAAATGAATCAATAAATTTTATTTTCTTCGAATATTGCTTGTTATGTATTAATAATCGTTCAACGAAAATCAAGTCCGACCAGCATGACACCTATGTATAACCTTAATGCGACCGCAAAGGGATAAACAACTATAATATAGCCAAGTACAGAGATATGCAATAACTTCTTCTGAGTAACCTATTCGAAACCTTATGAAATACGTTCTGTATCTGCCAAAACCTCAGAAAAAAAATATCTTTGAAATATATAAAAAAGCATTTATAAAAACAAAGTTTTCTTTGGCGACCTTAGGTTTTTGGAAATATTTCTCAATAGCTTTTAAATCTATTAATCAGATTTCTCCTACCGGACTATCGTCTTTTAACAATTCCCAATTAAAAAAATTCAGCTGCGTAAATCAATTTATACATGCAAAACTAGCAAAATACTATACATTTTTATGTTAGATTTAATTCTGTTATCATGTTTTTTTTTCTTTTTTTTTAAACAAAATGTTTGTTGAACATAAAATATTATTTAACAATAATTGGATTAAAAAAAAAACTATATGTAACTTTGAGAAAACCGATTATTACACTTTAAAAACTTAATTTAAAACTTTATTACTTAAAAATAATTGGATAAAAAAACATATATGTAACTTTGAGAAAAACGATTATTACACTTTAAGAACTACTCGGAATGGTTTCGCTTTAGGTTTTTGGAAATATTTCTCAATAACCTTTAAATGTATTAATCAGTTTTCTCCTACTGGAGTATCGTCTTTTATCAATTCCCAATTAAACATTTTTAGCTACGTAACTAAATTTGAACATGCAAGAGTAGCAACATATTATACGTTTTTATTTTAGTGTTAATTCTGCTAATTTATAATGTTTTTTTTTTTTTTTTTTTTTTTTTTTTTTTTTTTTTTTAAACAAAATGTTTGTTGAACATGAAAATATTACTTAACAATAATTGAATAACAAACCGATAATTACACTTTAAAAACTATTCGGAATGGTTTCACCAATTGTATGGTATTTGAAAACAATTAATTTTATGTTGCGCCGATGAAGCCAAAAAAGCCAAAGCGTTGAGAAACTGCAACAATAAAACTTTTAAACTTAGAAGTGGAAAAGTAATTTCAAATAAAAAAGAAAGAATGTTATATTTTAAAACGATTGCTTTTTTAAATGGGTAGTTAAATAATTTGCGATTATAATTTGAGAAATCAGTTTTGAAATAAAAAAAATGTAAGTACTCTTTAAGCAGTATTTAATTTTTCTTCGCTTTTCCCTTCTTAAAATAATTAAAAATGAGCAGAAATTATCTATATTTTTTAATTCATTTTTCTTTTAAGCTTTCGACTAAGCGTAAAAAAGCAGTGAATTTTTCACAATCGAATTCGTTGCCCAATCCAAATTAATAAATTGCAGCGGAATTTTTTTGTAAAAATCCAGTCACAAAATAAGGCTGTATTTTCAATATAACCCTTTCAATGCCTATAAAACCATGGTTTAAAAAAAATACTTTTATACTTTTTAAATTGTTCTCTATGACAAACCTCTGGATAATATTTCTGTCGTTTAAAATTATTATTATGTTTATGTTTTCGTTTGTTAACCGTTAAGCAATTCTGTAAAGTTCAATCAAGCTTATTTTCACTATAGTGGATGTGAATCCACACTTTTGTCCTCCGCAGTTTTCCTTAAAACTCTGATTTAGAGGCATTTTTTTTGTTTGTTTTTGTAAATACCGTTCATGTATTCTGAGTGAGTATCATGGTTCGACTAACTGTGTACAGTGGATTTTGAACACACTGTATGAATATGATTTAAATTATTCGTATAATGTTTTAATAAATTTATTAAAAGTTTGTGACAATAAATTTTCAGAATCCCAATATCCCAACATCAACATTATCATTACATTGAAGATTTATGGAACAAATTCCAATGATTTTTTGTCCATATATATCGAATATCTATTCTAAATAAACCAATAATCACTTCATACCTTTCGCCGAAAATATAGTGATGAATGGATACAATTGCAGTTTAAATAAAGGGCATCGTATATCTTCTCGAAAATAAAAAAAAGGGTAATTTGAGTTATTGCTTGCCAAATTGACTTTTAAAAAATCTTTTACTATGTGCATAAATCATTTTTTGAAAAATATCGCTCTATATTGCTTTAATTTCAAATATTTCGATAAAGGCAAATAAATCAAAAAAGGAAATCATCGAAAACAGCATTTTCAATTAAAAAACGGAAGATAAGTTGTGTAAAGTGATTTAGCGTAGTGAGTTTTATTTGCGTCAAATTTCTGTTTTTGACATTTTTTTTGTATACTAAATAATTAGATTATTTCACTGGATAAATATTATTTTCATCATTGTTTTTGTTATATTAAGCAGTTGTAAAATTGACTATAAAATTAAAATCGTATCATTAATGTGGTGAATTTTGCAAGTAACACTTGCATCAGACTAAATGTCCCCGACGCTGTATTTCGCTTCGAGATTAAAAAGGTAACGAAGGTACGTGAAGTGGAAAGGCAGAAAAAATAAATAGAACGGGAAAGAATTCGACGACGGTGGTTTTGTTAAAAGAAACAGAATATTTTCGACGATATAAGATAGAGGATTGAAATGACGTATGGAAATCTTAGGAATATTCGACAATGCTGACAGCACCGAACAGCACAAAAACTGACAGCACCGAGTTCAAAAATAAAATAACTAAAGTTCAAACTGATTTTAGTTTAAATGGTCTGATTACAGTGTGTAATTTACTTTGTATTTCTAATGAAGGATCTTTAAATGATCTTGCAACCCAATTAGTTACATACCTTTCAGACTTGACCTTACTACAAACTAATATTATACAAAATGAAAGTGACATTGACTCGGAACCTAAATTGTCTTCAAATAATATGACCTAAAGTAATAACACCTAATTATCAAATGTTGACAAAAACAAGCAACTTCCAGTTCAAAGTTTTGTGCCGTCATCTATAAGTTTTACTGATGTTGAAAGTGTTGTACCTCCTTTTGACGGAAGATCTTTTAGTGATATAAATGTCTGGCTCAGTAATTTTGTCGATGTCACTAGTATGTTTAACTTATTTGACTTTCATAAATTCATATTTTGTAAAAGATCCTTACGAGGAAAAGCCCAGTTGTTAGTACAGGCAGAATTTCATATCAATTCATATCACAAACTTAAACATCTCTTAATTTCAGAATTTAGCAACACTTATAATTCTGCCGAGTTACATGGTTTATTAAATAAACGAAAATAGCAAGAAAATGAATCAATAGAAGAATATTTTCTTGTTATGAAACAATTATGCTCGCGTGGTAACATCGAGGATTCCGCATTAATGCAATATATCATAATATACCCGACCGTGTTTTTAGAAAATCAATATTATATGGATGCCAATCCATTGTAGAATTCAAACAAAAGCTTAAAATTTATAACAAAATTTGACGTGACTTTGAGAACACAAAATTTCGTAAAAACCTGAAAGGCCAGTGAAAGAGAAATCCTTTCGACCAAAATCTGATCTTTTTTTTCTTTAATTGTGGTTTGTCAAATCAAAAAAGTAGTCAATGCAGACTTAAAGACAAAGGCCCTCGTTGTTTCAGTTGCTCGAATTTTGACATAAATCGAATCAATGTAATCAACCAAAGAGGCCTAGAGTTAAGTCGGAACCCTCCAATGTTTCTACAGTTATGTCAAACACTTTCGTGACCAAACAAGTCATTATTTCACCTGCACACATTATATCATTGGTAGATACGGGCAGTGGAAGAAATTTGCTAAAGGAAAGTATTTTCGCAACTCCCTACAATCTCGAACCTTGAACATTCAACCATCACATTAACTGGATTAGGAAATACTATAATCAAACCCCTGGGTTTTTTCTCTACGGACATTATGATAGATGATATTAATTATGCAACTAATGTTTATGTAGTCCCAGGTTATTCCATATCTTTTGATCTTATTATTCGTACAAATGTTATACAACAAAGTATTTTAATAATTTCTGGAAATAATATTTCGATCCAAAAAATAGAGAAAAATGGCAATACGTCCAATATTTTTTTTATTAATATTGCTCATGTGTCAGATGATCTTAATCTTCATTTATCTCATATTACCGATGAAGCAATACGTTCAAAAATTTCAGAACTTATTCAAAATTATTGTCCAGAAAAATAAAGACAACTGATGTTAAATTATCAATTCATATGGAAAACGAAACCCCTGACACTTGTCCTCACAGACGCTTGGCGCCAATAGAGAAAAGCTTCGTCGAAAAACAAATTTCTGAGTGGCTCGAAAAGGGTATTATTCGTAAAAGCACTAGTAATTTTTCATCACCTATTGTCCTAGTAAAAAAGAAAGATGGCTCATATAGATTGCGTGTTGACTATAGGAAGTTAAATTCTAAAACATATAAACAACGTTTTCCCTTCCAAGTAATTGATGACATTATAGATCAGTTGCATTCTGCAAAAGTATTTACTACTCTTGACCTTAAAAATTCTTTTTTTCATGTCGAAATAGAAGAAAATAGTAAAAAATATACTTCTTTCGTAACACATTCTGGTCAATTTGATTTCATATATATGAATTATGGCACCCTTAGTTTTTCAAAGATATATTTATAACGTTTTTCGAGACCTCATTAATAAAACATTACTTATTGTCCATATGGATGACTTCATAATACCTGCTGAAAACGAAGTCGAAGGACTCAAGAAATTACAACGCGTCCATACAACTCCAACCGAATATGGTTTAGAACTGAATCTTAAAAAAGCCACTTTTTACAGAGAAAAATTGATTTTTTGAGTTACTACATTAAAAATGTTCAACTGCATCCATCTCCCTTATAACTAAAGCTGTTCTTAATTTCCCAGAACTTAAAAGTATCAAAGATGTACATTCATTTTCAGACTAACTTCATATTTTCGTAAATTCATTCAAGATTACTCTTTAATAGCTTTAACAGATCACGTCTTTAACAGATCTCCTTAGAAAATACACTAAATTTCACTTTGGTTACCAGCAACGAAATGCATTTAATCAGCTGAAACCCATCCTTTCTTCAGGACCTGTTTTAAGCATTTACAACTCTAATGTTTAAACAGAAGTTCACTGTGATGCATCTATTGACGGTTGCGGAGCAGTCCTCCTTCAAAAGTCTTCTACTGACAATCAATTTCACCCTGTCTACATTATGAGCAAAAAAACCACAGATGCCGAACGCAAATATTCGAGATATGAATTAGAAGATTCAGCTGACATAGCAGCCCTTAAAAAATTTCGCGTTTACATTCTAGGCATTCCTTTCAAGATAGTCACAGATTGCAACGCATTTGCCCTTACTAAGAAAAAAAATATCTTCGCACCAAGATTGCTCGATGGGCTTTAACGTTAGCTGACTATAACTATACAACGAAACACAGACAAGGTACACGCATGCGCCATGTCCACGCTTTAAGTAGAAATCCAATATGTATGATTATTCAAGATAGTTTTACTTCCAAAATCACACAATCACAGAACACTGACGAACATATGCAGGCCATCAAAGAAATTTTGAAAACAAAGCCATTTGACAACTATTTCCTTAAAAATAAGGTTCACTATAAAAATCATAAAAGTATCGATCTGGTAGTTGTGCCGGTTGATACGTAGCTAAATGTCATTAAACACGTTCATGGCAAAGGGCATTTTGGCCGTAAACGCTGTGAAGAACTCCTTAATGAAGAATTTCTTATCCCTAATATGTCAAATAAAATTGATAAAATTATAGCAAATTGTGTAACTTGACTTTTGTATAATCGCAAATGTGGAAAACAAGAAGGTGAATTACATCCTTTACATAAAGAAGAGACTCCTCTCCAAACCTACCACATTGATCATTTAGGCCCTCTTGAAACAACTAACAAAAATACAAACTTATTTTGTCTTTAATAGATGCAGGCCCCACCAGTGGCCGAGAGGTTCTGCTCTCGAAGCTGGAAGACGGGAGATGCTGGGTTCGATCGCAATCGCGCCCGTCGGCCTAATCGTTCGGAGTTTTCGTGGTTTTCTTCGAACCTTGGTTCTCCAAGCGTTAATACGGGTTAGGTTCCCTTAGAAAGACCTCCACGGAAGGCACTCCCACACTTAGGGCCTATATCCCACGTGCAGATAATTGGCCGACATAAATACAACCTTTAATAGATGCATTTACTAAATTCGTCTAGTTGTATCCCTGTAAAAACCACTTCTGCTACGGAAGTTATATCAAAACTACGACAACAAAGTCATACTTTTGGTAATCCTTCCACCATCATTAGCGATAAAGGTCCTGCCTTCACAAGTAAAGAATTTGCTGATTATTGTCAAATTGAAAAATATAAAGCACGAGACAGTTACAACTGGTCTTCCCCGTGCCAATGGTCAAGTAGAGCGACTTAATTCCACCGTAATTTCTGTAATCTCTAAAATGTCCGAAACGAAACAATCAAATGGTTCAAACATGTTTCTAAAGTTGAACAAGTCATTAATTCAACTTACCAGCGAAGCATTAAGAAAACACCGTTTGAAATATTATTTGGTACAAAAATGAAACAGAAAGAAAATGTACAAATTATTGACCTCTTAAACAGTGCAGTCGAAGAACAATTCATAAAAGACAGAGAAGAGCTCCGTAAAGGAGCCAAGAAGAATATTCTGGAAACTCAACAAGAAAATCGCAAGCACTATAATTTACGACGTAAGAAACCCCGGAAGTACAACCTTGGTTACTTCGTAGCAATTAAGAGAACCCAGCAAGGACCAGGTTTAAAGTTGAAATCTAAATTCTTAGGTCCGTATAAAGTATGCAAAGTGAAGTCTAACGACACCTACGACGTAGCGAAAATCTCATCAACCGAAGGACCGATAAATGCTAGCTCGTGTGCTGAATACATGAAAACTTGGCCTAACGAAATCTGAAGCTTAAAAAAAACATTTTTTTTTAAAATCTTGTCTCCTTATGTGTTTGTGAAAATTTTATAATTCAATGCTTTTAAAGCAATTTCCATATGATGTTACGCCACTTCAAATAGATGAGTGATCTTTCTGACGTGCAGATTAATTTTTCCCCCTAAGAACAATTACTGTTTTTTGTTTTTGTTTCGTTTTTGGATTCTATTTTAGCACATGTTGCTGCGGGAGCTCCAGATGTCAGGAAGGTCGCATGTGGCGAATTTCGCAAGTAACACTTGCATCAGACTGAATGTCCCCGACGCTGTTTTCCGCTTCGAGATTAAAAAGGTAACGATGCTGCGTGAAGTGGAAAGGCAGAAAAATAAATAAATTCAAAGAAATAAGATATTTGAAGAAATGGGAGATTTTCGACGATATAAGACAGAAGATTTAAATGACGTATGAAAATCTTAGAAATATTCGACGATGCTAAGTAAATGAAGCCAAAGTTGTTGCTTTTAAATATAAACATAGATTGAGAAGAGTATTTTAACTGTATTTTTGTTTTGTCTTCGTCTTATGAAATGTCAGTGTTCGTCTTAGAAATGAGTTGTGATTTATAAATAGAGTCTCATCCCAAATTAATTATATATGGTTAATACGTATATAAACTTATGATAAGAAAACATTCGATTTCAAACACCCTGTACATACAGTGTGATTCTTAAAGAACGAAATAATAGCCTATTTCCTTAAATATTGCCCCCATACTTTCAATTCCAAAGTTTCATAGAAAAAAAGTACGAAGTTTTAACATAAGTTACAACTCCATTCGGGTCTATTTGAGAAAATACAAAAACTACATTTTTATTCGGCACCCGTAGAATAAAATTTACAATTAGGTGAATTTTCTTTATCCATTTCTGAATGAAACACAAAAAATTCCATCTTGATATCTGCAAAACTCACAGAAATATTAAAATCCAAAATTCGTGACTTATATTACTTAACCATATTTTGAGGTAAGCGACATTGATGCATTTGGAATGAAAGATAGGGATCATCCACAAATTATACGTTATTAAAAGTCGATTTAATACAGTGCCTTTCGTTTTTTACTTTAAAATATCAGCGTATAGATTTTATGTTAAATGTGCTTTCGAAATGTGCTGGAGTTCTGCACTAGATGTCTGAGAGGGCAAAATTTTCTTGGCCCGTTCCCCTCGGCATAGTAAGGTGTAAAAGCAAAAAATTGACCCAAGAATGGCCTCGTACGTAAAAAGGTTAAAATCTCGGCCTGATCACGGCCCAGTCTTTTTTAATTAATCTATATTTCTATGTTATTTTCTCAGTTATCTTTAATATCGTTAATCCATATTCCATATATTGCAGACAATGAAAAATGCTATACAGTAAAATCGTCTAATGCGAAATCAAAATGCAGAAAAGAAATTTGTTATAGACAACTTCCCTTCTTATAAGGTGTAAATGCATTATATTCTTTTCTCACATATTATTATATTCATTTTGCATGGACCAACACATTTTTCCGTTTAATATTGGAATCCCTCATAGTAAGGTTCGTTTTCATAGGTTTTACTATATTTTAATTTTATTGCCAAGAAATCTACTATTCTTTAAAAAGACTAAATTATAACTTTAATTGTAGAACAATGGCAATTTAAAAATATATGCATTTTTTGCAAAAAATTCTGTTCCGGCAGACAGTTTACAGACATTTAATTTGTTTCTTCTGCACGGCCGAGGCCACGCCGAAATAATGATTTTCATACGGGCTGGGTTGAGACCGGTACTGAAAATTTCGGTACTGAAGAATGAAGCCAGTCCCTGCTCGTTGTGGAAAAAAAAATTAGGCCCGGCTCAATCCTCCGTAGAAGATTAACGGCAGAGTACAGGCCGGGCCGAAAAGTGTAATGTCTAGGCACGACTCTGTGTGAGGCTTAAAAAAGTAAGACCCCTAACCGGTCCCGAAAAGAGTGAAGACCAGGCACGTTCGGTGCGGTCCTAGTGTCGTGAATGAAAACAGGACCGGTACTCGGCCCTATAACCGGGTTCGGACAGAAAAATAAAGGCAAACTTTCAAACAAGCCGGGCTGACAGAGTAAAGACGTTTTTTAACGTGCCGGGCTTATAAAAATTGAAGTTTTGAAGGCTAAACTAATTCGTCATGTTAGATAAACCCTTCTTTAAATCAACTGAGACATTTAAACAGTACAGAGAGAAGATGGAAAAGACAAAAGTTCAATGAAATCAGAATTCAAAGCTACAGAATTGAGTTACTTACTCATCTGCAATTTTTCAAAGAGCATTTAAACATTATATTAGAGACAATCTTTGTTTAAAACTTTAAATTACGTTTTTTTCTGCATGGTGGATGTTTTCACCATGTCTCGTCTTTGCATTGTCATAGGTTAAGTCCTGGGGAGATAGACCGCAGCGTGAGATAGACCAGTCAGGTATTTCTTTTATGCGACGTTCAACAGATGGAGCAGTTATCTTTGTCAGACATTTATATATATTTTGCATGGCGTGCATGGCGTTTGCTTCTAAAAAACATAATATTTTCTAGCTAAAAATCATTATTGCTTTTGGTAAGTCAAATAATTGTTATATATGGTTATAGTTATGCATTTAAATCTTTTGGTTTATATGTGATCAGTCTAGTTCTATTGATATAATCTCTGAGAACATTTAGTCTTCTAAATAATCTAGAATAGCGAAGTAATAACTAGAGTATAGAGTGAGGGTTGTTCATACTTCTCACCTAGGCGATCGGGAGAGATGGATAATGTGTTATTTTTTCATGTGGTTATAGTTATGAATTTAACTTTTTTTGTTTATATTTGATCTACCTATTTTTAATGGTGTAATATCGGGAAGCATATAGGCTTCTCAATAACATAAAACGGCGACGTAATATCTACAGCGCAGAATCGGAATGAGGTATATTTCTAACATAATCGATCGGGAGAGATGAATGAGGTTTTTGGTCGAAAGGTGTGGACCATACGATCTTTAATTTTGAATTTATATATATTTTTTTTTTTAACTCAATAAAACAAATTAAGGGATTTTAATTTTCTGTTTTCAGAAAATGGCGACTACTTGTATTAAAAAAGATTCGTCTCTGAGGTGGATATAAATATTCAAGAAATATGCGATGAAATGGATGACTATTTAGAAGATTGGACCGAAAACGAATGTGTTCGATACGGCAAAAATTACAATGAGACGAAACAAAAAGTAAATTGTAAACAGTGTGTTTCTTGTTTGCGTTGGCTTTTGGGATGTTGGCAGCTTGATGTCACATACAATAATATCGGAAAGAAATTTAAAAGCAAGAAAGAAGTTATTGCAAAACAATCTTAGCTGATAGTATCTACAACATTTCCATAAAAAATATTTAAATGTGTTAAGACAACAAGATTTCAAGAATCAACTTTAATTTTCATAGGTACACATTAAAAGGTCAAATAATAATTTATGTACACTTAATGTTCAGTAATTTAATTTTAACTAAGTTCATTTAATTTTCATGTAATGAACATAAACATTTCAAATGAAAATCAAATATCAAATTAATTGCTTAAAAGGCGCAAAGACCAACCAAGTGAAAAAGATTCCATGCCGGGACTCGAACACGGGGCATCAGTATAGCGCACTGACATTCTACCGACTAAACCACATGGGGGACCGAACCAGCCTGGAATGTCTCACTATTATAGTGATCTAATTTATCTAATAGTCAGGAGTTCCAGGCTAGGTCTCGTTCCATGTGGTTTAGTCGATAGAATGTCTTTACGCCTTTTAAGCAATTAATTTGAAGTTTGATTTTCATTTGAAATATTGTGTGCTAGACGAATGTTTTCTCTCTGGAAAATTTTCCAAGTATTATTGAATATAAACTTCTGTAAATTTAATATGTGTGCAATTATCTCAATATTTTATTGTTGTCCATCTCAACCAAAGTAGTCTGGGTGAGATAGAAGGCAAATTAAGAAAAATAAAAATATATAAAAGGAATTCCTTTAAAGGTATGAACTTCTGCATTAGGATTTTTTAAGAAACATCATACATTATACATATATACTGTGCAAAGTAAAATATATGTGAATATATAGCTTTTAGATCGCGAAAAAAACGTGGTGTGTCTCTCCCGTATATACCCTAAGTCAAGAATCATTAAAAGTAAATGGTTCAAACATGGAGCATGTCTTTTTCGAATATTTTACATTAATTTTGTTTCGGCAGATTTGAAAAAAAAAATATTTACTTTATAAAATATGATTTTTTAAAAATAAGTTAAATCATTTGTGTTTATTTTCTTTAAATGTTTTTATTTTATTTTTATTTATTATTAAAATGATGCTAACATTGAACTTATATTTTTCTTTTTAATTAAATGAAAACAATTTAAAGTTTAACAAATAATATTACGAGTTATAATGATTTTAAATTACCCCACTTTAAAAATATTTTTTTTCTTAGTTTATGAGATGTTTTAGGATATTTTTTTTACAAATTATGTGATTAACCATCCAGAAAAATACAAAATTCTACCTCAATAAATTAAAAAAAAATTAAATGTTTCCCGGACCTATTAAATTAACATTGTTCCTTGAATTATACGCATTTCAGTTTATGTCTAATCACTCAAAACCCGATGAATTGTCTAAACATGTATATCTCTGTGCGTTTTGCTGATATCAATATAGACTTTTTTGTGTTTAATTCAGAAATGGAAAAGAAAGAAATCTCCTAATTGGAAATTTTGCCCTACGGCGACGTAAAAAAATTAGTTTTTGCATTTTTATCAAATAAACCACCTATAGGGTTACAACATATTTCATCAAATTCTGCACCCTTTGTTGTGAAACATTGTAATCGGAAGTATTTGTCTAGCGGCAATATTTAAGAAATAGGCTGTTGTTTCGATCTTTATGAATCATACTGCATAAGTCCAGAGGAAGTAACTTCTCAAAGAAATATACTTTCGCAAAGCATAACGGAAAATATAGAACAGGACAAAGATATTCTCAATTCTAAGTTGAATATTGTGCCTATTATGTGTCAATTTAAGTGAAAATGCTCTTATTTTCATAAGAAGATGCTTTGAGGGAATTTACCATCGATCATACAATGAGAAAGAATATGTTACTGGAGCGACCGCTGAACAACTAAATGATTTTGCAGAGCGTATGAAGACAGGAATATTTGTGCAGTAGAAAAATGCCTATGCATTGTTTCAATTCACAAGAAACACTATTAACGAGAATAAAGGTCTTATGAGCTCTTATACCACACATTATAAATTCTAAAAATGGCTTTGTTTACTCTAAGAGGAAGACTAACAAAAATATTTTACTTTAACTTACGCTATCTTTTTGTGTATCTTCGAGTAATGATTTGTTATTTAAATCTTTTTCAAAACAGTTAATGCAACTAAATCATATGGTTTTACTTACAAATCACAATATTCAAATGTCAATGCCATTTATAGTTTTGATAACTTTGAAAACGACTCTTGTTTAAGGAGACTCTTCACTCACTTGAAAACACCCGTTCGCTAATTTTAAATCTGGGGACAGTTTGTTTCCGAATTTATCGTTTAAATATCAATATTTTTAAATGTTTTTTTTTTCATAGGATAGCGGAGCACGATCTCTAATAAGGCATTTTGTACTTTTTTGATTTTGGTTGCAGATTTTTTTTAATAAAGGCACTTTCTCTTTCGAAACTGATTCCGAAAGTAAAAGTACCTTTATTAAAAAATCTGCCACCGAAATCAAAAAAGTTTTTAATAGCGATATTAGAGATCGTGCTCAGATATCCCATGCAAAAAAAAAAAAAAACGTTTAAAAATATTTAAATTTAAACGAGAAATTCGAAAACAACATTCCTATAAGTTTAACGTTAGCAAACAGGGTTTTCAAGTGAATGACGAATCTACTTAATGTGTAATTTGTTGTTCTAAAATGATTTCTATAAAGTCTATATAGTCTGTTTCCAGAGAATGGAATCAAAAATTCATATCACTCGCAAGTTTTAATGTAAAAGTTGAGATGATGCGATAACGGAGTAAATATTTTTATTTATTTATTCGTAAAAGTCCTATCGGTGTTTTCCTTACGCGTTTTATGAAAACTTAACAATAAAAAGTCTCATGAACAGAAGATTTTTTTAATTAAAAAAAACAGGCAATATTTATTTTCATACAAAATATCGAACTCAACCACTGGCACATTTATGGCCTACAAATTATTTAATAAAAACTCATTACTACAATATCAAAATAGTGTGTCAAAATATTTAATTTTTTAAAATATGTATGTAATTATTATATGAAGATATGCTATCAAATAATAATTTAGAAATATTTTGCTTTTAAAGAAACTGTTGTTTTGTGAGTTATTCCTCACTAAAAATAAAAAAGTTTGAGAAAGACTAATATGAATGTTAAACAGCAGTATTCGACTTTTATTCATACCGTCCAATTGTAGTGAATGTCATTCAGTTGATTCGTACTTTTATGAATTCATATTGAACAATTTACTTTTTTCACAAAGCTGTATTTCTAAACGCGCAATAAAAAAACCGTGGTTCTACAGACTTTTGTTTGCGTTGTCTGCCGAAGCGTCAATATCGCTTATAAAACTTTTAAATGTTTTTATCACAAAATACTATTTTTTGAACCGATCAGTATTTTGAGAAAGTTAGTAATTAATCCAATGAGTTTGAAATTGGAAACTACATATAACATGAAATTACATTGTAAAACATTAAGTTTTTGTTTGAGCATAATTTGCAACTTCTTGGAAGCACTCAAATTTATATTCAATATTATATTTAAAAATTTTTATAAATCGATTTCCGTTAAAAAAAAGAGTAGTTATAAGTAAGAGTAGTTATAAGTCTAGTTCGTATTTTTTTTAATTTCAATTATATATATTGTAAAAGTATTTTTCAGAAATATATAAAATATGAGCTATTTATTTTTAACAAATATCGATTTGAAGAAACTTGAAATATGCGAATCGAAAATTACAGCTATCGCAACGTTTTATCTGTTTTACCTGTATTAGCAATTTTAAGCTTATAGCTAAAATTTAAACCTGTATGATTACGAATGAAGAGTTACACCCTATTTGAGTAAAATGTATGGGGTAGTACCGTATTTTTCCTAACAGATGGGCTAGAGCTGTAAGAATATGTGGATTGCCTTTAATTTTCGAAGTATTTAAGGAAAAAGCCAGATTATTTAATGGATCAAACCGATTTTCACGAAATAAGGCTGTTGCCCGTGAAAATTGAAGGGCAAACGCTCATAATTTTACAGTTTTTTCTGAGAGTGTAGTTGGTAAAAAATTGTTAAGTTCTCATAAATGGAATTTTGAGAATGAAAGAACCAATCGTTGCAGCGGATGCTTGTGAATTTCCTCATTATTATAGTAATGGTTACACTATAAAATATAGTTTCTTAACCAGCGAAAATATAATAACAATAAAAGAAAATATATATTTGCTTCTTTGGAGATATTTATGATACCGAGAAGTTTTCTATATATTAAGAAACCTCGGATACATGTTTCTTTTCGATATATAAATAACCATTCATAGAAACAAAAACTTTATTTTGCTACCACTGAATTTCGGAAACGTTTCCGAATAGTTTTTATGAAGTATAAATCGTTTTTTTTTTTTTTTTTTTAATTGGAATATCGGTTTTTAAGAGAATATAAGTTGTCAAGCAAATATTCAAAGGTTGAGTAACTGAATACGTGAAAGTAACAAAATAACATTAAACTTTAACGTTAAAGCTAGTGCAATTACTTCATCCTGTTTGCCTGTCAAACATGTTTTTTTAACATAAAAATGTTTACTTTAGAATTTATAGAAAACAAAATTCATCTCCGTTTGAGAAAACTGATTAATACATTTAAAAAAAAAAACTATTCGGATACGTTTACGAAAATCAGTTGCAGAAACAGAAACAGTGCTTTTATAAATGTTTTTTAAATATTGAAAATGTATTGCTTTCCCGGTTTTTTGAAGAAAAAGAAACTTTTACAGAGTCATGGGTAACTCGGAACAGGTTACTGAAAAGCTTCGTTTGTGGTTGCGTTATGTTTCCTTTGATTGGGAAGCATTTTTGTTATTTCATAGTGTAGAATACGTAAATGCTTTAGAAAGGTACCAAGATTGAAATTGATTATATTTATTGATTATAAATTGATTTATAAAACTCTCAAAATCGATACGGTGACGCAAATCTTCTGGATAATATGTCATAAGTCATATGGCCTGGATAATATATCATAAGCTCAAAAAACCTGTTTTAAGATTCAGCGCCAAAATAATTTAAGTGCATTTTCCCACAATAAAAAAATAAATTCTAAGGCTAAATTCAGTAGAAAGCGCCTCAAATTTCTTGCACGGCAATAGTCAGTGTTTTAAACATTTAAATAATTTGGAAAAATGTACATTTTGAAAGAAAATTTAAAATATAATACAAAATTTAAATTTAAGTTAATGTGCAATGTCATTGAATATTTTTTGAAAAACTTTTTAGGCTAAATTGTATTAGTATTTTTATAATTTAATTTTAACCTATTTCTATCTTAATCATGTTTTTCTGTTACTTTAGATTCAAGTTGAGAGAAAAATGTAAGAACTTTTGAAACAGTACTTTTAAAACATCTTAATTCTAACAATTAATATTTAAAAACTTTTCCTTCTTCTAACATATTTTTAATGATATTTCAAGACATGGCAGTTCTTTTACAGAAGCTAAATAGGAAATACTTTTGATTGCTTTCTTTTAACGCATTAAAACTAAATTTTCTGAAAAATGATGATTCTTTAAGCGTTCTTTTCAATTATCATTACATTTAATAATGCATAAATCGCCTTTAAAAATTGTTCAATTGGTACATTTTTATATTAATTCCTAAATTCAGCTCTATATATGTATATTTTGTTTCAAACAACTACTTCACTCTTTCCAGTTTCTTTTATATTTGATAAGAAAGAAATCGCCTCTATAACTTGTTAACCTCTTGAGGTGCGGTGGGAGGGTGGTGGGATATATTATATCACAGCTACTATTAATGAAGGTTTGCACCAGAAAAATTTTATTAAATTTAACTTTCTTTACTTTGGTTGAAAAAAGGTGTAAAATTGCTTTCACTTATTTTGCAATAATTTTTATAAAGATTTCGGTGTGAATTCGACATCAGAAAAGCACAATTACTTGCCCATAAAAGGATTAAAGTTATTTTTAGTCATCTTTCTATTACTATATACCAACATTGATTGATTTCCGATTTCTATGTATGTCTTTTGTTTCAGACAAATACGTAATACTTTAATAACTATTTTAAAGTTTTCATTCCTTTTGATAAGATATCATTTGTTTTTAAAACTTAACAAATTAATGTATATATTTTATAACAGTTCCTATTTTGATTAATTTTTACTTAATATCTAAATCTTTTATTTCAAATACTTGATTTTTAAACGCTGTTTCCGGTTTTCATTACATTTGAGGACAAATCATTCGCTTGTTACAGCTTTTTATATCTATTCAAACATTGAGTTATTTCTGTTTATATGTATATATTTTGTTATTAGCACTTTGTTTTAGATTTCACAAATACTGCGCTATGTAAAATAAATATATACGATATCTGCGAAGTAAAATTACTTTAAACAAAATTCTTTATAAAAACAATAAACACAGTTATATCCTTATGATTTTCTGCATTCAGTAAAATAATAATAATAATAATAATAACAAATTAAAGAAAAAATACTTTTTTAAATGCACTTTTTTATAAGCATTCACTGCATATCTTCAAAATCACGTGTAATGTCATGATTTTTTAAAATAAATTAAAGTACAGTACGTTAATTTGGCGAGAGCAACAAACACGAAAACTCGTAAATGAGCGAGCTAGTGCACATTTTTAAAATTTAAATTTTGCTCTGCTTATTTTTTAAAGCATGGTAACAGGAACAAATGAAAAATACTTATTTAAACTTTCTTTTCGGAATTTCTAAAGTACTTTCTCAACGTATAATCATAATTTAATTAATATGGAATTAGTAATTGTTTAAACCGTATTTTTAAAGATATATATTTCATTATTATTTTCTTTTATTTTCAACTTTTAATGTTTAATATATTTTATTGTTGCAGATTTACAGCCAGTTAGCTTTTTAATGCTTGATTTGACGCATAATTAAATCCATTGTTGATCTAACTCGTGTACAATTATAAAAGGAAAGAATATTTAGAGACTTATCAACTGTGGTTGACCGACAGGAGAATAGCTTAAAATTAAATCATTTATTTATATTTTAGTTTTAAAAATGTGCAAATCTTTTTATATAAATTTCATAATTCTAGTATAACAATTGATGAGTTAAATATTCGCTTCAAATTATCATTTTTATTTAAAAAACAATCTAAGTTAATTAAAAGATTGTAAAAATAATTTATTATCTTGTATGTAATATAGCAGATGTACAAACGAATATAAAATAAAATTGTGTTTCTTTTAAAGTGTTATGAAATCATTATTTATTTATCATTCTTTCCATGATATTTTAAAATTTTACGGTCTTCTTTTAATTTTATTTTCTTTCTTATCCATTAGAAATTACTTTTTATTTCCCTAGTTTAAAGAAAACTGCCAATACACATCAATGCAGTGCTGGTATTTTTGATAAATAAATCCCTTGTTATAAGTTTGGATGCTGGTCATAAAATCTCGATCTTTGTCTCTTTAAAGAAATATAGCACGTCTCATTTTTATACTACAGAGAATTTTTCCCCTATATTGGTTCCAAGGCAAACTTGGTATGGAATGGTATGTTCAAATTCTCTTATAATTTTGAAAGCGAGGTCTTATAAAATAATAAATATGAGGAATAATATTTTTTTTAAATCTTAGGTAGACGTTATGTCATTATTTTTTTAAATGTTTTTATCAAACATTAAGTAAGTTACTTTTGTAACTACATTTTTGTCAAAAAAATATCGAACGGTGTTTTGTTAAATATTACATTTAATGGAAAATTTAGATTTGCTGTTATTTATTTACAAATTCGTTAACGATTTTGCATGTTTTGTAATAGTAAAATTTGTAATACAAAATATAATATTTTTTTTAAGTCTTAAATTGATGTTAGAATATTATTTTTTTAAATGGTTTTATTTCACATATTCATTTAAAAATATGGATCTTTTGCAACTACATTTGTTTCAAAAATGTATCGAATGATGTATTGTTAAATGAAACATTTAATGTAATATTTAAGTTTGTTTTTCCATGTTTAGGAATTATTTTTTAATTAGACATGTTTTGCAAGTGAACTATATAGAAAAGCATATAATGAGCTTCATAAAAGGTCTCCGAAAATTCAATAATGCATTAAGTGTAAGAAATAAAAATATGCTTATCAAGTAGTTCCTAAATTCAAACTCGTATATTACGTATGAATATTGACTGCTGAAATGATGATCACAAACTGCTGCGATAGGCAGCCTATACTATAAATGTAAAGTAAACCTTACTTCACAATGTTCCTAGCCATCTATGGGTTTCACAATTTTCCATGTGTCACTAGAAACCTGCTGCTGATGATAAACTTTATTCAACAACATTTATTTGAGTTTTTTACTAAGCTAGCAACTTGCTCTTTGTTAGAATATATGTTTAATTCCTCAGCAGGCGTTGCAAGAAATAATGGTACAATCAAAAGACTGGCCTCATTGTCCATGGCTATATTCAGTCTGGTTGATACGAATTTTTGATCCTGCTTCTATTCTCAACAGATTGAAAACGGTAACAAAATTTACATGAAATTAAAGCGAAAACCAATACCCGCAGGTTCTTAAACACACAAACACGCTTCGTAAAATTAAAGTAAAGAGCAGATGTTGCTCTTACTCACACATTTTATTATACGTATTGATTTTTCAAAACATCTATATGCTAAAAAAATAATTCGAAAAAGCATAAAATTGTTTTTGAAAAATTTCTTCTTTGCTATGAATTGATGTCGTGGTTTCTTATTTTTGTAATTATTTATTCAGAGCTACGTTATTCAGAGTTACATTCAGAGCTAAAAAGCTTAATTAATATTCCTGGTGTATTTCATATTATACATTTATAAGGTAATATACGTTAACCCTTATCCGTTTAAGTTTCCTTATACGTTTATAAGGATTTATTTATTATGTAACAGAAGTACCACGCTGTGCAAATAGAACACAGTTTTTTTTATGATTAACAAGACCACTTACATCGAACACATAAGTCCAAAGATAATATGAAAAGGTTTGGTTTGTGTTTATGACGGCCGATTATCAACACGTGGGATATAGGCCCTGGGGGGAGTGCCCTTCGTGGGGGTCTTTCTAAGGGAACCTAACCCGTATTTACGCATGGGGATCCACGGTTTCGAAGAAAACCACGAAAACTCCGAAACGGTTAGGCCGACGGGCGCGATTGGGTTCGAACCCAGCACCTCCCGTCTACCAGCTTCGAGAGCAGAACCTCTCCGCCACTGGTGGGGCATAATATGAAAAGGAAGTCATGTAAAGTTTATCGCCACATTTTTCTTGCAAAATGTTTCCCCTCAATTACGAAACATCCTTATGTTATAAACCACGAAATGTGCTGTCAAATTACGCAGAATATTTTTGTTGTAGGATATTTGAAATACATAATTTTACAAGACAAAATTTATGATCATAAAGTCATAAAGATCATAAAGATCATAAAATTTATTACACTTTTCTGTCGTTTTTCGTTTTATTCCTGCATTTGTATGAGAAATGGATTTTATATTTACATAATCAATATAGGATTAAATTTTACTGTTTCAACATGCTACTTAAAATTTGTTTTCGGTATATTTTTAAGGTTGAAACTAACGACACAAATTCTATTACACCGTATTTGTCATGTACTTTATTTTTTTCATTATATTGTTTTGTAAATTGTTGCAATACATATTTATTCAAGCAATACTATTAATGTCTTTTAAAAAATGCGAATTTTAAAAATACTGTTAACGCATAAGCCTAATAGTTGTATTGTGTTTTCGTATCAAAAAGAAGTCGAAATTGGACTCAATGATGGAAATTTGCATTCAAATATGTGTCACTTTTCTCTATCAAAATTAAACAATATTAATTCATATATATACTCGTATATTTTAATATTTATGTAAAACTGAAAGTTTAGATTATTATACACTGTGGAAAAAATTGTGTGAAAAAACGTTAAATGTGCTGTCATCAAAGTTGCCGTATATACTCCATTTTTACACAAAAGATTTTCTATTAGTTACTTTTATTATATTATTGTAAGATGGCAATTTTGTTTTTAGAAATAACTATAAGCCATAGCGAAATATTAAAATAAATCTATGTAATATATATATGAGTGGTTCACCAGCATAGTACACCAAGAGCATTTAAAAAAAGAAAATATATAGTCCAATTAGAAGGGGCATAAAGTCTGTAAACAGATGACATATATGATACAATATATGAAATCAGACTTGGTTCACTATGGGAGGGAAATAAAAGATTTTATGAACCTTCTAAATGGATTATCTATTTATTTATTATTATTTTTTTTAATATGGACTTGGTCTACTATGGTTGAGAGTCCCTCATATATTGGGCATTCTCACAATCTTTTGACTTTAGGGGGTAAAAATCTGGCGAAATTAATCTTGCTAAAATAACATTTCAATCTGATAGACGAATGCATTAATGATTCAAAATAAAGAAAAAATGGTTAGCAGCGAAAAAAAATTATTTAACTGAGGTTTAAGTTAAACTTGCGAGTTTAATTTTCCTTACCATTTTACCACTATAACTTTTTATTTTCTTCTAAATTTTTACTTATAATGAATTTGCATAGTACCCACAGGACATTCAAAAGAGAAATAATCACAATGTAGTGTTTTTTGTACAAAATTTTGGTATAACATTGTCTTAAAGGGGTGTTAAAGAAGGGATGGTAATGTAAAAAAGGGGGATGGTGAAGGAAAAAAGGGACGAAATGGGGAAAAAAGGGACTGTAAGGATGGAATAGCAAGGAAATTTTCCACCTATTTTATGCAGATCATGATAAGACTAAGTGGTAGCCAAAATGTTCATTGATTTTTAGAAACAGTTATTTACATTGGATTAAATAAAAATAATAATAATAATTTACCTCGAACAGTGCAGGAATAAACCTTGCGGACAGTGAGACTACCAATAATGCCACGATGCTTAAAATTGATATTTAAATGCTGATTTAAATTCTACAGTAAATGTTTTGCCAAAAAATTTTAGACATTATTTCTCTAGCATACTACTGCATCAGTAAAAACTTGAAAAAAATTCTGTTGCTCCATCTGAAGTGATTTTCTGTATAATTTTAGAAGAGGAATGGTAAAAAATCTAAAACCTTGGAACAGAGTTTAAAAAATAATAACAACCTTAACAATGTGTGCAGGTTAATTTATAGCTGTATATTTATATAAAACAATAGTTCCAGTTTCAGAAAAAAATTGCATCAAATTATTTTTATTGAAACAATTTTATCTAGACAGCTCCAAACTTAAAAATCAGCTTCAGGGACACGGGACGGTATAGGAGTTTTCCAGGTGTTTGGACCCCCAACATCGTCTAAAACTTATTTATCTATTTAATATTGTTGTGCAAAACCCTAAAAATATGTGCAGGCTAATTTTCAGCTACTTATTTATATAAAACAATAGTTCCAGTTTCAGAAAAAATGATATCGAATTATTTTTATTGAAACAATTTTATCCAGACCTCTCCAAACTTAAAAATCAGCTTCAGGGACACGGGACGGTATAGGAGTTTTCCAGGTGTTTGGACCACCAACATCGTCCAAAACTTATTTATCTCGTTAATATTGTTGTGCAATCATGAAATGGGGTGTTCCCAAGTATATGAAATAAAAAAAACCCACAAAAAATGTATTAATATAAAAATTATTATTCAGGGACATGAAAGTGAAAAGATTGTGAGAATGCCGCATATACGGAACAGGTATTTGTATTGCATATTATCACACAAGTTTTTTATCGCCCTGTGTTCCTGAGGATCCGAACGATGGTCCTCGCCATCACAAGATGTATGCTCTATCATCTTCACCACCTGCCGACATCCAATGACTTGTTTATAGACTAAAGAATCAATTACGAAAATTTAAAGGAATATTTATATAAGAATATCGACTTTGCATTCAAAGTTTTTTGCCCGATAATTATAAGAATTTTTTTATCTTATATTCTTATTCTTTTCAGAGAAAAAATTCTCACTTAATAGAGTAGGATCTCTAATTCTTGTTTTTAATTAGAATTAAATATAAAAATCGAAATTAAAACTTTAGTTGAATTTGAAAGGTGACATGTCGTAAACGTACATTTTATTATATCAATTGAAGACTGATGACGAATTACTTAAGGAAGAAGATTATCAAATAGTTGGTAAAAAACAGCTTACTTTTCATAAATGAAATTCTGAGAAACAAAGATGCAATCGGTGAATAGGGAATTTCTGAATTTCATTATTATTATTTTATCAGATAACTACTGTAAAAAAAATATTCTATAAACATACAATTTAATATATCAATCGAAAACTAATGACGAATGACTTAATGAAGAAGATTAACAACCAGTTGGTAAAAAACAGCTCAGTTTTCATAAATCAAATTCTGAGGAACAAAGATGCAATCGATGAATAGGATATAGCTGATATTGATTATTACTATTTTATCACATATATACTGTAAAAAAAAAAAGACAAAAAAGTTTACAAATCTACAACATAACTACAAAAAAATATGCAGTTTGCACTTCCGAGTTACTACACTGGTTATCAAAAATAAAGAAAACTCACAAAATGCTAATTTTCAAATACCCGAACACTCAAAAGGAAATAATATAATTCGGGTAATTACTATCTCTACAACACAGTTAGTCCATATAACATCTCATTCATGTCACACATGGTCACAAGTGTCACAGTCACTACGGTGAGGCAAAAAAAAAGTAGGAAATTCCATACATCTCATTATGAATCTCAAATGATCACTATACGTGACTCCACTGAGACGTCACTGTGACTGCTGCTTTGTGGCGAGTCACCATGTGGCTTTACAATGTAGTTACATTGTGACTCTCGTGTGACTGTCATTTGTAGACTCAATTTCAAAGTCATCGTGGACGCTGCAATGTGATAAGTTACCAATGATGTCACATTAAAGTCACATGATGACTTTCAGGTGACAGAGAGACTGTGAAGTCACCATTGTGTTCTTTTGGAAAAAGTCTCCATGTGACTATAATATGATATTATTTGGTGACTTATCATAATGCAACTTTCATGATGACTATGAAATTGAGTCTCAAAATGACAGTCACATGAGGGTCACAATTTAACTACATTGTAAAGTCACCCGGTGATTCGTCACAAAGCAGCAGTCTCATTGACTTCTCAGTGGAGTCACATATAGTGATCATTTGAGACTCATAATGAGATGTATGGAATTTCCTATTTTATTGCTTCACCGTAGTGACTGTGACACTTGTGACCATGTGTGACATGAATTAGATGTTATATGGGCTAGCTGTGTGGTAGAGATAGTAATTACTCGAATTATATTATTTCCTTTTGAGTGTTCGCGTATTTGAAAATTAGCATTTTGAGACTTTTCCTTAATTTTTGATAACCAGTGTATACCGAAAAGGGTTCTTTATCTTCATATCCTTCAGAAGCGAGTATAATTTCCAGATATGAAGGACCATTCATAAAAATCGAAGTTTCATTTACGGCCACTGATTTCAGTAACCGATTCCTAATAGATTTTATGGTGCATTAATTACCTTTCCCAAGTCGCAATATTGATGCTTAGATGTTATCTATTCTCAAAGAAACATTTTCTTAAGAAAAACATGCTTTTTTATGGAGTAGTATATGCAACTGATTTAGAAATGTACCAAGGTTGAATAGGAAAACTCAGAAATAAATACGGTAACTAAAATGCACATTTTGATCGATATAATTTATCAGCTTTTACAATTCAATATAAAACCAAGCAACTGTAATACATATGTGCTGCTTGGACTAAAATACTTCTCACTAGGAAAAGTTTTCTTCCAGTGAAGGAAAATAATTAATTCCAAACTTGGTGTTGCTTGTCCGTATATTTGTTTCAAATATCCGTTTGTTTTTGATTTTCGTGTTTTGTTAGACGCTGTGACGCAGGAAGAACGACTCCCAGCGAAAAAACTTCTGCTGTGGTTGACACTGAAGTACTGAAGACGAGAATCACGCATGTGATCCAGTCCATTCCTCAACATGCTAGCAAACACGTGGATTGAACTGGAGTTCCGTTTGGGTAAGGCTCGAGCTACAAAGTGGGCACACATTGAACTATGCTAATGCATTGCACAAATTATTGCCCTGTAACTGATTTGACAAAATAAAATTCTCTGTAATCTGATTCTCTCAAGCTTTTGATGCTTCTTTCTCATAATTTAAGGTACAGCGCCATCTACGGTTGATGTTTCGAACTCGTGTTTTTATCCGCCTGAAGATAACTTTTCATCGTGAGAAGCATTTTACTTTAAACCACACTCCTATATGACAATAAGCTGATTTTATATTGAATTTTAAAAATAATTGCAGGTATTTTTAGGACACTCTGTATATTTGGCCTAAAAGAGAAAGTGTGCGCTTTAGAGTGACAATAATTTACAACAGTTTTCCCATAATAAAATAAATTCTACTGTTCCATTCAGCAGAACGCGCCGCAAGATTTTCGAACGCGTTTTCCTTTGAAAAAAAATAAATAAATTCTAATGTTCAATTCAGTAGAACAATTCACAGAATTGTCGAACATGTTTTGCCACAATAAAAAATAAATTCTAGCGCTCCATTCTGTAGAACGCAGCGCAGAATTATCCAAAGAAAACTTCTACTTTTTAGACTATTAGATAATTTATATATATATATATTTTTTTACCTAAAACTATAATACAAAATATAAATTTAAATTAATGTAGTGTCATTAAATAATGCAAAAAAAGTTATAAAGCGCAAAATATATTGTTATTTCGATAATTTAAGCATAGACTAATTTCGTCTTCATCTTTTTTATCTCTTTTTCGCATTTGCTTTAGAAAACCATGCTTACACAACATATTAAGAACTTTTCAGCCATTTCCTTTAAAGAATCTTAAATGGTGAAAATTAATTTTTAAGTATTTTCCCATGCACTAACGTATATTTAATGATACTTGATGACATGCTAGTTTGTTTTAGGCAGCTAAACATACAACTCTTTTGATCACTTTCTTTTTACGCACGGGAAAAAAATCAGACAATTGTATGATTCCTTAAACGTTCTTTTCATTTTTTATTACATGTGATGGAATATCAATCGCTTTTAAAAACTTTTAAAAATTAATATATCTTTGTGTATATATCGATCTATTTCGCTTTATTTGTGTATCTTTTGTTTCGGACAAATACTTGACAATTTAAACACTCTCCTCGGTTTTCCTTACAATTGATAAAATAACAGTCTCTTTTTAAATTTTATTAAATTAATATTTTTGTGTCTGTACCTACATAAACTGCTTTTGCCCTTACTTGTATACTAGGGGGCTCTGCCCCCTGCAAGCTACGCTCGACAACCCCCGTTCAGACACCGCAGAATCTAAAAGCATGCTAATTTGATCGGTATTAAAAAGATTAAAGAAAATTGTATTATAATGAAAACCCCTATAGCGATCTCCCTGTAAAAGTGTTTCCATTCAATTCCCTTTGATTGCGAAAATTTAAGGCCGAATCAGTTGCTGTTAAGACATCCAATGGTTATTTTCGTGTTTGATTAAAGAAGACCAGTTAAACATTTGAAAGGAAGCTAAAATAAAATGAATTAAATAAACAGAGTCTTTGCCTCCCGGTAATTTTTAACAGCGTTATAAAATGATTGACATAATACAATTTACTGCTTTAACCCCTGCAAGGGCGGTGGTTCATTTTTTGACTACTTAATTTTAATTCTTAATTGCCTCATTGACACCAGAATATTGGAACGAAGATTCTCCTTTTATTAAGTGAACAACTGCATTTTCGTATTTCGAAATTTGTTTGTAAATTCTGGTGCCATTCACTGATTTCAACATTTTACGAATAGAAGTACCTTACCCGTGAAAGGATTAAACGCACATTAATGTATTTATTATTTTAAAGTTTCCTTTCTCTTTTAATATTCACGTGTAAATACAATTTTCAAGACATAATTTTCAATATTTTCCTGCTTTTAACACTTACTCATTTAATAGTAATTTTAAAGGGTTTTTTTCTGTTTTTTATAGTCACGTGTAAATAAATTTTTAATCGTTAGGAAATATTATTCTTTGCGCTGTTTTTAGAATTGAAAACAATCTCTATAATAATAGCCTAAATCATGTGACTATTATCAACAGTTCCGGTAGGATCCCTTCGCTTTTTATATTCCAGGCGGTCTTTTTGCTACTTTAATGTTAGCCAGCCACAGGCGATAAATCACCAAATATTATTCTATCTCCATCATTTTACTTATATTATCATAGTCCAAGTCATGTAACTGCCACAAACGATTACAACCCTTCGCTTTTCATAAGAAAGGTTTCCATTTTGATTAAAGAATCAAAGTTATCTTTTCGAATAAAACTACACAAAAGTTGCCATGATCGCAAAGAATTCTTGGTACTTTAATGTTAGCCGGGTGCAAATCTCGCCAATACCTTTTTTTAACTCGCCAGTTAGCATTTTTTTTATTTTTAGAGTGGTAAATTAAAACGGTACTACTTGGTTATCCCATCGACCAAAAATCTATCACCAGACTATAAGATTATATAAATTATTTAAAACAACGTTTAAACACACAATAAAACAACATATTTGACCATACGTATACGTTTCGTGAGTACTTGGACTCACATCCTCAGTGTAAAACTTTAAAAACTTTAAAAACAATATCCCCCCAACTGCATGTACGGTGAACCCCCCCCCCCCCAAAAAAAAAAAAAAAAAAAAAAAAAAAATTTTTTTTTTTTTTGGGGGGGGGGGGTTTCACCGTACATGCAGTTGGGGGGATATTGTTTTTAAAGTTTTTAAAGTTTTACACTGAGGATGTGAGTCCAAGTACTCACGAAACGTATACGTATGGTCAAATATGTTGTTTTATTGTGTGTTTAAACGTTGTTTTAAATAATTTATATTTTCACACAAGTTCTGTACTTATTATAAGATTATATGCCAATAATGGTTGATCGTAAGTGTTACATTCACTTGACTGTAAGGAAGTTACACGTATTTACTTTCTCAAGTGATTTTTATTTCGACGTTTTATTTTTAATTTTATTAATGTTATACTAATTTATTTGTTCTTTCGTTATTTAAAATAAAAATTAGGTCAATTTGTATAATTTGGTGAGTGGTTTGGCGATTTATATAATTTGGCGAAATTGGTCGACAAGTTAACTAAGTAGTACCATTAAAACATTGCTTTGAATTTGAAATTTCAGGATTTATTGCATTATTTAATGGGGTTTGGCGTGATTTTTTTTAACGACAATTTGGCGAAAACCTCGTTTTCGAATACCAGTTATGTATGTATTTTTAAACTATTTTCTATTATTTTAAAAATGAAATAACAATAAATTTAAAAAAAAATTAATTAATAACTATAGAACAAAACAATTTATAACAATTTTTTTTAAATAAAAAGAAAATAAATGTAAATAAACATTTATTAATAAATAAGCAGAAATAGCCGGGTTACCATGTCAGGCAAAATAACGCCATTTTGGTGCCATTTAGGTATCCCAGTGCGTATATGACATCTGCAACTAATATTTTTCTTTTCGTTTCTTTTTTAAAAAAGAAAGAAGTGAAATCCATTAATTTTAAACTTTTCAGTTTTAAATGAAAGTTTTTTTATTAAATAAAATGATAATGAAATAAAAAAAATCATTGTACTTAGAATACATTTAAGGGAGGCCAAACTGGTCGCCAAATTAGTTTATAATAAAAACCTTTACTAAATTATGATAAAAAAATATCTGTTATGATTAAAATTTGAGTTGCCATCATTAGAAAAAAGTATTTGAATTTAGAAAAATATTAATATTTCGAAAACTATCTCGAATTTAAAAATTCTAATACCAGTTTTGAGATGTGCGGATCAATACCGATTTTTGGTGTTAATTTCATCGCAAAGTATTCCATATTTTAGGAGAAATCGCCGCGAAACAGAATCAGTTTTTTAATCAGTCGTTTCATAGAATCGTTTCATAAATTCGTTACATTTCAGTCGTTTCATATATCCGTTTCATAAATTCGTTTCATTAGGATTTTATATATATAGGGTAGATTTGTTTTGCTAATTTGATCTTTGTTTTAGAGATGCAACACAAATAATACGGTATGTAAATATATAGCATACAAGGTGTCTGCGAAATAAAATGACACTTTTAAAAATTCTTTACAATAAATATATATATATCTATATGTATAGCCTTGTAGTTCTCTCCATTCAATAAATTAAATTAAAATAATCTGTATATTTAAAAGAAAAGGCGATTTTTTAGTTATCTAGCCTGAGCTTTCTACTAAAATACGTTTTTGGAAATTATTTTTTAACGAAAACAGTTTATTTGCATATGTGCTAGCAATAGCTATTTTTTAAAATAATACCATTTTTATATTTTAATTTTTATTTAAAAAATCCTTTGTAAAATTCGCCACATTGTTGGCAATCGGGTTACTTCCACTGTTGAAGACACAAGGGAAATAATATGAACCATATCATTACGGATGCCATTATTGCATTGCAATTTTTTTAAAGAGAAAATGACGTCACGATTAAAAAAATCCCAACATTTTTGCTTATAAAACTGGATATCAAGATTCAGACGCTAATTGCAGACAGCGTCAGTGAGTGAAAATGACACCATAGTAAAAATGAATGAATATTTTCTTTCATAAAGCTAAATATTTTACAATGAATGCGTCAAAAAGAGTAAATTTCTGGATTTCCCCGGAACTCAGTTTAGCAAAGTGTCGGAATATTCACATGCAGAATTGTAACTGACGAATGTGTCATGTCATCAAGTTTGGAATATATTTATTAATAATCAATTGCACGTTAATTTTTTTTAAATAGAGAATATGAATATGAAAATATGCATGCAAATTTGTGACGGTGAAAAAGACGTTATTTTCAAATTTTGCTGGGAAAAAAAAATTATGACTGTGTCACAGTGACTCAGTTTTTGTTGATTTTTTATTACGTAATACCAAAGTTCAAGCCTCAATTCCTAATTTCATTATCTTAATCGAATAGGTTACTGATTACATAAAGGAATAATGTTTAAATTTACAATAATTTCAAAACTTGAAATTAAAATTTAGTTAAAAATAATATTTGTTTCAAGAGTTGGCCAAACAATATCAAGTTGATTATTTATTGTAATTATTATTGTGATTTTTTTTATAAATTAAGTTTCAAAAAATAAGTTATATTACATATTTTAATTTGTCGAATTACACGGTTTGCGACTCGTAAATATAAGAAGAAAAAAATGCATTGATAATTTGGAAATGGTCTAAAAATGGTTTAAGTACATAATCCATTGGCTGAGTTGCACAAAAATCTAAGCAATTCTAGGACAATTATTTATAATACAGGGTGTCTATAAATTAGTTGGGCAACAAGAATGATTTATTGAATGGAAATGACGGGAAAATAATTAAAGTACATATTGTTGTAAGATAGAAATATAGTTCAAGTTTAAAATTATCACAAATATTCGATGTGACTTCCTTTCGTGACTATGTCCCAACGGTAAATGATTTCTTGCCACAGATTTGACAGCATGTTTCCGTCGATCAAATTAATTGTAGTGCAGATTCTTCATTTTAGTTCAGGAATGGATGCAGCAAGTGGCGGCTTGTACACTTGATTCTTTACAAAATCCCATACACCGAAATCAAGCGGTTAAAGTTCTTGTGATCATGGTGGCCGTTGAATAATACCTCCGCTCGCTAAGCGATAGCATCTGTTATGGCACCTAACGTCATCTATGAATAAACTTTGCTAATATTACTACTACTCTGACTTTCAACTAGTTAATTTCATTTAATATTTCGAACGTTCTTAACTTACGAAATTGCCCAACCAATTTGTAGACACCCTGAGCATTCATTAACTGAGAGCTCACTCGAAGGAGTTTTATCATGTTCATGATTACCATATTTTCATGGTTAAAATATTTTTCTCACTGTATGTCTTCGGAAAGTAATAATAGGGTTTCAGTTAATTACTACGCAGTTTCAAGTCAATGATGATGACAAAGAAGTTAAACCCCGCGATTTATCATGCGGTGGAATAACCAATTTTCTTCAGAAACATTGTTTTAGATATTTACAAAGATTTTTAACTTATTTTGCCTAAGTATACATAAAACACCCACATTCTAGAATTTCTTTATATCCTCGAAACATCCCAACAACTGGATGGATTTTAACGAATGAGGTCTCTGTCGATTCGTCTTAAAGGTCCGATTGTTATAGGATATATATATATATATATTTATAAATTCAAAATGGTGGTCCAAAAATACAAAATGGCGGTAGAGACGAAAAATTTTTTTACGCACCCTATTGAGTGGCATATCATTGGATAGGTCTTTTAAAGTGGAGACGATGTTTCATTGACTATTTTAGAGTCAGAAGCTCCGTTTAAATATTACACAACCTTGCAAGTTGTGTAGGTAGGATCTCTAGCTTTACTGCAACTCTAACCTTCATAGACATCTATAGGCCTCATCAAAACAGTTTTTATAGATTGGAACTAACAATTAAACACAACTTAAAAGTCATCAATACAAGTAAATAAAAAAATAGGTAAGTAATATAAAAAATAATTTCACATTGATAAGAAACAATTAATTAAATCACTTTTTACGCAGTCGGTTTTCTTTATTTTTTAAATTTAATTAATATTATTTACAGTATGCGTTATTAAAATTGGCTAATGCGACTTATCGTATTAGATTAAAAAAAAAAAAAACTCAGTATTTCGTCATTTTTAAGAATACTGAAGAAGTGAATTCGGGAATTCATGGAGTCAACCATACTTGTAAAATAATATGGCGAACAGCTGTTATGTTACTAAATTTTTTTTTGCGAATTATTGAATCAATTTAAATTTTTTTAAAAATCATATTGGTAGTAGATAAACTTGAAATTTATCGTTAAGGAAGAAAATGTAATAGTTAGAGTTTGTAATTAAAGGAATTTTTTATTCTTAATCTGTACCTAATATATTAAATTCGAAGGCTGTAATTTTCCGAAAAGCACCTATTTCTGTGTCAAGTCGCCTATAGGAACTGCTACTACGACTACTGCTAATTCCACACGACCTGTAGTAAAAAATAACATTAAAAAATTGGCTGACTCTTTGTTCGTAATTTGGTCAAAAAAGGTTGCATAAAAAAAATTAAATTTATCAGCTAAAGATATAAACTATTTTTTGGATGCAATCAGCAGTTTTCTTTCATTCCGATATCTAAACTACTTTTTAAGAAATCAGGAAAAACAGGAGAATCAATTCAGGACCTTGGAAGGCGAATCTCGAAATTGGGGTGTTCGGAAATCAAGCTCAAAGTTTTGCAAGTAGTGTCATAGAATAGGGTACTACTCACTTTAGCTCGACACTGTGAGAATGCTAAAGGCGAACCAGGGCAAAAGGATTTACCTACGTCTTGCTTACCTCTATCTGACGCGGAAAAAACAAAAACAAAAAATCGATTGTTCGACTTCGCCCTTTCTCTTCCAAGCTCAAGAATTCATCAACCAATCTGTAAATATCCAAAAACTCAGAAACTTTTTACATCCTTTTAAGGAAACTTGCAGCGTTTCAAAGGTCTAATTGTGATTTTTATTGGCAAAAGGGTCATTCCACGTAAAATGAAAAAAAATTAAAAAAACGACGTGGCCACATACTAACCAACTTTAATAAAATTCGATGCACAGGTTCAATTCATATTCAAGTAATGCTCTGCAAAATATCTGGACAAAAAATAAATTTTTTTAGCAGTTTTGGACATTTAAAAAACTTGTGATATAGAATGGCATGTGCGCAATCGTCCGAAGTTGCAAGTTTGAAGTTCTGTATCTTGAAAACTGTTTAACAGAAAGGAATTTTTTTTATAATTTTGTAAACTCTGAAAAATTATCTTCTTATTTACTGAGTAATACTTATCTAGTAACACCATGATTATTTATAAATTGGTTTCAAAAATTGAAAAGTTGTGAATTTTGAGAAAATTAGAAACGTTATAAAAATGAAAGGAATTAAAAAACCTCTGTGAAATTAATGCCTGATGTAGTATGTCATATGTAGATCAAATTCCCCAAGTTTTAAAGTGGCCATTTATTTCCTTCGTCGTCAAAAAAACTCATGATTTTTCCTCTTCTGTATAAGCAAAAAATAAATAAAGGACAGGCCCGACATTAACAATATTGCACAGACATAAAGATTAATAAGTCCATGATACGTTAAAAAAAAATTCAAGATTGCCTTTTGATTCCTGACATAAGAAAAATGGGTTCAAAATAGTAATGTTTTCTACATTCCATTCGCTATACCTCTTTGAATTCGCCCGCGTATCTTAAATTTTGCACGATTTCATGGGAAAACAAATTTAGTGCTGCCATCTAGTTTTTTTATTTGAATTTAGAATTGATATATAGTTTTTCGTGTAGCTCAGTCAGTCGTTTAGCTCAGTTCTTTCTACACTAATTTAAAATTCTCTTGAGGCAAAAATAAACTGAAAGCAAGAATAAAAGTTACTGTATTTAAAGTATACACATTTATCTGTAATATCAAATAATTTAAAAGTTTAATAAAGCTTTCCTTGACTTAAAAAAAGTGATAGAAATATTGCATTTTACCCTCAACATTTTTTACTATATATTTTTTTTTTATCATTAAGGAATAAAAAAGGCAAGAATGAAACTTTTGATATTTCAAATATATACTTTTAGCTATAAGGTGTAGCAATTTGCAGCTTGTCAAGGCTGTCCTTCGTGTGTAAAGGATTAATAGATATATTGCTTTTTTCCCTTAAAAATTTTCAAAAATAATTTTTTTCTCGATACGAAATAAAAATACAATTACTAACTTACGCCAGTCTGTTAATTATCATTCATTCCTAATTATAAATAATTTTCAATATATTCTTTCCATTTCTAAGGATAATAATCGAAATTGAAATTTTAAACGCGTAGACAATACCTCGATTTTACATTCACTTTTAATGTAAATTTTAATGCTTAAATTAACAATCTAGAAATTTATTATTTTACATTTACTCATAAATAGATATGATCTACTTATAGACTTATTTTGATTAAAATCTGTGACATGTGTGCCACAGCTGATTTGCTCATTTTGCATGGAATGACCCAAAACGAACATTAAGCTTAGAGACAAATAAAAACTATTTTTTGGCTGCAATCTGAAGTTTTTTGCATTCCGATTTCTAAACTGCTATTTAAGAAATCAGAAAAATAACAGGAGAATCAATTCATCAAACAATCTGTAATTATAAGAAAACTCAGAAACTTGCTACATCCTTTTAAGGAAGCTTAAAGCATTTCAAAGGTCTAATTATGATTTTTTATTTGCACAATAAACATTAAGCTTATCAGAGATAGATAGTGACTATTTTTTGGCTGCAATCTGCAATTTTTCGCATTCAGATATCTGAACTACTTTTTGCAAATCTGGGAAAAAAGGGACAATCAATTAATCAACCAATCAGAAAATATACAAAAACAAAGAAACTAATTAAACACTTCCAAGTAAGCTCACAGTGTTTCAAAGGTCTAATTATGATTTATAAATGATTATTCTGGCTACAATCTGCAGTTTTTCACATTCCCATATCTAAAAACGTTTGAGAAAACAAAGAAAAACACTTTGAATCAATCAATCAACCAGTACTTCATACACAAAAACTCGGGAGTTAATGGATGAATTTTAAACAATTTCACTGCGATTAAAATTTCTAATTTTGTTTTATAAATTATATAAACGCAATCCAACGGGTAGGAATGCAGCTAATCGTGAATAAATTTTAATGTAATTTTAGTTAAAATGCGAGGATTAAATTTCGTACCGAAATATGTATTAATAACCAATTAGACAAAGCAGCAATAACACCAGAAAATTCACTTTAAGTGGCAGACAGTTGTTTTAGAGCATATAAAGCTCAGAAAAACTGTTAAAGTTACAAGAAAATAATAAAATCATAGAGGGGGCTAGAAATCTAGAACCTACCCTTCTAAAGATTTTTACGACTGGGTTCTGCATTGCTCGCTCTCTCTCTCTCTTTTTTCTTGTGAACATACTACGTTATCTTTTCAGTTATTGATTTAATTTCAGGTAACTAAACGTAATATTTTTACCTAACTTATTTAAAAACATGCAACATTATTTTATAGAAAATAACTGCTTATACAGATGTTGATATGCCGATGGCTACAAATTACAGAACCTACATACCTTGCATTATTTTATGAAATATTATGATGCAGATATGATATGAGAAATATGATATGAGAAACACCAACTTTCTTTTTTAAGGAAGCAGAAAAATTTTCTGTTCACAGTTTTTTTAGATCAAAAAACTAATTATTTCTCTTTATTTTGAATGTTGAAATTAGTTTATAGAACTTTACATTTTATGTGTTGAAAAATAAATATCAATTCATCAGATAAAGTATATACTATTTAATTAAACTTAGGTTAGATTAAAAAAATATATTTTTTAAAAGAATTCATTTTGTTTAAATATTTGTTTTTACATTTTGCTCTTTTAATCTTCAATATCTCAGTTGACCCCAATTAAAATATATATAAATACACAGAAAATGTCTTACTTATTTTTACTTTTGTCCTAAATCGTCAAGGAATGTTATTATAAATTTCTTTATTTTAATATTTTGATTATAATCATTGAATAAAAATTAATAAGTGTATTATTGTAGAAAATATTATTAAATAAATACTATTGACAAATTCTACATCGCTGAATAGTTGAATTTGAGAAAACAAATACATGAATGGCTTCTCATTAAAATCAAGAAAGCCTTACAAATCTTTCCTTTAATCAAATATTTTGCAGTTCCTTTTTATGGAAAGGAATTACTAAAAATTCTAATTAAACGTGTAATGAAATAATTCGCTTTGGCCGCATTTTTTAGGTCGTAAAATTTTCTTAGTTTTTCATTATTTTAGCTGGACTTTTTTTTTCATATTAAAATAATTTTCAAAATAATTTGTGATTAAAAAAATGTTTTAAAACATTTAATGTTTTTTTTTTTTTTTGCACCATTAATTAATTACTATACCAAAAGTCCTCCACTACATTCTTTTAAAATTTTCTTCTAAAAAATTTAGTTTTTTACATTTGATATGAATAATAAAACTGTTATCTTTTTTTTTCTTTTAACATTAAAACCGATATACAAAGAAGAATTAAATAAAGAAAAAAACTTTTATTTAAAGAGCTGTGGTCAATTAAATACATATATATATTATTTTCCGCTGCAAGAAAACACAAAATAAAACTTCAAATATGCATCAAGTGGAGGTAATTAATTTCACGAGTAAAATTAAATACATATATATATATTATTTTCCGCTGCAAGAAAACACAAAATAAGACTTCAAATATGCATCAAGTGGAGGTAATTAATTTCACGAGTAAAATTAATTAATTATTTATAAAATATAGAAACATAATTCTCGAAACGAATAACGCCTTAATAATGTTAATCATAGTATTATGATTTACATTATTATGCCTAAGAAGTAAATGAAAAAGCTTCGTTTAACTTGAACCATTTCACACCATAAGGAACTTTCTAGTTCATTTAAATTTTTAGTGAATTGCTATATTTATTTTAAAAAATACGATTAAAATAATGTAAATAATAGTACTATGATTTACATTATTTTGCCTAAAAAGTAAATGAAAAAGCTTCGTTTAACTTGAACCATTTCACACCATAAGGAACTTTCTAGTTCATTTAAATTTTGAGTGAATTGCTATATTTATTTTAAAAAATACGATTAAAATAATGTAAATCATAATACTATGATTAACATTATTTTGCCTAAGAAGTAAATGAAAAAGCTTCGTTTAACTTGAACTATTTCACACCATAAGGAACTTTCTAGTTCATTTAAATTTTTAGTGAACTTTAGTGAATTTTTAGTATTTATTAAAAAAAAAAAACGATTCGTTGCTTTTAAAAACTTAAGTCGAAATTCACCGTTTATAAAATCCAGTAACATCTTTTCCTTAACAAAATGTTAGAAATATCAGAAATAGTCGGAGTAATACATGTCCAAATACATAAAACAACACAAAAATTTCTGTATTGTCTTTTTGAAACATGAACATGCTAAAAACAATATATGAAACTTAAAATTATTTTCGAAATATTCTTTTTTGCTATGAATTAATATCACTGTTGATTGTGCTGGTAATTATTTCTTAATAGTAAGACATGAAAAAGCGTTTCACGTTGTATTTTATATTGGTGGTCTAGATTCATAATTTATTAGATTTAGTTATTATGCAACAAAAGTACCACGCAATGCAAATAGCCCTCGGTTTTACATAATTATAAAGGTCTCCTTTATTAAAAAACAATGTCAAAAGATAATATGAAAAGGAAGTAACATATCGTTTATCACCACATATTTCTTAGAACATTTTCTGATCAATTACCAGACATCCAGATATTGTAAAGCACGAAAGGTGCTGCAAAATTATACAGGCTATTTTTGTTTCATAATGCTTTAGTAATTTTTTGTACCCAGGTTTACAAGGTAAATATTATGATTATGAAGCAATTCATTTTAATGTAATTTTCTCTTGTTTTACGTTTTATTCATCCATTTATATGAGAAATGTTTGCATATTTACATTAATCAATTTAGAAAGAACTCTTAAAACGGATTAACTCTTTTATCATGTTATTTAAAATTTGCGGAATGTACATTTTCTAAGCTGTAATTAACGGCATGAATTTTATTACAAGTTAATTGTCATGAACAATAGATTTTTAATTATATCGATTTGTAAACCGTTGTAATACTTATTTCTTTGTTCTATTCAATTAATTTTATTTAAAAAAATGCGACTTTTAAATCTATTCTTAAAGCATAATCTTAATAGTTTTCTTATATTCCTTCATTTAAAACAAATGAAAATTCGTTAACTGATATAAAATTGAAGTTCAACTTACCGTCGCTTTTAACTTATGAAGAGACGAATGATATAATTCATCTATATGCTTCAATATTTATATAAGATTAAAGATTTACAATATTGTATGTCTGATTCAATTTTTTTTATTTTATTCCTTTATTATGAAAAACTTAAGTATGTATTAAACCTACATTTTAATGATAATTTAAAAAACCTATCCCTTAAATCACGTTGTCCTTTTTAGCTCACAGGCTATCAAAGCCTGAGAGTATGTATGTACGTATGTATGTATGTATGTATGTATGTACGTAACGCGATAACTCTTGATAGAAACATCCGATTTGCTTCAAAAAATTTTTCTAGGTTCATTGTGATAAGACGCTTCCCTGATTAGTTTTGGGAGTTCATTGGTTAAGGATAAAGGGGGAAAAACGGGGTTAGTCCAACCCCTTAATTCAGATAAATGGGTTTTTCATGCAGAATCATTCGATTTGCTCCGAATTTGATATACCGGTTTATTATGTACCGGTTTATTATTATGTTTATTATTTTTTATTATTATGTTAAGGAACTTCCCTGATTAGTTTTGGAGGTTCATTGGTTAAGGATAAAGGGAGAAAAGGGGGGTTGGTCCACCCCCTTAATTCAGATAAATGGGTTTTGGTTTTTCATGCAGAATCATTCGATTTGCTCCGAATTTGGTATACCGGTTTATTATGTTAAGGAACTTCCCTGATTAGTTTTGGGGGTTCATTTATTAAGGATAAAGGGGGAGAAGGGGGGTTAGTCCACCCCTTTTAATTCAGATAAATGGGTTTTTCATGCAGAATGATTCGATTTGCTCCGAATTTGGTATACCGGTTTATTATGTTAAGGAACTTCCCTGATTAGTTTTGGTGGTTCATTGGTTAAGAATAAAGGGGGAAAAGGGGGGCTAGTCCACCCCCTTAATTCAGATAAATGGGTTTTTCATGCAGAATGATTCGATTTGCTCCAAATTTGGTATACCGGTTTATTATGTTAAGGAGCTTCCCTGATTCGCTTTGGGGATTCATTGGTTAAGGGTAAAGGGGGGGGGGGGTAGTCCACCCTCTTAATTTAGATAAATGGGTTTTTTGCAGGATTATTCGATTTGCTCCAAATTTGGTATACCGGTTTATTATGATAAGGAGCTTCCCTGATTAGATTTGGAGGTTCACTGGTTAAGTATAAAGGGGGAAACGGGGGCTAATTCCCCTTCACTTATTTTTTGAGGGGCATTATCTTTAAAATAAGAGTATGATATACAATTATTGTGAATAGCCTGTGAGCTCAATGCCATCAGTTTAGCTGGGCACTTTTCTTTTTTATTTAATCTCTTGTACAGATTAGTAAAACAGTCTGTGATACTCAAAGACGGGAATTACCATTTTATGTATTACACTGTTAAAAAAAAAATCTGTAGAGTTACTAAACTTTTTCTGGGAAACTGGGATTCCTAGAAATTTTATCTAACGGCAACAACAAAAATTCATGTAACAGGCGAACTTTTGCGCCGTAAATCAAAAAATATGTAAGATTACTACGAATTTTTTAGGAAACTGGGATGCCAAGTACTTTTCATGTAACTGCAAAATAGAGGTAAAATTTTAGTAAGATTACTGTAATTTTAGCAGATCCATTTGTAAAGTTACAGATTTCTATAGCTTTACAAAAACTAGTTTTGTAGATTTGCAGCTTTTATCGTACAGTTTAATAAGCATGTAACTTTACATCTGTACAACTAAAGATTTTTGTTTTTACAGTGTACACTATAAAAAAAGATAACTATCTTTTCATCTATAAAAATATTATATAACCTCAAACGAAACTGTACAGTAACCTCTTCCAAATCACCTATAATTCTGAAAATCCTTTTTAATCTTTCAGAACCTCATAAACAATTATAATTTTCGAGAAGTAAAAAAAAAAAAAAATTAGAAAAACGAGATATCTTTTGCTGTCACTGATCTTTATAAACGTTTCCAAGTAGTTTTTGTGATGTTTTAATCAGTTTTCTTCAAACCATAATATAGTTTTTGTTATTAAATCTGAATGAACTCTCTACATTCGTATTGAGGTTATACATACGCGTCAAGTTGGTAGGAATTAAATTTCATTGAACGAACAGTAATACATAATATTCAAGATTATGAAGGAAAAACAAAATGGATTAATATTTCTTTAAACTTTAGGTATGTTTAACGCAAAAATATGTTTTAATTTTATATAAATTTATATTTTATAGTTGTCCATAGTTTGGTATCTCTGAAAGCCGTCTCCAATACTCAGTCCAAAATTTTATACAAATATCCTTAAATTCATATCTTATCTTCATACAGAACAAACTTTACTAATTACACATTTTATCTTATATTTTTTAAACTACATTCTATTTTCCAGTACACTTCTTTCGATTCTATTTGAGTTTCTATTTGAGATTTTAGAATATTATTTAAAAAATAGTTTTAGAAGCGAAAATGCCTATTGACACTTAAACTCAATTCCACATAGTATTTTTAATTTGCAGAAAATTTGAAGACGTCTTACTAAAGACCTTCAAAGTTGCAGCAAGTTCAACGTGACAAGATTGAAAGTTCATAACAAGACTGCAGCAGAATAATGCGAACGCTGAAGTCACCACACTTCGAACTTGCAGATAACTTGTCGTGCAAGTTAAATTCATGCTGTATCAAATTTATTGCAAATTAACGGCAAACAAGTAATCAAGAATACTGCAAACTTACTGCAAAGTAGTAATAGTTCCATGCCACATTAACTGTTTACAATTGTTACACAATAAGTGTAACCTCTTCGAAGGGGTCCATAGACCTGATCAAGTCTATAGATGCATACGCACTGTTAAGGTGTATGCATCGTTTTTACCACCATAAACAAGTTAGGTTAAACAAGTTAAACATTATTTGTACTTTTCAATTCGAGCCATTTTTGGTATTTAATAAGTATAGTGTTTAAAAAAAGCGGTGCCAACCGAATAAAATTTCTGCAATTTCTGCATATCTGCTGAATGTCTATTCTCTCAACAGAGGGATTTTTTTTCTTTCGTCCCTTTCGTGAATTAAAGACAGTTGTGCCATCAGACTCACAACAAACTAATCATGCAAGTGGGTGATGGTATACCTTTTGGGAGATTTGCTGCGAATTTCTCAATTCAAATTTGTTCACGGCAAGATAATATCAGGAATAATATCAAAATTGCTGCTAATGTTCATGCTATCTGGGTTTGTAAAATAGCATTTCGATTTCTAGGCATCTTTGAATGTAGTCAGCTTAATATAATAGAAGATCAGCATGGTTCTTTGGTGTGGTGGATGACAGACAAACAATTTTCAAAACAACACTTTGAAAAAGCTTTTGGGATATGAGTGCAGACATACGACGGTGAATGTTTAAATATTTTCGACTTGCTTAATTGAATTTGTATATGCAATAGTAATAAGATAATAACTTTAACGTAATTATTAATGTTAATGTGCGATGGATGAGAGCATGAGATGGATTTATTGATTTCTGATATTTTTAAAAATATAGAACATTTTTCAGAATCGTGGAGAATTCGGAAGAGATTTTTATGTATTTGCGTTCGTTGTTACATTATATTTCCCTAGATTAAAAAAAAATGTCGATTTTTTTACAGAGGACTAGATTTAACATAATACAAGTAAGGAATTGAGAAATTCCGATTTTCAGAATAAACTTGTTCTGCTACAGTTCTTCTTTTATGATTTTCGGCGATCCGGTAATAATTAATTTTTAGTGAAAAGTCTACAGCTATTTTGTTGTATTCAAAAATTCGAAATGTTATTCTGAACTACTAGAATTATTTATATATTTCCATTAATCATGTCCTGAAATTTGTATTACACTCTGATGAAAAATACGCTAAATATGAGTTAACATGACTTCATGCTGAATTTAAATATGCAATGTATGTAAGTAATATCATGTAAATAATATCAATGTAAATAATAACATAGCGTTATTCTTGAAAATTTAAAAGTTGTTATAAATTTTAATGTGTGGATAACGTCTTTGATGCAAACATATAACCCCTGTATACAATTATAAAGAACTTTGTGAGAATTAACTTTTTCAGGAGGAACGATTAGAAAATCTGTCAGAATGTTTCATTTTATTAAAGACAGTATTTATGTTCAAATCTACTATTTTTTTTTTTCATTTTGGATATTGTTAACTTGTGCTCTTTGGTATGTACATATTACACTGTAAAAAAAATCTGTAGTTCTACAGCTGTAAAGTTATATGCTCACTAAACTTTTATCTGTAACTGTACAAAAAAAGCTGCAAATCTACAAAACTAGTTTTTGTAAAGCTACAGAAATCTGTAACTTTACAAAAGAATCTGCTAAAATTTCAGTAATCTTACTAAAATTTTATCTGTAACCGTGGTTGTAGTTACATGAAATGTTCTAGGCATCCCAGTTTCCTAAACAATTCTTAGTAACCTTACAGATTTTTTTATTTTCGGTGCAAAACTGTGTCTGTTACATGAATTTTTGTTGTTGCCGTTGCATAAAATGTTCTAGGAATCTCAGTTTCCTAGAAACACTTTAGTAACTTTACAGATTTTTTTTTTACAGTGTAGTAGCAGTTGCTGTGGGAGAAAGAAGCAGAATCTTGATAATTATGTATAATAGAGACATTTAAGCCAAAATGATTCGTAGAAGATATTTAAAATGTCCCCTACAAATGGTTAAAATAGTAGGGGTTTTTCATGGATTAATTGGAACTGAAAGTTATAGCTACCTCACTTTTTTTTCGGCCTTCCGCAGTTGGGAACTTTCAAAACAAAAGTGCTATAAAGCGGAGGCCGCCAGCAGGGAGCCACCAGGGGTCCGCGAACAAATTTTGTTTGTCAGCTGAAAACACTGGAAATTATTTGCTTTAAAAAATGTCTGATAATAAAACTTAAAAACTTGAAATTAATTAAATAATTAAACTTGAAATTAAAGTATCTTCCTTATAGCCAAGAAGCCATAAACGTATTTTAATCAGTAAGAACCAGTACCGCACAAATCTGTATGATACATAAATAATGTCGAATTATTTTGTAATAATTAAATAATCTTTAATGCTTTTAATATAATTAAAAGAATATTTTTGATTTTGATTTAAATAACGCTTTATGAATTTCTTTTTCATAGTGCATCCACATTAATAAAGTGGAAGTTTACGTTATCATTATTATACAAGTGCATTTATGATTATAAAAAAATTCTTACTAGTCCGCGAAATTTGAAAGCACGAACTTAATGTTCCGTGTGGTCACAAAGTATGGCAACCACTGAATATAGAGCGCATAAAAAGGAACTGAGTCTGTTATACTTCGTCGTATTTCAATCACTTTATCGCTTGGATGTGTCAACTGATTCGACCCATGTTAACTATCCATTGATTCAAAAAAATTGATAATCTATATTAGCCGAATGTAAAGACATTCTTAAGCCCCGAAGTACATAAACTCTTTAAACGGACCACCCGTGGCTGAGTGGATAAGACACCACGCCGCTAATCGCTTGAGAGTGTAGGTATGGGCGGGTTCGAATCCCGCCGGTTTCGTTGCACACTCTGTGTGGAGCCCCCAGGATGAAATTATCTGGTGTTGTAAATTCCCTTGTGCTATCTCGTAGCTGTATATCGACGATGACTTATAAGCGGGCCCTGGTGTTAAGCACACAAGTCTGATGTATGTGTTCAATAAAACAAACAAACAAACAAACCTGTTAAACAGTAACATATTTTCATAGAATATGGTTTAATAACGAATATAAATTTTGAAACATTTGAATAAAATATAAAAAAATAAGAGTTTTTTTATCACGTATTCCTTAAATGATACGCGTCGATAAATATTAATAAAAGTTTTATTTAACTAAAAATTGTAGTTACATTGCCAATGAAAATTATTTTAAATTGCTTATATATCAGATTCGATAAACTTATATAATATAAATCCGTTCTTTTTACGAAATTTTTATTTTAATTCCATTTCGTTTAAATTAATTTGGATTAATTACGCACTTTCTTTGAAAATATTATAGCAAATTCGTTAGCAATGATAATGCTATTTAATAAATACACTTGATGGATTTGCACTTACATAAATCTAATCACTCTTTTAAAAGTTTGAAATAAAGAGAATAAATTAATTACTCAGACATACTGGAAGTTTCTTGAGCATAAAACACTTAAAATAAAATGGAAATACGTTGCGTGTAAGTTTTATGTATTCTGATTCGAAGTTCTGTATAAAATATATTATTATTTCATGAAGAACTACTTTTAATTAAAATTCATAACAGGCATTTTCGAATCAAATCCAAATTGTTATCTTACTGATTTATGTATTTTTGTATGTATATACAGAATATATAAATCGATTATAATAGTAAAAAATGTTCTGCTATTGTTTACTGTAATGATTTAAGTTACTGGGTGTCACAGTCGAACGCAGATTTTCGTACACAATATTAACAATAATGAAGATATTGTAACGAAAGTTTCAACACAGATGCTTTATGTTAATTATTATGGCATCAAAAGCATAATTCAGTTAGTGATAGTATATGTTGCGCCAGCCACGTGTTTATATATGGGGCATTCTCACAATCTTTTGACTTTCATGACCCTGAATAAGAATTTTTCATTTAATACATTTTTTTGTGTTTTTTTTTAATTATTTCATATACTGGAGAACATCCCATTGCATGATTGCATAACAATATTAACGAGATAAATAAGTTTTGGACGATGTTGGGGGTCAAAATAACAGAAAAACTCATCTACCGTCCCGTGTCCCTGATGCTGATTTTTAAGTTTGGAGCTTCCTGTATAAAATTGTTTCAATAAAAATAATTCAACGTAATTTTTTTCTGAAACTGGAACTATTGTTTTATATAAATATGTAGCTAAAAATTAACCTGCACACCTTTTTAGGGTTGTTATTATTTTTTAAACTCTGTCCCTGAGTTTTAGATTCCTTACCATCCCGCTTCTAAAAGTATACAGAAAATCATTTCAGTTGCAGCCACAGAATTTTTTTTCAAGTTTTTTCTCATGCAGAAGTATGCTAGAAAAATAATGTCTAAAATTCCTTGGCAGGAAATTTACTGTAGAATTTAAATCAGCATTTAAATATCAATTTCAAGCATCGTGGCTTTATTGGTAGTCTCACCATCCCAAAGGTTTATTCCTGCACTTTTCGAGGTAAATTGAAAAAAAAAAATAATAATTTAATCCAATGTTAAAAACTGTTTCTAAAAATCAATGAACATTGTGGCTATCACTTAGTCTTAACATGATTTTCCTAAAAATAGGTGGTAATTTTCCTTACCGTTCTATCCTTACCGTCCCCTTTTTCTTACCATTTCGTCCCTTTTTTCCAATGCCATCCCCCTTTTTTTTCCTTATCGTTCCTTCTTTAACATCCCTTTAAGACAATGTTATACAAAAATTCTGTATTAACAGTACTACATTGTTATTATTTCTTATTTAAATGTCCTGTGGGTACTATGCAAATTCATTATTAGTAAAAATTTAGAAGAAAGTAAAAAGTTATGGGGGTAAAATGGTACGGAAAATTAAAATCGCGAGTTTAACTTAAACCTCAGTTAACTAAAAAAATTTTCGCTTCTGACTATTTTTTCTTTATCTTGAATCATCAAGGCATTCGTCTATCAGATTAAAATGTTATTTTAGCAAGTTTAATTTCGCCAGATTTTTTTTTTTTTTCCAAAAAGTCGAAAGATTATTAGAATGCCCCATATTACGCGTATAGCTTTGTGTTTTTTGGACGAGGATGGGATCCAACCCCACCATCTGTCAGGATTTTTTTGCAGTTTTTAAACGAGAACAAATGTCTTTGTGCACTATCTTTAGTCAATTTATTGCTTTAGGGGAGGCTAGGGAGGGTTGACCATACGGGAGGCTTGACCCACCCATCATTTTTCATATTTAAATGAATTTTAGAATTTTATCGATAAGTGTCAACCAAAACTACTGGAATGCCCAAACTACAGTCTTTGCTTCATCCAGCTAATTGAAAAAAGTGCGGAAAAATCAATTGTGAACCGTTTTCAACCAAAAAGTTGCGTTTTTTAGGAATATTTTGTAAGCTTTTTCCAGATAAAATATATCATAGAAATTTAAATAAGTAGGTTTTAAGTAATGCAAAAATAACGAGATTTCATTCCAGGCATAAAGATTGTACAGTAAGTTAGGCTTAATATAACAAGGTGACATTCTTTAGAAAAAAGTGCTATGTAGGGAGGCTTGACCCAGTCAATGTGAGGGAGGATTGAACAGCTGCTCATGGCTCCCTTAATTTAGAGGTTTTGAAAATATTATTATTATACACTGTGCATAATTAAATGTTAATGGTTATATATAAAAAAGAACGTAAATTTGTTCTATAAAGCTACAGTAAAATAGGGTGATGGAGAAGGAAATGTTTAAAATTGATTAAAGAAAGATGTAAAAAATTGCTATACTATCCACTGGAAGAAAAAAATTTCATGAAGTATAAACGAGAAAGTTGATAGGAACTTTTCGCTGTCTAAACATTACTTACAATAGGTAAATAGAAACAGTGGAAAAGTCTAGAAAGTACTAGAAATTATGAAAGCAGCAGTCTTAACCCTTTCAGGGGAGGTGACATGTTTTTGAAACGACTTAATTTTAATTCCCAATCGCCACAATGACACCAGAATTTTGCTAAAATCTTTTCCATTTAATATGTTTGTGAAATATAGCCCATTTCTTATTTCCAAATAAATTTGTTCGTAAATTCTGGTGCCAGTCATTTATTTCAACATTTTAGTACTGAAAGTACTTTGCCCCTGAAAGGGTTACAAAATGTTAATGATAAGTTAAGTGCTCAATGTTCATGGGGCTGCAAAAGAACGTAGCATTGATCGAAAAACTTTAGGAATGTATGTAGACAAATCTCACCATGATGAATACAGTGAGATGAAGGCGAACTATATGACAATAGGAGTTGCCAGGTCGAGTGTCAAAAAAGTAGTACATGGAGACAAAAAAAAGCGGGACAGTGGCTCCTAAATCCGGACTTAATAATACATGAAACCCTATTAAAATGGAACCTGTCTCGATTATATTAACCTGTCTCTAATGGCACCTGTCTCTATTATCTACGGTATATTGTCTTAAATGTTAAAATTTCATTTTCCTCGCTATACAATTATACCTGCTCAGACAAAATCATGTTTAAAACAAAAGTTTTCTCCTCTGACTTGCGATTGCGTCTAAACAGGTTTGCTTAAGCGCCGTACTTTCAAAAATATTTTTTTTATAATAATTAAAGCATGTAGCATAAAGTTAATTTGTTTTTTCTTAAACTGGTTTTATTTCTCTTCACAAATATTTCAATATAAAATAAAGTGGGTCAAGCCTCCCACATAGTGGGTAAAACCTCCTATATGTGGAGAGCCTTGACCCATTATTTTTTCATGATTAAAATCAATCATTTTTCAAATTTCTTACATATTACACTTATGCAGCAATTTTATTTTGATAACTGATTGTATAACGAATAAAATGATATATAAAACTTTATTCTACGTTCAATATTTAAAAAATAAAACATCATTTTGCAAAAAGTGGGTCAAACCTCCCTAGTCTCCCCTATTTGAAGTACTATTAATTGTAATTTAATAAACTGTACTGTATATTGAGTAACTGTAATTATAATTGTATGAATTAATCAAAATAATCAGTAATATCACATCTAAAAACGAAAACCTTTTTAATAACTACGCAGGCACGTTAGCCGATTTTATCAGTGGCGGGTGCCACAAAATAACCCGCAGTACCCTAAACTTTCAATCTAAATTATCAAGTTATACATGAACTGCATCAAAAGCTTTCTACCCGATAATTATAAGAATTTTTGATTTTTTATTACTTTTATTTTGCAAGAAAATTTCGTCTTGTGTGATTTTCCTTGTTTTTCATTGGAATTAAATGTAAAATTTTAAATTACAATATTAATGGAATTTTAAGCGTTAAAATAAGTGAATGTAGGATTTATTATCTTAGATGTGAAGGGATAAGAATAACTTAGTGAAGAAGATTAACAAATAGTTGGGAAAACATAGCTTAGTTTTCATAAATCGAATTTTGAAAAAGAAAAATGGAATCCTCGAATCGAATGTTTGTGAATTTCGTTACTAGTATCTTATAACAGATACACTGTAAAAATATAAATATTTTGCTTAATCTATCAAAAACCAACCTAAATTAAATGAAAGAGTGCAAAAAGAATTTATCATCATATATGCACCATAGCGGGAAAAAAAATTAAAATAAAATTATCTTATCCCTAAAGTGTTATGAAATTGTTAACTTTTTGTTATTCTTACCATGAACTTTTAAAATCTTACGATATATTTTTATTTTAACTTATTCTCTTATTTCAGTTAATGCCATTATAAATTATATTTTCTATCCATACCTTAAAGAAAACTGCCAATGCACATGAGAACAGTTCTAATATTTCTGATAATAAAATCCCTTGTTATTAGTTTGAATTCTGGTTCTAAAATATGGATTTTTTGTCTCTTTGCAGAATCTCAGCACGTCTCTTTTGATCCTGTTGGGAGTTTCGCTTCTTTTTTGGTTCAGTGACAGACTTATGGAATATTAAAAATCTCCTATAATTGTAAAAGCTTTGTCTTTGGAATAAATAAAATGTTAAGCCTTGGACAGACGTTATATTATTATTTTTAAAATGTCTGTATTTCACTTATTATCTAAATATTATGAAATTTTTGTAGCTTCGTTTTAGTCAATCATTTATCAAAAAGTATGTTGTTAAATAATTATTCAGTGGAATATGTTACTTATATTTTTCTTTGCCGAGATTAATTTAAAAAATAGTTTAAATTTTACAAATAGCCTGCACTGACCTGAATCAAATTGTAAAAATATTTAAATTTACTTGAAATTTTGCCTACATATAATTAAGTGGAATATAAATTAAACAATTAAATACTTTTGATCCAGCTTTACACATTGGTTCGCACACTTTGATATATCACAGTGTTTTCATTTGATAAAAATTTTATCTTTTTTTAAATGTATAAAAAATTTATACGGAATTATGATTTTTCTCTTGTTCATGGAATATAATTCCGTGCAAGAATCCATACCTAAACAAAATTTTAGAATCCATTAGGATTATTAAGCTTGGACAGCACACCTGTAACGATAATGCATCCTACAGTATACATAAAATTTGGCACAATATGTTATAAACTGTTTTAGGAGCCAGTTCCATTTATCACACCCTCTTCCATAGCTGGATTGGTTTCCTCCTTTCGTTGCCTTGGCAACTTTGTGACGTTTGGTGCGCCCTCTGGACAAGGTCGTCAGAGACTCTGATATGTTTGCCTCCATTCTTGAAAAATTTTAGACTTGTGTGTGATATGTAGACTTGGGTATCATCCTGAAGACGTTCGCAGATGCGAAACGAAACGTTGATGTTTTAATGTATATTTTTAATGTGTGTACCTTTTTAGCAAATAGTGTATTTTATTTTAAATACATAATTTTTAATATATTTCATGGTGCAATCGTCCAATTTTTAAAATTCAAAATTTATGAGTTAACTGACAAACATATCACTCAAAGTATATTTATATATATTTCAGTTCATTATTTTATTAGTGTTGAAATATCCAAGTCCTTAATAAAACAACTTGTACTTTAAGGAATATTTTCCATTATATAAAGAATTTTACAATTAAAAAAATTTCATACATTTCATTCCAATTGAAATTTATAAAAGTTCTACAAATTGCTACTAAACGAATTTTTTTTTCATAGAAAGATAATTGTATCTAATCTCACATTTTAATTTAATCAAATACAATATCTAAAAGGACGAAAATTAGCATTCAATATAGATTACAAAAACACATCAACACTCAAATAATATAATTTCACTTAACAGATTATCTCTACTTTAGATTGTATTCAAATTATTTTGCGTGGTTCTGTAGAAAATTACATTTATCTATATATAGGATGCACACACTACGTATCAACCATTTTCTTTTAAGATGAAGTTGTATCACTACATGCAGAATACTGCATAACAAATACCCAATACCTTACAATAATATGCATTAAAACGCATAAAGCATTAAAAGACTAAGAAAGTATTTGAATTCTTTTGCGTGACTCTGTAACACAACTAAAATTTCCATGTCTAATATTTACAAAATACTTTCAGTAATGAGTTTCAATAATACGTACATATTCCGCGTCAATTGAAACTTAATTCCAAAAGATGAAGCATTTTCGGTATAACAGAAACAATAAGAGAGACTGAGAGAGAGAGAGAAATTCAAGTGATACTGCTTAAAATGCATTCAAAAATTGTACTGAGATATAAATGACAAATGTAACTAAAATGAACTTGAAAAAGTTACAATCTTTATTTGGCAATATGTCCAAATACTTTTTTTGATTCTGTAAACAAATGTTAAACCACAGCAATATCAATTTTAAATTTATTATTTGTAAATAAGACAAATTGGTAATTCTTCTCATTAATGCTCATAAATTTCTCTAGATTTCGAATAACATAACTGTCAGTGAAAGATTGTCTGTACATATAAGGTGCTGTATGCGAATTTTTAAAAATCTCTCGAAGAATGCAACACACACTGTTATTAAAGAAAATATCTTGCGATAAACCCCTTTAAATAAATAATTGTTTCTCATATATGTATATATATATATATATATATATATTTAATTTATTATTGTACAAATCACATAACTTCAGTAAAATGCACTTGAAACGCGATTACAGCTTTTCAATATACGAGGGCAGTATGATAAGTACCTGGCCTCGGCCAGAGATGGTGCTACTAGAATTTAAAAAAGGATTTATTTCGCAAAAGTGATCTTTCACATCAAATCTGGCCATCTGACAAGTCACTAAGTTGTTTAGTTTGTGAGTGGAAGCCATTTGAATAAAGCAACTTTGGTAATATTTCAAAAATGAAAAAAAAAATGAATATTGAGCAGTGATAAAAAACCTGTTTTTGAAAAACTAAACAATTGATGAGATTAAAGCGGAAAAGTTCATGGGGACTCTGCACCTTCGTTATCAACCATAAAATATTGGACAGCTGAATTCAAACGCGCCGTACAAGCATTTTTGATGAAGAACGTCCAGGTCACCCAACTCAGGTTACGACATCAGAAACGATTGAAAATATCCATGATATTGTGATAAACGATCAGAGAGTGAAAGTGCACGAGATTGCTGAGACTGTGGGCATCTCAACTGAATGGGTGTAAAAATTTTTAACAACAAATTTGGATATGAAAAAGCTTTCCGCAAAATGGGTTCCGCAATTGTTCACTATTCACATTAAACACACTCGTATGCCAATTTCAAAATAATGTTTGACGAACTTAAAGTGAATTCCAAATGATTTTTGGCATCGATTCATAACTGTTAACGAAACATGGATTTATCACTGTATACCAGAAACTAAAAAACAGTCCAAACAGTGGGTTTTTCGTGGCCAACTTGCGCCAAAAAAGGCTAAAGCGACTTTATCTGCAAACAAAGTCATGGCTACAGTAATTTGGGATTCATGCGGCATATTTCTCCTCGATTACCTTGAAAAAGGTAAAATGATTAATGGAGAATATTACTCCAACATATTGGATAGTTTCAACCATGTTGTGAAAGAAAAACATCCGCGTTTGGCGAAGAAAAAAATTCTCTTTCATCAAGACAATGCATGCGTGCACACCTGTGTCATCGCCATGGCAAAATTCTATGAATTAGGATACCAACTGCTTCTGCATCCATCATATTAGCCAGATTTAGCCCCTGCGATTATTTTCTATATCCAAATATGAAAAAACGGCCCGGTGGAAAAAAATTGGCTCTAACGATGAGGTTATTGCTGGAAAAAACGCCTATTTTGAAGGGTTGGAGAAATCGTATTTTTAGAGGAAATAGAAAAAATAGAAAAACATTGGGCTAAGTGAATCTAACTAAAAGAAGATTATGTTGAAAAATAAAGTACATTTTTGACATAAAAATATGTTTTTCTTGTCAAGGCCAGGTATTTATCATACAGTCCTCGTATATATGTCCGAATACGTTTGTCTGAATCTGTAAGAAAAATTAAAACACCAAGAATATGATTTTTTAAAATGGATTTTTTACAAAAGACATACAAAATGCAATATAGTATTTCAACAATGTGCATAATTTGTTTTTAGATCCCGAATAACGTAAACTGTAAAAAAAAATACTGCCAATTTTCGGATAGAAATCGGAAAAATAGTTGCCCTTATCGTACCGGAATAATTTCCGACCCAGCTCGGAATAAAATCCGTAAAAATAAGGAAATAGTCAGTAAAACGGTATTTTACGGATTTCATTCCGATTTTACGGATTTTATTCCCAGCTGGGTTGGAAATTATTCCTGTACAATAAGGGCAACTATTTTTCCGATTCCTACCGGAAAACTGGCATTATTTTTTTTACAGTGTAAATTTTCGGGAGAGAGTGAGTAGTAAGTAGGCCACTATGAGCTACAGGGCGTTCCCACCTGTCAATCAAAAGGGGGCGTGGCAGGGGGCGTGTCCACTTGTCAAAGGGGCGTGTCCACCTGTCAAAGGGGCATGGTGGGACGTGTCTACTTGTCAATCAAAAGGGGCGTGTCCGGAAGTGACGTCACGAGTGGAGTTGAGCTGTTTTCATCCTGTTGGTTTCAGTTTTGGTTTCGGTTTTTCGAGAAAGTTTTTTTTCAAAAATGGCAACACTTTTTCGTGCTACAAGACGAGGGTGTTGGTTTCGGTTTCAAGAATGCTTTTTAAAAAATGGCAACAGGTTAAAGTTGGACTCGTAAATTTTTGGATACTTATTTTAGCCGCTCACGTGATCAACTTTACTTAGATTGGCGATTAATGAATTAATTATTTCAGAACATTATTTTTAATAATTAATACTGAATAATTACTTTTTAATTCAGGAGTCTGCTATTTTCTCGCAAGACGAAATCACGTGACGTCACGCATTCCTGTTTTAAACAGACTCATTCGTGTTAACACTCGAACGCTGCCCCACGTATTTATGACGTCATGCTTTCATGCCAGAACATGAGCCTAGGGAAGCAATACATGTTGACTGCAAACGGTGCAACCCACGGGGTGATGACGTCATGCTTTCATTCCAGAACACAAGAAATGCCTTTGTTTTGTGAAGTTGAGTTGATTTTTTTTATCACAATCTCGTTTAACTGTAACCAAATGTAAAGTTGAGTTGTTTAAATGACCCTTAACTGTAACCGATAATGAAAAAGTTTGTTATACAGCAAATGGCAACAGTTCTATTCGTCAGTTGCTTCGATTTTTCTTGTGAGTGTTGCGTCGTTTGTGAATTTTATTTAAGCGTATTTGCCAATTTCATCAAAAAGTTTAAAAATGAAACGACTTAATTCTCAGATTTGTAATTTGGAAACTAGAATGCGAAAGAAAGCGGCTACGGAGTTAGCAATTAAAAATGAAATTAATGGTGCTTCAAAGATTTTAGTGCAGAATGTTCGTATTAATTCGTCGGGGGATGCTGCCTACACTCTGAACTCTTTGCCTAAAGATATGATACATCTAGGAGGTGAAATTTTCATCAAAGTGTCTAATTTCCTTAGACAAACACGCATACACGTTAGAAGACATGTTTGCGACGAAGATGGGTTTTATCAACCAACGAAAGATGGAATTTCCCTTTCTCCTAAAGTGTGGCTGTCATTCTGTGGTGAAGTAAACAGCATACTTAACCACAGATCATCTGATAAAGTATTTGTAATCGACAGAGACTTGTGTGTGTCCAAGCAAATGAAAGATGGGTTTGAACTCTTTGTTTTTCAACGAAAAAACTTAAGTATGCAGTTTGTGCCTGAGCATGTAGTGCTAAGAGGATGCGAGTTCGGTAAACTCGCTTTTCACAAGGACTTTATAACAGAATGTGTAAAAGACAGTCTAATTACTTACACTTTGTTCAATAACATAACCAAAGAAATTAATAACCCAAACCTGAATTTTAAACCTGATGATACTTGCGACGGATTTCTTCAACTGATTGAATCTTTGGGTAAGTGTTTATGTGCTTCAGTTACTCTAAAAATTGCTGAACTTATAAACTGTTGTGGATGCAGAGATAATTATCAAGTAGATTTTATGCACGATTGTATATCTAAAACCAGAACTGATAAATTTGGTGAATATTTCGATCAAGCATTATTTCAAATTAATATGGATGATGTGGCTAAAAACATTGTGCAGAAAAACTTAAATGTTGATTTCAATTTTGTACTTGGTCAACAAGAATTTTTCGATGCCGTTGATGTAAAAGGACTATTTAAAAGCATCGAAAAAATGTATGTTTCAGAAGAAGAAGAACAAAATGAGTTTGAGCAATTATTGATTTCATTGTAATTATATTTGTTACTTTTTAGATTTGAATAAATTTGTATTTTTAATATATTTTGCTTCGTGTGTTTTATATTGTGTCTTGTTTATAATTTTTCTTTCAGAGAGAGAAAGAGTATACACAAACATATATTATATACTCTTTCTCTCTTCTTTTTTCTGTTTATTTTAGATTAAAACTATAAATTATTTCAAAATATAATTGTATATATTTAAAAGATTTGTTAGAATGCTTTCATTTTAAGTACAACTTTCATGAGATAAACATCGTGAAAATTTGTTGCTGAAAACATAAATGAATGTTAATTTTCGTTTAGATCATAATCATTGTTGCAATGGAAGTATTGACTCAGATGTATTGGGATCCGGAGGTACCGGCCAGTTTCGGTGGTATTGGTGCTTTACAACGTGTTTTAAAAGGTCGCGTAAAAACGCATCAGATAAAGAAATGGCTTCAAACGAAAGATTCGTATACATTGCACAAACCTTTGCGACACAAATTCCCAAGAAATCGTGTCATAGTAGGAGGGTTAAACGAGCAGTTTCAATCTGATTTAGTAGACATGCAGTCTCTGTCATCTTTTAATGATGGCTATAAGTATTTACTGACATGTATTGATATTTTGTCTAAGTATGCTTGGGTCATACCGTTAAAAGATAAAAAAGCTCCAGGTATTAAACAAGCTTTCGAGAAAATATTTTCGGAACGTAAACCGCAAACACTGCAGTGCGATGATGGGAAGGAGTACACGAATAAGCTTGTACAAGATTTTTAAAGAAGAAGAATGTCCATTTTTTTACAACCAATAACACCACAAAGGCTTCAATCGTTGAACGTTTTAATCGTACGCTTAAAACGAAAATGTGGAAATATTTTACTGAAATGAATACGAAGAGATATATTGACGTAATCGACAAATTAACACATAGTTATAACCACACGTGGCATCGTAGTATAAAAATGATGCCATTAGCCGTGAACCTAGATAATCAAAGTCAAGTTTGGAAAACATTGTATTCAAAGGACAAGACTCCAACAATTAAATCCGACTTGAATATAGACGATACGGTTCGCATAAGTAAGGAAAAACTGCGTTTTGAGAAAGGATACGAACAGAATTGGACAAGAGAAATTTTTACTATTCATAAAATAATTCAAAGGGTACCTGTTGTCTATAAATTAAAAGATTTGGCAGGAGAAATCATAAAAGGAACATTTTACAAACAAGAATTGCAGAAAGTTTCAGATTCAGGTTTTTATCCCGTGGAGAAAATTTTGAATAAAAGAAAACGTAATGGTAAAGTTCAGTATTTTGTGAAATTTCAAGGATATCCAGAAAAATTTAATGCATGGGTTGAAGATGTTAGAATGATATAAATAGAACAGCCATGGTACTTACCGTTCATTACATCAAAAGATGTCGTTCTACATCACACTCATCAGTGATAGCTCTATGAGTTTTTTTCCATATAATAAAATATCTCAATTTACAACACAGCTGCCCAATACGATTAATTTAAACGGTGAATGGGAAATGGCTTTGGTCGATTTTATTTATCCGCATACATGGTATAATGTTAGAAATGATAATAATTTGTTTGGTTTTGACTTAGGCGATGGGAAATTTGAAGGTAGGAGAGTTCCTTCTGGGTGTTACGAAACGATACCAGACCTCATTAAAAGTATGACAATACCGGCACATAAAAATAAAATTGAATTTCATTTCCACCCTGTTACGAAAAGAGTTTCGATCAAGACAGATAAAAAATCGAAAGTAATTCTTTATGAAGGTCTAGCAGAGCTGTTAGGGTTTGAACCCGGGGAATTTACAGGATTGCAACAAAGTCCTTTTGTGGCTGATCCAAAGTCATCGTTTCCCGTGATGTATGTGTACTGTGATCTCGTGGAGCCTCAAATCGTCGGTGATGTACAAGCCCCTCTATTAAAAATTGTGTCTGTTGAAGGGAGCGATGGTGAAATAATAAATGCTAATTATTCGAGACCCGTGTACGTACCAGTTATCCGTCAACATTTTCAAACAGTACAAATTGATATCAGACTTCATTCTGGAGATTTAGTGCCTTTTGAAAGAGGTAAAGTTTTTGTAACGTTGCATTTTCGTTTACGGCAAATCATATAAAAGAGCCTTTCGTTTAAACAAATCTCATTTTCCTATTTGATTGCGATAAAGAAAGATCGACAAAATGTTGGTTCCTTATACTTGTTGTACACGAAAGTTCGAAGATTATTATGCAGGGCAAACAGGAAATGATTTGCCTTACTATCGAGGAACAGTTTTGCAGAGAGGATACGGTATAGGCGGGTTTTTTGCTAAATTGTTTCGCAGTGCGATGCCATTTTTAATAAGTGGTGCCAAAACAATTGGAAAAGAAGCGTTACGAACAGGCACTATGGTTGCAAACGATGTGTTATCAGGCGAAAATTTTAAAACATCTTTCAAAACAAGATCAAAAGAAACCGGAAAGAAATTAGCCAGAAAAGCAGTTGAAAAAGCGGATCAAATGATTGGCCATGGAAAGCTTAAAAGGAATTGCAAACCTTCAAAACGCATCATTTCATCGAAAGTACGGAAGGTGCAAAGACGTGATATTTTTGACTAATTATTCATGGAACAATATGGCTTTTCTTTTAAAAGATTCTCCCGAATGTGCGAAATCGGAATTAGAATTATTTTCTTTGCCACCCACACAAACAGTTATTGAAAGAGGCCAGTGGGTTGAATTTCACCCCCTTGCCAATGTTTCTGATGGAGGACCTGTGGAATTTAATATTTCTGGAAGCGGAGAAGAATACCTTGATTTATCTCAAACTCAGTTATATGTCAAAGTGAAAATTTTAAAAAAGGATGGCAAACCCATTCCGGATAAAAGTAAAGTGGGACCTGTCAATCTATTTTTGCATTCCATGTTTTCTCAGGTTGATATTAGCCTGAATGAAAGACTCGTTTCTTCAAGTAACAATACCTATCCTTACAGAGCCATAATAGAGAAGTTACTGAATCACGGTTACGATGCAAAAAACTCGCAACTTTCCTCAGAATTATTTTTTAAAGATATTGCTGGTTGTATGAATGTTGTGGATCCGGCAGATGCAAATCCTAATGAAGGATTTAGTAAGCGTGCCGAAATGACTAATCGCAGTGCTTCAGTTGATATGATTGGTCGATTACACCTGGATATGTTTCACCAAGAAAGACTCCTCCTTAACATGGTAGATGTGAAAATTAAACTGATTCGTAGTAAGCCAGAGTTTTGTTTGTTAGCGGGTGAAGGAGAGTTTAAAGTTTCCCTGGAACACGCCTCCTTATTTGTTCGTAAAGTACGAGTAAGTCCTGGGGTTGTCTTGGGCCATGCTAAAAGCTTAGAAAAAAAAAACAGCCAAATACCCTATTAACAGAGTGCTATGCAAAACATATTCCATTCCTACTGGTAATATGAGTTTTGTTCAAGATAACATTTTTACAGGTCAGTTGCCCAATCGCATCGTGATCGCTTGTGTGGATAATGACGCATTTAACGGCAACTATAAAAAGTCCCCCTTTGAGTTCAAACATTACAGTATTAATTTTATAGGCGTCTATGTGGACGGTCAGCCCGTTCCTCATAATCCGCTTCAACCTGACTTCGAAAACAATTTATTTATTCGAGCATATCAAAACTTATTTACGAATGCTGAAAACAAAGGTTTGTACCTTACAAGATCTGAATTTTCACAGGGATATTCATTATTTTGTTTTGATCTGTCACCTGATTTATGCGATGGGTCACATCTGAATCTCATTCGCCATAGCAATCTAAGATTAGAAATTAAGTTCGGAACGACTTTGGCGCAAACAGTTTCTTTGCTAGTGTATGCTGAATTTGAAAATTTAATCGAAATTCAACAAATCTCGCAATATTCTGTATGATTTTGGAAACTAATGAATTCATCACAAATTTATTCAGTTTTATCTCGTGATCCTGTTTCGGCAAGATATTTTGCAGGTGTTTTCCCTTCCGACAAAATACCTGATATCCGAAACTTTCCCTGTGCATTAGTGATCAATACCGATAAACATGACGAAAAAGGATCCCATTGGCTGGCAATTTACGTTCAAGACAAAAAAACTCTGGAATTTTTTGATTCTTACGGACTTCCTCCCGAAACCTATGGAGAAGACATAACAAGTTTTGTGAAGAAGTATCTCCGAATTCGATGGAACAAGGCAACGCTTCAAAGTTTAACGTCCAATGTCTGTGGTCAATATTGTATTTTCTTTGTTGTAAAACGATGTCAAGGTCTTTGCATGAATTCTATTACAAATCTATTATGTAGAAAGAAGAATGATTTTCGAATGTATCAATTTGTCAAAAACAGATATGGTGTAAATATAGTTTTTAAAAAATAAAAAAACTGATTTTTTCTCATTTTGTGTGTTTATTGCTTGTTTTAACTCTCATCACGGATAGTAGTTTACATGTAAAAGTACCTGTTTAAGATTTTTGCTTCCTTTTTTATAATAAAAATTATAAAAGTAATTTCGTGTTGCTCGAAACTCTCATAAGGATATATAAGTGGATTTTTATAATGCGAAAGTTAATTCTTTGACATTCTCATTGAAACTATAAATGCGAAAGATTTCATTCATTCCTTTCATTTAAAACATGGAATTACTCAAGTTAGTACATCCTTCGACGGTCCTAATTTCTGGACCGACAGGTTCGGGTAAAAGTATGTTTGTAAAAAAATTAATTGACTATAAATATTTTCACCCTATGCCATTAAGTATTATATACTGTTATGGAAGCTATCAACCTCTTTTCAATTCAATGAAAGGTGTACAATTTGAAGAAGGTTTACCCTCTAACATTAACTCCATTCAAGATGCTTTAATTATTATCGACGATTTAATGTCAGAATTAGCTGGTGATTTGCGATTGAGTAAACTTTTCACGAAAGGTAGTCATCACCGAAATCTATCAGTCATTTTTATAACACAAAACTTGTTTCATCACGGTAAAGAAATGCGAAATATTAATTTAAATTCCCATTACATGGTACTATACAAGAATCCGCGAGATAAAAGCCAAATAATGCATTTAGCAAGACAAATGTTTCCTGGTAAAAGCAAGGCTTTTCAAGAAATTTTTAATGATGCTACTGCATTACCTTACAGTTACTTATTCATTGATTTAAGACCAGATTCTTTCGAAAGTTTGCGCATGCGCACAAGCATATTTCCTGGAGATAAACATTACGTGTATGAACTTCGCTAAACCATTTGTGCAGAGTACGTCATCCAGTGAGCATGTCTTCCATTATTGTTGAGTTCGAAGGCTTTCAGATAAATTCGAGCGATTTTATTATCAAAGAACTCGCTTTTTACGCATTAGATCACGGGTACCATGCCCGTTGGAGTTTGCTCCCTCCGTATCCTTGGGATCAGTTAACCCTCGTAAAAAGAAAGACTTTTGCCTGGTTGACTCGGTACCGTCATGCTTTGCAATGGAATAGTGGTGATTTACACTTTTCAGCATTAAAGCCTATACTTTTGTCTTTGTTTATTTCTTATAAGAATATTTATACCAAAGGATTAGAAAAAGCACAGTTTTTAGAACGAATGTCCGGACGAAAGATTTTGAATCTGAATGATTTCAATTGCCCCAAGATTGATTTATTAAATATTCCAGTTGTAAAATGTCCCTGCCACAAATCCGGTTTTAAACACTGTGCTTTGACGAAAGCTTTTGCTTACGGTATAGATATAAAGGAGAGATTAAACTCAACAACTCTCATTTGGACTCAGGATGTCAACCTTAGAACATCTCAAATTGTTAAACAAGACTAAGAAAAAAGCACCCTTTCTTAAAAAGTGTCCTAATAGTATTATAAAAAGTGTCTGTGAATGTGCCTTAAATCTCTTAAATGGTAACATACCCGTTTCTACGCGTCAAAAAAATAGATTAACATCTTATAAAAGAACATTACGTCGCCTGGGAGATAAGAAAGTACCTTTGTTTAAGAAAAGACGGCTCCTTCTTCAAAAAGGAGAAGGTTTTTTGTCTATTCTGATTCCTGCTGCAGTATCAGTACTTAGTACACTTATCAATGGAGTTCGCTCGTAAATTCAGACTTGTTTCAGCTGACAGAGATCAAGAATTTGCCAATGAGCATTTGAGCGATTTAGACAAGCAGATTCATACTATTTTAAAAAGAAAATTAGAGGATGAAGAAAAAGCGAAGCTTTATACACAGATTTTGCAAAAGTTTGTGTCATTCCCCGATGTGAATGCTCTGAATCCTCCTGAAGAACCGTTTGCTATGAAGAAACCCATTGAAAAAGTTTTTGATTTGGAAAATGAAGTTCTAAGTTCTGTTCCTGTGAAACATAAAAATACTGCTGTTAAAATTATGGAATTTTTTAAACAAAATAAAATTACTTGCACAGAAAACAAAGAACTGAAAATGGATGATACTCTAATTATCGGATCAGATGCTGTTCAACTAATCAATTTTTTACTGAGAGATAAAAGTCAAAAACCTGTTGTTTTTGATCAGTTTCAAGACCTTTTAACCCGAGAGTAGTCGCGACATTTTTTAGAACGTTAGTAGTCGCGTTCGGTCCATTTGCCGCCGTTACCAGCAGGCCGAAAACGAAGGGAAAACTTGCCGGTGTTATCAGATGATCGAAAACGGATATCGTAGGGTGAAAATATTGACTGAACTTTAAAAGATTACAGCACTTATTCATTTTACAACTTTTTACAGCAATTATTTATTGCGCTTAAGTATATATTCAGTTGGTATCTAGATAAATGTTTTTATAACTCTTTCTTCGTTTTGCATAAATACTTAAAAGTAAATAGTAAATGATTTGATTGAATTTCTCATGTTACTATGAATCAATAATTAGTAGGAAAACATTTTTGAATATGAATCTAAATTCGTGATAGGGGTATTTTTATTTATTTATTTATTTATTTATTTATTTTTTCGAAGGACAGAATCAGAGTCAGGTAGATTTTTATGATACTCCGGCACTCTCTATCCATTTAATAAAATAAAATTAATAAATTTAGTATCAATATTTTACACTGACATTAAATTGAACAATTAAACTGAAAGTAAAAATGGAACCTATGACATGCAACAGAAAATCAAATACAATACCACTAATTCACCAGCATATTGCGGACGATTAATTCATTTAAAACATATGAAAAACCATCAAATTTGATGCAATAAACAATTAAAGACAATATATATATATATATATATATATATATATAAACTTTTTGTACAATAATACCATTGAAAAATAATGAAAATGACCAATAATTGTGAAATCACAAACACCACATAAACCAAATATTATTAAAAATGTATAATTATATAAATATATATATATATAATAAAGAAAAAGGTAAAAAATACTTAACTTCGAAATTATAAATGCAAATGTTGTAACTACGTTTTATTTATTTATTTATTTTGTTGGGTGTCTGTGTGTGTATGAGGGGGGAGAGGAGGGGGGGCTTGCGAGATTTTGTGATTAAATCCATTTTTCAAATTAAAATGCACGATTTGTAGTTTTTTACTTATTTCAGGGTGGGATCAGCGCCCTTGAATAAAAATCTGGATACGAAGTTCGCCTATATAAAGCAAATAATAAATAAGTTATTGAAATAATATATTTAATTTAAATACATTTGCAATTGTAGATTTAAATCCTAAGATGGATAAATTATTTTAATTAATAGAATCACTGAAAGGTTCATTTTAATAGGGATGTATTTTAGAGCAACTATTTAATTAAAATAAATATTCAATTGTACATTTCATAATAAGGTATTAATGATATAATTTATTGTTTTATAAAAACATTCATTAAAATAATAAAAACAATAAAAAAATTTTCTCCGAAATTATAAATATGCAGCAATAATTTAATTTAAATGAATTTTCTCTCACATTCTGGAAAACATTATTCTGAAAAATAGTTTGAACAATTGATGAAGGCCAACAAATTTAAATTTGTTAGATATCGTCCCCAAGCCTCTATTGGATTTCAGTAATAATAATAAAAAAATAGATTTTCTGCGGCATTGTTAAAAAAAATGTGTTTTTACTTACAGTATGAAAATCTAACAATAGATAAATTTTAGAAAAATACTTAAAATATTTTTTTAAATCATAGTATAAACATTCACTGAATTATCCAAAGGATATTTTTATTTGCGTAATTTCTAACCGACATTATAAAATTCTCATTATTTTTCTTATTGTACAAATAAATTATATGGATGTTCTTCGCAGATATACCTACTACATTTCTGAGAAAATTGTTTTATCTTTCGAATTTGTTTTATTGTACAAAAACGATACTTTTCAGATTTTGGAGATACGGCAATTTTTTTACTGATTCCTACAAAATTCTCTTCTCTCTTTTTTAAGGGTTTGGCAGTGTTATTGACTGTTTTTTTCATTTATATGTTCCGGTAATAAATGGAAAGCAAGTTATTACAAATAATTATGATGAATATCCCTTTTATTTCCATATTTAAATGATTATCAATTTGAGAATTTATTCGCGCAATATTTGACAATTAAAAAAAAAAAAAAAAAAAAAAATGTAAGTGACCATCCATCAGTTTTTTGTGCGAACTGACTTCACAACTAATATAATAAAACAATTTTAAGTCACATTCTAAAAGTAAAAAAAAGTACTCCATGAACGGGTAAAATAGTAAGAAAGAAAGAGAAAAGAAAGAAAAAAACAAAGAAAGAGACGAAATAACAACAGGCAGAGAGTCCGTACTTCGAAGAAACTTTCCCCCACAGATTTCGCGGAAATGGGAAAGGATGAACACGAGGGGGGAAAATTCAACTAACGCAAGTGGTCGCAACGCGGTCATTTAGACCGATTGAAACTTAAGAATGCGATAAAATGCTAAGAAATAGCAGGAATGACTTGCAATTTTACTACACAAGAGTGTGAACACTCAAGGTCAGCTACACGGAATTTCGCTATCGTAACTTTAACGAGAAATGAGTTACAGGAAGATAACCAATTTCGGGCGGGGAAAAGACCAACGCGCGACTATTAACGGGTTAAAGAAAATCAGATTTCCCCAAGAATTTATAAAAAACAAGCATCTAAAGAATGAACAGAAAACTATTTATGCAAGACCTGAACCCAGTAATAGAAAACGAAAATCACCTAAGCATGTCACTTTACCAAGATCACCAATGCCTTGGTTAAAATTCGATTGAAAAATGTAAAAAAAGATGATTGCAACTTTAATGTACTGTCTGACCAAAATAAATTTTTTTAAATATTTGCAATTGTGTATGTGTAATTTTTTCTTGTATATATATATATGTGTGTGTATGTGTAATTTTTTCTTGTATATATATATATATATATATATCAACTTTTCTTCAAATCACCTGTTTATGTTTATACATAATTTTTCTTCCTGGGAAAAAAATAAATCTCCTGGAAAAAAATATATAGTTCATGGGAAAAAAATATAGCTTTAAAATATATATATATATATATATATATATATATATATATATATATAGTTCCTGGAAAAAGTATAGCTAAAAAAAAAAAAAAAAAAAAAAAAAAAATTCTTCTCTAAATAAAATATCGTTTCACACACACACACATATATATATATATAATATTTTTCTTTATCACTAAAATTTATTTGATAATCTTTAATATATTTTTTTCGAAATATATTCATTCTCTCTCTCTCTAAATATTTGTATATTTTGCCTTTTCCTGAAAGCATGAAAAGAAGTAACCAAAACTTGTTTAAAAAGCAAAACAAAGACTATTTAAAAAGAAAAAAATACATTTTATTACTGATTAAATTACATTTAAATTATTTACATTTCTTTACAACTAAAGAAGACTATATTTCTCATATAATTTTGGTTTAATACCCATACGGCAGGGTGGTTAAATCAGTCTGTATGACACGCTTGTTATACACCAACCTGTAAAGTTTTCTTTCTTTTTTATTTATCACTTTCCGACGCTTTGCTTCCCTGGTTATTTTTGCTGGATTATGAAGAGCTATGTTAGCTTTCATATCCAAATTTCGAACAAGTTCCTTCATTGATTCAAAATTTAATTGAAGACTGTTGGAAAAATTCAATGTGAAGCCTCGTACTTTGCAACAGGTGCCTCCACTCCTTGTTTCATATGCGTAGTTTTTGGGACCACCTGGAAATAAAAAAATATATATTTAGAAATAATTCGTATAAACATATATCACACTCATTATATAATTAGAAAAAGTAAATTTAAATTGTAAAATACTTAAAAATAATTACCAGAAACAAATGTAGTTATTATGTCTCCTTCGAGCTCGTCAGTAAATTCACCTATGAAATTTCCCAGAGGTGGATCATTTGTTCCGTTACTGGCGTATATGATGCTGTCTGTATCATGATACAAAATAGAATCTCCCAACTTATCCATTTCTGTATAAAGTTTCAGGCGAGCCCATGCAGTGGTAAATGCAGCAATGAATATATTGGTCGAGTCATCTTGCGGTGTAAAATTATCCGTGCTCTCCCAGTACATAGCAGCTGTTTCGCTTGTAGGAAAATAAACATCTTTAACCTAAAAAGTATATTAATAGATTAAAATGATATCACTATCGGATAGAGAAACTAAACTAAAAAAATTAAAAAAAAATCTTACATTTTTAGTTTTATCATGTAATATTTTATTGAAATCTGGGACAGAATTCACATACGTCAGATGAGGTTTGTTTATATTCATACCAAACCTAAAAGAAATAAATTATCGCAAATTATTTCACAAAATTTAGTGAATAACTAGTAGTTAAAGAGCATGTATTGAAAACAACCTACCTTCCCCATAAGCTATTCAAAGCCAATTTCGCGACTTGCCGTCTTCCAGGATTTTTGGAAATTAGTTGTGGATCTAATTTGACTCCCTCACGTTCGTAATATTGCTTTATATAATCTTCTTTTTTGTTTTGAAGTGTCACAATTAGCAGGCCACCCACTGTTCTCTTGCTTTATTTTCAGAAGCATGTCGATATAATCGCGAAATAAAGTGTCGGATGAATCCTCGAAATGATAGATTTCATAAATCTAAAGCAAAAGTTATAATTAGTCAATTATTATTGTTATTATTATTATTATTTAGAATAGAAAAGTATTAAATAAAAATGGTCTTACTTTTAAAATTGTATATCCTTTTTTAATCGCCAACTTCACCTCTTCCGAAATCCATGTTCCTATGAGGGAACGTTCTTCATCATTATGAGTGCATACTGTTTGCGCCATGGTATCCGCACATAAGTGGCATAATGGAAACATGAGTTTTTCTTGACATCTGTAAGGTAATACGGGTAAAAATAACCCCCTAGGTGGCAAAACCTTACACTTAATAATGCCGAAATACTGGCCTATATCCTTAAAATCTTTCGTAATTATTGTTGGATGTCCAATTGGGTATCTGCAATATTTGTTAACCTAAAACAAAAGGACAAATTTATGTAACACATGAAAAACAAAATTATATCTACAATTAAAAGATATTTAAAATACTTACCCATGGATAGAGAGACGTAAAGTCAACGTATTTGGCAGTACCTTCATAATAAAGGCGAACTGCATTTGTTCGCCCTCCAAAAAATGCGTCCCTTGGCTTTAGTCTATCCGTGAGCTCGTGAGATTTTAAGAATCTTTGGAGATCCGCATCTTCTTCTTTTTGCTTCTCAAACTCATGTTCCCATTTTTCTATCACTATATAACCCATAACACGCAGCTTTGCTGTGGTTTCTAGTGTTTTTGCTAACAATGTACCCATAGAAACACCATGCAGTGGATTTTTAATGTCTTTGTCATAACATGTGGAACATCCGTGAAAAAAACATCCCTGCAAAACGAGATTCGACAATTAAAAAGAAAATCAAGGTTGTTATAACACATAATAAATAATAAAAATGGATTATTGAAAAATGGAATTGAACTTACATTATACTGATAAACAGTGTTTGAAACACTACAGAAACCATCTACGGAAATACCAGCAATCTTCTTTTCGCCAAGTCCATTAAGAGCATGGTGTATAAATATGTCTTCTTTGAATGCAAGGTAATCCAACCATCGGATCGAATCTGCACTGAAATTAGTCGAGTTGACATATCCATGTACTGGGACCATTGCAATGGTGTTGTCTGTCATGTGTCGTATTCGAAAGACAGCCATGCTGACTGATGCTATTGTTATATAGCTAAAAGAAAATAAATAAAATAAACATGCTAATTCGAAAAAAAAAGGATTGTTTGAAAAACTGTTTAAAATAAAATTTAAAAATAGATTTACCAAAAGGGATCCACACCAGCCATTTCCAGAAACTGTTCTCTAAATTCTAGACAACATCTACGTAGAATGTCAACGTCGGATCTAAACACGAAAATAATAAACGTTCAGAAAATCAAGTAAAATATTTTTAAACATTTTTGTTTAAGATAATTAAAAATTAAAAGATACATACCTGCAGTAAGCTAATATTTCCTCTTGAAATATAAATCTATCTTTTTCATGTTGTCTATGCCATTCTAAAAATGTAGACCTTGCAGTATTAGACATTGAATCTGGACTGTAATAGCTGACTTCCGGAAGAGGTCCAGCATATTCCTGATTTTCCCGTGTGTTGAACAGATGTGGGAAATATCCTTTTCTCAGTTCTGAAAACCCAAAACATGAAGGCATTCTTGCTAATGCCATAGTTAAAAAGTTAAAAGAATCGATGACTCTAATACTTAGGGTTTTGTGTCTGATGGACATTACTTTTGATCCACATGGGATTATTTCTGGTGTAAGTCCTTGCTCCAGTAACCAACCTAACAGAAACTGCCGTCAAATCTGAAAAAATAAATAAATAAAAAATAAATAAAAAAATTAAAAACCCAATTTTTTTTAACATACGCAACAAAAATATATTTCATCACATGGCTTACCCTTTCATATTATGGGCTATCGCTGTAAATCCCTTGTGCTTTGGGGAAAACAGCCAGCTGCAAAAATCACTGCATGCGGAATATCCTTTGAAAATTATCTCTGTTCCATCACTATATTGTGCCAGCGCAAAATTGACCAAATGTTGACCCGTTGCTTGATCGGTCTCAAAATAAAAAAAAACTAATTTTTCTGATTTAGCTTTAGCTTTTTCAGATCGAAGGAAACATCTGTGATCATTTGCTATCACAAATCTATTACAAGATGGACATTTGGTGCTCCCACATCGATGAAATTCTTGTGGACAATTCCTGCGCAAAATTACTTTGCAGCATTCCCTGCATTGGTACATCTAAAACAATAAAAACTTTGTAAATGTATTTTATGAACTTTAACAATAAGTTTTAATATAATAAAATATTTAAATAACGTTTAGTATTTGAAATAAAACTGAATAACTGTTAAAAAAAATTAAACTTACCTTATCACACAATGACAATGTCTTTTTGCCACTTTTTGATTTGTGCTTTCTGAAGCACATTTCCGAACGACAAAGCCTGTCACAATCGTTGCAACGAATTCGTATTCCAGTTTGCACGCACTCACTTTCTTGACATATCGGACATGTAAACGGACAATGGTGTTCTCCCTCGGTCTGGTATGGCTTTTCACACGCTTCGCAATAAAAATGCGATCCATAAAATTGGTTCATTTTTCTAATGACATCGAAATGGCCATCATGAAGCCAAAGATTTATTCGTGTTCTTTTAGGGGTTCCTTGGATGCCTTTGTATGACACCTAACGGGGAAGGAACAAAAATATATAGATATACAACTTTCGGAAAGTGAGATCTTACCTAAAAATATGTATGAATGTGCAACTTTTTGGAAATTAAGAAAAGAAAAGAACTTACTTTGTTTGAGTTTTGCGCTGAAAACACAACGATCTGAAGCTCTAAGAATTCTTCAAAAACTGAGATTTCGTCGTACGTGCAGGGACCTAAAGGCACATTTGCAACTTCGTGCAGTGGTCGTGCAGCATTAATAAGTGCTGGCCGTTGACCGCATCTCAAACTATTGACGGTTTTTTTGTCCTTTTTTGCATAGGCTTCGGCATAGACAATGGCTTTTGCGCAGCATAATCCTTCATCGTCACTTGGAATCGGGAAGATTGACTTCTTTCGAAGACGGTCCACATCTATATTAATCACTCTTTGTCGCCCTGCTCCTCGATCTCGATTAATTGTGATTATGTCAGCGACGAAACCCGAGTCAATTTTTATCTCTTGCTTCGACTGAAGAACTTTCATAACGGCTGAGAGAATTTTTTCAACGGTCAGATCTGCCACAGACATTAATGTTGTAGAAATTGGCTTATCCAGTTCGTCTGCTTGAATACAGATACGTATTAGGTCAGAAGGAATCAGTCTTTCCGTGCAGCGTTCTAATAAGGTGGAAAAAAGTTGTCGCACAGACTCTATTGCAGCGAGTAAAGGATTTTCTAGCAGGAAATTAGGCAATCTGTCGACATCAATTCTTGCACGATAAGTTATCTCTTCCCCTTGGTATTTTCTGTTAAATCTTCGACGACTCTCTTCTAGAATAATTGCATCTTCCAACTTAAAAAAAAAAAAAAAAAAACTTATTTGAGCGTAAATGTAACACACATGTTAAAAATGTTTTTAAAACAGACCAAAGATTTCTCTAAATATTGAGCAAAATACGTACTTCAAATCCAGAACCAAACTGATCCCATCTAGGATTTTCTACATCATTTTCAGACGTTGTTGTGAATAGCTAAAAAAGAAAACGAATAAAAATCAATAAGTTTCTTTTAAGAAACATAATAAAATAACACACAAACATATATATATATATATATGTATACTTACTTCACTCTCCAATTGACAAAGACTACTATCATCGGGGGGAATCGGTACATGTACTTGCGAATACGCAGGGGGAAACTGAAAATAAATAAATAAATAATATAAAAACAGCTTCACAAACTGAAAATTCTATCCAGAAATGTATTAAGAATCTTACAAAATCATCATCATCATAGGACCAAACTGGAAAATCATCTTCAAACAATTGAGTGCATGCACTAGAAAACTAAAAAAGAGAGAAAAACGTAAATATAATACAAATTTTAAGTGTGGGAAAATCACAAAAAGAAAAAAATGTATGATTATTCTTACAGTTATATCATCAATGGAATTCTCTCTGAAAAGGGGTTCTTGAACAGTGGAAGGCCCGGGTTTATTCTAAAATAAATGATTAATATTAAACATTCTCAGAAGAAAAAAGAGAAAGAAGAAAACCTTTACACATTTCATTTTATATGCCCGCTTAGATTTAATAAATTATAACACCTCAAGAAAAATAATATTTCACATATGAAAGATCATTATAAAAATTCAGAAAAGTATTAGTAAATGGCGTCAGAAAAAAAAAAAATTCTTATTACTTGAAGATTAAAAAAGTGGAAAAGATATTATTAAAAGAAAGTTTCATTTTAGATTATTAAGCATAAAACACGTCGTTAAAAATCTCATTTTTTATTATTATTATTAATAAAAAAGAAAACAAGTGGTGAAAAAATCAAATTATTATTCTTATCATTACTTATGAAAATTATAAAAAGGAAAGCACGTCTAAAAAAAAAATGTATTATTATTATTATTACTTAAGAAATAATTTGAAATAATAAAGAAAGGAAAATCTGTTCAATTCTCAATTTTCATTTAATCTGACCGCTTACATTTATACATCATTCTTGATGCTTGTAAAAAAAGTGGTAAAAGCGTATGGTAAAAAAATTATATTAAAGAAATAATAAAAAGAACAATCTAATAATTAAAGTAAAAAAAAAAAAGAAAGAAAGAAAGAAGAAAACTTTTACACATTTCATTTTATATGATCGCTTAGATTTGATAAATTATAACGTCTCAAGAAAAATAACATTTCACATATGAAAGATCATTATAAAAATTCAGAAAAGTATTAGTAAATGGCGTCAGAAAAAAATATTCTTATTACTTGAAGATTAAAAAAGTGGAAAATATATTATTAAAAGAAAGTTTCATTTTAGATTATTAAGCATAAAACACGTCTTCAAAACTCTCATTTTTATTATTATTAATGAAAATAATAAAAAAGAAAACAAGTGGGGAAAAATCAAATTATTATTCTTATCATTACTTAAGAAAATTATAAAAAGGAAAGCACGTGTAAAAAAAAAATGTAATATTATTATTATTACTTAAGAAATAATTTGAAATAATAAAGAAAGGAAAATCTGTTCAATTCTCAATTTTCATTTAATCTGACCGCTTACATTTATACATCATTCTTGTTACTTGAAAAAAAAAAGTGGTAAAAACGTATGGTAAAAAATTATATTAAAGAAATATTAAAAAGAAAAAATCTAATAATTAAAGTGAAAACGATAAAAAATGAAAAACATATTAAAATTAATGATTGTTAAAAAATACACGTGGTAAAGACGACTACTGAAGGTAAAATCAAATAAAAAATTACATTGTATGGTTTATATAAATTAATTTCCAGTAATTTAAATTTATTTACACTTAATTAAAAAGTAAATGGATTAAGTACTTATCCATTCAGAGTCATCCAAGGATCGCTTGCTTGCCGGCTTCCGATTATCCATAGTTTTCACAATAAAATAATATGAAATGCACCAACACACACCAAATTAAACTAAGCAACTAAAACATCTTATTGTTGCCAAGAGTCGGTTAAGAAACTTTTTAAGCTATTTGCGTTGCCAGATCCATCAAACTAAAAGAAAAAACAACTCGCCTCTACAACCGGTTGCAGTCAAAATGTATTTCTTCCCTAGTTTCGGGTTCTGGCGTGAAATCATGACGTCATCACCCCGTGGGTTGCACCGTTTGCTGTCAACATGTATTGCTTCCCTAGGCTCATGTTCTGGCATGAAAGCATGACGTCATAACCACGTGGGGCAGCGTTCGAGTGTTAACACGAATGAGTCTGTTTAAAACAGGAATGCGTGACGTCACGTGATTTCGTCTTGCGAGAAAATAGCAGACTCCTGAATTAAAAAGTTAATTGTAATTATTCAGTATTAATTATTAAAAATAATGTTCTGAAATAATTAATTCATTAATCGCCAATCTAAGTAAAGTTGATCACGTGGGCGGCTAAAATAAGTATCCAAAAATTTACGAGTCCAACTTTAACCTGTTGCCATTTTTTAAAAAGCATTCTTGAAACCGAAACCAACACCCTCGTCTTGTAGCACGAAAAAGTGTTGCCATTTTTGAAAAAAAAACTTTCTCGAAAAACCGAAACCAAAACTGAAACCAACAGGATGAAAACAGTTCAACTCCACTCGTGACGTCACTTCCGGACACGCCCCTTTTGACGGACAAGTAGACACGCCCCTTGCCACGCCTCACCACGCCCCTTTGACAGGTGGATACGCCCCTGCCACGCCCCACCACGCCCTTTGATGGGTGGACACGCCCCGCCACGCCCCCTTTTGATTGACAGGTGGGAACGCCTTGTAGCTCATAGTGGCCTACTTACTACGTGCCTTGAGACAGATTATGATGAATTTGAGTTCCTTTGAAAAACTCGGTAAAAGAATTACAAAGATTCACGAAAGGTTATAGTAGAACATATGCTGTGAAAAACATCAGTAACTCACTTATTTATATTCATGTAAATAAAAAAAATAGTATTGCAATATATATAACGAAACGGCACTAAAAGGCAATTGAAACGCATTAACAAACCTGTAATATGTCTGAACGCGTTTATGCTAATCTGTAAGCAAAACAAAAACACAAACAATCTGAATTTTAAATAAACTGCTCTTATATAAGATATGCGTAATGCAATGTATCTCAATAATTTGCTTAAATGTGTTTAGATCCCGTGTAACAATGTTCGCGAAAGAAAGAAGCGTAGCCATAGAAGATGATGCATCGAAATTTCTTTAAAAAACTCTGTTAAAAATTTAAAATGATACACACACTGTTATAATCTGATATAATCAACAATAAATCTCACTACCTCAGTCATTTCTACTTAAGTCTACTGTAAAACGTCAAAGATAGGGAGTACGAAGAGACAAATCATATTCAGAGTAATATGTTAGAAAGTGATAAAAAGTCATACGTTCATTTTGAATGATTTCAAAAGTTTTTATATAAAGTACAGGATTTTTTATCGTAATTTTTAGAAGGAAAATCTTGTAATATAATTTTTAACAGCCTTACTTTAGAATTAAACCAGAAAAAATGCTAATAGGAAACAGTACTATAATAGTGCACTATAAATGACACTTTTACAATGCTATCACGAGATACCTGTTTCTGATGTTCAAAGTTCAATTTGTTTGCGGAAATGGATTCTTTAATATTTGTAGACCTTGAGAACGTCACTGTGTGAAGTATACGAAACAGATCGGTTTATTATTAAAAATGTTTCAACAATTTTTTTCATATAAACTTTTTTATTAAGTAAATGTAAAAATTATTTAGAACTATTTCATTTTGTGTGAATCAGTGTTGCATCATTAGAAATACCTTTTTCATCGTTGACAACATGTGATCTACTCGTTTTGTTCCCAAATAATAAGCATAAAACTCGTATTTTTTTTAATGTATTTGGTCACATATCATTGAAATATATACAAAGGTCATTGCAATATAAACAAAGAAACATAGTGTTTGTTAAAAACTTAGTTAAAATGTTTTACATTGATAATTTATGTGTTAAAATGCACTTCGACTTGAAATGAATTTTGCAATGAATACATGGATTACAATCTAGGCTGTGAGGCAAAAAACAATGAACTTGCTTGGTACTGTCGCTATTTTTTTGTTTCAAATGTACACCTTGTCCTACTTTCAGAGAGATTTTTTTAATAACAAGATTACGTATAGTAGATGTACAAGGTGGCCATAATTAAGCTGACAGTACTCAGGGTGCTCTGGGGCGAAATCTAATTGAGAATATGGCGCCAAATTCTGTAGGAAGCTTAAGCAAGATGGGAGACGAAGATTTCAGAGAAAAAAATCAGTTTCAAAAGTCACCGCAAAGGAATATGTGGTAATAGGAAAGAGAGTTTTTTAAAATGCAGTTTCTATACTGAAATAGAGTTACTTTTATATAGAACATTCAAATCAGTTTTCAATGTGTCCGCCGTTTTTGTGGACCACATATTACATTCTGCGCACAACATGTGCAATAGCAGAAAGGAAGATGTCTGCGGGAACCTACGGTACACTCCTTGTTATGTTATCCTTCAACATAGCAAAGTCCTGGACAAAACCGTGATAGATCTTGGACTATACGTAATCCATAACCAGAATTCAGAGGTGTCAAGATTAGGAGATCGAGGTGGCCTTACAGTTAGAAAGCAGCAGCTAATGACACTTTCTGTTGTGAATTTCTGTCGTAGAAGATACTGTACCCGCAAATGGAAGTCTGGAGGGGGTCCAGCATGCATGAAAATGACTTTATACACGCATTCTCTTTGCTGAAGTGCCGGAATGACAAAGTTGATTAACATTAGGAGATTTTTCTCTGCGGTTACAAAACAGGTTACTGGTCCGGTCGGGGTAATGTTCTCTGAGAAGGATGAACATATAATAATTTCCCAAATGAAACCAGACGACATTTAGTGAATATAAGGCAGTTTCTTTGAATGTATTTCATGATTTGTTATCCCAAATTCAGCAGTTCTGGATATTTACAGTTCCATTCAGGAAAAATTGGGCATCATCTCCCCATAAGATTTTCTACAACCAAGCATCACACATCTCCATTCTGGTAAGAAAGGTAAGAGCAAAAGACAACCGCTTATCATGGTCGGTGTGACGTAATTCTTGCGCATGGCTGATCTTGCAAGGACACAAGTCGATAATCTTTCATAACGATTTCCGTACCGTACTATAAAGCATATCCATATTCTAAATTTCCCCAAGAGAGCTTTAAGTGGCAGCAATATTGTCTTGTGGTGTGTCGACAATCGCCGTTGCAATTCCTGTAATTGTATCCTGTGGTACGGGTTTTCATCCTCTTCCTGACTGGACCTTCAGCGAACTGTTTTCTCAAACTTCACAACCATTGCTTCTAAACCATTAGCTGACAAAGGACCGTTACCTTTCCGCAATTTTGTGTGTTCTAAAGACACGAAGAGTGGATAACGCGTTGCACTGGTTGAGGAAAAAGTATTTAACGAATAACGTTCACTTGAGAACAAAAAGGGCTAAAGAAGGACTAAAGAAGGACACATTATTGCACCTAACTTTCAATCAAATAGTTTCTAAAAGTAACACATTGCCTTTAAAAGCCCAACAACATAGCACGGTGACAAAGATTGCAACGGGAAATTTGTTAAAAAACTGCTGCTGCTGCTTTCTTTTGGACTCAGTTAGTGAAATTGCTGATAAAGACCCTTTTTCAATGTTTAAATAAAGTTTTCGATTTTTTAAAAATGTTGCTATATTGAGCTTTAATTAAATCGTTAAGTGTGCTAAATAGAAGGTAAGTTTATTTCAGTATTGATTCTGTATTTTAAAATTGTATTCCACAGCGCTACTTCCCTAGCGGTGACTTTGGAACTATTTGTTTTGCGAATTCTTCGTCCTTTGTCTTGTTTAAACTTCCTACAAAATTTGGCTCCATTCTCTCAGTTCGATCGTGCTACAGAACACTCGGAGGATTGTCAGTTTCATTCCACCATCTTGTACCATCATGATAGAAAAATTCAAGGTATGTCTAATACAATATTATGCCACTTCTGTATACTTAAAAAACATGCGGTGAACTCCACTCTACATTCCAAACATTGTATACGAAAAAAAAACAAGAAATATAATTCAAGTGACATGCATAGATTATGAAACCCTTTCGAACACACTCAGAATACTGTAAAAAATGCACAGTTTAATAAGGCTAAAGATGGTGTCCAAGTAAACAAGTCAGACAACACAGAACACATCTGAAAACCCTATTTCAGCAATTGCGTTTTACACTCGGAACAAGATACGTATTTTTGTGTATCCCTGTATAAAGTGTATATATTTGTATATTTACAATATGGAAAATTTAGTTCCCTTATTAAACGCATACTGATATGAATAATCCCACTGAGCCATTTCTGACAATAAAAGGAAATATACCCGATTTTTGTGCGCTGTCTTGTGCATGATCTGAACAATTTACCGTCTTCGCTAATTAGGTCCACACATGTGGACCTTGGATCTGAGCCCATTGTAATATAACCACGAAAAATATCCAAATTTTCATTATCAATTTGCATTTATGACAGTATAAGCTTCGAAATGAATCCAAACGATTTTAACACTTGACTTATTTTCATGGCTTAACCTTTGGTTGCAAGTGAGGGTTTGAAAAATTGCATAAAAATAAGTAATATTTGTCTATATTAAAATTTTAATTAAGATGTCATACTTTTTTTATTGTTAAAAACATTATAAATATTCGCTAGATAACTTCGTTTTGTTTATTTTGCGATTTTTTTTTAAAGTAAAATTTTATTAGGGTCCACACATGTGGACCTCAGTACTCAATGACTATAAATAGGCTTAAACTCAGGGATAACTGTTTGTGTGTTTAGAAATAATTATAAAGTGCTCCTACATTTAATTCAATCAAAATATATGATTTTTTAAACAGCATATGCAAATTAAGCTAGATTAAGTGGATTTTGTATATTTGTTGGATTAAATATTATTTAGTCCTGCTTAAATTCTGAAAATTTAATGAAAATACTTAGACACATTGGATACCACAGGTAGAAATATAATGTATTTTTTTTTCGAGATAAATGATGGTAATTATTTTTTATAGTCATAATTGTAAATTATTTTTTCGTATAAATAATACATAATAATAATAAAATATTAAAATATTACCTTAGGCAAATTTTGAATTTACTTTTTTTTATCCCAATTCTACTAACACTAATGCATATGTACATTTTATTCTCATCTATTCATTTTAAACGACATGATGGGAATTCAATAGCAGTTTATTTTTAAGTGTACAAAAATATTGCCTAATATTGTTAAAATTAATAGTTTTCGTCAAAATAAAATAACTATCAATTATGAGCATTGCCCTTTTTGAGGAACTAGCTGCAAAAAGAAATTTACATTCCATACAAAATCTAAAGTACAGATCAGTAAATACTACGGTTTATGATATGATGAATCTTAAAAGCGGGCATATTATCATGGTTATATGGAGTTTCAATGAGTTTGAATTTTTGTATCATCTTAAAATACACTGCAAACGTTTTTTTTCGTATAGACCAAAATGCAACGGAATTGATTTGAATTCCCCTCTAAATAAACTATAAACAGTACATATTTCCTTTTTAATAAATAACGTATCCTGTTATAACGTATCCTGTTAAATAACGCACCTGTTAAATTTTAACAATATGCATCAATTACAAACCGATCCGAGTACATTTTTTTAATTAGAGCGCGGAAAACGGCAAGGCGGTCCTACAGACAGATGGGCATACAAAGCTAGCTCATAAACACATTTTAGCTATACTGGATAGTTTCAATAAACAAACTTATAAACATCTGACTCTCCGAAGAGGGAGGACTACCAACAAAGATTCAGCTTACATCACTAACGGTAGAGAAATTTAACTGCAAGCCACAAACAAGTGGATAAACCTCTAAAAACAAAGATACCCCAACCAAAACTTCGCCTTTCTTAGCCAAGAACCAAAACAGGGGAACACTCAAACACTCGATGAAATTAAATTTAACAAAGTAAAATTACATTGACATTATTTACAGAGAAAATCCCCAAATGGAGTACAAAACAAAATAATATATACAATAATAACAATACTCCTTATCATACTTCTATTAAACCTCAACATAGTTTGCTTAAACTTATTAACACAAAATAAAATCAAACATGCTACGTTGCAATTAAACCAATATATCAAAACTTTTACCACGTGTTAACAAATACTTTAACAAAGATTATTGAACTTTTCACACTGCGCTTAAACTTTTCCAAATTAAAATATTTATCCCTTTTTCTTTTTTTTTAAACTGTACATACACGTTTCCCTTCTAGTTGTTTTTCTTTTCTTCTATTATTTTTATTTTTTTAATACCGTGCGTACAATTACCAGCATTCCAATATTTTCAAATTCTTTAACGAAATTCGTACAATGCGTTTTTGTTTTACCAAATTTAAATAATGAAAATTCTTGTTTTGTGCTAATACTTGAAAATCAGTCTTATTTCAACCACGGGAAAGACAATAAAAATTACATTAATTGTAATACAATGAAAATCATAGGAATTTAGGAAAGTACTGCATAAATAATTTCATCTGAATCGTTTAGTACTCCTTCTTCCTCTGCTTCTATTTCTGCAGCATAGAGGTTTTGGAAGATTAAATGGTTGTTCTCCAATTCATGGCCATAGTCTATAATTTTATGTAGAAGTGATGCTTTCCCTAAAACATAGGAAAACAAATATAACATGTTCATATTTGATTTTTTTTTCGTAAAAAATATATTGCGTTTATGATGCAATCTAACATATAGTGAAATTAGGTAGCATAACACAACTGGAAGATTGCGATCGTTAAAATTGGGATAGTTAACTGGAGCGTAGGCCAGGATTTGTTGCAAATATATATTAATTTCTGTGATGAAGAATAATATTTTCTTTAACCTTCGGCATTAACGTGTTTGTAATTCCTGTAATCCCAAAGTCTCCACCCTGAAAATCTATGCTCTGTAACTGTATCGTCCCATTTAGTTTGCCAATTTTGAGCATCTGAATGCTTCAGAGATTTCTTAAACACTGATTTCGTCATTGTTAAGAATTGTTCCAGAAGTGGAACTTGAATCTTCCTGCTTCATTTTGATAACTCATTAGCCCGTTAGTTACCCAGAACACTCGTCAGTCAATGAATTTATGAAATAGACAAGGTATTGGAATTTTCAAGTTTCTGTAGATACTTATTACTAGGAAATCTAAAGAAATTTCGTTCTTCAAAGCCAGAAAGAAAGACAGACTGTCTGTTAGAATTTAGATATGAGTAAAATTTGAAGAAATAGCCCAGATGATTGCTTGTTCAACTGCACGTAATTTGGCTTAAAAAACTGTGTCTTTTGATGGTCATTGTAGAACACACAAAAAGTATAAGCTGCGTCATTTCCTATCATGGAGCCGTCTGTGAATATTTAAATGCTAATTTCTATCTCATCAAGAGTTCTTATTATTTTTTCCAGTTGTTTGTCGGCACGTTCGGTATTAATACTTTTGCTGATGCTGCCTGAATTTTTAACCTTAGATGTAATGATAAAATTCCTGTTATCACATATAATGCGGACGTTGATGTATTTTCATATGCTTTTGAGAATTGTAACAAGCAGTGTCTCTTAATTTAGGATACTATTAGTAGTCTGTGGGATGACTGTAATGTGGTTTACCACCTCGAAGACCCATATACTGCTACTCTTTCTAAAATTGAAGTAATCTGAAATTGTAAGAATATACCGGGTGTCCTAAAAAGGACTGACTGATTTTCAAATTCAATAACTTGCAAATGGTGACAGATATTAAAAAAAAAATTTGAAAGAGGGTTATGTATGAGGACAAAAATTTTTTTACAGTGATTTTCTATTTTAGTTGGAATTACAAACAATAGATGGCGCTGCGATCAATAGACGCTAAATTCAGGCTCGATTTTTGGCACTTCGGGACCCACTCAATATACTTTAATCTCCTTTTTACGCATGGAAGAAGAGAAATGCCACAAATTCGAGCCTGTATTTAGCTCCTATTGCTTAGAGCGCCACCTATTGTTTGTAATTTGAACTAAAATCGAAAATCAATGTAAAAAACTTTTGATCTCATGCATAACCCTTCTGCACGAATTTTTTAAATATATGTCACCGTTTTCAAGTTATTGAATTTTAAAATCAGTCAGTCCTTTTTAGGACACCTGGTATATTGGTACACTATTTCTAGTAAAGGCAAACTTTCAAGAATTTTGAGTAATCTCCTCTACTTCTTCCATTTTGATTTTACATTTTAAATGAATGATATAGTATTATTTATTATTATTCACAGATATGAAATGCAATCTTCCTGTGGGGTATCGGTTGTTAATCTTGAATAGTGGTGCTCTGTTAAGTTTTTTTCTTTCTTTCTTTTTTCTTTTGTTTTGGAGGAGTTAATGCTGCTGAGTTTTGATAGGAGATCGCAATATTTTGTTAAGTTCCACAGCGTAGGATTATATCTAAGACAAGGTTATTTGAGTCTTCGAGTTGTTGTCTTGTTTTGACAGTTGATATAAGTAACAGGCACCTGCCCTCATAAGCAATTTAAGCAATGTATTTATGAGGGTTTTCCGCATAAAGGGCCCAACGCAGCATCTTTACGGACAGCCACGTGGAAACGAATGTATAAACTTCAGAGCTAGAAATTGTTTAAATCTCCTTGAGCTATTTGGTAGGGCTTGAATAAGTTTAAGTGGGTTTCATTATCTAACAGAGTTTCCAAAACTTTTATAGTTGCATCTGTAGGAAGAGTATCAATGGCGTTTTTAAAATAATATTGAAAATAATCATATTTTCCTTTCACAAGATTTAAATCTATTAAAGAAAACTCTTCTTGAAAAGCCAATTGTCTAGAGTTAAATTGTACACAATCAATGCAAAACCCCTTAACGGGTTAAAAGTTTGTGACGCAGCACTTTATCTTATGCTCTACGAATTTTAAATATGGAACTGAAAAATAGTGATATCAAATTTTGAGTGACGTTATGCTATCAATTATAATCTCTCTCTATATTGTTTATTTCATCTTTTTATTTTTTTTTTATAATCGCATGTGCAAAAATTATGTTCCATTTAAAAAAAAATGTATAAAAGTTTATTCATTAATGCTTTATCATTTACATCTCTCATAAATTCCAAGTATGAGTTTTATAAGGTGCGATATCAAAATTTTAGTGGCTTTTTCATGTGGCTTTAAACGATTTGTTTTAAAATTAATTTAAATTTCTTTTGGTTTGGCTAAGATATATTCACATATCTAAACAATAGTTTTAATTTTCCTATATACTTTAAATATGTCACTTTCACTGAATTTATATAATGCATTTAAATGTATTTATTTGAATAAATTAATTTATCCTTCGTCCAATGCTATTAAAAATTTAAACTAAGATTTACGTAAATCATTTTTTTTTTTGCCTCATAGTATCCATTTGAATACATTTCACTTAATTTGGATACAATGACGCAAAAAATTATTTACGTAAATCTTATTTTAAATTTTTAATAGCATAGGAGAAAGGATAAATCAATTTATTCAATTAAATACATTTGAATGCATTATATAAATTCAGTGAAAGTGACATATTTAAAGTATATAGGAAATTTAAAACTACTGTTTAGATGTGTGAATATATCTTAGCCAAACCAAAAGAAATTTAAATTAATTTTAAAACAAATCGTTTAAAGCCACATGAAAAAGCCACTAAAATTTTGATATCACACCTTATAAAACTCATACTTGGAATTTATGAGAGATGTAAATGATAAAGCATTAATGAATAAACTTTTATACATTTTTTTAAATGGCACATAATTTTTGCACATGCGATTATAAAAAAAATAAAAAGATGAAATAAATAATATATAGAGTGTTTATAATTGATCGCATAGCGTCACTCAAAATTTGATATCACTATTTTTCAGTTCCACATTTAAAATTCTTAGAGCATAAGATAAAGTGCTGCGTCACAAACTTTTAACCCGTTAAGGGGTTTTGTATTGATATCATTACTTTTTTGAGGTTATTGAAAAAAAAACAACAAACACGCAAAAAAACCCTTAAAGACCAATACAAAGAATTCATAGTCGGGATTTCCATTCACCTTCAATGTCTCCCCCCTCCCTCCCCGCAAAAAGGATAACCATACTTCAATTTTAAAGAGCACCGTGCTATGAGATTTTTATAAGAACTCTTTGGTAAGATGTGGAAGTAATGTACAACATGCATGTTTAGAGGATATTTCTGTTGGTTTGTTTCAGAGATATAGAAAGCTAGGTTAAATTTTACTATACAAAAATTTACTTTGTAAAAAAAATAGCAAGAAATATTACTCTTTATACCTTTATATATATATATATATATATATATATATATATATATATATATGTGTGTGTGTGTGTGTGTGTGTGTGTGTGTGTGTGTGTGTGTGTATTTATATATATATATATATAATATATATAACAATCATCGCTCACTTATAAAAGTAATTATATACATTTATATTTTAATCCAAGACTACAAATTTCTGTTCTGTTTCCCCTTTTTCTCATTCCTAGTGAAAAAAAAATTAATCATTCTAAATTCTTTAATTTTATATAAAATAATCTATCACGATCCCTATTTAAAATTCTCTTTATTAACAATAATAATAAATCATGTAAAATAATCCCCTGAGTTCCGAAGTTTCCACTTCTCCTTTTGCACCCACCTCTCCAGCTTACCTAAATAATAAAATATTTCAAACATTAGTTCGAAAAAAAAAATCTGCAACATTTGCTGCTCACTAACATAAATGAATAAATAAGCACTAACTTCCCTAATGCACATTTCGCCTCTTCACCCTCCCCCTACTCCCCAGCATTAAAAAAAAATTAAATATTTATTTTTATACAGAAAATTTTTCTATATAAATTATCCTCCTAATTCTCAAAATTACCACTTTCCCACTCCACCTAGAAATTTCAATCTTTAAAGCTTTTTATAAAACACGGATCTGCAAAGTCTGTTGCTTAATAATAAAATAAAATACATAATCATGTACACTTTTAATTATTTTTCACACAATCAATTCATGTCATGATAATAGTTGTTCTGAGCGAATATTGTGTTGGCTGGGCTGTCGTACAGATAGCTCAATTGGAAGAGTACAGGCAATTAAAGCTAATGGTTATTAAAGTTCACTTTAATTCAAGATGCTTAACCCCTTCGCGACAACAGCCCTTTGCTAAATTTGTAACCTTTTACTACAGGTTTTTAAAAACAGAAAATTTTCTGTAATTGAATCACAGAAATGCTCCGATTAAAGAAGGTAAACTTTACATTTAAAAATAAGTGGTGAGAATAGTGTAGTATTCTGAACACCTTAAGTGTCCAAGTATACCGGTCGCTCATCCCCAAGAAATTAAAGATGCTTTTTTGCTATTATAGCCTCTAGGATTTACAATTTAAAAAAAATCTTAATCACTTCTGAGGTGAATATAGACAGTGAAAAAAATAAAGATGGTACCTTAAAGATTTTACCCTTACATATAACATCCAAATATGTTTGTACAAAATAATTATAAACAGCGGAACTCATGACTGACAGTTTCCTTTATTTTATTAAAAATTTATTCCTTTTTCAATATTTTTAATAATTAAATTTTTGCCTTATTTTTAGCAGAACTTTCTTCCGTTAAGTAAGGCAAAAAATCTATTTAAAAAAAAAGAAAGAAAAACAAACAAACAAAAAACTTTTGGAAGGCATACATTTTGGTGCTGCAAGAAAAAACTGTAATGAGCTGCTACTCATTATAACATACATTCACAAAAAATTTTAATATAATAACAATGTTTTCATTACTCCAAAATAATGTGTTTAAGGTGATAATGTATCAAATTTAGTGTTCCAAGAAATAGCAATATTTGTAAAATACATGTGCTCCTTAACTGCAAAATTCATTGTTTACATATGAGAAATACATCTTCTGCATTAAAAGTTTTTAGTGGCAGGCTTTTGTGATTGAACAAGGACTGCTTGCAGAGTGCTTTTAAGGATTTTACAATATAAAATTATGGCTCTTGAACTACTATTGATCAAATACAGTAATAGGGATAAAATCATTAAAGTTTATTTTAAAAAATTACTTGTATTTTCATCTGCTATATTGATTATTACTACCATGTATATGTAATGTATATATGTGTATATGCAATGTATGTAATATATGTAACATATTTATTAGAAAAGGTACAACTATTTTGATGAAGTTTTAAAATGTAAACAAAATGATGCTTTATAAACATGATCAAAAATACCTCTGGAGAAATCATTGTATTACTTATTTCAAAATTTTTTAATTTAATGGTAGCAATTTTTTCATTAAAAAATCAGAGTTACGGAGATAAAGATGAAATAATGTTTGAAATTTAGCTCTCTAGAGGGTAGCAATATTTCTACAAAATAGATTGCAGACTCTTCTTAAGTGTAAAATTCATTGTTTACATTAAAGAAGCTGTCTGTTATACAGAGAATTGCATTACGTTCTTTTACTGCAACAATGTTTTCATTACAGAATTCCAAAATAAGGTGTTAAAGATCCAAATGTGTAAAATTTAGTGCTTTGGGAAATAGCAGATATTTCAACAATATGCATGTGAAATACAGGAGGTTTGTAACTGCAAAATCTATTGTTCACATCTCAGAAATAAATTATATGGGGCCTCCGTGGCCGAGTGGTTAAGACACCAGGCTGCTAATCGCTTTAGAGCGTAAGAAGCTTGTTGGGTTCGACTCCCGCTGGCTCCATTGCACACTCTTTGTGGAGCTCCCGGATGTAAAAAATTCTCTGTGTTGTAAATTTCATTGTGCTATCTCGTCCCTGTATATCGACGATGACTTATAAGCGGACCTTGTTGTCAAGCACACAAGTCTGATGTATGTGTCCAATAAAACAAACAAACAAAATAATTTATATAGATAATTGCATTATAAAGATCTTCAGCAGAATCCCAGTACAAGCGAAATACACAATATTGTGATTTTTTGGCACGCATCAACATTCCCATGCAACCCAACCCAATCTAAAATAGGGTAACCTGAAAACTGAGTCGATGGGTTTACTTTTTTTTATTGCTGCCAGACTGACATTTTCTACTTATGTCATTATTTACGAATCATGGTAAATACAATATTTATAAATAATGGCATATTAGATAACACAGGAGAGCTCATTTTTATGTGACAAGCAAAATAAAGTAAAAAAACCAATTTCAACATACAAGACAGTGGAAAAAAATCAAGATTGCAATGTTTGGATTGGTAAATTCTAAGCTGAGTAATTTGTGCTACAGAATGAAAAAAATATAAAGTTGTAGTAATGCCGTCTTCAGAGCAGTCACAGATATTGAATCCTTAAGGTTTTTGATGCGTGAACTACATATGAATACAGGAGAATATCTTTATAACGCACACCTTGGTATGAGAAGTTGTGCGTATTATAGAATTTTTGCTTTAATCGAATATATTTTATACATCATTAAATTTACTTCGTATACATGCTTTAAATTACATTTCTTGGAACCAGAAATGGTGCAAATTGTAAAATTTTACATAATAGGTATAGATGACACATTATTAAATTACCTTAAAGATATTACCTTTAAATATAACATCCAAATATGGCTATGCAAAATCATTATAAACAGTGATAACTCATGACTGACAGTTTTCCGAACACTAAATGCATGACTGGCAAATTTATTCCTTTTTCACTATTTTTTTGCACAGTTGGAAATATTCAAATTCGTATGATAACTTTACCAATCAGTTTGATTGTGTTAAAATAATAGTTCATCTACGTATCCATCGTTTATATGGAGTTCCTTTACCTGCGGTTTATTCTGTTGAGCTGTCTACATGACAGACCAGGTGTTCTACCAATAAGGTTTTCTGAGCGAAATATGCTGGCTGGTTGTCGGCCCAGTTAACTTAAACGGAAAAGCATTGGCCTTGTAAGCCAAGGATCTGGGTTCGATTCCCAGCCTGGGCATTTTTTCAAATTCGTATGATAACTTTACCAATCAGTTTGATTGTGTTAAAATAATAGTATGTTTATATTAATATATTTATTTGGGCTATTCCATTTTAGATTAATACTAATAGAAATTTTAAATTTTACAACTAAATATTACCAAAAAAAATCTAACAAATGGTAACAATTTAAAACTTTGCCTCACCGTCACTTTAATTTTCAAATGGTACAATTAAAAACCAACACACTTTAATTTATTATCAATTAAATCTCAAAAAAAGAAAAAAAAAAGTCTCCCGCCTTCTAAACTTTCTACAGTGCCAAACAACCACAGATGAGTTGCACCCTTAAATGTCAGATTAAATCATAAATGATGTTAATAAAACTAGATTTCCAAGTAGGGTTTGCCAAAAAGACAAAAAGTGGGATTACCAGAAGTAACGATTGATCACCTTGTCAAATTTAATGTCGCCAAATGTCTCGCCTGTTCTGGGATACCAGATCTTCTATTGTATTAAATTTTTTCACTGGCAGACTTTTGTCACATAACAAAAACACCTAACTGCTTGCAGGATACCTAAGTGATTGTACAATATAAAATTATATCACTTGAACCACTATTAATCAAATAGTAAAAGGGATAAAAAAATTTCATTAAATAAATTACTTGTATTTAAATCAGATATACTGATTAGAAGTACCATTTATTATATGTAACATACTCGTATTTGTTTGAAATGTCATGTCTATTTTGATAAAGTTTTAAAAGCTCTTTGACACAATCAGTGATGATTTTTGAGAGTTCAGTGAGGTATAAGGTGACTCCGAAAGCAAGCTTTGAGATCAAAATAAAGAAATCTTTTTATAAATTAGTTATTATTGCAGCATAAGGATACACAATAATTGGCTAGTTAAAAGTCAGTAACGCAAACAAACTTTTGTTACAGAGTAGGAAGAGAATCTGTGGCCTATACTATTCGAAAAAAAAGTAACTCATTTTGAAGGGAAAGGCATTTTAGCTTTCAGATCCCCACCCCCTTATTCCTTCACAGTCAAGTCAACATACCCAATTAGGTTCGCAAGAATATATCAACAGTTTAGTTTTTATATAAAATAAACATATCTAGCTCATTTGTTTTCTTTAAAAGAGTGAAAATACATTTTGACTTTAAATGAAGGAGTTAATTCAGCAGTACTGAAGGTACAAAAAGATACTAAGTAAGAAAGTGGCCAGTGCCAAAACAAAGTTGGGTGAGGGACACATAATATAAACAAATCAATCATGTATTACATGACTATATAATTCACAAAAGCCTATAATCTGCAATACATTTCAGGTGTAAATAAACAATTAAATAACAAAACTTTGTATAAATCACCAGTTGTTGGTACTGTTTTCCTAAATATAAACGAACAGTTAAGTATTTTTCTAAGTGAGACAATGCAGATTTCGACTGTAATAAAAGTTAGATGATTGAATTTATAAAGAAGATTTTATGGCATTTCTGCAGTCATTAAAAGGAAATGTTTTGTTTATCTTTTAAAAAACCATTAGACTGCTATATTCTGAACTCATTCATTAGCTAACATGGTCGTAGAAAAAAAACTTTGAAGCAGAGTATGAAAAAATCAGTTTATTTTTATTTAAATCATATATTTTTTCAATTTAAATTAACCTAGAAGATTATTTTAAACTTAGAAGGCATGCCTTTTTCAATAGTTTTAAAAATGCAACTAATATTAGTGTTGACTCTAAAAAAAAGGGCCGCCTGGCAAGAATTTTTCAAAAAGGGTACGCTATTCTAAAAAAAGGGTACATTTTTCAAAAAGGGAATACTATTCTAAAAAAAGGGTACATTTTTTTCAAAAAAAAAAACACTTGAACCTTGTTCACAAAAAATATTTCGAACTGGTTTGTTTAGAGTCCCTAGAATTTGTGATATTTTCCCGGGATCAATTGAATTGCCACGGGGCACATAGGAAGTGTTAAAAAGGGCAGCCGGGTGCACTCGGAAGGGTTTAAAAGAGCCACCGGGTGCAAAAAAGAAATACAAAGGGCTGCCGGGCACTGTGCCCTACTAAAGCGGCTTAGAATAAACACTAAATATAGAGGCTTGAATATACTATATACATTTTTTAATGTAGAAATATTTATACTACTGGGGCATTCCACGTCAAATCAGGCAGTAAAATATCAATATGTAACCCACCATCACAGATTTTAATGAAACTGCGTGTGTTTGTTCTTACTATTAAGATATGATCACCAGTAATTTTTTTTGCTCCTTGGTGAAATAGTTTCTGAGAAAAAAATTGTCAAAATTTTGAAAAACTGCCATCAGTTGGCATTCTTGACTGCTCGATTTTCAAATGTAGCATGACATAAATATGATCATATTTCAATATCTATTCCACAAATCATCTTCAAATAATTTATGCATAATATATAGGGTACGTATTTTATGAAAACAAATACTGTTACGCTTATATAACATTTTAAGTGTGTCTAAAAAAATGTTTAATCTTTGAAGTCGTGATTTTTTTATGAAAAATAATGCATTAACTAAAATAGCATTATTAACAAAAGGCGGTATTTTTATTAAATTTATTTTTTATGGGAGATATACTTAAAGGTGTCCTTTACCGGATTCTGAAATAAAAATAGTGGGATTTTGGGTGTTTTTGGTAGTATTTCCTATTTTAAAATATTTTGAGGTGCATTTCATATCAAATCAAGCAGAGTCATTCCATGTCAGTGCCCCTAAGCCATTTAATCACTGTCACAAATTTCAATGAAATTGGGTTTGTTTATAGCTTATTTTAAGACGTAATCACGTTTAATTTTCTTGATCCTAAGTAAAATATTTTTTAAGATAAAAATATCAAAATTTTGAAAAATTGTTTTAATTTTTTTTAATGACAGTTCGATATTCAAAGACTGCATTAAAAAAAAAAAAAAGTCATTTCAATATAAAATCACTAAATAGGTTTCAAATAATGTATATGTGATAAATAATGTAGGCTGATTATTATTTCTTGTTTTTTATCATGTTTAAACACTAAGAGTGTCTTTTATCTTATGAATTTCTAAAATCAAGAATTTTGTCAAAAATAATGTGTTAATCAAAAATTTATTATTAACCAAAGGCAGGGTGTTATTGCTTTTTTTTAATTGTACGTAAAAATATCTTTTAAATGGTTATAAAATAAAAATAGTGAACATATGAGAAAAAATTATCAAAATTTTGGAAAAATGCCACGAGTTGCCATTAATGATTGTTCAATTTTCAAAGGCCTCATTTTATATATAAAATCATATTTCAATAACTAATAAAGAAATCTTCTTCGAATAATTTAAGCAAGGTAAATAAAGTATGTAGATTATGAAAAAAATATTGCTGTAATGTTAAAAAATATTTAAATGTGTCTAAAAAATTGTATAATCTTTGAAATCAAAAATATTTTACAAAAAATAATGAAATTATTAAAAAATCTTTATCAATCAGAGGCGGAGTTTCTATGACTAATTTTTTTATTTTAAATTGTACATAATACTACATTATAACTGGATCTGAAATAAAAATAGTGGGATTTTGGTTGGTTTTAGTAGTATTTAAATCATATTTAAAATTATCAATATTTTCAAATGTAAAACCTATCCAATGTATCATCCCTGGAAATATTTTTATTTATACATTTATTTTATTTTTCAAATTATCTTTTATGTTCGTTTCTTAAGGAAAAAAATAAACAATATTGTTTTTTAGTAAAACTTCTAGGGCGAAGAGCAATTATCCCTTTCCAAAAAAGAGAAAAATCACTAGCTCCTCACCGCCCAATAGAAATTTTCAAGATGACAGTCCTAATCTTTAAACTCATATTTGGCTGTTAATATTGAAAATTTAGCATTGAGCTGCTAATATTGAAAAAAAATACCAAATTTCACTCTTTTGAAGAAAATTTTGACGTATTGTGCTTTAAATATATGCAAAAAATGCATAATCCATTATATTTATATCTTTCAAATAACTATATCTAAAAAAATATTTAAAACTTAATGAGTTGCACTTTTGTAACTTTATTCAGTTTCTAATGATATGTACCGTAATTTCGGGTGTATAGCCCGCAGATCAAACAAATCAGTTTGGACACAGAAATTTTATTCAGTATTTGAAGACCAATATTTATTGTGATCTAAAAAGTTACATTTTATTTTTAAAAATTTCTGGGTCGAAACACGATTGTTTGATCCGCGGGCTATACACCGGAAATTACGGTAATTTGATTTATTTCATCACAATATTGCTGAAAGATGGATTTTCAACATATATATGTGTGTATATATATCCCTGTTCTCAAACAAATTATTTAAAAATTATTCATTTATGTTTAATAAAGCATATATATATTGTTTATACACTTATAGAAAAAACATATAGTAAATTTTATGATATTATGTCAATAATGTCTAAAAGTAAAGAACTTATCTAATAGTATGTAACGAAAAATTTAACATCTGGTGTAATGACAACAAAATTTTATAATTGTTTTACTTAATTTGGATGAATGAAAAAAGCTTACATGTTTATGTTTTATTGAAGTACAGGTGAAAATGTCACAAAGACATTCCTACCTCAACAACCACTGAGTATGTCACATTCACACTACAGATGATTTTTTTTTCTTTTTGATCTTTCGGGTTTGATTTCAGATGGTAATGAATTAATTAGTTTTGTTAGAAGTGTCATTGCAGTCAGCATATTAGGCTCACTATTTTTTTTTTATAATTTGTTTTGATTGACTCGATGAACAAAAATATTTAAAGGGACCATTTCATGACTTTTCAATTAAAAGCTGATTTATAAATTCATCATGTTGTTTAGTTATTATTATCGTCTTAAGATAATAAGTTGATATTAAAATTTTTAAATGCAGTTTATTTATTGAAATGCAGTAAACCAACGTTTAAAATGCACAAATAATGCGTGAAAAAGCAGCAAACAGCTGTTTCGAATCTACAGCGAGATTTTTCTTCAGTGCAAGAGAGGGAAAAAAGGAACAGCGTGCTAGGAAAAGCAAGGCTGTGCTGCTTTTTCACGCATTATTTTGTGCATTTTAAACGTTGGTTTACTGCATTTCAATATTCCTGCACAAAGGCTTTAATTGCTATTTTAATAGTTTATTTATTATTTGAACAGTTGAAAGTATTTTTCAATAAGAGTGGGCTGTTGATTTTAAGTCGGCTGTTGAGCAATGTAGTGTTGGTAAAGGAACTGGTACTATTTAATTTAATTTTTATTGCTGTAAATAATATTTGTTATTTTATTATTGTATGTATTATATTTAAGCAAGAATAGAAATACACGATATCGTAGTCATTTTAGTACATCTTAGCATGAAAAGCGTCAATATTTATCATTAAACATTGACATTTTATGAAAATTTCGTTAAAATTGCTCATATTTTCACTATTTTTATTTTATAACTATTGAAAAGATATTTTTACGTGCAATTAAAAAAAGTAATAACAGCCTGCCTTCGGTTAATAATAAATTTTTGATTAACACATTATTTTTCACAAAATTCTTGATTTTAAGAATTCACAAGATTAAACACACTCTTAGCATTTAAACATGACAAACAACAATAAAGAATAATCTGCCTACATTATTTGTCACATATACATTATTTGAAACCTATTTAGTGATTTTATATTGAAATGACTTTTTTTTTATGTAGTCTTTGAATATAGATCTGTCATTAAAAACATTTTTTAAAAAATTCAAAATTTAGATATTTTTTTTAATCTTAAAAAATATTTTACTTGTAATCACATTTAATTTCCTTGATCCTGTCTTAAAATGAGCTATAAACATACCCAGTTTCATTGAAATTTGTGACAGTGAATTAAATATCTTAGGCGAACTGACATGGAATGACTCTGCTTGATTTGATTTGAAATACGCCTCAAAATATTTTTAAATATGAAATACTACTAAAAAAACCCAAAATCCCACTACTTTTATTTCAGAATCAGGTAAAGGACACCTTTAAGTATATACCCCACAAAAAATAAATTTAATAAAAATACCGCCTTTTGTTAATAATGCTATTTTAGTTAATGCATTATTTTTCATAAAAAAATCACGACTTCAAAGATTAAACATTTTTTAGACACACTTAAAATGTTATATAAGCGTAACAGTATTTTTTTCATAAAATACGTACCCTATATATTATGCATAAATTATTTGAAGATGATTTGTGGAATAGATATTGAAATAGGATCATATTTATGTCATGCTACATTTGAAAATCGAGCAGTCAAGAATGCCAACGGATGGCAGTTTTTCAAAATTTTGACAATTTTTTTCTCAGAAACTATTTGACCAAGAAGTAAAAAAAAAATACTGGGAATCATATCTTAATAAAAGGAACAAACACACGCAGTTTCATCAAAATCTGTGATGGTGGGTTACATGCCTGCCTGAACTGACATGGAATGACCCTACTATGAAATGATTACATCACTTACCTGAAGACTAAGATGTGTTAACAACATTAAAGGTACCATTCATTGCCTTGCTGCTCCAACTCACAAAGGAACCCCGCTATTATTACATATTATTTTAATGGACAAAATGCATCAAGATAACAGTTATTTATTTACTTTAAATCATGAAATTTTTAGCTAAGGCAAATTTAACACTTTGTGAAGAAAAACTCATATTACTGCTTTGACTAAAACTGTTGCAATTTCTATAAAATGGAGCCTTACGGGATTATTAAAAACATTAAAAGAAACCACTGTCAATGAGGATTCCCATGTTTGTCCGGGCGGGAGTTTTTTAAAAAGTTCACAGTATTTTCATAAAGGGCTTGTACCTCATAACCACTTTGCACCTTGTTCAAAAAACGTATTTTAAACTGATTTGTTGTTTGTTTAGAGTTCCTTTTATTAGTAGAATTTTGGGATATTTTCTTACAACTGGTATCATTTTGCAATTTTTCACTCATCGACTGACAAAATTTACAATTTTTTCACGTGACTGATCAATGAATTTGAAGATAAATTCATTCTAACAATTGGCAAATTTTGAGACTTTTTCTGCAACCAATTGGCGAAAATCATATGTTTTTTACAGTGACCGATAGATGAATTTCATTTCACCCCCGCCCCCTCCCCCCCGTAACCAATTGAAGAATTTTGTGAATTTTTCGCACAGTTGACTGACGAATATCATGATTTTTTTTTTTTTTTTTTTTTTTTTTTTTTTTTTTTTTTTTTTTTTTTTTGCGATGGATTTACAAATTTCACAATATTTGAAATTCCTCCACTGAAGAATTGCAAGATTTTTCTCAACGATCGACAGGCAAATTTCGCGATTTTTTGCCACGAATGAATGCCAATTTTCAAAACCTTTTCCCACAACTTATTGATGAATTTAACAATACATTGCATTTTTAACGCTTGGTGAATTCTGCGTTTATTTTTTATGACCGATTGGTGAAACTCACAGGTATTTTTTATATGGTTGATGGAAAAATTGGGCAGATTTTCACAAAATTCGCATTTTTCCGCGATCCTTTGATGAAATTAGAGATTTATTTTGCAATTCGTTGACAAAATTAGTGTTTTTTCCGCAGACTTTAGACAAATTTCACATTTTTCTTGTGATTCTTTGACAAAATTTGCATTTTTTACAGGATCCTATGATGAAATTTGCAGCCTTTTGAGGAAATTCACATTTTTTTTCTGCGATTATTTAACAAATTCACATTTTCCACGATCTTGTGACGAAATGTGCATTTGTTACGCAATCCATTAATGAAATATGCGTTTTTCAATGATCGTTTGACAAAATTCGTGTTTTTTCACGGCCTTTTGATGAAATTCGCATTTTTTTGCAATCCTTTGACGAAACCAGTGACTTTTTTGCAATTCGTTGACACCCTTTTACGAAATTCGCATTTTTTCTGCAAAACATTGATGAAATTAGTGTTTTTTCATGACCTGTTTCACGAACCCAGTAGCAAAAACTGTCCAGCATGGCAGCGGGCGCTGCAGATTATTTTAAACCTTGCAGATTAATCCACTAGCTTAAAAAGAAAGGCTGGGCTTAGAAAAAATCTAAAATTTACTTTTAAGTCTCTAGATTTATGGTATTTGTTTCATAATTTCGCTATATTTTCCTTATAAAGGAAAATATTTCTTACTTTATGTGATATTGTTGTTTTAGTAGGCTTAGTCTAGCACTATTGGGTCGCAGATAAATTTAGTACGTTGGAGACAGACAGAGGAAATTCTGCTTGTGGGTTCACGAAATTCGCATTTTTCCCGCCATCCTTTGGCAAGATTAGTGGTTTTTATCGCAGACTTTTGACAAATTTTACATGATGAAATGCGCGTTTTTGTAGCCTTTTGATGAAATTAGCATTTTTTCTGCAATCTTCTGATAAAATTAATGATTTTTCTGCGATTATTTAACGAAATTCACATTTTCCCAGATTCTGATCCGAAATGTGCATTTTTTCCATAATCCATTGATGAGATATGCGTTTTCCCATGATCTTTTGACAAAATTTGCTTTTTTTTCGTGCCGTCTTGATGAATTTCGCATTTTTCTCGCGATTCTTTGACAAAATTCGTATTTTTTTCAGGATCCTACGATAAATATATTCAGCTTTTTGACGAAATTCATGTTTTTGCGATCTTTTGATGAAATATGAATTTTTCCTTAATCCTTTCCCGAATTATATGTTTTCCGTGATCGTTTGACGAAATTCATATCTTTCTGGACCTTTTGACGAAATTAGTGTTTTTTTCTCGATCCTTTGACGAAATTGGCGTTCTTTTGCTGAAAATAGCATTTTTCCACGATACTTAGACGAAAATTGCGTTTTCTGAGACACTAACGAAAATCTCGTTTTTCTGCAATACTTTGACGAAAATAACGTATCGTCTGACGAAATTTGCGTTTTTCCTGTAATCCTTCAGGCAGAGCAGGTGATAGTTGTGGGTGGTGGCTATGTTTTCATGCTGTTCAGTTCTATATGTGGGCTAAATGTGTGGTAGGTAACAGGAAAGAACAGGTCGAATGAGAAAGAGAGAGAAATTAACTCAGTTTGGTGCTGTTTGTACTCACGTTTTTGTAGCATTTCGTCAGATACCGCTGCTCCCACTCCTCCTAAAAATGTCAAAAAATTGTAATGCAGATTTGCACCGATCCCAGGGATGATAAAAGTCAATGTGCCGAAAAAGCAGAATTCCATGTCTTTGCAGAAAAGTAACATGTCTGCGACATTTTTCATGTGACCATTGCATGAAGTTTTCCCCCTCTCCCACCCGTCATACTGTCAAATCTCGCGAGGTTTTTTTTTTCTTGTCATGTTCCTCCTACGACCGAGAATGGAACGGGTTTTTTTATAATCAACTGATTAATTTTGTTTTTTCTTTTTTTGCTATTTTTTTATGTTAGTGTGGTGATCTTAAAAATGCTATCGCCCAACAGGCGATAAACGCGCCAGTCTGTAAGTGGCACGGCAACCCTCCAGCGTACAGGTGGAATTGAAAAAAAAAGTGTTTTTGTAGTCGGAATATGCGGAATGTTAAAGAATAGTAAATGGTTTAATCAAAGCAGAATAAAAACTTAATATTTAATTCAATTCCTACTATTAGCTTACACTCTCCCTATACTTATTTATTTATATATGTATCTTGTTCAAATTTTCAATCGTTAATAAAATACTCATTATTCATCCTATCAAGTTGAAATATTTTTTTTTTAAACTTGTACAGGATGACAATTGATGTTAATACAGTTTTTTCAAATATTAATTAATTAATTAAATTTTAATTAACCCTTAACCGGAAACATTAAAATCCAGTGCACAAACGGAAACGTGCCGTCTGTGAGACTGCTATAATAAAAAAATTGCTATAAAATTTTAAAAGGAAAATAACTCTTAATAATTTACCAAATAGTGAACTTAAACACTTAATATTTAATAGTAATGCATTAACAGGACCAATTTTTTAATATGACAGCATAAAGATTAATTTTGAATGTCGGAGACAGAAAATATTTTGAAATTACACTTTATTGTTCAAAATTTTAAATTTTCGTCATAATAATTAAATAAATGCTAATATTTTTATATATTTCGGTACGATATGAATTAGAAAAAAAAATATTACGCAGTAAAATTAACGAAACATTTGATAGTCAATATTGCAGCATGTTCTAAATATCTGCCTTTTTTATGCATTTTTGACAATGTTGAGTTACTTTCGTGTTCAGAATTTATATATTCATCATCTGAAATACTTTCAATATCGCTTATGTCACTTACTACTGCATCAAGCAATCTCAGAGTACTTTCTTCAGTCTTTTTTATCACTGTAGCGTACCCGCTTTGACGGCTCCTCCATATCAATAAACCAGAGCAAAAAATTACATAAACGGAAACATGCCGTCCCACAGACTGCGTTGAAAATAAAATAATTTTTCTTTCAATAACTAAAAATGCGCAGGTGTTGCAAATGGGTGGGGGAGGCAGAGGACTACTAGCGTAAGGATTAAATTGTGTGATAAGATTGGGGGCGCGTTCATTTTTGCGTAAAGGGTAGGTATGTAGAAGCAACCGTCTCACAGACGGCACGTTTCGGGTTAAGAGTTAATTAATTTTAGTTTTGCATGGGAAACAAAATGGCTTCCATTGGTTATTGAAGATCAATTCAAGTATTTTCAATAAGGGGTTACCATAGGGGAGACCATGTTCTGTCGCCAAATACCGCCAAGTTTGTCGCCAACTTGGCGATATATCGCCAAATTTGGCGGCCAAAATGAGTCGCCAAAAGTAACGCCAACTTGGCGATATCTCTAATATTTCGCCAAATCCCCGTAGAGTTCCATTATAAACCTACTTGCTTATAGAAAATCAACAAATTGAGATATTTTAATGCAACAAAAACTAATATTAGCTTAAGGGATTATATTAAATTTTTCTTTGATGGCCTAAGTAGGAATTGACTTTAAAAACAAAAGTTTTATATTACTTGTTTAATATGCAAGTCAGATTAATATATTAATTGAAATATTTACTAGGTAACCACTTTATTAGTTTATACAAAGTCTAATTATCATGACAGCTACAATGCAGCTCCTAGTGAAATTTTGTGAAACCGATCTTTTCTAAATAGTAACATGTTCTGAATTGTTCTTATTTACATTAATACTTCATTACCACAAACACTATATAAGGGAGCTGGCTTCTTTTATATTTTTTTAAAGTAAATTATTTAAAGCTTTCTTTTAAGCATATTAACTTTAAAATTAAATAAAAGCAAGTATCTTACTTTTGCAAAAAATCTGTTTTATCTTATTTATCTATAAACTTTAATTACTAAATAAGGAAAAGTATCATGACGAAAATTTTTACTTTTAGGAGCTCAAAAAAACCAGTCAGGATAAAATGGTTCATTTTGAGCTAATCGTGATAATTTAAGTATATAAAGTAGAATTTACTATCAGTCCAAAATATGTCCAAGACTGAAATCAGTCCTGAGACTGAAGGTCTTGCACCTATGGCTGTAATCAATTAACCTAAAAGAAATGCTTCAGTGTTTTTTTTTTTGTTGTTGTTTTTTTTCCTTCTGTTTTTCTTTTGTTACAGAGATAAAAGGCAATAAGATTTTTTCCCCCTTTAGGTTTAATTTTATAAAAATAAAATACTAGGATGCTTTAATTTTTGAAACTGAAAAGAGTTATATATGTAAAAAAAAATAAGCAAAAATACCCATATTCCGGAAAAGACGTCATTTTAAGTGAATTTTTATTTATAATGTTATTAAAAGCGATTCGCAAATGAATCATTTTATAAACTGGATAGGAAATCTGAATTTTGATTTCGTCATACCTTTTATCTAAATTGTGCGTTCTTTAAAAATGAAAGATTTTGTTTAATTTCTTTAAAAGAAAACTCAAAACCCAAAATTAAATTGGTATTCTACCTCTATTACACTCACATATTACAATATCTATGCCACACTTGAACGTTATTTCGTAAGGAAAACAGTTATAAGTATTGTTGAAAATAAAAACAATTCAGAACATTATATTAATTAGAAAGGATCGGTTGCAAAGAATGCTGTCTGGATAATTAGAAATTGTACTCACTTTCTCCTCTTGGAATACCATTTCAAGATCTTTGATATTTCTTATTTCTTCAGTCAACTTCGCGTACTGATACATAGCGAAGTCTTATGGCGAACGAGAGGGATTTTCATTTCGATACGAGAAGTTTCGATGAATATCGAATTTCGATGCGAAAATTTTCGAAAAAATGTGAAATATTTTCTCCTTAAAAAATGTCTCCTTACTATGAATAACAATTAAATAAAATACATATGATTACAAAATACTGCTCCATTTAAAAAAAAAACAATCTGAGTATTTTAAAGCACATAATAAACTGTTTTTGTAGTTTAAAAGAAGATTTATTGCCAATATTCAGATTTTTTAACTGTGACCTAAATCGCAAAAAACCGGTTTGCAACGGTATGTCTGCTAGCTCATAGAATAACATGTAATCCACGATCCTAAGAAGTCCGATTTTTCATGCGGATTATATAAAAATTAAGAGTTTTCCTAGATACTAGGTTAGTCTTGTTCACTTCATCAAAAACGGATTCCTTTTATATATTAATTGTTTTTTAAAAAATCTAGGCCGTTTTGGAGAAAAAAAAAGAGAAACTTGCAACATCGAAATTGCTTTCAAAATGGGTTTACAGATCTCAAAATATACTGCACGTAGAATTGTAAAAATTTCAGAATAGGCTTAGACTGCAGATATAAGACTGTTTTAAGAAAATCAGAACAATAGGACCTATATTTGCTGAGTTATTAAGAGGCGAATTTTCGCGTTTTCTTTGATGTCGAGTTAGCTGTATATATGAGTTCCGCCATCTACGAATTCTACGATACGATTTTAGGCTTAAGGCTGCGTCACTCGCATACTATCGTCTTCCGTGATAGATATTTCAGAAAATACTGTCAACGTTGGTTATTTGAACCGGATTTTCCTACGAAAGCAGAAAAACCAGTCAACGAAGGTAGAAAAACGTCTTGTGATAGATCTGCCAGTTACGTTTAAAAATGTGTACGTTATTGTGTCAGAAAATATCTGCTTGTTGAGCAGTGCAGTTGAAAATAGCCTTAACATGATTCTGATGAAACCAGTTCACACAGAAAAAGTAAATTAAAAACTCGTCAAAAGCGGTAAGTTAAAATTGTTAAACGTTTTATCTCTAATATTGATTTAGTTCTTGTTGGTAAAATTAGTACTTAACTTCGAAATCTACCTATGTCTGTACGCCAAGGTGGCAGGGATTTTTATAAAGACAGAAAAGTTTTCTGCTCGTAAATTTTTAGAGCAGTACACTATATGAACTATTTAGCATTAATTTATGCGTAACACTTTTTATAGAAGTTTATTGTACTTAACGTGTACAAAGAATAAAAGATGCAAATCAATTCCTTAGAAAAATATTACTCTCTACCATTAAATATTTTTTATACGTGAAAAAGTTATTTTAATGTACTGTATTTTGTTCAAATATACGTAATTACATTTATCTTCTATTCTTAATTTCACAGTTGAGCACAATTAAACAAAAATATCTATACGTATAAAATTTCTTAATTATTTGTTCTTTGATCCTAACTCTTAAAAAATATCTTACTACTTTCGTTTTAAACTGTAATCAATGAAGGAATATAAATAGACGCATTCATGAACATAATTCTACTAAATGAATGCGCATGACTTATTGTACATCCTTTAAAAATTGTATTTGAGAAAATAAACATTTGAATGGCTTCATTTCAAAATGTAGAAAGCCTTACAAGTATTTCTTTTAATTAAATATTTTGCAGTTCCTTTTAATAAAACATGAATAATTAAAAACTTCTAATTAAACATGTAATGAAATAATTTTCTTTTGGAGATATTTTTTAAGTCGTATTGATGTATTTAGATTTTAATTATTTTTGGTGGGCTACATTTTATTTATTAAAATCGTTTTTAATTACGTCTTATAATTAAAAATACGTTGAAAGATTTAATGTTTTGTTCACACAATTAATTAAATATTATATCAAAAATCTTCTAAATATTTATTTCTTTTAATATGTCATACAAAAGTTAAACAATTATTCGTTTTATTTCAATAACAAAACTTCATGTTTATAATTTTTTTTTATATTATAAACCAAATTTTTGAATATATATATATATATATATATATATATATATATAAACGTTCAATAAAAATATCATTGTTAAGCTGAAAAGTTTATAAATTCTGCTGTTTGGATATCGGTTGCAAAAAAAATATGAAGTTTTATTTTAAATATGCAGCAAGCTGAATGAATTAATTACATGTGTATAAAGGATTAATTATTTATAAAATACTGAAACATAATTCTTGAATCGAATAACGCTTTGAATAATATCAATCGTAATATTGTGATTTGTACTAAATTGTCTAAGATATTGTATAAACGAATAACGTTGTATTTAAATAGAAACATGCAGCACATTTCAACATAATAGGAATATTTTAACTCAATAAAATTTTTAATGAATTGCTATAATTCCATAAAAAATGTGATTATTTACTTTTGAAAACGTAATTCGAAATTCATGATTTATGAACTTATATAGTGTCTTATTTAACAACAGTACTTGAATATATTAAATAATTGAAGTAAAGTTTTGTGCAAATTCAGTGAAACCTCCCTGCGCGACCACCTCCCTGACTGATCATTTTTCATGGAACGAAATTTATTCCCATAGGCTCAATACTAATTTTACCTCCATTCAGATACTATCCCTAATGAACTCCCTCCATGAGCGACCGATTTCGTTCAAGAAAATTCCGGTTTTCCTGTCCGCTTGAAGAAGGTTTTATTAGAAAAATAATTCCGGAGAACGCATTATTAAACAAACTTCTAAACCATGTTTAGATTTTTTTATCCCGGTAAATGTTAAGTGTTTAAACAACTGTGTGTATTTTTATGCCATGAATTTAACTCTGATGATAAATTAAGAATATCGGTCAATAAACTCTCCTGCTCTAATCTGTCGGGAAACTCATAAAAAATAGATAAATTAATGAAATCGTCATTATTTGTTGCCGTCCAAAAAAAACTGCATTTATTTACTGAATTTCGAAAGGACTAGGAAATAAACGTTGCAAAAGATAAATCCCTAAAATCAAAGCAAACGTCAATGTGTTAATTTTTTAAACTCTGTGCAGTAATTAACTCATGTAATTATCTTTTGTATTGATACTTATTTTTTTATATTTTTCCTAATGTGAAAAATAAATTTAGTAACATTAATTGTTACCCTTTTTGAACAACTAAAATCTATATTTAAACATTACCTCTATTAAGAGACCACCTCTCTGAGCGACAAATTTTCATTGGAACGGAACGTGGTCGCTTTAGGTAGGTTTTACAGTGTGTACAATGAAGCAAAAAAAAAAGAATTTTCTTATTAAGTGCGTCCTCAATTATATAAATACGTATCATGTATGATCGTCGTTTGGTACGCCCAACTCTCTGTCCGCCAGTCCCCATATAACAGAGCATAACTAACCAAGCGAATTGTTTGATATTTATTATATGTATAATATTTGCAGAATTTCTCGGAATCATTTCAACTTTTATGAAACTTGAATCAAAATTTAAAAATATATTAATTAAAAGTTTTCTGCATTTTATTAAATCCTACAAATTAATTCAATAATATCCCATAATAGGCAATAGATTCTAGGTTGCCATGGTGAATTTTCTATTAAATCCTATTTTACAAAATTAATTCAGTGATATCCAATGACAGGTAATGAAATGATTTTAGTTTGCAATGGCGATTACGTCCTATTTAAGACGGAGTCATATTTTTTCTGCATTACTGAATTTAATATATATAACCTTAATAAATTTTGTATTCATGTATTTTTGCATAAGAATGCAACAGCAATTGCACCAATATCCGAGAATTTATAAAACTAGTTATAGCCCAAACGCACATCATTTCCCACGTTTGACGTACAAGTTTCGAATTGTTAAAATAGGCACGTGCTAAACACGATTTAAGAAGCACAAAATTATATTTCAAACATTTCTTCTACGCTATGAATAAATATATAATTTGTTTTTCTGGTAATTAATTCTGAATATTATAAGCTAAAAATAAACTTAGATTATTTCCATGTTATATTTCATATTATAGCTTAGATTTATAATGTTTTGGATAGTTAAAATGATTAGAATTATAAGAATAGTTTATTCTGTAACAGAAGTACTATGCACTGCAAATAGATTGCAGTTTTACATGATTATCAACATCTCTTTAATTATAAAAAAAAGTCCAAAGATAATTTGAAAGTAATATATCGTTTTAGGCAAAAGATTTCTTTCCAAATGTTCCTCCTAAATTAACAAACATCTGATAGACCGGAAGCCGGCAGCACATGCATTCACCACATAGCGTTTGTGGATGAAATTCTAGGATTAGTTAAATATTGATTCGCATATTAAAACGCAATCGTTCTGCCAAGTCATATCTTTGTGGAAAAAACCAGAAAACCCGATTTTAGCGACCGACTCGTAGGTTTACCATTGTATTTTCTTGCTCCCAGTCTCCATGTTTTCATACCATTTCGTGCAGAAAAACGCAATGGTAAATCTACGAGTCATCTTTTCAGGTGATTTCCACCAAGATATGACATGGCAGACCGATTGCGTTTTAATATGCAAATCAAGATTTAACTAATCCCAGAATTTCATCCGTGAACTCGATGAGGTGATTGTCTGTGATGCTGGCTCTCGGTCTATGATGTTATAAATCAAGAAAGGTGCTTCAATCTTCCGCAGAATATTTTTATAATGCAATGCTGTAGTTCAGTAGACCTATGGATAACGACCCACTGGTGGCTCGCGGCGTGTGTTTTAGCAGGTTGCAAAACAATCAAGGTTTGCCTCAAAAAATTATATTTTATTTCATCTCCTTAATAAAGTGTAACAAATACAATACGTTACAACCGCAATGATCATTTAAGCTATCGGCTTAAACTAAAACTTCATGAGAAGGCCATGTTTTCTTAAACAGTCAATCGGTATTGTGTTATGACCTCGTTGTGAGATATTTCAGTAATCGCACAGTCGTTATGACAACCCTGGAAAAATTTCCTTCCGGATGAATATAGGCTATCCAGAAATATCTAAAAGTTGATTAACTTCGAAGTTGTTTATGGGGATTAACACGACACACGTGTGTGAACGTGTTTTTTCCACTTTGCTGGTTTTGAAACTCAAGTTCAGAAACAAACTGCGTGTAGAAAGAAACTTAAGTTTAAAATTAACTAGTTTTAAATCTCATATAGATGTACACATAGGTAAACACCAGTGCCAGAAATTTCCCTCGTTGTAAAGTTTTAATAATAATTAATCGTATTTTTCATTATATTTGTTGTTTTAATTATTCTTAAACTTACACAAGCCCAGTGGTGTAGTGGTCAGCACGCCTGTCTGCCGCACCGCAGGTCGAGAGTTCGACTCCCGACTGGGCAAGGTTCACTCAGCCTTTCATCCCTTTGGGGTCGATAAAATGAGTACCAAGCTTGCTTGGGAACTAAACACTCGCGTTAGGTTGACCACCTGGCCGGGACGCATGCTGCATAGCACCTCGAGGCCCAGGGTCAAGAAATCAGAGATTGGCACTGTCGGCCCAGATCCTTCTTGGATTGTACAGCCACAGAGTTTAGTTTAGTTTAAACTTACACACATTACCAATCATTGTTTTTGTTGATGTGCATCCTTCTTACGAAAATTTTCCTTTTTCATAGGATAGCGCAGCAGATAGCTTATATAGGGCATACAAAGTTTCTATACACTATAAAAAAATCTCTAAAGTTACTGAAGTTTTTCTAGGAAACTGGAATTACTAGAACTTTTATGTAACGGCAAAAACAAAAATCTATGTAACAGACACACTTTCGCGCCAAAAATCAAAAAATGTGTAAGGCTACTATAATTTTTTTAGGAAACTGGGATGCCTAGAACTTTTTATATAACTACATCTAGGGATACAGATAACATTTTAGTACGATTACTGTAATTTTAGCAGATTCATTTGTAAAGTTACAGACTTCTGCAGTTTTACAAAAACTGGTTTTGTAGATTTCCAACTTTTTTGTACAGTTACAGATGAAAGTTTAGTAAGCATGTAACTTTACATCTGTAGAAATACAGATTTTTTTACAGTGTACTGATATTAGAAACAGACTCATATCAAGTGGTTCGCGATTTTTTTTTACTTAAAGATTGGTCGCCTACCAATAAAGGTTGGCTGCACTGTACTTGTAGTACAAAAGCTTACATGAAAAATATTATGATTATTTAGCCATTCACGTTAGTATACGTTTCTCATGTTTAACGTTTTCTTCTTGCATTTGTATGAGAAATGTTTTTATATTTACATAATAAATGTAGGACTAATTTATGCTCTTTCATCCATCTTGCTATTTAAAATTTGTGTAAAGTGTATATTTAAAGCTGAAATTGACGACAGGAATTATATTACAGCTTATTTGTAATTTTCATCAGTTTTTTTATTATATTAATTTGTAAAGTGTTGAAATACTTATTTATTCAATCGATTTAATCAATTGCTTTTAAAAACTACACTTTCAAAATTATTCTTACTTTCTCTCTTTAAAAAAAAATGGAAATTCATTGACATAAATTTAAATTTATTTATGTATTATATTTTCCCAATAAAAATAAAATATTATTAATTCCTATGTATACTTTAATATTTCTGTTAAAATTGAAGATTTATAATATCACATAGCTGTTTCACAATTTTGCAGTTTCAGGTACGAGTTCTATCATTATAAATATAAAGTACGTACATATCGCTCACCTGCAAGAAAAGTGATACACCTTTCAAAAATTCATTTTGCGTTTTATTCCATTAATATGAGTGTCATAGGTATGTCTTGCTACACAAAAAGTTTCACAGGTGTAGTTATACGGGAAATCACTTTATTACGCTATTTGTCCATTCGTGACCACAGAAGAGGGGTGGATTGTGTGGGGAGGTAAATTTATATAACCCTCCAAACCTCATCATGTATCTTCATTCTCAAGTGTTTTACACTTTTTACACCTTTTTACTCCTGCATGCAGAGCTGAGTGTTATAATTTCAAGTTACAGTAAACTCATGCAAATTTTCTTTTGCCTCTCCTGTGAAATTTACTTTGGTCGAGATGTGTCACTTTTCTTGCGGGTGAGCGATATGTTTTGATGAATGTTTCCAAACCTATTCCTTAAATCACATCATCATATTTTTGTCTATTGTATAAAATAAGTATGAGATTCAATGGTGTACAACTACAAGGATTACGGATTAATGTATTACAATGAACAACTGCAGAAAATGAAGAAAATGAAAAATTCCGAAAGACAGTTATAAACTCTATCCTAGAAATGTGTAATAAAGCTGTTCACTGTAGTTCTTCTGATATAATTTTCTATGTTCCTGTTAAAATAAAATTTAATATGGGGCTCTGTATCTATTTATTTGTATTGAAAATTTGAAAATTTTTATATTAATCTCTATAATGCTTTATTTCTTTCGATTCTTCAACCCTCAGTTATTCTAAATGTAATTTTTTATTGTTTTGTCTCGAAATATACACTAAATGTTAGTTCATAGGAGTTAATGTTGAACTTAAACATCTAATATAATGTTAATCTTGAAATGTTAAATGTTATGAAAAAGTTGAATGTATGGATAACGCCTGCGATAAAATTAAACTAAGATAAAATAAAAGTTTATTCAAAGTAACAGGCAAATGCTGTGGACCTCGGAAAAATTAAGTTAATGCTGGTCAGACAAATCTCAAACAATACGCTGAATAAAAAACACTAATATTAAAATTCGACTTACACAGAAAGGGCCACTCAAGCAATTAGACAGAAGGTTCACCTCGGATCGGTAGAAGCGTTGAAAACATTAAATTATTACAAGATATGGCAAAATATATAGGGTAAGCCAAAATGAATATAGCGATTACAAACGGCTATAACTATTTAATGGAAAATAATTTATCGATAAGATTAACACAGAATATAGCCGGAACTTCATAATTTTGTATACAAACGTCATAGATTTCTATGTGATTTCCCTTGGTCACACGGACATTATTTAGGCGATAGTCTATTTCACGCCATACATTCTGAAGCATTTGTTCAGTCACCGAAGCAAGCGCATCACAAATGAAACAATCTTCAATTGTTTTGGGCATGGGAGGCACCCTTTCTTTCACATAGCCCCATAGAAAAACATCGGTCATTGTTACCGTCATAATTGGTCATTTTTACTAATGTGACGGCCGCAATGAACATGTTTCTTGTCGTTGCAAAGTTTCAAATCGCGTATGCGTAGGCTTCCGCTTCACTATACCTGAGCTTTATATAAGGACATTTTGAAGTTCCGTCTACATTCTGTGTAAATCTTATTGATAAATTCTCTTCCATTAAATAGTTATAGCCCTTTGTATTAGCTATATTCATTTTGACTTACCCTGTATATTAAAACCACGTGGATTTAAATAAACACTAAAATTTAACGTATTGCCACTATTTCGAAGCACTGCGTCGAAAAATCTCCAGATAGAACATCTCAAAAGGTGTTAATGTTTACTGTATGTGTAGGCTTCATCCTGGAAATATGGGAACAGGTGAAACTCTGGTATCAGGTGCATATAATCGGATGCCACATACATGATAGAAGCATGGGCTTATAAATTCCTATACGTCGAAAATTGAGGCCTTCAGATTTTAAAATTTCGCAGCAATTATTTACTTTAAAAAATTCGGGATGACATTTTTATCATTCTCATATGCTAATGTAATATAATTTCAAGGATCGATAAGGTAGTGAAGCAAAATTAATTTAACATTAAATAGTTATCTTTTTAAAACTCGATCGGTTAATTATGCAATTTTTCTGAATATTGTAACATTTTCTCCACGTCAATATGAAAAAAATAAATCTCTAAAAGTGTGAAATTCCTTACACCGACTCTATAATGCGTATATGAGTGATTCAAATTCATTAAAACCAAAATAATAATCATTGGATATCGCAATATCGTTGTATTAATTTCTCTAAAAACAGGAAATTCTTTAATACCGCAATCCCTATGAAGAATATTTTAAACAATTATATTATGTACATTGTTAATAAAGTTTCAAATCGTATTTTAAAACTTAATTAAATATTAAAATATAAAAACTTTCATTTTTTCATTAAAATTATTTTTATAACTTAATTAAATATAGAAAAATAAAAACCTTCCTTTTTTCATTCAAATTATTTTATGTAATTTAATTAAATATGGAAAAATAAAAACTTTCCATCTTCCAAATTTTTTTTTTACATGGATTCGAACAGAGGTTCACCGATCTGGGGGGAAACGACATACCCGTAGCTACTACACACTTACTCAAAAACAGATTAGAACAAAATTTTAAACAAACTACTTAATAAGATTACTTTAAACTTGAAAACTCGCTAAAATTTAGCCAAATAAAAATTCTCAACAAAATTGTATATTTCATCGCATGATCGTACATTTTCCACGAACGGGTTTCTAGATTACTATTTTGCTATTTAGCATGCGATTCAAAGAGTCTCTGATATCATACTTTGGCGATATCCAAACTAAATTCTCTAAATTACCATCTATACTCGCAATTATACGGACAAATCGCCCACAGGGACATTATTTGGATATTATAGCACAAAATAACCGCGACGATCAGACGCAGAGATATTCAACCATACACATTATGAATGTATGAGAAAAGCAGATAATTGGCACTTTCATGCACAATTGTTAGACAACAGATCATAGAAAAACTGAACTACAGGGCTGCCATTGGCGACTATTTTTATATCCTAGTCGTTCCACTATTAAAAATATGTAGTACACATCTCTTGCACTTGTTGTCAAAGTGTATGTGACAAAAATCATTTGAGAAAGCCGTTCATAGAAGACAGATATTGTCTTAAAATCTACTAAACACTTCTCTTCCACGCTGCTATTGTTATCTCGTCCTTCGGTATGGAATTTTTAACAATTACTGTGATGGGAAAGAATCGCTATCTAGATTTCAAAGAAGAGCAGTCAGTTTAAAGAAGGAATTCGACGATGTTTAAAATATCTGTCCTCAAATGACTAAAGAGACACTACTTTTTTCACGGATTAATTGGAGCTATAGTAATAGGTACCGTTCATTTTTTTTCAGACATCCAGAGATGTAGATTTTTGAAATAGAAGTGTTATAGAACCCATAAAGACGGTTTATATATCTCCTAGGATCACAACCCCCTTATCCCTTGAAATATAAGCAGTGTCTCAAATTATTTGATCCATTATATCTATCCGTTTGTTTAACCAAATCACAGCCTAGGTTATCCGAATGCAAGGGTGTTTTTAATTAGAGTTAAACTAGTTAAACAGCAACATTTTTTAATGGAACTTTGTTTAATAACAAGTCTAAAATTTCAAAATTAAAAAAAAACAATAATAAGAAAAAGTTTTTTTATCTACTATTCCTTAAAAGGCACACATCCATAAATATAAAAATAACAGTTTTATTTAATTAGTTATGTAGCTTCTCTAATTGCTTTAAATTATGTATTCAACAGAGATCGAAACATACATAAACTCATTCTGTTTATGGAATTTTTATTTTAATATATATTTTTTAAATGCTTTTAGAAGAAATGTAATATTTCGTTAAAATAGCATAGGAAAATCGTTCACAATAGCAAAGCTATTCATTAAATATGTTTTATGGATGCAATTAAATAAATTCAATCTCTCACTTAAATATTTTAAATAAAGAGAACTAATTAATTACTCAAACATACTGAACGTTTCTCGACCATAAAACACTTAATTAAAAGTAAATGGAAAACTTTTGCGTGAGAGTTTTGTGTATTCTGATTCGAAGCTCCGTACAAAATAGATTATTAGTTCGCGAAGAATTACTTTTCAATGTATTTAATTACGGGTAGGAGTCCCAAATAAAATTCAGATTGATTTTTACTGGTTAGATAATTTCTGTATGTATATTTAGAATATAGACATGGATTATAATAGTAAAAAAAATGCTATAATGCTCCTAATTTTAAAATATAATTTCATTTATTTTTTAATTCTTCAAACTACTAAGGAAATATGCATTAAATGCGCTTTTACTATAAATATGTTCATTTATTGCTATTAAACGTTCAAAATTGGCTATTTTTTGAAACGTTTTTTTCTAACATTTAAAAATTATCTTGAAAAATGTATTAAACTCATTAAAAGTTTCAACTTAAGATTTTTGATGAATTTACACTTACTCTAAGTTTTACTAATTTTAAACCAATGTCCCCTTATCTGTCAGATACCTTCCTGATGTTTGGCTATATATAACCAAATTGTATGAATTTCCCAACTCAAGAAACTGGAACGTATGATGCTGATTTTCCAATGCAACAATAATTCTGTAAAGTTACCAAAATTTTTCTGGGAAATTTGGATTCCTAGAACATTTTACGTAACGGCAACGGCAATAATTCATGTAACAGATACACCTTTAAACTATAAATAAAAAAATCAGTAAAATTAATAAGAATTTTTTAGGAAACTGGTATACATAGAATTTTTTTTCAACTGCTCCCAAGTTACAGATAAAATGTTACTAAGATTACTGTAATTCTACTAAATTCTTTTGTAAAGCTACAGATTTCTGTAGCTTTACAAAGATTTACATTTTGTTTTGTACAGTGCACAGATAACATTTTTGTAAACATGCAGATTTCTGTAACTTTACATCTTTTATTACAGTGTACTATATGGTGTACAGAACATATTACAGAACTCTGTAAATTTATATCTGTAGAATTAGAGTTTTTTTTTACACTGTGCAAGAAATGATCGTACATAGAAGTTATTAGTTCCAATTAATTAATAATAACATCTACTATTTAATACTATATTTTGAATTTGGTTTGGGGCTGTCTACATGTAGAAAATGTACCAGATAATTTTTTAACACTAACAGCTAAATATCACATCCTATTTGGATTCTTAAGTATATTTAGTTTAAAAATTACGTAGGTTAACAGACTACTGAAGGAAATTAGCAATAATTTTTGGTTCGCATATTAGAAGCTTCTAGAAATAGATTTTTCAAAAAAAAAAAAATCATAGTTTCTAAATTATACATTCTACAAAAATTAACTAAAAAAATTATATATAATATATAGTTTCATTTTTTATATCTAATAGACAGTTTTCATTTTTCTAAATGTTTTTATTTATTTATTTATTTATTTATTTATTTATTTATTTTGCTATCAGTTCTACACATTTGCAAAGCGCTATGACAAAATAAGTGGCAGTTAAAAAAAGTTCCATAACTCTTCTTTCGTTTTTTCATCATCATAAAACATTGTTCTATCCATTTTCAAATATCCCTATTGCAGAATAACACCAATCCAGGTAATGATAGCAACGGCGAATATATGCGTTAGCAGCAAAATATGTCAGATGTATCTTGTGCATTTTTTTCGTTGAGGGAGTACCTATCTTGCAGAATTTTTTATGCAATATGGTTCATTCATTTTTTATACCGATTGTCAATTAAGTAGAACTAGGTTTCCGAAACCTGGCTACCGGACATACACTGTAAAAAAATCATTAAAATTACTAAGAATTTTCTAGGAAACTGGAATGCCTAGAGCTTTTTATGTAGCGGCAACAACAAAAATTCATGTAACATACATACGTTTGCAATGTAATTCAAAAAATCAAAAAAGGTTACAAAGAATCATTTAGGAAACTGGAATGTCTAGAAATTTTTATGTAACGGCAACAACAAAAATTTTTTGTAGCAAATAATCAAGTCAAAATGCCTAGAACTTTTTATGTAACTGCAACCGAGTTACAGATAAAATTTATTAAAATTGCTGTAATTGTAGTAGATTCTTGTGTAAAGCTACAGATTTCTGTAGCTTTACAAAAACTAACTTTGTAGATTTATATATTTTTTGTTCAGTATACAGATAAAATTTTTGTAACGATACAGATTTCTGTAACTTTACATCCTTTATTACAGTGTACTAACCGGTGTACAGAACATAGCTGAAAATAACTTTCATTTGAAGACGGTAATAGATTTTTTTCGTATTTGATAAATATTATTAAATTGTAAAATTGTAAAATAAAAATTGTAAAAAGTGTTAAAATTGTAAAATAAAAAAAAACAACATTTTTTATGAAAAATAACAATTATGCATTTAAATAAAATAGATTTTTAATTTGTAAAAAAAAAAAAAAAAAAAAAAAAAAAAAAAAAATTGTATCAGTCGAATGCCAGCAGATAACAGACAAGGAAATCGTCAAAAATTTCACAATTTCTATAATTTTTTTTTCTTTAAAATTATTTCAGTTTTTAAGCGCATACTACCATTACACATATTTGTTTTACGTTTTACAAATTTATATTTTATTTAAGGTATATACAAATATTCTACAGACATACATACATTAAATACAAGAAGCCCAACTGGCGTAAAAAACTAGACAGAGCCAGGAATCGAACCTGGTAATTGTTCGATTCCGGGCTCTGGCTACTTTTTAACTCCAGTTGGGTTTATCATAGTTATTGTATGTATGGCTGTAGAATATTTGAATATACCTTTAATAGTTGAATGCAGGTGGTTTTTATGTGTGTACACTGTAAAAAAAAATCTGTAAAGTTACTAAAATATTTCTAGGAAACTGGGATTCCAGGAACTTTTTATGTAACGGCAACAGCAAAAATTTCTGTAACAGCATCTGTTACAGGAATTTTTCTTGTTGCCGTTACATAAAAAGTTCCTGGAATCCCAGTTTCCTAGAAAAATTTTAGTAACTTTACAATTTTTTTTTTACAGTGTATGTGTGTTTTAATATATTATGTCTTATTTATTTATTTATGTATGTCTGAGTAAAGAATCTTAAATTTTGTTATGGAAATGTAACCGGAAGGAAATGCTGATCTATTTCGAATTTTTTCAAGTGCAAAAAAGTCAAATTACTTGAATCAATAATTTAACCGGGTAACTTAAAAAAGCATGCCTTAAAATTATATTAAAAATCATAGAACTCAGTGAATTAAGATATAATTATCAGACAAATTTCATTAAAAAAATTTTAACCGTCCAAAAATAGAAATTGAGCCATAATTAGAAGTTTAAAAAATATGCAGTAAAAGTAATATTTATAGGTCAGGTGCTACCATCGACAATAAGTTCATTATTCAAGAAGATGTTTTTGCTTTATAATATTTACAAAACAGATATTTTTTATAGATGAAAATTTACTTTTTGGTCTTTTCCTTTCCTGTTGTCGAATTTTTTTTCCACGATGAGTATTTTATATTTTAAATTACAATATTCAAATGATGCGGGTTTATTATTTAAGAAAATACAAGGTTTCAAAATTTCAGGTATGGAAAACGACTTATATAAAAAACGTAAATCCACAAAGAACATTTATTACTTTATGTCCAAGAAAATATCTAATAAGACGAAAAAAAATATATCGTTCCTCAGTAGCAAAATATAATATGTTAAATACAAAATAAATTTTCAATGTAAACCTTTCACTTAAAATAATAAATCTTTGTAAAAAATCACCATAAAATAAAAACAATACATATGACGCGTTTCCAGATAAAAATATTAACAGCTCGTTATCAGCTATAGTAAACACGTGTCCGTAAGGGGACAAGGTCAAAAATGATTTGTTTTTACTTGACCTTGTCTCCTTACGGTCACGTGTTTACTGTGGCTGATGACGCGCTGCTAATATTTTTTGCTCGAAACGCGTCCTATGCATTCTTTTTATTTTATGGTGATTTTTTACAAGGATTTATTATTTTAATTGTTTCATATCGCCAGTTTTCGGTGTTGTTTCGCTGCAAACTTTTCACTTTTTCAGCAAAGACATTCATCAAGTATTAACTTCGCTGCATTATCATTGTTAAAAAGCAACCTACAGTAAACTTCTAGATATCTACTATTTTCGAATGATGCAATTTTATTAATTTTCTAAATTTTAAAGATCAATTGATTTTTTTTATGGGAAAATTTCGTTTAAATTAAATGTACTTAATATGTTATAGTTCGCTTAACAAGAATTAAAACGAAAGATAACACTAAATATTTTAATATTTAGTGTTATCTTTAATAGATATTGTACTCCAATTTTTAATCCCAAACAAAGGCGATTTTAGAGCTTGTTTACCATTTGGACGGATATATCATTTTATAAAAGCACTAGCTGGCTCCCTCGCCGTTTCCCGATCCCATCAACTTTTTTCATACGAAATGTGAATGATTAAACCTTGATTGATATTAAAATTTTCAAAAATTGAATCTCTCGAAATGAAAATATCAGATTCGACCCCGCTGACTTCGGCCGCGTACACTGGTCGTGCTCCACAGTGCGTTTCAAATAAATATCCTTTTGAATGCACCTCCGACACGGGTTTTGCTGCCTTCCGAACCATACAGTAGCTGTTATGTGCACCGTCGGATAACCTGAAGCAAGTCTTAAGCTGTTACAATCGAAAGGCAAGTTGAATGAGCGAAGCCCATTGAATTTAGTCCCATGCAACACAAAACAAGATTGATCTCCCTAGCGGTGGAAAATGAACAAAAAACTGTGAGACAATTTAAAACCATGTTGGAACAGCAAAAACCTTTTAAATCGGGTCCATAGAACTCGAGATAAGAATACACCTCGGGAGGTAGATATCGACAAGAAAAAATTTAAGAGAATAATAAGCTAAGAACACGATAGAATATGAGAAAAGAATTCGCTATTAATGCTCGAAAATGGTGACAAATGAAGTCTATATTTAGGAAAAATATCTTTAAATATAATTAAAGGAGGATAAACACTTGTGGACAAAATCTTAACTCATATAAAAGAACTTTGCTACATTAATAATCTTGGATTAAGTTGAGAAATCATTTCAAATAATGTTTTTAGCATTTGGCAACGTTTAATAATTAATATCCTTTAATATCCCAAATTACATAGGTTGTCGGTATATCAGATTAAACGGATCAGACTTTAGTTCCGTTTTTATTGAGTGCTTCACCCTTTCTAATTGTATCTTTTAATTTTTGAACCATCACCATCAGGTTTTTTTTCAAAAAATTAAGAAAAATTACATACCGATTTTTAAAAATATTGCATATTTGGATGTTAAAAGATTTTATACTTCTGATCTAAAAATTTCAAACCGATATCTTCATTAGTTTTCTTAACTTTAGCTAATTAATGAAAACTGCCATTATCTTCCACTTTCCCTTTAAAATCAAATCCAGCAGTTGCGCCATTCTTTGCCGTTTCGGGAAAAATGTTTTTCAGTATGACACTTTTAGTTAGTTTTTAATTAAAATATGGATTAATTACGAACTTATTATTACGAAATAAACATTATTGATACTGGGACGATATTTACTATATTCGGCTAAAAGATTGAAACTGGATTATATTTATTAATGCAGAAAATATCCCTGAATCGTGAAAAAGCGCTAAAAACCGCATAATAAATTAAATTAAAAAAAATATGATCAATAAATCTGAAGTAGGTTTTCGAGGTTCACAGCTACATACATAGAGGTATCTTTCTACCAAATTTAATAGCTCTACGTTAAGCGGTCTATTCCGATCAATGTCAATAAAGATACTCACACAAAATTCTTTCCTTATTATTATAGATTAACTTGTGAATACTATTAACGAATGGCCGTTCCATCAAAAGGATTGTTTCAGATTTTCTACTCGAAAATTCTGAAGAATGGGTTGGGTTGATTTCTGAGGGCCGATTATCTACTCGAGGGATATAGGCCCTAGGAGGAGTGCCCTCCGTGGGGTCTTTCTAAGGGAACCTAACTTGTGTTTACGCAAGGTTTCCCAAGGATCGAAGAAAACCATGAAAACTACGAACGGTTAGGCAGACGGTCGCTATTGGGCTCAAACCCAGCACCTTCTGTCTACCAGCTTCGAGAGCAGAACCTTTCAGTCACTGGTAGGACGAAAGGATTTCAGTGAAAATAGATTTTATTAATGAGAATGAAGGATATAATATGCTTTTGTTGTTTATGATGATGTTGTTTAGTCGCCATTTTATGTGACCGTAGCAACGCATAGCTGTTTTCCCTTTTGTTCGTATTCTAAATTTCATGCCATTTATTCAACATACCGACATTTAAACACACAATTTAAATGTATTCAGTTCAATTCAAGTACGTAATTAGGGAATTAATAGGGTAGACCGGGGCACATTTACGCGGATTTTTTTCAATGAATTTTCTAATTTTTATGTTTCAACTTAGGAAATTTTAGACATTGTGGTTTTTTAAAAGAGTTAATAAAGTTAAAATCTGTGTATTCAGTTGTTGCCCTATTTGTGTTTTTAACCATAATTTTTTTTTTAGGTCAAAGTCTTTTGCGTAAACTTTTCCCGGGAACGGGACAAGTTTACGCATCAAGTGGGGTACGTTTACGCATATTATAAGTGATACCAAGGAGTAAGTGAAATAAATATTTAATCAAATTGAAATGTTTTATTTATAACTTAAAACAATGTTTAAAAAAATTAAAGCGAATTAATTTAAGAACATTTTATAGGCTATACTGAAAGCATAGGGCTTATTGGTAATTAAAAACAGACAATATTTAGTCATATACAGCTGTTACAGTTTTTTACAAACCAAAAATAAAGTATTTCCTTTTGCACACTTGTCATGGGACCACATTTTGCATCTAACACATTGAAGTCAGTCTTGACCTTTTATGGATTGGTTGTATAATTTCAAACGATAAATACATACACAGTTTTCATCTTCGTCATCATATTCATTAACTATTTTCTTTATTCCAGAGTGTACAAACTTTTTCACTTTTGCAGTTTTTGGTTTCATAATTTTTCCATTGATATCTTCTTGTTCTGCTTCCATAGAAACTAGTAAATTTTTTCGTAATTTCTTCTTTTTGAACGTCCGTAAAGGTGCCCCGATGTCAATGCGCAAACGTGCCCTGTCGCCATATTTGGATTTATTTTTAACGTGCAACGATTATTAATAACATTTCTGTTCATACAAATGCAGTTCCCAAAAAAGGATAAAATTCTGCTAATGTTCATATATTTGTTTATCCTTAAATAAGTATAAGTATTATTAGTTCACAATAAGTTTCAATAAGTTCAACACAATATTTACTCATCTTGACAGAAAACAGATTATCCTTTCCTCATTCTAGACCGAAGCTCGGCTAGCGCTCAAAAACGTGTGAGAATACACACAAGGGAGCAGCATCAATCTGTCATGACTGGTGGTGTGCCAGTTATAACTCGTGTCCGAAAAAGTGCACTGCGTTAACGCACCCCATGCATAAACCTGCCCCTGTCTACCCTACCTGTTGCACAGCAAATCTTAGAGATAGTAAAATTGCTTTTGACTTACTAGGTATTTTATTAATGTTATCTTATTTAAAATCACAAAAAGCAACGCTAATTTTTAAAATAAATTAAATCCGTAATGTAAAAGAAATGTTGCCACATACGCAAAATATGCTAACTTTCTTCAGCTTATTTTCAAAACATTTACCGGAGAATCTAGTTGGGTTTTCATAACACAAAAATATATGATATTTTCAAGATAATTTATTTATTTTTTATTTTTATTAATGAAAACAAATAAAATTACGATAAAAAATTTTGTGCAATTTGAAACAGGCATACGTAATTTGAAATAGTACAATTAGATCTATTAAAATTGAAATTATAATTTGGATTATCTAATTTGTAAAAATGTTTCGTTATACTGTGATTTAACACTAATAATAGGTTATTCTAAATTTCAATCATTTGCTGTTAACAGTTCTTACACATTTTTATCAAAATATATGCCAAAATCTCAATGGTATAATATAGTTACGAATTTACCACACACATATTTTTATTCATTTTATAAATAAAATTTCTTATTTTTTTAGAGGATCAGAAGTGTGAATTAATTAAATGTATTAAAATATTATATTCTAACATTTTCTGAAAAACTATGAACTTAAGAAGTATGAGCTCCACGCGTCTAATGCGGTAAATATTAAATTTCATCGCCTACCCATGAATAAATTTAAGAACGTCTGACACAAGACGAAAATCATAATAATCATTTGAAGCAGCTTATTATGCGTTACCTATGAAATGCATTTGCAATTCAAACATTTCTGCCGTACAGATAATTAGAAATATATATATCCAATTTAAAAAAAAAACATTGTATCAAAACTGCCAATAATAAATTCTGCCGTGTTTAAGACAATCTACGCTTTAGAGACATTTATTCTTCATTATATGATTTCGCAAATGCTATTAATTGCCATTTAATGTGATTTATAAAAACGTGTGTTCCAGTAACAGCAACAAAATCTTTTGTTACATTTTGATGATAAGAGATTTTTAAAAATTTATTTAACCTTTAAAAACCCTAGTAGAACTACATAGATAACCTACGATAACCCACCAGTAATCTCATTTTGAAATTTTTGACAATTTTAGTGCTTGATGCTTATTTCTGAATGGCTGTAATGTTGAGTGTTGGGTAAAAAATCTCTGCTAGCGGCGACGTTTTAGAACCGTGGCTAAATAGTTGAAGATACTGCTGTTTACTATTACACTGGGTGTTGAGACAATATCTCACGAAAAATCGGCTCAAATCAAGAGTTGGTTCAAAAACTGCTTGAAAAATTGGTGAATCTGATAGCAGATTTAGAGATTGCTTACGCACCTGTATGACTTAATGTGTTCTGATTTTTTCTCTTCCATTTTATGGAGGGCACATTTTACATAAATAATGGTACACATTTAAAAAAATAAGATAAAAGAAAATAAATTTTAAAAAAAGATAAAGATAAAAGAATAGAATAAGAAAAAAAAAGAAAATGCAAAAAAGAATATGAAGAAATTCTTATCTGCGATTATTTTCGCTAAGAAATCAGGAAATTTTAAGACTTTTCTTCAACATTATAAAACAAAAACCCAAACAAAAGTATTCTGTAAAGATACATGTAAGTTTATTATTAAAATAAATTGTAAATTAATTTCAAGTTTCTAACATGATTTTTTGTCGTTACATACTTTAGTATGTTGTTCTTAACACATAAGAAATTGAACCATAATGTTTACCGAGATACTTTATTAAACATGTAAAAACGCATTTTAATTTTTTTGGTAATGTTTATTAACTTTACTTAATTTTTTATAACATGCAATTTTTTATTCTAATAAAAAATTCAATTAAAACCTTTATAATTTATTTCGAAGGCAACTTATCTCTGAATTTTACAACCGCTATTATAGAATTTCATTATGTCTAGAGAGATATATATCCCTTTTTCTTAGCAACAAATTGAAAAAAATATGTTTAAGTTATTTTAATTCTATTCTATATTTAGTGAGACCAAACGTTTTCCTATTAAATTCCCAATATGTCAAGTACAGGTTTTGTAATAATGTTCTTTTTCTTTTCAAAGAAGAACTTAATCAAACTTTTAATCGAATAGTTATTTCAACATTTACGAAATATTTTAAGGAACTAGAGGTACTTCGATTATTCTTGATTCAGTGGTCTTTTTTCAATGTGCTAATAATGGCTTTTATGTTAAAATGGTAAAAATAATTAATAGGAAAATGTAATTGAGATTGAGGAAATCGTGAAAATATATCTGACGTAATGAAATATTTTTTATGTATAGAAAAACATTTTTAATATCATACAAATAATATTCTCCAGAGAGAAAATAATAAAGTCGTTAATAGATAAAGAATCTTTTCACTACGAAATATTTCAAAAACGACGTCATTCATTTTAATTAATGCACGTTATTATTATAAATAATTGTAAACAATAATTAAAAATTATATATATATGAGTTCCTAATACAGATTAATGTAAGATTAACTTTTCATTCTACACTATAATACTTTCCTCAATATAATACTAACTCAATTGTTTATTTTTAATCTTTCGTTAGATAATTTAAAGAGGACTGAGACACACAAACACATAAAAAAACGCATTTTGTTTAATTTTCTGGCTTAAAATATACTGTAAAACATTTTAAGCAAAATGGCGCAAACAACAGACATTTACAATAATGCAGAATATTGCAAACATTGCATTTATTTGTAAGCATTGCATTTATTTATGCACGGTAATATTATAAATATTTGTAAACAATATTTATTTTGTTGTTAATTTTCCGGCCCGAATTAACCTAATTGTTATCGGTAAAGTTACTGGGTACGTAAATTAAAGGTACTGGGACACAAAAAACTTGCAGAAATTCCTCTTTTACCTTTTTTGGTTAAAACATACGGTAGAACTTTTAAAACAAATTGCCGCGAACTACAAGCATTTAAAATTAAGAAAAATACTGTATATAATACAATAACTTTAGTTAATACATGTTGATATTATAAATATTTGTAAAAAATATTTTTAACTTGAATTTCTGGCACAGATTAACAGAAAATAAGAAAATAAATTATAATTTTTTATTCTATTCTATATACTTTTCTTCCCCTATTTCGACAAATACAAACATTTTTTTTTAATCTTTTATAGGTTAATTTAAGGTGGACCGAACAGAGAAATCGAAAAAGACTCTCTTTTAATGTTTTAGTTGAAAATATACTCTAAAAATTTTAAAACAAAATGCCGCAAACCACATAAATTTGATCAAAAACAGTGTAAGTATTACATTCATTTGAGTTACTACACGTTAGTATTATAAATTTTTTTTTTTTTTTTTTTTTTTTTTTACATATTCTAGAATTGTTAGTACAAAATAACACAAACCACAGACATTTACGCAGAACATTTTAAACAACACATTTATTTTAGTTAATACGTTAATGCATGTTATATATGTTTGTGAACAATAGAGGGTAAGGTGTTACATTTACCTACAGTTGTAAACGATATAATGATATGATAAGTTTATGGTGAAAAAATAAAATACGTAATTTGGTGAAATTTGCAATGACTTAAAAGAGAAAGGGGAATTTTCGGCTCCTCGTTATGACATTTATGGTTTTTCAACACAGGATACTAATAAACATTGCGAAGATAATTTATTTTTTTTATTCTTTATGTATCAGGTTATTATTGGACTACCTGTAACCTATGTGACTTGGATTTGCTTATCAGTATATCACATTATTGATGTTTAAAAGATATTTAGTGGCGATAGTGCAAGAATTCGCAGAGCCAAAGTGTGCAAAAGTGCATACCTGGTTTTCGAAAAATATGCTAACGTTGCTAAAACAGGATTTAAAATACGGGTTACATAGCCTTTCATAAATTACCCTTTTTATATACACCAAGCAGTGTCACTGGAATACCATTAGAATCTAAACTTGTTGAACCACAAATGTCATTTGAACCAAAGAACACTGAAAATGAGGGACGGAAGGATGTTCTTTCAATAGAAAATGATGTCTCATAAAAAGCAGAAAAGCCATCTAAAGAAAAGACGCACGTTCAATGTGAAATAAACCTAACTTCGATTTCGCAAGTTATAGCTTCGACTTCAACTACTTCAAATTAACAGAGTTTCCGGAATCATCTGTGCTGCTTGCTGTAATAAGAGGAGTAGAAAGTGAAAAATTTTAAGCAATTCGCTACATGAAAGTCACCTTGAAGATGAAATTCCGGGAAATAATCTAACACCTTTCCCATACAAACAGTAAAAGTGAACAAATAACGCCAAAACTTGCTCCAAAGAAAAAACTCTGGAAATGTCCGGACTGCTCAGAAATATATAGAGAAACAATTGTAGAAGATTAGATCGAGCGCATTTCTTATAGAGATTGGTGGCTGGTGGCCTGCGGAGAGCACAAACAGGTCGTGCATAGGCAGATCGTGTTCACTACAAATGTAACATTTGTAAGTGAAACGCTTTCATTTTTATATTCTGCACTCTTGCCCTAAATGGTTGTACAAGAGTGGGCATTTAAGAGCATAATCATTTTTTCAAATAATACAGAAAGTGCTTATTATAAGTATATGGAAGCAATATTTTTTTTTTGTTAGCTTAATAATATAAGATTTTAAATAAAGTATAACATTATCCTTCAAATCTCTTCATTTATTATTATATAATTAAATAGCTTAACTGTGCCCTCATTCTCTATCTTACCCTATATATGTATATTAACAAAACAATGCGACACAGTTAAGAATAAGATAAATAAATTTTTACTTTTAATTCTAAACTATATCATTTTCTTCCGCCAAATTCACATATGTGAAAGATTTTAGAAGCTTACAATGGATAATATAAAGTTAACTCTGACTCAATAATCTCGACAAAAATAACTTAGTCACATTTATGGCTGAAAACGTATTCTAGAATTTTGAAAACAAATTCACCTAAAACATAGGTATTTACGAGAGTTAGATTAAAATAGATAACCCTTTTTATGTTGTATTATCTGTGAATGACCATATTGATGTGATACCATTAAAAGGATATATTGCCTTCTTTCAGGGTTTAACGGATATTTCAATTCATATCGGATTGTTTTTTTTCTACTTGTTTTGTAATTTTATTCATATTTTCAAATCTAAATTGACATATATAAATTGATATGAGTGATAAAGTTGCGAGACGTTGTACATTAATTTTGAGTTAACTTGTTTTTGACATTAAATTTATGAGTAACATTTCAAAATGTGATTTTTGTAATTCAAAAAGAACATTTTTGTAGCATGTTATTATTTTAAAAATAAATATTATTGTGAAGGAAAGAAAAGAAAGAAAAGAAGAGAAAAAAGAGCAAAGGTATTTGAAAGAAATTAATTTATAATGTCTGTCTGTAAAAAAAAAAAAAAAAAAAAAAAAAAATGTTTGTTGAAATTGTAAATGTTTACTTGAGAGTTGATTCAATCCGAATAATCCGTATTTCGGGTTGAGAAAAATAATAAATATACTCGAAAATTACTCGAAAACATTTCCGAAAATGAATGGCATCAAAAGAAACTTTGTTTTATAAATTATTCTATAAATTTCCAATTATTATTTGTTTAAATAATGAGATATGCGTCTGATAAACAAAAGTCTTTGCGCATTTATTACAATTTTTATGGTGTTTTATGAAGTTCTCTAATATTATTTTGTAAGGTTTCTAAGTATAAAGTACTCTTTTTGGAATAGTGTATAACCCCGAAGATGTTATTGTACATTTTTATTATTTGTTATATTTAATTTTCCTATATTAAATAGATTTATTTTTTACAGTGTATTTGCATAAAACATTACTTTTATTTCTTGTAAAATTTATTTCTAAGCATAAAAAAAAAAAAAATGAAATCGCTATATAAAGAGTATTTTTGTGTAACAACTTTATTTTTCTCAAAACAAATAGATAAAGATATTAAAAAGCGTATTTAGTTTATGGTGACAAACGTGTGGTGCATGCTTTATATTTCTTGTTAAATTAAATTTTCTATATAGCAAAATGAAGTATTTTAAATAAAATTTCCTTTCCTATTTTTGGCGAAAAAAGGAGAAAATGAATAGGAATTAATTTGTTTTTAAATAACTGAATGCAAAAAACAAAATAGATTTCTTTAATAAACTGATTTTACATTAAAAAAAAGTAATTTTTTACATTACATAAGACTGATTTTGAAAACTTTGCTATTTCAAAAGATTTATCGACAATTATTTAAAAAGAATGTAAAGAATTGGAATTATGTAAATATGACATTTCTGTACACACAAAGAAAATAAATTATCTTTTCATATTTATTTAATAAAACATTTCATAATTTTAAAATGTGAATTACATAAATTCTTTGTTTTGTTAAAGTATCTTTGATTCATTAATTGAAGAAAAATTACAACTTTATGGTTTTAATGAAAAATATATTTTTGAGACGAAACAAAAGGTTTATGTTAAATTTTTATTCAAAACTATAATTGAATAATGAAAAATGTTGTACATTTGAAATTGAAAGCACTTTTTAAGACTGCGTTATTTTGAATTTATCGTATACAATAGCACGTTTTTTATTTAGTTGGCAAATGTTTATCTCAAATCGCATTTAATTATGACGTACGAACATTTGAAATAAATTTACATTAAACTCACTCATATATTTGTTAATTGAATTTTAAATAGGGAACATTTTCTACACAAAAAATTAACTAAAATAATTCTCTACAAAGTTAAAATATTTTTATTTAAAGAGAGGAAGTTTAAAAAAATTCTTTAAAAATTTCCCTTAAAAAAAAAAAAAAAAAAAACGTTTTCCAAATTTGCCAGAATAATGAAAGTTGTACAAAGGAAAACTGTAATTAAAAGATTTAAGAAAGGACAATGTTATATCAGAAGTATTTTTATTTCTGTAATTAAATTTTGCATATTTTAAATTATGTTCTATTGATATGGATATTACTTACAAGGAAATGATTTTTTTTTTTTTATGCAAAAGCATAAATCCAATTATTATATATATATATATATATATATATATATATATATATATAAACATCCTACTACTTTATTTTTCTGCAACAATTTTATAAAATAATATACATTTTTGAAATTAAAGAAAATATTATTTTTATCTGTGTATAGATATCGCATTGAAATTAAAATTTTGATAGTTTTTAAATCGTAGACTTACACAAAAAATGCAAAAATATATTGTATAATAGACAACCTATCCTGTATTTGAATTGAAATTTTAAGCAAGATAATAAACTTACAGGTTGGAATTTTATCCTTCTGAATAAAAATGTAGTCAGAGCGGGACACGGAAGCAGGACATTTTGACTTTAGCTGGCAACGCTCCGCCACTTAACCCGTAAATGCCTGATTTTTCAAAAATCATTGTAATAATGTTTTTCGGCTTTCATTTTTTAAATAAATCATGAGAAAAAATACTTTAAAAAATCATATTTTGTTTTAAGTATGGTTTACGGCTAAAAAACAGTTTGTTACTAATCGGCAATAGTGGTCTTTAATTGAAAAAAAAATTTCCTTGATAAAATTGATAAAATTCTATAATATTAAACACACAAGAATTTTAGGAACTATAATGAGAAATGAATTTTACTTGCTCACTGCAAAACAAAATAGAGTATTTCGCAAGCTTCCAAACAAAACAAAAAGATCAAGTAGCAACAATTGAAAAAATAAATCTATCTTTATTCTTAAACAGCACAAGTGTTGCCATCTACATGTTGAAAATCGATTTAATAATATTTTCAGAATGTATTTCATTGGCAACATTAGGCATTATAACTTCAATATTATACTAATAGTATTTCAGAAGCCTAAATTGGGTATGTTGCCAAAAAGCAACAGCCGGCATTTAAGGGTTAAGGTACTCTGAATAATTCCCTAAGAAACAATTCGCCGCGATGACCTTTACGTATAAGCATATAATCTGCGATAAATGACCTAGTTCACCAGATACAATCTCACTTATTGAAATCCATAATAGACGATGGATTTTGATTGTAATGATATTGATTTAACTCAATCAAATTTCGAAAGGAAATCACGATAAAATCATACAAACTAAAATTGTTTTCACCAACTAAGTGAAAATGCGTCCTTGCTGAGGCTCAAACCCAGCACGTTTTGATCTTATTTGTGCTATCCATCGTTTAATATACATTTACATTATTTTAGGTGTAATCTGTTGAGTTGTGTAATGTATCGCAGTCCAGATTATAATGTGACAAAAGGTTGTCTAAGTCAGCCGGATATGTCTAGAATAGCATAGGTGGCAGAGCGTTTTGAAGATATATCTAAGGTCCAGGATGCGGGTCCCGGGTCAGCCGCTTTTCACTTACTTCAGAAAAAAGGTCAACTTGTATGGCTTATCGATCAACCAACTTGACTGAGTTGAAATGATTCAATATGATAATAAACTTAACAAACACAGAAATTGTGATCCATTAACGGCTACATCAACCTGAGCGCAAAGTGTTTGATAGGGTCTACTATCATTTGCTTAATGGCTACGACAAAAAGTGTCACGCCTGCCACAATGATGCCTCGTACCAGTTGGATATACATACAAGACAAACCCCACAACCATATCACTAACGATTATCATAAATTATACATAGCCTAAAACGGGCCAAAATTAAGCAGATGGAATGAATCAAAGATTGCATAAGCTATGTCACTAACAATCATCATTAATAAAAACTAGACGGAAGCTCACCATAGCCGTGTCACCCTTGGCTGTCAAGATTAAAATATACGACATAGCGATCCAAATTGTCAAGAGTAAAATCAAGCCCAAGGCTGTTCACAATTATGCCTTTAATGGATATTACATAATGTGAATTAGTCTAACAACTTACACGGTCATTCAAAAAAATTTATTTAGATATAAATCAAAATTCGTCCGATAAAGATTCTTTTAGAAGGTTAATTAAAGGATAAAAACATTTTTAGGGGAAACAAAGTAATGCTTACTTTGGTGTATTTTCCAGAAACTTATAAGTTCACTTTCCTTGAAAACATTCAAAATCCAATACTTGACATAGTGATTTAATTTTTTTTTTATTTATCAATTATGTATTTTTTAAATTTATGTGAATGGATTTGTATTAACTGTGTACTGTTAAAGTGTAACTAATTAAACTTTATTTTATGCTTTTCATGCAAAACACACACACACACACACACACACACACACACACACATATATATATATATATATATATATATATATATATATATATATGTATATATATATATATATAAATTAAATGAATTTCCGAAAAAGTATTTTTTAATCAAATATTTTTGATTTAAGTCTAAATATTGTTTATGATCTATTCTACCTATAGTTAAATATAAATATAAGGGTATATTTATGAAAAAGTTAGGGAAATAGGTATAATAAGCCGCGACATTTTCATGTTCATAAACTTGCAAAAAATTCCCAGTCCCTTTAAATTCATGTTGGTGGCCATAATGCAAATTGTGGAATTTATGCATCATAAATTCCTGATTAATCTGATAATTATTTTCCACTTTTTTTTATAAAATCCTATCTCTCCATTTTAATTTTAATTAATAAATTGAAACTTAATGGATTTAAAATTTTGTAATATAAAATATTATAATGTGCTTATAATACAGATACATATTGTAAGGCATAACTTAGAGACCAGAAAATTTAAGTTGCAATTTATAAAAATTCGTAAAAATAAAGAGTAAAGTTCGTTAATGTGTATTTTAGTGCATAAAATATAAATCTCACGCTTTTTAATACTTTCCTGGAAAAAGTTTCGAATGAAGAAAATTATGTTGAAAAAAGGTAAGAAGAAAGAATTTTCTACATGTTAGTAGTTCATAAAGTAGATGATACACTGTTAAAACACTATTCTTAAAAATAAGTAAATTGTACTAATTATTGAGCACTTCCCGATCTTAAAATAGCTCCGAGTACTTAACTCTTAAATTTGAAAAACGTATGTACTCATTTTTTTAGTACATATAGGGACTCAAAAATAAGTATGTATAGAAACACACATACACTATAAGAAAAAAAAAAAGGGAAATTACAGAGAACCGACAAATCACCAATTTTAATTACGGTAATTTTGAATTGCGAATTTACTATTTTAATTCTTGAAATGTTGTGTATGATCCGCCCCGTGATTTGAACCCGAGTCCTTTAGGTGGGAGATCAGTATCGTACTAACTGTGCTATAAGAGCAGTTACTATCGGCTCCCAAATCACACCTTTTATGAATCAGCGACGGAAGACCGCTAACAGCAGAGATGAATTTTCCCTTTCTTAAATATTCTAATTTCTAATAAAACAATTTTTAAACTAAATTTTCTTCTTTAACATTTCTAATGAAATTGTAAATAATTATGTGTATTATAAATTAAAAATTATAACAAAGATAGACATATTTTTAAATAAAAGCTTGGAAATCCCTACTGTCAATTCGGTATAAGAAAAGGGTTTATCAGAAAACTCATATTTTTGAGCACATAGGATTTAAACATGAATATTAAGACTTTAAAATACAAAATATATGTATTCATTTCTGCCTACATTTATTAATCAAGTGTAAGTATACACAACATCAAAATATCATGTACTCGTTTCTGAATTAATTGTACATAAAAAAATCGAGTACAAAGAAATTTTCATTTTTAAGTAGATTAATGCTCCTTTTTGAAGCAATTGTACTTAAAAAAGTCCTTCCGGCCAGTGCCGGGAGGAAGAGGTAGCTTTCATAATCCTTATTTTAAAAAAGCCAACTTATATCATGCAAACACACGAAGCTCAATTTAGTGGAAACCGAATATAGGAGATTCAATACTAATTTTTATCAATATAATGAATGAGAATTTCGCGAAATTAGTCAGCTTTATCCAAGCTGATTTTCTTTAAAGTAACTTATATTTGGCTGTCAAATTCGGCAATTTCTTAAAGTGCCTGTCATTTTAAGACAACATGGTGGATGAGGCTAAGCAGTGAACTTGGTCGAGACCTTAGTAATTGCTGTGCACATGCTCACTCACATCGGAATCGGTTAATATATAGGAGTGCTGTCGCATGCAAAAAATCAGATTTTTCAAAATGTCACCCACAATAGAAATTGAAACTGCTATATCTGAGCCATTTTTTAAGGTAAAGACAAACAAAAAATGCTCCTGAATCCTTATATCAAGATCAAATACTTAAGAAAGAAACCTTTTTCAATTTCTAATTTTTTTGCACCTCACTTTAAATATATATATATATTTTAATTTAATAGCCGCCATTTTGAAACAAGATGGCTGATGAATCTGGCCAGCGAACTTGGTCGAGGTGTTGATGTATACTATCCACATGCCTTCTTACATCGAAATAGGCGAATACGTGTGTTATCGCGTGACAAATACAAGATCGTTTCAAAATGTTAGCCATGCTAGAAATTCAAAGTGCTATAAATCAACCATTTTTTAAGATATCAACAAAAGAAGAAATTTTCAGAAACAAAAACTGCTCCGGAATCTTTGTATCAACGCCAAACACATAAAAAAAATCTTTTTCATTTTCCAATTTTTTAATACCTCATTTTGAATTTTAAATTTAATTTTTTTTAAATGGCAACCCTTTTGAAACAAGATGGCGAATGAAGATGGCCAACGAACTCGGTCGCGACATTGGTATGTACTATGTACAGACCTAGTTACAATCAAATCGGTTCATAAATACGCCTGTTATCGCGTGACAAAAATCAGGTCGTTTTAAAATGTCAGCCACAAGAGAAATTCAAAATGCTATTACTCAGCCATTTTTTTTTAGATATAGACGAAAGAAAAACTGTTCCGGAATCTTTGTATTAAGGTAAAACACATACAAAAAAAATTCTTTTTCATTTTCCAATTTTTTGGTATCTCATTTAATTTTTTTTATTTTTTTATTTTTTTAAATGGCCGCCATTTTGAAACAAGATGGCGGATGAAGCTGGCCAACGAACTCGGTCGAGATATTTGTATGTACTATGTACACACCAAGGTACATCCAAGTCGGTTCATAAATACGCCTGTTATTACGTGAGAAAAATCAGGACGTTTCAAAATGTCAGCCACGCTAGAAATTCAAAATGCTATAACTCAGCCATTTCTTAAGATATAGACGAAACAAAAACTGCTCCCGAATCTTTTTATCAAGGTCAAACACATAAGAAGAAAATATTTTTTCAATTTTCAATTTTTGGTACCACATTTCAAATTTAAATTTTTCTTAAAAATTTAAATGGCCGCCATTTTTAAACAAGATGGCGGGTGAAGCTGGCCAACGAACCCGGTCGAGACATTGGTATGTACTATGTATAAACGAAGTTACATCCAAATCGGTTCATAAATACGCCTTTTATCGCGTGACAAAATTCAGGACATTTCAAAATGTCAGCCACGCTAGAAATTCAAAATGCTATAACTCAGCCATTTTTTAAGATATAGACGAAACAAAAACTGCTCCGAAATCTTTGTATAAAGGTCAAATACATAAGAAAAAATATTTTTCCATTTTCAATTTTTTGGTACCACATTTCAAATTTAAAATTTTTAAATTTTTTTTAAATGGCCGCCATTTTGAAACAAAATGGCGGATGAAGCTGGTCAACGAACTCGGTCGAGAGATTGGTATGTACTATGTACACACCGAATTACATCCAAATCGGTTCATAAATACGCCTTTTATCGCGTGACAAAATTCAGGACGTTTCAAAATGTCAGCCACGCTAGAAATTCAAAATGCTATAACTCAGCCATTTTTTAAGATATAGACGAAACAAAAACTGCTCCGGAATCTTTGTATAAAGGTCAAATACATAAGAAAAAAATATTTTTCCATTTTTAATTTTTTGGTACCACATTTCAAGTTTTAAATTTTTTTAAAAATTTTAAATGGCCGCCATTTTGAAACAAAACGGCGGATGAAGCTGGCCAACGAACTCGGTCGAGACATTGGTATGTACTATGTACACACCGAATTACATCGAAATCGGTTCATAATTACGGGAGTTACAGTGTGACATAGGTCAGATATATATATATATATATATATATATATATATATATATATATATATCAATTTTGAACGGAGGGTGGTTTCGGGGTCTGGGGGTCATGATCGATGAAAATATACCAAAATTTTTTGAAATCGCTTTCCTCCGAACGGCTGCAATAGGTAGCTTTTTTGTAAAGAAAGCTACCTAAAATATGAGTACATAGAAATGCTCATTTTTAACTAGATTATTTTAGGTAGCTTTCTTTACAAAAAAGCTACCTATTGCAGCCGTTCGGAGGAAAGCGATTTCTAAAAATTTTGGTTTATTTTCATCGATCATGACCCCCAGACCCCGAAACCACCCTCCGTTCAAAATTGATATATATATATATCTGACCTATGTCACACTGTAACTCCCGTAATTATGAACCGATTTCGATGTAATTCGGTGTGTACATAGTACATACTAATGTCTCGACCGAGTTCGTTGGCCAGCTTCATCCGCCGTTTTGTTTTAAAATGGCGGCCATTTCAAATTTTTAAAAAAATTTAAAACTTGAAATGTGGTACCAAAAAATTAAAAATAGAAAAATATTTTTTTCGTATGTATTTGACCTTTATACAAAGATTCCGGAGCAGTTTTGGTTTCGTGTATATCTTAAAAAATGGCTGAGTTATAGCATTTTGAATTTCTAGGGTGGCTGACATTTTGAAACGTCCTGAATTTTGTCACGCGATAAAAGGCGTATTTATGAACCGATTTGGATGTAATTCGGTGTGTACATAGTACATACCAATCTCTCGACCGAGTTCGTTGGCCAGCTTCATCCGCCATTTTGTTTCAAAATGGCGGCCATTTAAATTTTTTTTAAAAATTTAAAATTTGAAATGTGGTACCAAAAAATTGAAAATGGAAAAATATTTTTTTCTTATGTATTTGACCTTTATACAAAGATTTCGGAGCAGTTTTCGTTTCGTCTATATCTTAAAAAAATGGCTGAGTTATAGCATTTTGAATTTCTAGCGTGGCTGACATTTTGAAACGTCCTGAATTTTGTCACGCGATAAAAGGCGTATTTATGAACCGATTTGGATGTAACTTCGTTTATCCATAGTACATACCAATGTCTCGACCGGGTTCGTTGGCCAGCTTCACCCGCCATCTTGTTTAAAAATGGCGGCCATTTAAATTTTTAAGAAAAATTTAAATTTGAAATGTCGTACCAAAAATTGAAAATTGAAAAAAATATTTTCTTCTTATGTGTTTGACCTTGATAAAAAGATTCGGGAGCAGTGTTTGTTTCGTCTATATCTTAAGAAATGGCTGAGTTATAGCATTTTGAATTTCTAGCGTGGCTGACATTTTGAAACGTCCTGATTTTTCTCACGTAATAACAGGCGTATTTATGAACCGACTTGGATGTACCTTAATGTGTACATAGTACATACAAATATCTCGACCGAGTTCGTTGGCCAGCTTCATCCGCCATCTTGTTTCAAAATGGCGGCCATTTAAAAAAAATTTTAAACTAAAAAAATTAAAATGAGATACCAAAAAATTGGAAAATGAAAAAGATATTTTTCGTATTTGTTTGACCTTCATACAAAGATTCCGGAACAGTTTTTGTTTCGTCTATATCTAAAAAAATGGCTGAGTAATAGCATTTTGAATTTCTATTGTGGCTGACATTTTAAAACGACCTGATTTTTGTCATGCGATAACAGGCGTATTTATGAACCGATTTGGATGTAACTTGGTCTGTACATAGTACATACTAATGTCTCGACCGAGTTCGTTGGCCACCTTCATTCGCTATCTTGTTTCAAAAGGGTTGCCATTTAAAAAAATTAAATTTAAAATTTAAAACGAGGTATTAAAAAATTGGAAAATGAAAAAGATTTTTTATGTGTTTGGCTTTGATACAAAGATTCCGGAGCAGTTTTTGTTTCTGAAAATTTGTTCTTTTGTTTATATCTTAAAAAATGGTTGAATTATAGCACTTTGAATTTCTAGCATGGCTAACATTTTGAAACGATCTTGTATTTGTCACGCGATAACACACGTATTCGCTTATTTCGATGGAAGAAGGCATGTGGATAGTATACTTCAATACCTCGACCAAGTTCGCTGGCCAGATTCATCAGCCATCTTGTTTCAAAATGGCGGCCATTAAATTAAAAAATATATATATATTTAATGTGAGGTGCAAAAAAAATTAGAAATTGAAAAAGGTTTCTTTCTTAAGTATTTGACCTTAATATAAGGATTCAGGAGCATTTTTTGTTTGTCTTTACCTTAAAAAATGGCTCAGATATAGCAGTTTCAATTTCTATTGTGGGTGACATTTTGAAAAATCTGATTTTTTGCATGCGACAGCACTCCTATATATTAACCGATTCCGATGTGAGTGAGCATGTGCACAGCAATTACTAAGGTCTCGACCAAGTTCACTGGTTAGCCTCATCCACCATGCTGTCTTAAAATGGCAGACAGTTTAAGAAATCGCCGAATTTGGCAGCCAAATATAAGTTACTTTAAAGAAAAGCAGCTTGGATAAAGCTGACTAATTTCGCGAAATTCTCATTCATTATATTGATAAAAATTAGTATTGAATCTCCTATATTCGGTTTCCACTAAATTGAGCTTCGTGTGTTTGCATGATATAAGTTGGCTTTTTTTAAATAAGGATTATGAAAGCTACCTCTTCCTCCCGGCACTGGCCGGAAGGACTTTTTAAAAATGTACTTCTTTTTGAAACAATTGTACTTAAAAAAATACGAGTACATGGAAGTTCTCATTTTTAAGTAAATTATTTTTCAGAGTGTAAAGACACTGTGATTTTTGCATGATGATATGCTTTATATAGTTGCTTAAAATTTATCTTCGATGGCTAAAGTACACGGCATATGTGACATCTAGGAAAAAAAGGTTTTAAAAGCAACTGGCACGCACCGTCGGAAGAGAACTTTTTCACTAATATCGTCCATTAAAAATAACCATGGCATCATAAAATGACTTCCCAATCATAGAATTTCGCCCTCAACAGGATTTTCAGAAACGCCTGTTTTATTAATTCCAGTGTGCTCCATTTGTATGCCCAAAAAACGTTGATACATATTTTAATGTCAATAAAGACGTTGAATTCAATCTGTTTGATTATTTCTCGGGAAAACCCATAAGGATTTTGGTCGATTTCCATTATTGTTCTTGATTCCCTCGGTTCTACGATAGTATGACAGAACTTTACTAATAGTGGTCATTCTTTTACTTGACTTCGCGCACAATTCTTTATGTATACGTGCATATATGTATGATTGCAAATTGATATTTTTCGTCTCCAAAAGGTATAGAATATGTAATAGTTTTACATGTACAGTCGTGGAAAAAAAAGTAAACACCCCCTACTAACTCCTCAACAAATTATCGTAGAAGAAAGTTATTGGTACCGAACGATTGGAAATAAAGTCTACTTTTAAATGATATAGATAAAATTTGCTTAGGGCGCCATCTACATGTTAAAACGAACCGTAACTTTGTTTTTTTCCAATAGCAATATACAATTATGACAGCATAAATGAAATCTACAGCCTTCAATTAGCCTAAAAACAAATTTTTATGCAATTCGTACCATACGTTTCTGAGAAATTAATTATTTTAAAACGAGCGTATTTTAAGGGCTGTATCCAAATTGAAGTTCGGAATCGATTGCTAACCGAGAGAGCCCTCATCTTGATCACGGCACCTTAAGAAGTCAATGAAGCCTGCTAGATCACGGCAGCAGAAGACATTTCAAAATATGTAGTCACTCCTATTATAGACGGCCTCTTAAACTATCATTTTGCCGTTTTTTAAGCATAATTTGAAAACTACTTGGAAGAAAAATGTGAAATTTTGGATTTCCATAAAGCAGGACTTAATAAATCTAATTCCATCAAAAAAATTGTAGGCTGCAATTCATAAGTTTTTCGAGTATTAATTTCATAAATCATTAATCATATCATAAAGTTATAAAAATTGCAAATTCAGCGTATTTATGTTTGGATATATTAGTATTATTGCTACACAAAAAAATAGCACATGAGGAGCATAATTTCAGGAGATATAAATAAAAATATGAAAATGTAATTTAACATTAGAAGCGCTAAATTTTGAATGTCTATAATTCAAAAACTTATCATTCAAATGACTTGAAATTTCGTTTCTAGGCATAGTCTGAACCGAAGATTTGAAATTTATCGTTAAATTTGGGTATTGCTATTGAAAAAAATGAAGTTTGGATTCGTTTTAATATGTAGATGGCTCCCTAAGTAAATTTTATATACATCATTTAAAAGTAGACTTTATTTCCAATCGTCCGGTACCAGTAACTTTCGTCTACGATAATTTGTTGTGGAGTTAGTAGGGGGGTGTTTACTTTTTTTTTTCCACGACTGTACCATCCTTATTGCATCGTCTGTATGGTATTTTTCAAGGCCGTTCACCGAAATCAAACAATTTCTGTAATCAAGTTATTTCTGTACACTGCTTAAATGAATATAATGTCATATACGTCATACACACAAAAAAAATATATATGCATCTACAGACTGTTTAATAACTAAGCATCATAAATGTAAAAGCGGGAGGAGAGGACTTAAATAAGCAGATTTCGTATAACAATGTGAGTTCGAAAATGTAGCGTTGAGGCAGTAGAGGGTGCTTTTGAATTCGTCGGATGAAAGCGCTTCGCTGATTTGAATCGTCATTCGCCGCACGGATTTCGAATATCATGCATCGTTACACAAATGCGAAACTTGCCGACAGGTATTTCATGTATAGGAGTGCGCTGGGAAATTGCTCACACCTTACGCACGTCCAAGGTCTCTCGAGCTTGTCGGAGGACTATCCTCTACTGCGTGTAATACTGATTCTTCCACTTCAGGAATTCTGTGATATCTTCCAGTGTCCGTATCGCGCCTCGAAGCAGAAAAGGATCCTCTCCCGCACAACTCCCGACGAAGACGCAAAAATGTTCGTCGATCCGGCCCTAGCTGGTAATCGTCCATGTACATCTTTTGAGCAGACGTACCATTTCCTTGTGCAGCCTCACACGTGAAATGCATGTCGGGGAACTCCGCATTGGTATTGCCCAAAATCCGTGCGGAGAATGACGATTTAAGTCTCTAAACTCAACAGCGCCCTCTACTGCTTTAACGCTGCATTTTGCACAACACTATCCCAATAAGAAATATGCATACTTAGGTCATCTGTACCTGCTTTTACATTTCTAACATATAGTTTTGTAACATTCTGTATATATAGGCACAAATAGAAAATGCTGTTCATTAAATAACAATGCAAAATGAAATTAAAACATATTATTTACTTATTAGATTCTGTAAAATCATTCAAATATATCATGTAAAAATGAATAACTGATTATTACTCGGGAAAACTAACAAGGATTTTCAGCGATTGAAATTATTGTTCTTGATTCACTCTGTTCTACGATGGTATGACTGCACTTTACTAATTGTAGCATATCTTTTACTTGATTTCATGCTCGATGTTTTAGTCATACAGTGCATGCAGGTATGATTTCATTTTGGTATTTTTCCTCTCCAACGTTATTGAATATGTCATGGTTTGGCACTATCAAAAGTTTAATATATTATCTAAAAACCCTGTACAGTAACAAAACACATCCATAAACGCTTTTGCGTGATATTGTTTATTAACAAATTGTAATCCGGTTTGGGATGGTTTCAAATAATCGTGTTTCTATTGAATCATTAAGTTTATAAAAATCTTATTGTATACTTCACGGTTAAATATACCCGAAATATCCTCGATTGCGTTTACGTCGGTTCCTTTGTTATGGCTTGGCCAATCTAAAATGTTAAGATTTTGCACTAATATAAACTAATTTCCACTATATGACTTGTGGATTAAAGCATTGTAGTTCTGAAATCTCTTCTCAGAATCAACTAATGTATCACTAAATGGAAATAAATGTTGATTTAGTTTATTCTTATACGTAGTTCAATGTTGTTTTGCTGGGGAAAGCCAGAGAGTATGGTAATTAAAGCCAATGGCTCTCCCAATCTTACGACACGTGCCACCTTGACGTCTACAAAAAAAAAAGTACTGTGCTGTTCCCTGAGGTGAGTAAGTTGCAATTCTAATCATCATTGCCATTCATATTCTATTTGATTTTGTCGTTTAACCTTTTAAAGGCAATGTATATATGTCTCAATAATGATGAAATGATTTATTGACACTAGCATTTAGAAAAAAAATAGAAAATATGTAAAAGATTCTCTTTACGTACATTATAAAAGCAAAGATAAAATTACCCAGGTAGCACACAGATATCGGCCAATGTCCCGAAAAATATTGGCCGATATCTCGAAAGTCACTGAATGTCAGACGTTAAATTTACAATATCTGCTGACATTCACAGATGTCACTTAAAATTAGTTTTTAAAAGAAAGCACCCAAACGAATTTTTTGCATTACTTATAACATTATAATACGTAAATAGTATTCTAAACAATAAAATTTAACTATTTTAAAATTTTTAGAAAACTTGTATTTTTAATGCCTTATTTTTGATATTTTATTTATATTGGCCAATTTCGTAAAAATGATATTAGTATTCCAACATTCAGAGATATCTGTCGACATTCGTAAAAGCAGTATCATTTTTTAGACATTTCAAGATATCTGTCGACATTTAGCATATCTGACGAAGTTTGTGAATAGAAAGTTCTGAAGGACCGCCCATTTTTATAGTTTTCGTTAACGAAAACTCAATTTTCTTTAGAAATCTATAGTTATTTATATATATGTATATATTTGAAAAAAAAATAAATAAATTACATAGAAATCTATTGAGATTAGTATGGAAAATTTTCTGTTGTACAATTTATATAGAAATTTATAGAGAATGCAAAAAAAAAAAAAAAAAAAAAAAATTCTCAAGAAAAGCATTTCATATTAAAATCTATTGATAGTGCTAATAAAAACCTAATAAGGAAATCTGTAATTATTGCTCTAGAATTATTTGTATTTAAAATAATAATGTAGTGCCTATAACGATGTTAAAATATAACAATTGTTAGTTTTATAAAAAAAACGAAAGATGCTTTTTTTATTATATAAAATTTTTCAATAAAAAAAGAGATTAATTTATGTATTTTTTAATGGATACTATGTTTATCTTTTTAAAATGCTTTCGAATTTCAGACTTTTAAAATAATTTTATTTTTTATTATAAAGAGAATACCAGTTTAGTTTCAAAAGTAGGTCATTAGTTTTCAACATAATTTCTTTTTCAATTTCTAACAAACTTAATAATAAAAAGTGAAAACTAAATAACTATATGTTAAAAGAATGTAAAAAAAAAGAAAAAAAATCGGTTGTGATTGAAAAAGTATGAGATAATTAAATTATAATTTTGTCAGACATTATTTTCGTCACTAACAGAAAAATCTACTCCGACCACTTTCTGTTGAATGTTTCTTATTATTAGAATTTTTGTAGGTTTTTATGCTTTAATCTTTAATAAGACTAAAAATCTCTTGGAGCATCAACTTGAACTTCTAGCTCAGTGAGAAGTATACGTTCTCCACATTTGCAAATCGCAGTTTTGGGGTTTTTACAAAAGAAGTTAATGTCTAAAAAGTTATAATTTTAATATTTAAAAATGTTATTCTGGAATATTGGAAAAATATATCACTCAATGTCAGATAATGATATTCAGCAATGACATAAAAAGATATCGTTTAATGTCACAAACTGATATTCAGAGATGTTGGGAGATATTGGCCAACATCGCCAAATATCAAAAAATGATATTCGTGGATATTCTTTTAGGGGGGGAGGTCATTTAATGTTGGCCAATATTACATTTTGATATCGGCCAATATCTCATTTTGATATTGGCTGATATCTTTGTGCTACCTGGGTAATTGGGATATCGTATATCCCACTGTCCTTTAACACTTTGAGGGGCGGTGGGATGCATTTTATCACACCTAATTTTAATCAAGATTTGCACCATACATTGAAATTTTTACTCTTATACCTTTGGTGGGAAAAATTTTAAAAATTACATTTTGTTATTTTTAAATATCCCTCTAAAATTTCGGTGTGAATCTAATCCAACATTACAGAAACACTATTATTTGCCCCTGAAAAGGTTAAGGGGTAAATAATACAATGAGTCACTTGTCACCGTACGGACCTATATATTCGAATGCAATTCATTATGGCTCCGTTTATGCTATAATTTTTGCCGCGTTTTGAGAGAAATTTTTAAAACAAAGTTTTTATATTCTCTGATGCGCCTATATAATTTACATTTTCAGATATTACCAAACAGATTATTTTTAGTATGTCTTACGGGCATTTTTTTCACACCAATTTTCTAATTTTTCAATCTGTTTAAATATTGAGTTTTCTGTCAAAATAGTTATTTGTAGCACGTGGTTGGTATATACCTCACTTTGAAAATTTAAATATCCTTTTACATTTTAATAAAAGGCTATCATTTCGATTACAATCTGAAATTCTCGGGCAGATTACGCTGAAGGTTAAAAAAATGATTTTTCATAAAATTCAGTATAGATACCTTCAAAAGTTACAAATCCACTGCAAAAAGAATTTTACAAAAATACCAATTAGAACAATAGTTATGACAAAAGATATCTTGCATAAAAGCATTTGTTGTAATGTTATAAACCAATGTTATAATTTGTATTGTGTAATGTATAAAATGCATAAAATGTGTGTTAAATGTATAAAATGTAATGTTATAATTTGATGCCGTTTTTCTAAAAATTGATTGTTTGGTATTGTGTGCTCCCTCGTTTAAAAACTAATTATCACAAAACATTGAAATTATGTATATTCTTAGTTTATATGTGTTAGTTTATGTTGAACCTCAACTTAATCTGATTTTTGTCACATAAAATTGTGGATTAAAAAAATAATTATACCCTTTTTTTGTGTGTGCGAAATTTAGTGAATATGAATAGAAAAGCCATTAATGACACTAAAGAATTTTAATATACTTTCAAATTTAGGTTCACTGTTAAACATAGTATTCTAAGTAACAAAATATGAAACATAAAACATATATCTACAGTAGAACATGTAAAATCGTGCGCGCAAAATGCATATTTCAAAGTTCATAGTTTTCAAATTCCACTTTTGTCGTTATGATTTAATTAATTAATATTACTAAATATATGTGTATTTGAATATTTTATCAAACATTAAGAATGTGTTAAAGTAAAAAAAAAAAAAATAAAATAAAATAAAATAAAATAAAATAAAATTGTCGCGTTTCATTCAGTTTTTCGTAATGCAATGAACAGCTAGAAAATACGGTCATTTTCTAGCTGTTCAACTTCATCTGCCCACTTAAAATAACGTTTTCTTAATTCCCTAGTCTTTGGAATTTTAAATTATCAACGGAGAATGATATTTGCTTTTAAACACCTTAGGAGAACTTTTGTTTGTTAGATAGGTCGGTTGATAGGAATAAATCCACAATTTGTTAACATTTGTATACTGTGCTTTAAACCTTGTAATCATTGTAATATATTTACTAAGCTTCATTATAATTACATTTTGATTATTTATCATGACATTAGGGTAACTCCGGGAGTGTCGCCGCATACAGGATAGATGCCGCACCCCTTGTATTTCTTGTAATTATTGATAGATGGTCGTCAAAAGCACAGTATAGGTGCGCAACGAGATTATTTTAACCAATATACAGCGTGAATCCCATTTCGATGTTTACTTGTAGAAGTACAATCCTTAATTTGACGTAACTGCATGATTTTACTGTCCAAACTTTTAAACACGTTATGTTTAAGTACTTTTCATACACTATTTACTAAATGCATGCATGATTTCGAAGTCAAAACTAAGTATAGGGTTTGTATAGAGTACTGTGTGTATGGTTACGCCATTCCCGTTAGTGATGGTAGGTAACTGTGATGGCCGACGTCTGAACCATGCAAAATAGTATACATGCCGCACTGCTATTCCGGTATACATGCCGCAGTTTCTTTTGTACGGGACGATTAAGTGTTATTAACTTTTCCTTTTCTTTTTGCACAGGCTAACCATGTTAGGCATATTATCAAGTTTACTAAAACCAGTGGAGAAAAAGTGGAAAATAAAAAGTAATAAGGGCAAGAAAGATGAAAGTCCAGATGATAATAATGAAAAATTGGATTACGCGTAACGCAGATGTTCTTTGCAAGGAATGTTTAGAAAACTACTCCAAAAATGAGGAAGTGTAATTGGCTTCGTTCCGTCATGTGTTTAAATGTAGTTACATAAAAACTGTACTTTTTAGACACTTTTTCTGTAGATTTTAGTCGAAAAAACAGGTATCTTAACCCATTCGGGACCACAGGTGCATATAAGCACCCTCAAAAAACGCTTACAAAATTTGTTTTTGGCACCAGTTAAAAAGAAAATTAATATTTGCTTTGTTTAATTATTTTCATGATTACTTAAGTAAAAGTAACTTCTTTTAAAAAAGTGGTACCAACCGAATAAAATTTGTGTAAAAGCCATCGGTCCCGAAAGGGTTAAAAAATAAATTATGTCAGCACAATTTTACTTTTTTTCTTTTTCCTTTCTAATACATTGATGTTATGTTGTTGCTGAAATAGCAATTAAAATTTAATGTAAAAAAAAAAATAAGTCGATAATTTTAATAGTGAAAGTAGGCAACAGTTATTAATTTGAATCTACTAATACGTTTCATTGTACTCATTTAGTTTCATTTTGTTATTGCATCATTAATTATAGTCCAGATATGATTTTTTCTATATATATATAATTTCATTCTGTTCTTATTATTAGTGCGGCGTCTCAGCCTGAATGTACGGGTGACGTGCCGCAGTGTAATGCTTCAGAAAAAATTGTTAAAAAATATTAATAATTTGTTTTGAGATTTTTTGTTGCAGTACATGCATTGTATATTTAACATTAAATAGCACAGCATGATTTTTTTTTATTTTATGTCCACCATGGGACTTTATACACAAATTCAAAAAAATGTGCGGCATAAATCCCGGAATTACCCTATACTATACAGTTCTTCAAAATTCAGTATAATATTTTAGTGTGCGCTGAAACTTTTGAGACAGAATGTATATAACTGTGCGGGTATGTGATTTATTTTGTAAATTAAAAAATAACGTTCATATAACAAAAAGAACAAAACCTTTTATTTAAAGATTACATGTAAATATATTTTACCTTAATTGTTCTTGTAAAAAAAATGCAAATTAAAAGCATATTTATAATTTAAACCTAACCGTAAATCTCAGATATGGCATGTAATGAATCATTGGCATATTTTAAATCTTGTAGGAAAGAAAGAAAAAAAAAGAATTTAAATGGATTTAATATCAATGTCGCAAAATAAATTGTATTTAATAAATTAGAAAAATAACGGAATTTAGACATTATATGCTGATGGGAAATGAAAAATAAAACTACAAGTGTCTATTTAATCTTTATTCAGGAGCACTACAGTAAAATATATATAGTTTAGTTATTCCATATGAAAAATATTGCACACACAGCTATTTATGTAACTCACAGTGATACAAACAATTCAGCATACAATATTTCTCAGCAAATCAAAATATATGTTTATATAAATGGCGCAGCGTTGCGTATGACTCGATATCGCCTTTCTTTGCAAAATGTATTTTGTACCAGTCATAAAGAAAAGTGATATTTGCCTTATTAAATCAGAGCATTTTCGAAATTATGTAATTGAAGGTAACATTATTTTTTTAAAATGGTGCCTGCCGAATAAAATTTGTGTAAAGGAGGCCTGTCCGAGAAAAGGTTAAGAAGAGGCTTTAAATAATTTTTTTATAAATTGCAAAATTTCGCCACATCTTATTTTCAGTTTGTTTGTTGCTCAAAAGTTAATTGAAGCTGAATTTTATGATTGTTCATAATATTCATATAGTTAATGGGGTTTATTTGAAATTAATGTATTTTCATGGGTTTGTTATGTAGAAATATATTGTAAATTTCAACAACGAAATTTAAATTTGTTATTTTTATGTTTTTTAATATACTTCAGGAGAATAATTTTAAAAGCCTTTCGAAACTTATATGTTAATTTTGAAATGAAATTAAAGTTACCCAAGTGAAACAAAATGTTTGCTAATTCTTAAATAATTCTTGTCACGCGTTAGTCCACAGTAAAGAATGTCCGCCGTGCCATACCATTTATGATCAAAGGCGGAACTGTGGTCCAACCGTTCACTGCTCATAATTCTACTCAGATATTCTCTAAATTATGCGGATCTCTGCACCTTCCATTTCTGAACACTTTGTCAACCTTACCATTGCCAATCGTGCCCTTTTTCAAAAGTTTTGACAAACTGTGCAAATTGAGTAACCATCTTTTCACTTACTCTAGTGACAAAAAATGTCTTATAGATTCAATGTTGTTATATATTATTGTTCTCTTGTTTAAAAATATTTTAACTATTTCTGCAGTTTATAACTCAATTGTTAAGGGGTCTCAGGATGCTTAAAATAGGAAAAAAAAAAAGAAGACCATTTTTAACATTTAATATCTTAAAATGTGTCTGACATTAAAACATAATTTTTATTGGAATGAAAAATATAAGCATGCTCTTTCATTTCATGTATCTAAAAAATTGCAAAGTGCAGAATATAGTGGACTCCAAACCGTCAGATTTTTGACGAGCAGAAAATTGGTATAAAAATTTACGCTCACGATTACAAAATAAATATTTCAACTAGAATCTTGATGCCTACCCATACTTCAATTTGTAATAATTACCCTGAACTTAAAATAAATTTGTATTTAAAGCATTTTTATATTTTTAATACAAAACTGTATTTAGCTAATACAAGATTTTGAAAATTTCAACAATATAATCTACTAAAAAATATTTTTTGAACAATAAAAATGAAATTTTAGGTTCCGTTCAGACAGACTGACATGAAATATATGGTTTTGAATATTTCATAAAGAAAACATTCAGAAGTTCTTGAGATATCCTTCGCGTTATACCCGAAAACGACTTAGAAATGACTGAGAAAATTGACTTAGAAATTTCGGAAATGCCGCTTCAGCTATTGAGAGTGTAATAATTCTAATACCCATAACTTCTGTTCTAATGGGAATTTCAAGGAAACATATCAAAATGTTCCGAAAAGGTAGGAGTTTAACATATAATAAAAATTTCGAAATTTTTAAATGTTTAAGAGACCTGAGACCCCCATTAGTTGTTTGTTAATGTTTGGTCATTTATGTGCGATATGCATTATGATTATATACATATTCAGGAATACATATACATGTATATATATTTATATGTTTGTATATACATCTGAATTTATAATTACAAGTATATATTTTTTTCAGATAGCTACCAAATTAGATTATGTTTTAAAATATAGTCTATATAGCTGATTTTAGAGTTTCTCTCTATTGTAGAAATTGCACAAACTACTAAATTATTTAAAGATGATTCTTACAGCAGGATTTTTGAGATGAAATGTACGAATTTAAAGATTTTTAGAAAATACTACCTGTGAAATATTATGTATATTTCTATAAAAATATAAATTAAATTTACCTTTAATTAAACAATACAGTATTGTTGCTTCTTTATCTCCTTCCAATTTCGATTTCATTAGATACAATAAACATATTTAAATCCCTGATGTATGCGAAAACTTAACTTCATTTTCTTTTAATGCTTCTAGAATAAATATTCTCTCTCCTTAGAATATTATGAGAAAATCGTGAGCGACAACATTGCGATACATTTTACGTTAATTGTACACTTGATTGATGCAGTTAGATAAACTGAATCTTTCTCTCAAATATTTGAAATAAAGAGAATAAACGAAACACTTCAGAAATAAAGAAAATCCCTCGAGCGTGTAACTCATAATTAGGAGAAAACTGAAAACTGTTGCGTGAAGCCTTTAAACATTCTGATTGAAAGCGCCACGCAAATAAATTATTAATTCAGGAGTAACTGTTTTTAATTACATTTCATCGGCAGCAGCTTTAAGTTTTTTCATACAATATTAGTATTAAGTTAACAGTATGTCTTAAATTACTAACTCTTATAAGATACTTTATTTATCGCAATTGTTTGCCTTTTTGGAGATATCAAAAGACCTGTTGTAGACATATTTAAGTAACCCATCTGCACGGATTTTTTATCTTTTATTCAAGTTAAATTACTTTATGTATTTCAATTAAATATTTATATTTTTCTAATAGCGAATAACGTAACATAAAAATGCGTACTTAAGCATATGATGCTGCTTAAATGTAGTAATATAATACCAGAGAAGAATTAACATTAACAAAGAACAATTAACATTAACATAAGCAAATATTAAATTAAAAACTTTCATTTTTTGTTTCGAGAAATCTTTAGCTAGTATACTTAGAACCATGGTAAAAAATATAAGGACATGCGAAAAATTGCCAAATGTACGAGACGCTTGGTAAGAAAATTATACAAATATTTGTATGACAAAAATTGTTGAAACAAAACATTTCCAGTTGAAAATTTGGAAAATCATTTAAAGGCATGAATTTAAATGGTTTGAATAGCTTGGTACTCGGTAGAAAACATAAGGATACACATTTCTTTTCAAATCGCAAGCAAAATTTTGTATATTTGTTTAATATCTTAGGGTTGTTTAAAGAAGCCTAAAACTATTGAGCAGCAAGATTGATCAGTTTTTCTCGTTATTGATCATACCAAAGAGCACACAACTATCTGAATTTGAAAAGGGAAAAATTATTTCTTACAGAAAATGGGAAATGGATGGACGTGAAATTACAGTGAATATAAACAGATCTAATACAGTAATTTATATCGAATTTATTTATTAGAAATTTATTTTTATTTTTAATTTTAATTTCGAATTTATTTAGAATCCAAAAGATTATTGCAAGAAAAAGCAAACAGGTGGGCTTATTTTTCTAACCATGTGCCAGAAACGTTAAATAGCACGTAGAGCATGCTTAAAAAAAGAGAGTTCTACAGAAATTAAAACAGAAATGAATCTACCAAGCACTAGGCGAGCAGTGCTTAATGTTCTGAAAAATAATACCTATGTTAGGTATGCTAAACTTCGGTCACGTACACCATTTGCAAAACTATATAAGAATCTTATATTGGAATTTGCTAAGAAACACATTTCTTTTGGATCTCGCTGGAAAGATATGGTATTTTCAGACGAAAAAAAAAATTAATTTGGACCGACCAGATGGTTTTCGTCATTATTGGTATGAATTTCGAAAGAGTAAAAGTATTTTATCTAAACGCCAATTGGAAGGAGGTTCTGGAGGTGGGAAGGTTTTGTAGCCAGCGGCATAACACCAATCGTGTCCATTCGAGGTGGTATGCGGATATGCGGATATGCAAGCTGCAACACTATTGCCTGATGCCCCCTTATCACAGGGGATGATTATTTGTTTTAATAAGACAATGCAGGTTGTCATGTGTCTAGTGCATCACGTTCATGGTTCGAGATCAGCTGGGTCCTACTTTTGAATTGGCAGCCAAGAAGCCTTGATTTAAACCACACAGAGAATTTATGAGGCATTTTAGCTAGAGAATTATATAAGCATAGCCCTACAATATGCAAATACAGGCGATTTGGCATTATCTGTAGAGTAAATGTCGAAACACATTTAAAAAAAAAACTTTAATTGAACTTTCTGAGTCAATGACTGCACGATTAATAAGGGTCATTGAAAAAAAAGGTGATTTTGTACAATATTAATTTATTTCCGGACATATTTCATTATGTCTTTATATTTTTTTCCATGTTTCACATCATATATTTCTATTAATATGCGGCTTATACATTTTATTGTAATTTAATTTCGTATTAATACCTCCCTAAATTTTTCTGATTACGAGTGGTAAATTTTGTTTTATTTTTTGTTTGATTTTGTTTTCAGTTGATTACTTTAATACATATTACTCATTTTTACATGTGTCCGTATATTTTTTACATGGTTGTAGGATATTTATTTTTATGTAAGTAGCATTTTTGTTATGATTGGAGTCAGTAATAAAACATGTCTTAGATATAGTTGTGTTGTATGTATTCCTTTTAATAAATATTGTTTTAGCGAAACCTTCTTACATAAATAAGACCCTACGAATTGAAAATTACTTTACACCACTTATCCGTACGTTTTTTTTTTTTTTTTTTTTTTTTTTTTTTTTTTTTTTTCTGACCAGTGGCATTCATCAACAATAAACGGCTTGACAATCTGATGTGTTGTATGTAATGCATTTTTGGACATGTCATAACGCTCACCCACAAGGAAAGTAATCGAACCCAAAAATACAGTGCGTTAAGAAACTATAAGACCACTTTGATTTTTAAAATTAGGAAGCAAATAAAGGTTCTAATTATAGTTTAAGCTATCAAGATAGGTTAAGATATCAAAATAAATACATAATGCAAAATTCATACTCAATTTCACATAATGCAATAAATAAATCTGTTAACAAAAATATAAACAATGATTACACTCATAACAAATTATAAGACAACTTGTCCCAAAACAAACATAATATGTAAATTAGTACGATACAGGTCCTCCATTTTTCCTTATAATCTCAGACACATAGATTTTTCATAGAAGTGATCAGGTGATTAAGTGCAGATACAGAAATACTATGCAATTATTTTTACAATGGCTTCTTCTAGGTCATTAGCAGATAATAACTGTTTATTATTAGCATAAACTTTGCGACTTAATAAGCCCCAAAGATTTTCCATCGAGTTCAAGTCTGGACGTCGAATTGGCCATGACAAATTATGATCTTTTTCTTTTTTTAAACCATTACTGGGTGGATATAGATACATGGAAGGGAACTTTGCGTGCTGAAACATCCAGTTAGCACCACCTTAAATATCCCAGGTGGTATTAAATGATCATATAACATAGCCTGATATTGCGCAGAGTTCATAGGTCCCAATATTCGGGTTAAATCGCATAATCCATCATGACTAAAAGCTCCCCAAAACATTACTGATTCTTTTCCCATTTGTCGGCTGAAGCATTGTTTCGGTTCCTTCCTCAATCCATGCCAATAGTGTTTATAAACATCCGGCCCGTCAATATTAATTTCTATTCATCCGAAAATATCAGTTGTTTCCATTTCTTGTCGCATGACATTTTTACCCCATTTCTTTTCCTTCATTGTCTTTTTCCTTTATAATATTTCATTAACGTCCCGTTCTTTCAACAGTTTCATACATTTTACATTACTACTTGATATCAGACTCGTCTTTTTGCGTGTGAGGTTCATTTGCTGAAACAGTTCGAAATTTTCCGCGTTGAAAGACCTTTTTAAGTTGATAATCAAAATATTTGTTGATCATCTCGTGCCGTCAAAATTCTTTTTCTTCAAGATTGTTTAATTTTATTTGAATACTTTTTTTCTACTTATTTAATTGTGAATGGCTGTTTTAGAACGATTCATTAACTGAGCTATTTCTCGTTCGGATTTACTAGCCCCTTTATAAAACCAAATATTTCTTACTTTGGTCGCAGACATCGCTTTACATCGCGGCTTCTTCAAATATATCGTATATAACACTATCTAAACCTACACCTTTGCTTCTCAAGAATACTTTCACGCTATACAAACGGGTACGTTTTATAATGTTTCTGATGTGACATATAATATGCTAATTTCCTCAGGTGGACTTATAATTTCTTAACAGTCACCTTATTTACGTTTTAAAAAATTAGAAGATTTTTATAAAATATAACTTAAATTTTAATGTAACAATTATAACAGAAAACATTCTACGATCAGTTTTAAATACACGGGCTATAAATTTGCATATTTTGTCTTCTTCTTCAGAATTGCATCAATTCATTAATAGTCGGTAAGCAGAGTTAAATCTGAACAATTAGCTCTGTCTGCTCTACGTCTTGATTCTTAAGGCCGCTCTGCTGAACAACTGCAAAATATTTCGACACATTTACAAATTCCTTTTTTAACGGAAAATTTTAAAATTGGAAAGACTGGCCATGGAAGCGATTTGGAATCGAAATGTGTTTTCCATTTTTTGATCAATAAATTACCTATTAAGTTATAAACGATTTTGATCACGTAACAAACACGTCTTTCAACCTTTTAGGACTGGGTTTTTCTCCTTTCGCGCGGAAATACAGTTCAAAACGCCCACTTTTACACCATTTTCCGAAAAATCTATTGCGTTTGCAAAAAAAAAAAAAAAAAAAAAAAAAAAACAGCTCGATGATATAGTTTCTGAAGAACAACACCTGCTAGTTTGATGCATTTCCGAACAAAAATGAATTAAAATTTATGCCATAAAATTATCCAATTGAATTTGAGAACAGCTTTAACGCACTGTACTATATTCCACAGAAGAGGGAAAAAAACGATATGCGGAAGTAATTACAAATGTTTTGCTAGTATTTCCAAACAATAATCTTCGTCGTATATTTCTTTAACTTGCGCTCTAGACATCTACTAGGAAGATTACTTTTTGAAATTGGTGGTATAGAGACAAAGAAATTCTGAGGCTCTTGAGACGCTTATACCGCTATAAAAAACAATTTTGATACTGGCTCCAAAAGTAACAAATATCATACGCAAAATGTCTACGGGTTTCAGATTTTGAACTTCGTTCCAAATTTTCTGACACAATAAGAATTTGAACAGGAACCCCAATGTCTGTTGTCGTGTAGACCATTATGGGGAGTGGAACAGCTGCAAAAAATACAAAGTTGTAAATTCAGGATATTTTTAAGCCCATATCTCGTTCAAATAGGCATGCATCATTACGATTTCTTTATCCTAGTTTCGTAAGAACATTATAACTAATTTAAGAAAACAGTTCCTATTTGGTTAATGACCACAAATCACTCTTTTATGAATCTATTTTATTTTTTATTAGATATTCTGAAAAAAAAGTTAAAAATTGGTAAATTTCACATTAAAATTCTGAATATATTTTTATACATATTCCTATTTACAAAATATCCCTAGTTTTTAAAAAACAAAATATGTATACAAGATGACGTAACAATTATTATATCACACTTATAAATTATAGAGATGTATTTGAAACAGATTTTGCACAAAGAGTAGCATTATATGAAAAGTTCACATTTTGAGAAAAATGAAGAAAACACTTTCAACCTTTTTAATGTTTTATGTTTTACAGAACTAAAACAATTCTGGCCCATTCGAATATTTTATTCGAACATATCTGCATCTTCTACGTGTTTTTTAATCTTTTTTATTTTCATTCAGACTTCTTTATTGAGTTTTTGGTACTCTAAACTCAGCTTTGCATATTTTTACTCTGTCTATTATCGTTACTCTGTCTATTTTTTTTCGCAGATATGGTTCCATATTAAATTCATGAAAAAACAACAGCCGCGATACCTTTATTCTGCTCATAATAACACCATTTAAATTAATTACAGCATCCATTATTTCTATATGCAACTTTGTTAAGCTGATAAATTTAGTTTTCGGCACTCGTTCTCATATACCACTGTTGAAGCTCTCATTCGATTTTGTGTTTTCTAGCAGCTTTTCATCTCTGTGGCTTCTGCAGTTTGCTTTTATGATTGATTTTCTATCTATTATCTAGTTATCTAGTATATATTACCCATCTATCTAGCATATATTATCTATTATCGATTATTTATTATCTACTATTTCTGAAGGATAGCTTACGGGAAAGATTGACTACAAAAATACTGTGTTATTTTCTTGGTCTTTATTAAAACCACACCACCAATATAGTTTTTTAAATTGTTAAGCGCGTAATAACCAGAGATACAGTGTTAAAACTTACATAAATCATATATATTATTTCTGATAACTTTTTCTCAACAAATATGTAGTGTACAGCGATCAATACTGTACTTTGGATAGGATTTTTTGCGCACATCCTGATGTCGCATATTAAATTTAATTGCAATTTGAAGTTAATTTCATAATGAGTATTATTTCTTATGTCAATATCTCCTTTCCTATGCTGGTACATAACACAGAACGATTAATAGGGTATTATACGAAATGTTTTTGAATAGGCTTTTGCCACAATACACACAAATTTTGTTAAAATAAATTGTTTGATTAAAACAAATTACAATTAATTTACATTAATGAAAAATATAATAGAAAATAATCCGAAAAATTTCAGCGCGAAAGCCTTGCACGTGTCACTGGCTATATAAACAGGGTGATCAATTTAAAAGAGTACCCGTTCGTTTTTTTGTTTTATCCACATCTATCACATATATAGCAAGACCTTATACATCATTACTTATTTAATATGTCTATATTTAATGTGCGGGTGTAGTGTTTTTCACTTTCTAAATGTAAAAACTCTGAAAAAAAAATTCGCGTGAACATCATTCGTAACTTTTAATCCGATTCTGCGCAAATGGTTTGAGTAAACCGTCTGCTGGTTTCAGCAAGACGGGACCCCCTTGATACACATCAAACCTACCAATGGAAGTGCTTAAGGAATTCTTTCAAGACCGTTTAATTTCAATAGGCCTCTGGCCACTAAGGTCATCAGATCTATCTCCGTTAGATTTTTTATGTGGGGAATTATCTCACAGATAGGGTTTTCCAAAGACGTCTTAGACAATTAATTCCAGAGAATGAACTAGGCTAATGTCAGACGGACGTTTTTTTTGCACGCTTTTTTACTTACGCATCATCCCTTCACAATGCTAGCGGCATTGTGTAGGGATAATACGTAAGTAAAAAAGCGTGCAAAAAGAGGTCCGTCTGACATTAGCCTAAAACAAATCATAACTTAAGAAATCTTGTCAATAACGCAAACAATATTGCGGGGTGTGTCAAAAAACTTGGTTCGATGTGTTCATGTTTGCATTAAAAATGGTGGGGAACATTTTTAACAATTTCTGTAAGGAATGATAATGTAAAACAAAATTAATTAAATTATGTTTATCACAATGCATATTCCAAACGGAAAAGTTAAAACCTATGTTAAAATATTTATTTGCTTAAAAGACGTTACTAAAAAAATTAACAGTATATTAAAAAACAAAATTGTCATGTTTCAACTCCTTCACTGAGTCGTCATCAGAATGTATAACAGACATTTATACTCTAGATTAATTTTAACACAATTATTCTAATTTGAATCCTGGACCGGACATTTTTCGCCTAGTTGGAAATTTACATCTAATATGATTTATTTACCATTTAGAATAATTGTGTTAAAATTAATCTAGTGTAATTACGCATCCGGCGATTTCTGGAGTTCCATTACCTGTGAATTATTCTGTTGAGCTGAACCAGCTTTCAGACCAGATGCTATAATCATTAAGATTAGCTGGGTGAAAAAGTTCCACCAGATTCGTCCGGAACAGCTCAGATGGTAGAGCACTGTCGGCTTCAGCCAGGAGATCCCTGGTTCGAATCCTGGTCCGGACATTTTTCGCCCAGTTGGAAATTTACATCTAATAAGACATTTATACTCTCAAATTTATACTCTCAGTGAAGGAGTTGAAACATCCCAATTTAGGTTTTTAATATATTTTTAATGTTTTTAGTAACGTCTTTTAAGCAAAGAAATATTTTAATATATGTTTTAACTTTTCTGTTTGGAATATATATTGTGATATGGTTATCAGTGGGCGTTATTTAGAATTCTTACTCATACGTATACATACATTTGTAAACTACGTTTTTCAAAAATTAAATTATCACAGGATTAAGTAACATTGCGCGTCTCTATTTCTGTTTTATCTCACAAATAAAGTTGTAATAGTCCAACAATGTTGGAAATTGCCTCCCGCACTTAAACAAGGTTCAAGCAATTATACTTCAGCGTTAGAATAATTTCCATATCCGTCAAATTCTAAACTAACAACAAAAACCAATGGGTATTCTTTTAAATTGATCACCTTGCAAATCTAAATTACAGAACATGCTCTACGTTTAAACTACAGTTTGGAAAATCGATTTTTTAAGGTATTTCACGCCTCAATTACTTTAAATCACTATAGAATTCAGCAGCTAATTTTCTTACAGAATTTCCTAAACAACGTTGGTGAGATTTATTTTCAGGTGGTTCTCTAACGTTTAGTAGACTTAAAAAAAATTACGCATAATCGAACATAAAGAAATGCTCTTTTTAAGGGATATTGAGAACGAATTGAACTACTCGGATGTGCCAATCCAAAAGCTTCCTTCTTTTTCATATATGTTAGTAATTCAAAAAATTGTTAAACAGTTTAATACTTCTGTAATACACCAACTTTGATTTTCATTTCAAATTTCAGTTTCATTTTACAAATGAGTAAAATCTAGTTAATCTTAATTATAATACTTAATAAAATCAATATATTTATTTTTCCGTTGCACGTCAGCTGCTTGAGAAGGTGAGATAGAAATTGCTTATCGCTGCATGAAGAGTTAGGTACAACAGAACTACGAAAAATCTAGAAAAAAAAAATACCAGGGGGAAATTCCCATCTTCAACTGCAACCCACAATCCATAGTCAAAAACATATATATGCACTTTTGATTACTTCTAGATATAACATCGTAGATTTCCCAATAATACAATAATGAAACTGGCACAAAAATTGTTATTACAGCGCCCCTTCCCACGGAATGTTCTCAAACTCACGTGGAATATGCTGGCCATGCCAAAATCATGTATATAAGAAATGTAAGTTTCGAAATGGGCGAAAAAGGTCCACACCAGGAGTCGAACCTGGGATCTCTTAGCTGCTCAATGCTCCACCATCTAAGATATCCCTTGACGAATCTTGTGGATCTAATTCACCCAGCTAACCTTATTGATTATAGCATCTTGTCTGATATCTGAATCAGCTCACCAGATAAATCGAAGCTACTGGAACTCCAAAAACAATGGATACGTAAACACACTATATTAGTTTTAACACAGTTTTTTACCAATTAGAATAATTGTGTTAAAATTAATCTTGTGTGTATAAGATTCGGTTCAAGTCATATAATTTCCGATAATACAAAGTGGACATACGGACACGGACGGACAGAAAGACATTTCGTATAAATATATTTTTCAGGATCATTCACACCTAAAGCATGGAAATCAACCAAACACTGGAAGTCCATTAATTTCCGAAAAGAATTTCACAAAATTTTCCATCTTCTTCTTTAGAAAGAACAAACTAAAAATATGTAGGGGAGATGGGGGCACATGTGAACAGGGGGCAGATGTGAACATCGCAAATTTTCAATAGTTGTTATAAGTTTTTTTATTTGAAAAAAATTACTAAAGATGACAGCACCTGTAGACATATGGTAAAAATTTTTTGAAGCTTTTCGACATTTTGTTTGTCCTCTGTAGCCAAAACACTGTTTTTAGATCTCAAAAGTAAAATCTTAGTTCCAAGTTGATAAGCGTATAACTTTATTTATTTATTCATTTATTTGAATTTGAGTGTTTTAATATATACTGTGAATACTAATAAATATTTTTAATAAAGTTCTTTTTCTTCTAAAATTGGGAACTGTTAATGATTTATCAATTTAACAGAAACAGCAATGTGGGGCACTTGTGAACAGACAAGTTGGGGCAGATATGAACAGTACACAAGTGTACCAATAATCATTCTGTGATTCTTTTCCTTTCAGTTAACTTAATGATAAATAATGTCAGTTCCATTATCTATAATTTTCCTGAAATAGAAGATATTTTCCTCACATGACGTTGATATTGCATTGAAACTTCATCAAACACATTTTTCAGCAAATACATAAAGAGCAACAAGCTCGTTTACATTCAATTGTAATTTAAATAAATTTAATGTTTTCTGAGATGCAATAAGTGTTATATATTATTTTACTAAATAGTTTACAACAATATTTTTTATGCATTGTTAACACAAAAGTATTACCTTGAACAACTTTGCCAATTTTTCTATTACATTTGTTCTAAACTTGCAATGGTGCTTACTTCCATATCTAAAACAGTTATGCATATGATGCTTTGAATGGAGATAGATATGAGTAATATTTTAAGAAAGTAAAATTTTTAAACTGATAACTACCCTAAAATCCCTATTCTAACCCCTCCCTCTTTCAAAAGCAGAAGAAGCTAGGGGAGAGGGGGGGGGGGAGTTATAGTCGAGATTTTTTTTTTTAAATCATTAAGAAACCCTTCTTCATCTATAATTTACAAGTAAATAAGGCAAATACAGCAGTGGGAATCTTTCGTATTTCGGCAGATTTGAGATAAATAGTATGTAAATGCCCCCTCCCTAAAATTTTTCCCAAACAAAATCTCCAAAGCAAAATTTAAAAGTTTTAATTTCTTTTTTAAAATTCCTTCCTTATTTATTTTTTTTTTCAGCAATACTTAATGAATCATCTAAGCCTCCACCCCCAAAATCTACTTATTTTCATTTATATTCTTTTGTATAAACTTACGTCCCAGAAACTAGAGAAATATATATATATATATATATTTCTTTATGGTGAATTTCACAGGTAATTAACTAATAATTACGATGACAAATGAATAACAGAATAAAAAGCATATCAAAGGATATTTTTTCCTTGTGTTCACATGTGCCCCGCGTGTGTTCACAACTACCCCGCTGATGGGGCACATGTGAACAATTTTTCGAATTTATAAAACTAGTAAAAAATGTAAGAAGAACTATACAGGTGATATTTAAAAAAATACCATGTATAAAAGAAAGTTCTATTTACTATATTGAGTAGGTTTTGTTTATAGAAATTAATCCATTCATGAGAAAAAGCTATATTTATGCGAACTGTTCACATGTGCCCCCATCTCCCCTAATTACATTCATGCATACTTGCTTGATAAATATAGATACTATATTTATGTAACTGTCAGGCAAATACGTTATTGAAAAAGAACAATTTATTTTCTTCCTTTAAAGAGCCATTTCACAAGGAAACACATTAAGAGCTTATTTTGATCTCATTAAATTCCAGTTCCCGCTTTGCTGAAATTCTTTGCTTATATGCAATTGACTTTTTCAATAAAATTTCCAATTATCGGTCTTCTAACTGATTGCGAAATCATATTAACGTAAAATCTTATAAGCAATCTAATAGAGTATTCAGAAACATGGAGGCAAATATTTCCCCCCTTTGTTAGGAATAAATTAAAAATAACATTTAATCTTCATTTTGTTTTATTCCTATATGCTTTAACCAAACTTTTTCCTTATAAAATTTTGAGTCTGTCAAATGCAGGTTTTGTTATAATGTCTTTTTTATCTTCCAAGAAAAACTTAATCAAACTTTTAATCGACTAGCGATTTTAACTATTACGAACTATTTCAAGGCACTAGAGATACTTTAATTACATTTGATTCAATGAACTTTTCTCATTGTGCTAAGTAATTACTTTTACTCGAAAAAGATAAAATACTTCGTTACAAACATGTAAATTACAATAAACTACAAATATTAATCAGACAGGGAAATATTTTATTTTTTAATAAAACGGATTTTTTGCATACAAAAAATGCTTTTCGTGAAAAAAAAATCAATTAAATTAAAAGATTTTTCATGGAAAATATAACAAAAATACAACAAATAATTCCTGTTATTTATAATCTTGTCTTAATATTTTACACTTTTAAATCTGCACAGCTTCAGAAGAGAGATTTTGTAATTTTTAAAAATTAACATATTTGGAACAACTTTAAAAAATAAATAAATTTTATTCTTCAAAAAATGTTATTCAATAAAAAATAATTTACTTTTTTCATTAAAGGAAAAAAAAAGTCCGATCAACGGAATAAAATGGACATTGATGTATGTCTTAAAATACTCAACGGATCCTACACGGTATATTCAGGTACAAAATATACTGTTCGTTGTACAGAGAAAAGGTGAAATTCCTTTTTAAGGGTTTTATCATCCTTGAAATTATATCTAGTCATGAGGAAGAAAAATGGTCTCTATCTCTTTGTTTTCTTTCTTAAAACCCCCTCACTGACAAACACGGGTTAATACGTTCACTAAGCCCCAGATTTCACGGCAATGCAAGCAATATTAAAAAGTAGAAAAAAACAACTTTTAAAAATGAACAAATAATACATGAAAAGCAGCAAACAGCTGTTTTTAGTATACTAGCGAGATTCTTCTTCGGTGCAAGATAGGAAAAAAAGGAACAGCGTACTAGAAAAACCCAGGCTGAGAAAAATGACAGACAAAGACGCACTGGCTTATATACCCGATGCGGGTAGCGAAGGCGCCAAAAACAACCTATGAGAGAGAAGCAGTTGAAAGGACTGGGTGGACAAGTAGCGACATCTACCGGTGAAGGGCAGAAAAAGAAAACAAAAAAGGGGAAATTAAATTAATGCTTTCCAAATATTTGGAAAATCTGGAGTACTAGGTAAGTCATTGTCTAAAGAGTGAGGATTTTTAATGATGTGGTAAGCTTCCCAGAAATCAAGATCAAGGTTAGAGGAACATTTTTGGATAATGATGGCTGAGGTAAAATCGAACCTATGTTGAGAAGACCAAGAAGGTTGAGCAATAAAAGAACGTTTAAGCTCCTGATTTTTAACATAATATTCATGCTCTTTTAAACGAAATCTAAGAGCACGTTTAGTCTGTCCAATATAAGAAAGACCACACTGACAAGAGATCTGGTAAATATCCCAGTTATCTAGGCGATCAACGGGGTGTTTGAGATTTGAAAAAGTGATTTTATTAACAGGAGAAAAAAACAACATTAAAATCAAACCATCTTCAATCTTCAAACCATCTTCTTCATCAAACCATTAGCAACTTGCTGACTGATTTTAGGAAAAAATGGAAACACGACTGAAGTATTAGAGTTGGAATTAGAATGCTTTTCAGAATGGACGGATTTCGTCAATTTTTTGGTGATAAAATCAATTATAATAGAGGAATAACCACGATACACAGCAATAGCTTTGGGGTAATTAAGTTCAACACTAAGTAACTGAGGAGTGGAACAAATATTGGTACCCCGAAAAAAAAAACGTATTGAAAGTAGCGAATTTTTGGTTAGGGGGATGAGAAGAATTCCTGTGAGGTGGGAGACTGACAGCAAAAGGTTTACGAAAGACGGTAGTCTGTAAGACAGTTTCACAACGAATAACAAGGACATCCAGGAAAGAAAGACAGTTATTCGTCTCAATTTCAGAGGTAAATTGAATGCAGGGATCAATGGAATTCATAATAGAGAGAATAGGATTAATATCCGAAATAATTTCAACCAGGACATAAACATCATCAACATAACGAACATAGAACGGAAATTTTAAATTATCAAAAAGTCTGACCTCAAAATAGTGCATATAAATATCACATAAAATTGGACTAAGAGGATTACCCATAGCCAAATCGCCAATAATACGGAAAAAATTACCGTTGAAAACACAAGTATTTTGCAACAAGCAAGCGCGAGTGAGAAGGATAAGTTCCTCTATTTCAAAATAAGAGAAATGGAATTAACAAAACCTTTTCTTGACGCAATCTAAAGCCCCTTCAACCGGAACGTTTGCAAATAATGATTTAGCATCAAAAGAAACAATCATGTGACCCTGCGGCTTAAAATTATGAAGTTTTTTAACAAAATCAAAGAATTCTTATCAGTGAAACAGTTACTGCTCAAAAAAGGGGAAGAAACAGAAACTAGATAATAAACTGAGGAAGAATCTCACTAGTAGATTGGAAACAGCTGTTGCTGATTTTCATGTATTATTTGCGCATTTTTAAACGTTGGTTTTTTCTGCTTTTTAATATTGCTGCACAAAGGCTTTATTTGCTATTTTTAATGCAAACAAAATATTTAAAATAATATAATTCTTTTGATTTAATGTATTTTTGATACATTGAAAAATGATTAATAATTCCAAGGATTGCATTCATATTCGTTATTAAGCTATTTTTATAAAGTGTTGTAAGAATCTTTTTTTCTTTTCAGCATTTAAAAGAAAATGCAGAGAAAACAATATTACAATTTTGCCCTTTTCCAAGATTGTGAGAGGGTTATAAAAGTATGTTTTTGACTTAAAAAAATACTTTACTAAAAAATATATATTATAAAAATGTAATATATATTATAAATATAAAAATATAAGACTTTTGTTTTGTTGGTACCTCGAGGTGTAATCTTAATAGAAAAAATAAAATTGCTTTACTATGTTTAGGTGTAATAAAATTGTACTCTTTCATAATATAATTGTCGACTTTGTATACACGAAGCATGACGTAGCATTTTAACAAATGATCGTATCGGCTTGCGGACAGTGTCATTATATTCACGATTAAAAAATATATAATTAACGCAATCTCACTTTACCTATCTAAAAAAAAGCTGTATAATTCCTTCTGATTTAAAATCGTCCGTTTCATCCAAAAAAAAAAACAAGGTAAAAAACTTTATTTATTTATGTAGCTTTATTATACAGGGTGATTCTAAATGCATGGTAAAAACTTTAAGGGTTGGTACAGGAAACTGTAGCAATTCTTTATTTTAAAGGAATGGTTGGGGCCGAGGCTAATGAGAAAGATTTGGTGGTGCATTCCACATATCATTTTTACAGGCCGCTGGAGTCACGTGATGCTCGAATGCACCAATGAAGGTGTGCAAAAAAAAGCATCACATCACTTTAGCGGTATGTAAAATAGATACGTGGGATGCACCGCGGTAGCCTGTCTTTTTCGTGAGACTCGGTTAGGCGCAAATGAGGCGTTGAAGTACAAAAATCAGGGTGCCAATGTGGAGCTTTTATTTATTTCAAAATTTATCATTCATACCAGAAAAATCTTATATTATCCTTTCGTTTATCTAAGACAGACATTTCAGGATTACGTAAAGAAAAAATTCTTGTTTGAAAATTTCCGGTATGAAATCGAAATTTTTGAATTAAAAAATACGCTAAGCTGGCAAATCTGTCAAATACAGGAAATACACGAAAAGTAACAGAAATTGCCAGTTTTGCGTTTTTTTTTTTTCAAATTAAAAAATTTAGATTTCATGCCGAAAATTTTTAAAAGGAGAATTTTTTCTTTATGTAACCATGAAATAACTGTCTTAAATAAAGAAAATATTAGTTAAGAAGTTTTTTAGTATGAGTGATAAATTTTGAAATAAACAAGGGCCTAATTTTCCCCTTGGTGACTGTGCTCAACGCGTCAATTGCGCCTATACAAAAAATGATTGTTACAGTGTCCTGTACAAACCCTTAAAGTTTGTACTATGAGTTTAGAATCACACTGTATAATGGCGACGTTACCGCAAGGGAAAGCTTACTGAATGTTAGAATATGCTAAACATTCATCAATTGTCTCTATTAAGAAACATTTCCGGACTAATTTTTTAAAGAACCAGGTCATTGTCATAATATCGTAAGGTGGATGGAGCAGTTTGTGGAAACGGGCTGCTCATGGAAGGGAAAAAGCCGTGAACGACTACCTATCTAAAACAAAGTGGTGGGAAACATTCGCGAGCATTTGTACGAAGTCCCACAAAATCAACGATTTTTTACGTCATTGTCATAATATCACAAGGTGGATGAAGCAGTTTGTGGAGACGGGCTGCTCATGGAAGGGAAAAAGTCGTAAACGACTACCTATCTAAAACAAAGTGGTGGGAAACATTCGCGAGCATTTGTACGAAGTCCCACAAAATCAACGATTTTTTACGTCATTGTCATAATATCACAAGGTGGATGAAGCAGTTTGATGAGACGTCTACTCATGGAAGGGAAAATGTCGGGAACGATTACATGTCTAAAACGAAGTGATGGGAAACCTTCGCGAACATTTGTACGAAGTCCCACAAAACCAATGATTTTTTTCTTCGGGGTACGTCAATGACAAAGTGTTCAAGCCCCCCCCCCCTTCACTTTTTAGGGCCTTACAACTTTTAAAGCAGCGAATAAGAGACGTATTGGACTCAAAAACACCGGATATGCCAGCGAAATTGCGGCAGGAATTGGATTACCACATAGACGTTTGCCGTGTCACGAGATGGGTACATATCAAACATCTTTAGAAACCTGTATACATATAGTTTTACTTTAAATTTTTATTTCAAAAATAAACTTATTACTAGTCAGAGGTATGTTTTCTGTTAGTCCCATTCATTTTGAGTCACCCTGTATAACTACTAATATTTTATAAAAGCTTGCAAATTTTACAAATGAGTTGATTTGAATTTTTTTTTTTTTTTTTTTTATATATATATATATATATATATATATAAATGTAAAATTATTCAACAATCGAAACTATTTTCTCTTGATAATCCATTTTAAATCAGTTATAAGTCCAAATTGGGTTTTCATTCATTTTAAAATAGCTCATGCAGGTGAGGCTTAAAATTCTAAATGCCTGGTGGTCTTCCTGGCGTAAAAGTATTTTCCTTTTCTATTATTGATGTACTTAAAATAGTTAATAAAATTTATCTTTTGAAATAAGAATATATTTACTGTTTTCATTAAACAAACGGTTATATTTATTTTCCTCCGAGGCGTAAAATTAAACACCGTTTGAATTACATAAACACTTGAAAGAAATTGCTGCAGCTTTAAATATTAAATAAACCCTAAAATGTTATTATTTGATTTCTTTGAAATATTTAACAATTTATATTTGTATCACGTGTATAAAGTAGAAAATAATATTATTTTAACATTTAAATTCAAAATATGCTGTAAGAAAAAATACTCAGTTAATATAAGGATTTTCTTAACAAAAATACATTTTTTATAGGAATAAATGGTGGATTATATAAACAAACGATATTTATAAACGTTAAAATTCAAACCCTTAATTTCCACATATGAACCAACAAAATTATTTTCCTTTGGTACTTTTCAACATAGTCGAAATATTTTATGAATTTGGATTTTTAACTATTTTCAACATAATTACAGAACGTTTATTAATTCGATTTGGCTGTCTGTGTGTGTCTGCCCATGCTCTAACTCTCGAAAATGTACTCTGATTCTCAACAGAACATTTTCAGCTGCGTAATTGAATTTATAATGTAACAGTAAGTAAATAATATTATTTTTAGAATTAAGCTTAAGTGTGTTAATTTATCCTGTTTGTATGGAAAACATATTTGTTGAACATGCAAATTTTTACTTGAAAATTCATAGCATCTGCAAACCTTTATTACGGATTGAGAAAAAGTATTAATACACTACGTAAAGTTCTCGGAAACATTTCCGAAAATCAGTGGCAGCAAAAGATATGTTACTTTATAAATGCATTTTTAAAATCTTCAAAATATAATGGTTTCTGAAGTTACTAATGATAAAGGACACTATTCAGAATTGTTGGTAACCTACATGAGGTTATTGTATGTTTTCGTTCGTGGTTATATTATAAACGGTGTCCTAAACTGGACTGACTGATTCTGACTGGATAAAATTCAAAAACTTGCAAATGGTGACAGCTGTTAAGAAAATTCTCGCAGGAGGGTTATTAAAGATGTCAGGACTTTTTCTTACTGTGATTCTCTGTACGAATATGAGCGATAATGGGTGCTGTAATCTATAATCGCTAAATAAAGACCCGATTTTTTGGGTTCCATATTCCACCACTGATGCTAAGGAAGGTATTGAAATCTATGAAGTGGGTCCCGAAGTAGAAGATTGCATTGACGACTGAGATACGGTCCATATATTTAAACTCCTTCTTTTGCATCAATGCTGGAAGAAAAGCGAGACCAAATAATTGGACCGGCTTTTGCGACTATTGCCCCCCCACCATCTATCCGTGCAATTTATACCTAAAACTGGGGATTGCAGTAAAAAAAAAATTCTGATATCTTACATAAAACTCCTGCAAGAACTTTTTTAATAGCTGTCTCCACTTGCAAGTTATTGAATTTTAGAATCACTCAATCCGTTTTAGAACACACACTATAATCCTAGATTATGAAAAATGCGTCCATTCTTACAGTATAGGGGAGATGGGGGATGAATGGGATATTTTCACAAAAATAATTATTTTAAGTACTTTATTATAAGTTATTATCAATATTATATATCACATTTCATACATTAGATATTTGACTATATACGTGCACAATATATAGTCTAGATTATTATTATACAGTAAAATATTATAAAATTAAAAAAAAAAAGCTCCTCTCTGTCCCAATCATCCCATAGCAGGGACGAATGGGACACTAATAGGGATGGATGGGACACAAATATTTTCCCCACTGTATCCAATGTTACCTGATTAAGATTTATAATTATAAACTTATATGTAATTATATTTGTAATATATAATCTTATAATATGTCTATTATATCTCAGTGTTGCTAATCACTTCTTTTACTGCAGTTTTAACTTGTAACGTAAACTTCGGCTGTCTATCTCTTCCCTTTCAGCACTTACGACACTTTTTAGATATGAAATGAAAGTAAAAAAAGTCCTTCCGGCCAGTGCCGGGAGGAAGAGGTAGCTTTCATAATCCTTATTTTAAAAAAGCCAATTTATATCATGCAAACACACGAAGCTCAATTTAGTGGAAACCGAATATAGGAGATTCAATACTAATTTTTATCCATATAATGAATGAGAATTTCGCGAAATTAGTCAGCTTTATCCAAGCTGCTTTTCTTTAAAGTAACTTATATTTGGCTGCCAAATTCGGCAATTTCTTAAAGTGCCTGTCATTTTAAGACAACATGGTGGATGGGGCTAAGCAGTGAACTTGGTCGAGACCTTAGTAATTGCTGTGCACATGTTCACTCACATCGGAATCGGTTGATATATACGAGTGCTGTCACAGGCAAAAAATAAGATTTTTCAAAATGTCACCCACATTAGAAATTGAAACTGCTATATCGGAGCCCTTTTTTAAGATAAAGACAAACAAAGAATGCTCGTGAATGCTTATATCAAGGTCAAATACTTAAGAAAGAAACATTTTTCAATTTCTATTTTTTTTGCACCTCACTTTAAATATAATTTGTTTTTAATTTAATGGCCGCCATTTTGTAACAAGATGGCTGATGAATATGGCCAGCGAACTTGGTCGAGGTGTTGATGTATACTATCCACATGCCTTCTTCCATCGAAATAGGCGAATACGTGTGTTATCGCGTGACAAATACAAGATCGTTTCAAAATGTTAGCCATGCTAGAAATTCAAAGTACTATAAATCAACCATTTTTTAAGATATCAACAAAAGAACAAATTTTCAGAAACAAAAACTGCTCCGGAATCTTTGTATCAAGGCCAAACACATAAAAAAAATCTTTTTCATTTTCCAATTTTTTAATACCTCATTTTGAATTTTATATTTAATTTTTTTTAAATGGCAACCCTTTTGAAACAAGATGGCGAATGAAGCTGGCCAACGAACTCGGTCGAGACATTGGTATGTACTATGTACAGACCAAGTTACATCCAAATAGGTTCATAAATACGCCTGTTATCGCGTGACAAAAATTAGGTCGTTTTAAAATATCAGCCACAAGAGAAATTCAAAATGCTATTACTCAGCCATTTTTTTTTAGATATAGACGAAAGAAAAACTGTTCCGGAATTTTTGTATTAAGGTCAAACACATACAAAAAAAAATCTTTTTCATTTTCCAATTTTTTGGTATCTCATTTAATTTTTTTTATTTTTTAATTTTTTTAAATGGCCGCCATTTTGAAACAAGATGTCGGTTCATAACAAGGTTCATAAATACGCCTGTTATTACGTGAGAAAAATCAGGACGGTTCAAAATGTCAGCCACGCTAGAAATTCAAAATGCTATAACTCAGCCATTTCTTAAGATATAGACGAAACAAAAACTGCTCCCGAATCTTTTTATGAAGGTCAAACACATAAGAAGAAAATAGTTTTTCAATTTTCAATTTTTGGTACCACATTTCAAATTTAAATTTTTCTTAAAAATTTAAATGGCCGCCATTTTTAAACAAGATGGCGGGTGAAGCTGGCCAACGAACCCGGTCGAGACATTGGTATGTACTATGTACACACCGAATTACATCCAAATCGGTTCATAAATACGCCTTTTATCGCGTGACAAAATTCAGGACGTTTCAAAATATCAGCCACGCTAGAAATTCAAAATGCTATAACTCAGCCATTTTTTAAGATATAGACGAAACAAAAACTGCTCCGAAATCTTTGTATAAAGGTCAAATACATAAGAAAAAAATATTTTTCCATTTTCAATTTTTTGGTACCACATTTCAAATTTTAAATTAAAAAAAATTTAAAATGGCCGCCATTTTGAAACAAAATGGCGGATGAAGCTGGCCAACGAACTCGGTCGAGAGATTGGTATGTACTATGTACACACCGAATTACATCCAAATCGGTTCATAAATACGCCTTTTATCGCGTGACAAAATTCAGGACGTTTCGAAATGTCAGCCACGCTAGAAATTCCAAATGCTATAACTCAGCCATTTTTTAAGATATAGACGAAACAAAAACTGATCCGGAATCTTTGTGTAAAGGTCAAATACATAAGAAAAAAATATTTTTCCATTTTTAATTTTTTGGTACCACATTTCAAGTTTTAATTTTTTTTAAAAATTTTAAATGGCCGCCATTTTGAAACAAAACGGCGGATGAAGCTGGCCAACGAACTCGGTCGAGACATTGGTATGTACTATGTACACACCGAATTACATCGAAATCGGTTCATAATTACGGGAGTTACAGTGTGACATAGGTCAGATATATATATATATATATATATATATATATATATATATATATATATATACAGGGTGATTCATAAAAGATGGGCAGAACTTTAAGGGGTTATAGTACACTTAAAGACAAATAATATTAAATAGGAGACTAAGGGTCCCAGACGTATTCCCAAGGAGATAGGGGGCATTAAAGTTTAGGGTCCGAAATTTCAAATGATTATAAAACATGGAAAAATTGGTCGATTCGTTTGCGGTTTTTGCAAAAAATTTTCTTTATGCCAGTATTTTCTTGAAATAAAATTTTAAAGTTCAATTTCAAAAAATGCCGATAGGGGGCGCTTTAGACTTTGGAGTAACAAACAACTATTTTTTAACGTTATTTTTTGTATTTCTTTAAATGATTTCGAAACCTTAGACTTAAACTTAAATTTTGATCTAAAAATCTGAGTCCTAACGAGTAGTTAAGTAGCGTAAACTGAAATTTGAAATTTGAAACCCTTCTCCCCCCCCAGAACAAAAATCAGTTATTCCCGATCTTTGTGCCGTAGATTAGGCTCTAACTACTGCGCGTTTTGCTAAAATTATTCTTTATGTCAGTATTTTCTTAAAAATAAATTTTAAAGAAAATTTTCAAAAAATTCCGATAGAGGGCGCTTTAGACTTTGGAGTAACGAACAACTATTTTATACCGTTATTTTTTGTGTCTCATTAAATGCTTTCTAAAGCTTAGACTTAAATTTTCAGCCCAAAATCTGAATCGTTAGACGTGGTTAAGTTTCTGGGGAGAGGGGTTTGAAATTTCTACTCCTGAGCACAGTTCAGATTACCATGTCCACACATTGTGTGCTGTGATACGAGGTAAAAAGACACAAATTAGGATTATGTTACCAAAGCATATTTATTAACATGTAATTACAATAAATGTTCAAAATTGTGACCACCAGAGGTTATGCACGCAGAACAACGACGAAGAATGGAACGGCGAACATTCGCGAAAACATCAGGCTTTTCGAGCACTTCCCCTACAGCGGCGGAAAGTCTGGCGACCAGTTCCTCGGGGGATTCAATGGGTGTCTCATACATAAGAGCCTTCAATCGTCCCCAAAAAAAGAAATCGAGAGGTGAAAGATCTGGCGAGCGAGCAGGCCAAGCAACAGGACCACCTCGACCAATCCATCTGTTCGGAAATGTGATGTCCAGATAGTTGCGGACGTCTCGTACGTAATGGGCTGGCGCTCCATCGTGCTGGAACCACATGACCCGCCGGATGCGCGGAGGAACAACGTTTAACAGGTCTTTCAGCACATGTTGCAGAAATGTGAGGTATGTTTTACCGTTGAGGCGTTCAGGAAGAAGGTACGGTCCGATTAGGTGGTCTCCGAGGATTCCTGCCCAAACATTGATGGAAAAGCGTCTCTGATGAGCATGTGGATACGTAGCATGTGGATTGATATCCGCCCATACATGTGCATTGTGTGTGTTAAATGTACCTTCACGTGTGAAGGTACATTCATCGGTGAAAAGCACAGTTCGTCCAAAATGTGGATTTAGCGCGTTCTGCTGCAGAAACCAGCGGGTGAATTCAATACGATTTGGATAATCCCCTGGAGACAGTTTCTGGACTCGTTGCACATGAAACGGGAGCAAATGTTCATCCTTCAGTACCCTCCAAGTCATGGACTGTGAGGTATCCACCTGCCTAGCCACTGTTCGTGTACTTGTACTTGGCTGCGCCGCTACAACATCCAGAATGGCTTCTGCAACAACTACTGATTCGTCCTTTTTTGCACGACCTGCATTCGACCGGGAAGCGAGAAATGATCCCGTCTCACACAACTGTCTGTGCAAGCGCTCGAAAGTTTTGCGGTTAGGCAACCGCCTGTTGGGAAATCGCTCTCCGTACATTCGTTGTGCCTCTGCACCATTTCCATCTGCCGCTCCGTAAATTAAATGCATCTCAGCCTTTTCCTTATTCGTGAAGGGCACCATCTTCCGATTCATTACTACAGCGACTTACACTTGACTCACCGTTCAGTGGTTTTTATGCCTGAATCGTGTCGAAATTTTGCATACGTGTTCTTCTTCTTCCCCATTTGACATTTGCATACTTTCTGTTTCCTTCTTCACCCGGTGACTAGCGTCAGGAATGGAGCTTTAACGTTTGCATGAGCGACGTTTCCAACTGTGCCAGTGCCTTTAAGAGTGAATTCCGACTATGCAGTCCTTGACGAAAGTTGTATTTTTGCCTCGTATCACAGCACAGAATCGTTGGGCATGGTTAAGTAGTGCAAACTGAACTATGTTCAGAAGTTGAAATTTGAACCCCCTCCCCTCACTACTGAACCACGCTCAGCGATTCAGATTTTGAGCTGAAAATTTAAGTTTAAGTCTAAGCTTTCGAAATCATTTAAAGAAATACAAAAAATAACGTTAAAAAATAGTTGTTTGTTACTCGAAAGTCTAAAGCGCCCCCTATCGACATTTTTTGAAATTGAACTTTAAAATTTTATTTCAAGAAAATACTGGCATAAAGAAATTTTTTTGCAAAAACCGCAAACGAATCGACCAATTTTTCCATGTTTTATAATCATTTGAAATTTCGGACCCTAAACTTTAATGCCCCCTATCTCCTTGGGAATACGTCTGGGAGCCTTAGTCTCCTATTTAATATTATTTGTCTTTAAGTGTACTATAACCCCTTAAAGTTCTGCCCATCTTTTATGAATCACCCTGTATATATATATATATATATATATCAATTTTGTACGGAGGGTGGTTTCGGGGTCTGGGGGTCATGATCGATGAAAATATACCAAAATTTTTTGAAATCGCTTTCCTCCGAACGGCTGCAATAGGTAGCTTTTTTGTAAAGAAAGCTACCTCAAATGTCTTTGAAATACTGCATAGCTATAATTTTTCATTCGAAACTTATTAATTAATATTAATTAGAAGTATTTTAGATATTTTGCACAAATAAAATTGTGTTAGGCGAAGTGCGGGTGGGGATTTATTTAGGCACATGTTCAAAATTCATTATATTTTCCCCATTCGATCAATAAATATATATATATATATTTTTTACAATTTTATCTATTTTGATAAAGTTTCAATAGCAATTTTTTTTTATAAACTATTTAACCTTTATTACAATACAATAATTAAGATTCAACATAATTTTTAATGATGGACGACCTATATAGTACAAGTACTGTTTAATACTAATAATTAACATAAATTATTAATTAATAAACCTATATAATACTTTTTAGTTAATACATAAATGTTTCAACATCTTTACGGATGAATAAGACTGTCCCATTCATCCCCATTTGAAATGTTCGGATCATTCCTATGATACATATATTCAATTGTCCGCCATTTGCCTCAGAAATTATTTTGTCACAATGGTTAATATTCATTCATTTTAATTACCAATATTGAACTTTAAAATAAATAACTACAACATATCTTATTTGTTTATAGTGTATTTATAGTGTAAGATATTTGACAACTTCAAATGTAAAAAAAGTTACTTTTTAGGCAGAGTTTCAGAAAAAGCAACTTTGCTTAAAAAGAAAACAGCCATGTGGTTTAACTTTTGGTTCTAAAGCACACTATGGTAGTACCATATATGAAAATAGAAAGCAAAAAAGAAAGTTCATTGCCTACAATATTGAGAATGTCCCATCCATCCCTTTTCCCATTCATCCCCCAGCTCCCCTACATGTCTTATAAGATTTTATCTAAACAAATGAAAATACGCTAATAGTGTTTAAGATTGATATAATAAACACCTTCAAACAAATTTCTATTTTCCAGTGTAGTTTTACAAAAGAATTAAAAATCAGTTTAATAAATACGCGACTCGTGCCATTTCTTTCATGTTGATTTATTTTCAGGAAAATGGAAAATTAAAGTATTTTCAATCAATTACCCGGTGTAGAAAAATTTTGTTTCATATTGTGAATTAAAAAAAAGAATAAATTAAAATAATTACAATTTTTTAAAAACTTCTTTTTATTTGAAAAAGAAATAGCTTTATGTACAATTTTTTATGAACGTTCTGTTTCATAAAGAAACTTTACACAAAATATAGTTTTCCTATTTTAAATACGAGTAATGTTTATTTATAGAAAAATGTCATTTTACATGAATAATCTGAAACAAAAAATTATAATCATGGAAAAATTTTGAATTTTATACGGCAGGAATTACTTCATATAAAATTAAATAATTAAGATTTAATACTTAAATTAAAATCTTATAGAAAACTTAATTTTTTGTCTGTATTTTTTATTTTAATGTAGAATTACAATTTTATGAGTTCATTATAAACTAAATTTTTCGAAGTGAACTATGTAATGATTTTTAATTTGAATTAAAAATTAAAAGCCAACAATAAAAACGCCGCATATTATATATTGATTACATATCTTAAAGCTGGATTATGTAAAATCATTTGCTTATAATCGCACTTTTTTTTACAATTTTTGATGAATCTTTATTTCTAAGTTTATTTAATTATTAAATCTTACCTTTTTGAGTTAAAATTTACGTTATTCAAAACTAAAATAGTTATTAATTAAAATTTAAATAGTTCAAACAATTTCTATAAAATAGACTACAAAAATAGTTACTTAAAAAACTAAAAAAAGGCATTTTTGTAATGTATTCATTATTATTATTATTATTTATAATTAATTTACAACATTTAACAAGCTGATTTAGATTTTGAAATTGCTTTAATTATATAATATGAATATGTAACGTAATACTTAATAGCACAAAATGGAGCAAAAAGTTCAGCATAAGCTTAAATATGATTAAACAGAATTGTGAATAGGCAACGCCTTATTTAATTATACTGCGCAATTTTAATATTGCCTAAAGTTTACTTGGAAATACAGCATTTAGAATCTTTATTTTGATGAAAATGAACAAACGACAATTAAACTAGTCGTTGGGGGGGGGGGGGTCGTAATACACTACAATCAGGGATATGCATAATATAAAATATGAAAATGAAACATGCGTAAACTATTTATAAAATGCATCGCAATTTCTCCAAAAAATTTAAACGTATTTGTTGTCAATTTGTTCGGCAGATAGAGTGTTTAAAATCGTACCTTGATGACATCATACACTTTAAATGTTCTATTACTGATTTGCGTAAAAGAAGCAAACATCCTTATAACTCCTAAAATGATAATCATATTAACTAACAGTTCACTGCCTTGTATTGTCTCATTTCCAAATAAAATATATATTTGAATTGAAATTTGAATGAAATATAGTGTCATGAAAAATCGAAGAGGGTGGAAAAGACGATTACAAATATCTAAGCAACGTATTATCCGATAGACTTCATTATTTATACAAAATTTACGTTTTTTTTTTTTATTTTCTTTTATATTCTCTCCTTTAAAAAATCAATATAAAAAAAATATATACTTTTTATCAGAGCGAATATTTCGAGAGTCAGAAAAAAATAGTTCCGTATAATCGAAGTTACTGAAATTTAATTGACTTGTTTTCATTATTACATACTAAGTACACACCAAATTTCAAGTCTCTATCTTAATTTGTTTTGGAGATAGAGCATTTACGGGCACAGAGACACACACATACAGGCAGACGGACGGCAATTTCTTTTTTCTAAAAATATTTTTTTGAGATATCCGCTATCTGTAGCGTGTAAATCCTTTGAAAATCTATTTTCGAATTTTAAAACGTTTACGAGACTTACCCTATACTACGCATGATGGGTAAGTAAAAAAATGTTTGATTTACAGATTTAGCATAATACGATTTTTACAATTTTTTTAATTGATACATTTGATAATTAAGCATTGATTAAGCCCTCCTAATACGTTATACTACAGATATTTTTTAATAGTATGATTCATGTGGCCTTTTAACCCCTTGAGGTGCGGTGAGATATATTATATCCTACTTATGATTAATGAAGATTTGCACTAGAAAAATTTATTAAATTTTCCCTTTTTAGCTCTGGTGGAAAAAAAGGTCGTAAAATATTTATCGGTATTTGAATATTTTAGAGTTAATTAAATTTTTTTTAGCGGTGACACAAGATATGTTTGTAAACAACTGTTTTCGTGTGTAGATTTTACCCCCCCCCCCCCACAAACTTTCTACAGTGAGAGAATCTGGATAAGAGATATAAATAATGTCAAAATATTTCCTTTAGTAACCTGTAACACATGTGTTAAGATATTTTTTCATTTAACTTTTTATCTTGACAGAAAATGTTTACGTTTTCACAAAGCTAACATGAAAATTATTTTTTTGGGGCTACTTTGTGCTAGTTTACGATGCTACTTTTTGGTTCCGGAAATAGCCTGAGTTTCTCAGAAATGCCTTTTATACAATCAAATCTTTTAAAAAAATGTATTAAGTAACATTTTTTTTCAAATGTTGCTTTAGCAAAATGTTACAGTAATTATTTTTGTTCCAGTTACTGAGGATAACATGATGAAAACTGTTTCTCGTGTCTTTAATATTAGCATTTGGCTTATTGTGTTTAAATGTTAAAAAAAGCATTTGTTTATCAAGTTTGCGGTGTTAATACATTAGCAGATGCTATTGCAATCAATTGCTAATTGGTTTCAATATTCCAACATATGAATTGTATTCATTTTATATGAAAATAAGTGAATGGACCAAAGATACCCCCTGCAGTGGCTACTTTGTTCTAAACTTTAAAAAAATGGTTAAAAAAAAAAAAATAGAAAATTGCCTCTCTAAAACAATACCGTTTGATTCATTGTTTCCTGTTAATTGATTACAATTCAATTTCAATGTTGAAAAGTCATATATAATATTTTTTTTTAATAATGGAAATGTGAGTAGAACCAGGAAAAAGTATACCAAAGTAGTTCGACGGTAATTAGAATAATATAATACTACCTGCAGATGCTTTTATCGCATTCGATCTTCAAGTAAGCAATAAAGCATGATTTATTCGTTTTCAAAGAAATATTTTAGCATATTAGCGTGATGTTACCACACATTACTCATGAACAAGTTAACATGGGCACATGTTGCACGTCATTCTGCGCAAATTGTAATGACAAAATGCACAAATTTTTCGGTTTTCTTACATTCAGATTGTCTGTGTTGTTGATAGTTCATATCCATTTTCAAAAGTTCACTTATAATTGTCCTTGTTAATCGGGTCAAATTTGATACATTGAGATGCTTTTTCATCTATGGAGCAAGACGATTTTAAATTAGCTTTATTGCTAACTTCTTTCTGGATAATCCTTTTTCGGATTTTAGATCCATGTTATGCACTTATATAGCATGTGCATTCACAAAACTGATATGTTCCATACCATAAAGCTCACAAATTTTCCCGTTTTGTACATTCAGATTGTCTGTGTTGTTGATTGTTCTTATCCAATTTCAAAAGTTCACTTACAATTGTATTTGTTAATCGGGTCAAAGTTGATACGTTGAGATGCTTCTTCATCTATGGGGCAAGACGATTTTCACTTAGCTTTATTTCTAACTTCTTTCTGGATAACCCTTTTTCGGATTTTGGAGCCGTATTATGCAATTATATAGCATGTGCATTCACAAAACTGATATGTTCCATACCATACAGATCACAAAGAGGCATCGGCGTGTTTTCCTACTGCATGGCATGTTATTACAAATTTCATGGAATGGTTCTACGGCTTCTTTTGTGGAATTATAAAATTCTATCATTTCTTTTTTTCTACTTTCTTGATTAATGTTTGGATTTTCGTTGAAACTAGACAGAACAATAAAACACTTATTTGAATAGTATAATAGAATAATGATAGACTTGTCACATGACTCAAAAAATTTCCGAATATTTCCATACTATTTACTTATTTGATACATCGAGGTTTACACTTCTAGAATCAAAATTGGAGTTCATATTTTCATTTTGTTAGTTTTAGGATTCAAGCATTGTGTTTTCTTCATTTTTATTCTCAAAGGATAATTCATCATTTTCATCTCTATCGCTATCTGTGATTTCGTAATTTTAAACTTCAATAAAATCTTCATTTTCTGATTCATTCTCAGAAATAGAATTTTACCCACCACTTATTATAATAGTTCCCGGATAGCCTGGGCTCAACCCCAAAAATCTCTTTCAAAAAACATTTTGACATGTCACGGCAGCACAGGAAAAAATCAAAGTCAGATTCTCAAATGCAAATGTTAGTAGTAACCATTCGATTGCAAGACGAATATTGTTCTGAAAACGACATGTGCAAAAATATTCTGGGAAGAAAAAATATCTTTAAGTGTAGTAGCTAAGGTTAAATGAAGATACTGAGTAGCACAACCTGTTACCTGTTGTGGGGGAAGCAGGTCAGGGTTATTTGTTATGGGCTTCGTCCAGGAGACAAAGGGGTAACATTCTAGCGTTAATATTCAATTAGACCTTGATATATGATGCCGCATTTTCACATAATTTTGACTTTTAAGTCCCTGAATAATAATTTTTATTTTAGTGCATATTCTTTTTTTTTTTTTTTTTTTTTTTCATATACTGGAAAGCATCCCATTGCATGACTGTATAACAATATTATGGAAATAAAAAAGTTTTTGACGATGTTGATGGTCTAGATGTAACACGAAATTCCTTACCATCCCGTGTCCCTGATGTTGTATTTTAAGTTTGGAGCTGCCAGTATAAAATTGTTTCAATAAAAATAGTTCGATGTATTTTTTATCGAAAATGGGACTATTGTTTTATATAAATATGTAGCAAAAAATTAGTAATAAAAATATGTAGCAAAAAAATCAGTTCAGATGCAGCGACAGAATTTTTTTCAACCTTTTCCTCATGCAGAAGTATGCTAGAGAAATAATGGCTAAAATTCTTCTACAGAAAATTTACTGTAGAATTTAAATCAGAATTTAAATATCAATTATAAGCATCGTGGCTTTATTGGTATTCTTACTGTCCCCAATCTTTATTCTTGCACTTTTCAAGGAAATTATTTTTTTTTCATTTAATCCAATGTAAATAACTGTTTGTAAAAATCAATGAACATTGTATCTATCTCTTAGTCTTAACGTGGTTTGCCTAAAATATGTGGTAATTTTCCTTACTATCTCTTTTTTCCTTCCGTCCCTTTTTTCCCTTACCGCTCCCTTTTTTCCTTACCATCCCTTCCTTAACAACCCTTGAAGACAACGTTATAAAGAAATTTTGTACTAAAAATACTACATTGCTATTATTTCTTATTTGAATGTTCTGTGGGTACTATGCAAATTCATTATAAGTAAAAATTTAGAATAAAATAATAAGTTAAAGAGATAAAACGGTAAGGAAAATTAAACTCGCAAGTATAACTTAAACTTCATTTAAATAAAACAATCGTCGTTGCTGATCATTTTTCTTTATTTTGAAACGTTAAGGTATTCGTCTATAAGTTTAAAATGTTATTTTATTAAATTTAATTTCACCAGATTATTTTTATTCCTGAAAGTTAAAATTTTGTGAGAATGTCTCATATGATGGTACTGGTTCGGTTTAGGTTCATTTTGCTTAGGTTATAGATGCATCTTTCTGTGCAGTGTGTTTAACATATTTTGTGATTTATTCTATTATTTAAAATTTCACCAACTCAACATGCAAGGAAGATTTTCTTTGTTCATGTATCACTGCTATGACGCGCTTTTCCCATTATCCGTAGAAGTTTTATATCTCGGCATCTATGAGATATAATTTTACCAAATTTAAATTGTAAGCTAGTTATTAAAATTAATTTTGATTTAATTTTGTCTTTATACGCTCTATAAGTGGCGCAGGTATCCTTTATATTTACGACTAACATTATAGCAGTATGTCAGTTTCTATAGGTAGAAATGCACAAAAATGTATATATCGAGTTATAAATAAAATATGTTTGCTCAATTTTTTTATTTGAATATACAATGTGAGTCGCCGTTCAACTGTGCCCCCTTTTCTTTTACTTGTTACTATGATCACGAGATAAATTCAACGAAATGTCCTGAACGTCATATTTGTCGGTGTGTAGGAGTGCTATTCAAATAAATTTGATATAATCAAATAAATAATCATAAAACGAGTAATATTCCACTTCCCTATATCCATGTTTTATTTATTAATGTTTTCCGCATCTAAAAATTAACTTCAACTTTCACTCCTTTCGTCACCATCTACGTGAATTTTGAAAATTAGTCGCCAACAACAATTGTATTTCTTATATTCGTCAGACTAAGACTATGTATTTTATAGTTGAAAGTACTAAGGTATTAAAATAATTTAACATCTTTTTATTATTCTGTCATCTTTTAAGTAGTTTTGCACATAGTGTAAGTTTAAGTTCAAATAAATTTTATTTGAATAATATAAAAGAATTTTTGTGGTGACAGCAGCATACTAGTTACATGTTAAAATAAAAAAAAACAGCTTTTAGCATGCTATGAATGTTTTAAATTATGTTTAATTGTCATGAATGCTTTGAACGTGTTCAAGTTTACCCGGATGCTAAAACGCATGTATATCAAGTATGTTTCAAATATCAAGGCAGTCGCCTTTATCCATAAAATCAAATTTTGGGAAATCGCAAAAAACCTCTAACAGCATCCATTGGTTTTCATTGTAAACGAAGATGATAGAATGCTAGCAAAGATATATAAAACTAGATTTTTTTTCAAATTGTCGTGCTAATTTTATGCACGTTTACCAATAGTATAGATTGATAGATAAAACACGATTTTTAAAATTTTGTATAAGGCAAGTTTTGAAACTCTCATGTCCTCAAATAATTAGATCAAATATTGTAGATTTGGATAGGTACCATATATTCTTTTATATCAAAACCTATGTTTTATTTTTTTTTTTTACTGTATGTTTTTTTTTCTTAATTGATAATATTAAAATTGTGATAAAGATACATTTTAATTTCCAAAATATTAAGAAACTTATAATTATATTTAACAAACAACCGAAAACCTAAATTTTACTCGCTTTAATATGAAATGTGCTTCTTGGATTTGACTGCTTGCTTCTCTTAATAGATAATAGTAAAATTGTGATAAAAATGCATTTTGAATTCTAAAATATTAAAAGATTTATAATTATAAGTACGTTTAACAAACAAACAAAAGATAAATTTTGCACGCATTAATATGAAATTTGACAGCAAATCAAAAATGCCACAGTAACACGATACTAACGAGCAATTATAAAACATAATATGATACAAAAATATATACATTTTCACACTAATGAAGAGGCCCAATTTCCGTCGATTCTATTTTTCTAAAGTCACGAACATTTCAATTTCGCGCTTTTTTCAGAATATAAAGGTTTTTAGTTGAAATAAATTGAAATATATATCATTTATTATATCCATATTGCATTTACTTATGTCGCAACATTCTTGGTAATTTGAAAAATTAGAATTCTTTAAAAAAAGAATTTGAAAATATCTGGATTTTTTTGTTTCATAAAATGAAATATAACTAAAAGTTTTCCGTAATAAAATAAAAATGCAATTGGAAATTAATCTAATACAATCATTACTTTCGGAGCCATTGCTTTTTAACACTTTCGAACATAGTTGAACAGTGTAAATTTATTCTGTTTGTCTGACCGTTCTCTAACTCACGTAAGTAAACGCGGATTAGCATGTAATTTATATATGTTATTAAAGTTTAGAATGACATGTTTGGTATTTAAAATTAACTGTGTAGCATTTATAGTTCGCTTACTTTCGAAGTCAAAAGAATTATACTATGCTATCATGCATTGAAAAAAAATCGTTTGAAATGTATTTTAATGATGTTACACTATTGTAAACATATTGTAAGTGATATAAATTACTGAGGTGTATTAAAAGATGTTGACTGCATAGCATTTATCGTTCAGTTACAAGGACAAGAAAAAAATTTCGATTTTAGTTCTGTCTATGAAGAATAATTCTTGGAAGTATGATTTTAGCTGTAGAATGCGTTTTTTAAAATTTAACTCATATTTGGATATTATTTGGTATGTATGGCTTTTGGTATTTGTGGTGTAATTACTATCATAACACAAGACCCTTTTATTTCAGCATCAAAGCATATTCATTTTACTTTCGATATGAGACGCCAAATTTGCTTGTTTTCCCTATTTCCATTTTATTCTAATATGACGTCTTATTCAATTTTTTTTTTTCCTTTTTCACGTGAAAATCTTTTAAATTTAAATTAACGGTTTAGAAGAAATTATTTTTCAGGGTATTGATTTTCTTAGCAAAGGTAAAAGAAAAGTTGTTAAATTTGATAGAAAAATGTCATTATTTTTCTTTATGAATATAAAGAACACTTGAATTTATAAGTAAAATATTTGAATAAAATAAATAAAACATAGCCTGTCTTTATTTCTGAGTTAAAATCCACCTATATGTAAAGACACAAATCCATTAATTCATCCATTTGATGTTGATTTCACTTTAAACAACTACACATATTCTCACATTTACGATATTTTTAGGTGAAGTACAGTTGCTAGGTAACAGATAAAATAAAATAAAATAAAATATGCACATTTAAAAAAAGTACAAAAGGAAATGTTTTATATTATTAGACTACATGTTTAAAATCTCTCCATAAGTTATACACCGTATTTAAAAAATCTGATAAATGTATTGTGTAAATTTCAAACTAATAGGCATAATATAAGACTTTTATTGGGAAATTTCAACATCCATAATTTATTATTTAAGTCTATTAATCGTATGAGCCATTTCCTTTCAACAAATAAAAATTTGAATTTTTCTAGAAAAGCATCATTGCGCAAAATAAAATATTCTATATTTTCCGAACGAATAAACCAAATATAACAAAAAATATACAGCTAAATCAGGGTACCTGAACAACATGTCCGCTTGATTTCATGTTAATCGGGTGCTTTTTGTGGCAGTTATCGCAGAACAGACAGACAGACAAACAGACAGACGGAAAACAAAAATGTTCGTGTCTCCCCAATAAGCCTTCATTGATGTTTCAGAAATTAGTCTTGTGTGTTCTGTGCTGTTTCGGTTTGCTCCTATATCTCCCAACTATATCTCTAAAAAATGATGGACTTTAATAATTGCCAATAATTTATCATATGCAGAAATAAATAAAAATTATTAAAATATGTAAAACAGATCAGAAAAAAGAAAGAAAATTTCTGACATAATCAAATTGCATTATTTGAATTTCATGATAATATATGGTGGATTCTACGATATACTTTACTAATTTTGCTCTGGAGATGTAACTGACATACACCAAAAATTTATTGTGTGCATTTAAGTTTTATACATTATATTTAAATATTAAGAACTAAATTTATTCCAACGTTCATTTTTTTTTCACTTCACAAACCATATATATCGAATTTCTCAATACAACATCTTACTATTTAGTGCAAGCGGTTTAATTAAGTTTTTCCTTTATATTCTTTGCAAAATCTTTCGACTTTTGCAATAAATTACTCATTTCAATTCCAACAAAATTCTATAAAGCATAGTATATAACGTTAATTACTTCACATTCAATGAACTTTCTATTTTTTTCCGATGAAATAAATTGCTTATTTAGAAACGGTATAAATTATCTGGTGCGGCTCATACATAATAAAGCTTTAAAAATAGAAAGTCTCTTGTCGTAAGAGAAATTGCTTTTTTTATGAAATGTTATCTAATATAATGAACAAAACTAATACATAAGTTTAAATTAATTTAAGTTAGTATTAAAAAGAATATCTAAAATTAATTATATATTTTTAAAATAGTTTTAAAAGTATTTATGATGAATAAATCGTAATAAATGTAGCAGTCTATATCAATGATCATTCTTAATAAATAATTTTGGAATAAATTTTATTACTGTCAAAGTTTCATCTTTATATCCCATGTAGAATTTTGAGATGGTTTGAGGGGGTGCGGGGTACATTTTAAACTATTTTATTTTAATTTATCGAGTTAAAATTTTGAAATATTTTGTGATCGCTAACCGTATCATTTGTAAATAAAATCAGATGATAAATTTTCTCATAATAAAAAAAATAATAAAATTTAAAATTTATTAAAAAAGTGGGGCAATTTAAAATGATTATAACTCGAAGTATTATTTGTAGAATTTCATTATTTTTTTCATTTAAATAAACAGAAACTTATAAGTTTTAATTTTGATTCAGCATTTTTAAAAATATTAAAATGATGTAACGTTTTCAAAAAAATCATATTTTTAAAAGTAAATATTTCTTTTCAAATTTGCTGAATTAAAATTAAAGTAAAACAATTGAAAAAGAAATATTCCAAGTGTGAACCTTTATCTTTAAAGGTTCTTGACTTATAACAATTTAAATACGGGGAATGGTGAAAACAAAATGAAGAAAACGCATTTTCCGAAGAAGTCGTTTCCATGACAAACATTGCTTGAAACCGAGATTTTGAAAACAAACCAAAACGAAAAAAATAATATCTCTTGTTCCAATTAAAATAGAAATCGGATTTAAACACCATTTTAAGCAGAAAAATAAACAGAGAAATGTTTAATGTTATAAAAGTTGTTTTGAAAATTTGAAAAAAAAATGTGTCTCGGAACCCGTAATACACTCCTTGTTTCAATTCTTGCAAAATATTCTAAGGAAAATTATATATTTTAATTACTTTTTACATTCAATGAGCTCCTTCCTTTTATTTGTCGGATTATTACTCATTAAGAAACAGATTTAAATCAGTATAAAATCAGTTTCTTTTACATTATAGCATTTTTACTTTTCTCTATCTATAATAGAGGACAAATATTGTAATATTACAGAAGCAGAAATGTAAGATAAAATCAAAGTTAGTATGGTATTAAATTAATAATATTGAAGTATTAACATTTGTAACTACGTTTTGAAATATTGAGATGCATGGGATAGAAGAAAGTTTTGGGATTGGCATATCCCACTAGTTATTGATAGATTGTCCACTAACAACACCAAGAAGCATTTTTATATGTTGAATATAAATTTTGCATTCGAATTTTTTTTTTTAATTTGTTAAAAGCAGTTCTTTCTTTTTAGCCACACAACAGTGGTTAATAGACATAGAAATCGTCAAAACTTTTGCTGTTTACAGCAATTTTTTTGTAATTATTATTTCAGTGTTTAAACACGTAGTTTGATAACATATTTGTTAAATTTGTGTTTTATTTATAGAAATTTATTTATTTATCTATCTATTGAAGAACAATTTCATTTCGTTCTGGAATATTAGCCGGAAACAAACGCTGAAATATTTCTCTTCATTTAAGGTCAAACGGATTTATCTTTAGAGCAGAACGCTATACAGGGTGTCCGGTCTCAACGGTGTCCAATGGCTAATTTCTAACCGTTAGTCATAGACATATAGTTCCAATTACAAGAATGTTTTAAATCAGGTAAAGAAATATTTTAAAAGCGATTTAGGTCAATAAAAACATTTCTTAAAAAATTACGAAATTTAAATTTTTATATGGTCCCCCGGTCCTACAAGTTATATTTAGTGAAATTTTCCTTTTACACTGACAAATACTACAAAAAAAGTACCGTTAATCTACGATTAAAATTGACCGAGTAAAGCTGTTTAAAGTTGGAGGATATTTTTTGCTGCAAATTGGGGGTCATTCACAAATTTAGTCGAAATATAATTTCGTCAGATATAAAAAATGTTTGGGAGTAAAATTAACATTGCAATATAAATTTAAAATCTTTAATCATTCTGGCATATTAATGGAAAATATACAATTTGTAATAAACATTTAAGAAGAAAGGAAAACAGAATTTTTGTTAAATAAAATTATTCTAAATTAAAAGCCTCAATTCTTTACAAAATGATACGTATTTTAAAATATTATTAGGTTGCACAAGCCTGCAAAAGTTGGGTTATGTCATGTTTTTTAGCTTTTGTTAATTGATTCTTATAAATTCTGTAGCGCTGAACCCGAAATTGACCTTCATTTTTAACTATCATACAAGGATTTTTCGCAAATTGCAAATTTGAAAGTTAAGAAATTTAATGTTAAAATTGAATTTCCTTCCCCATCTCATTGGACCACTCAGCTGTTTAGCTGTAAGAATCCCAGGATAAGCAAAAATATCGAATACATTTTTTAATAAAATAAAATAAAATAAAATAAAAAATATTTTACATATGTTTTATAGTATGAGATTTTCGCTATATTTTAACTAAGACATTTGTGATTTGCAAAAAAAATTCTAACGTGATGGTTAAAATTAAGGTCATTTTCAGATTCAGTGCTAAAAAGTGCGTAAAAATCAATTATCAAAAGTTAAAAAACACAACCATCTCCTCTACTTTATAGTATTCGATTTTTGTTATTCTTTAAATTTGAAAATTTATGATTTGCGAAATATCCTTACATGATGGTTAAAAATTAAGGTAATTTTCGGATTCAGTGCTAAAAAATACATAAAAGTTAAAAAACCCAACAATCGCAGTCTTGTATTATCTAATCTAAAATTTTTCTTAATCTCCTTGGCAGAAATCTATCCGAAATTTTTTGTGTTATCCTGTAAAATAAGTATAAATGGTAACCACCGAAAATCTTAATAATATTAGATTGTTATCGGATTTGCGTCAGTATGTAAAATGCAATCTCGATCGGATATTTAAAAGTGGGTTAAAGTTCGAGTAAAAATTTAGAACTGGAAAAACATACATACGATTGTTGAAGTAACATAAAAACTTATAAAAAAACATAATTTTTGTTGAAAGAAATCATAAGAGAAACAGTCTCAAATCCTGACAAAATAAAACATATGTTATTTTAGCCAATTTGAGACTTAATCATAATACTTGTAGGATTTTTTTTCAAAGCGCAGATACACATGAAGTAAGATCTTCGAATACTTTAAACACTTGGTATATGATCCATCAAAGCCAAGCCGAACTCATTTGTTTTCAGAGTAGAAAAGTGGCATAAGTCATGCATTTTTAAAGTTTCATAACTCGCTCAATTTTAGCGGTATATGAATGGGAATTTTTTTTGTCTTACTTGTCAGTGTAATAGGAAAAAATTACTAAATATAACTTATAGTACCGGGGGACCGTATAAAAATTTAAATTTCGTAATTTTTTAAGAAATGTTTTTATTGACCCAAATCGCTTTTAAAATGTTTCTTTACCTTATTTAAAACATTTTTGTAACTGGAACTATATGTCTATGACTAACGGTTTAGGAATTAGCCATTGGACACCGTTGAGACCGGACACCCTGTATAGATAGATCTTTTTTTTATCATGTTTAAAAAATATTTTAGAAATTATAAAGAAATGTGCAAATTGAGATGCAGTTTTCAAACAAGTTGCATTTGAAAGCACAATTTTTTCCTATTCGGCGATATTAAAATTAAAATTATGTGATATTTTGTAGTGAATAAAAAGAAGGAAATGGATTGCTTACATAAAAAAAAAACTTTGATAAAACATAACTGTTACTAACGACATGTTTTTGTTTTATTATATAGATTTTATAGAAAAATCAGATTGTTGTGCCATTTTGTAATATATTTCTTTTTTAAAATATAATATTAGACAAATTATAAATTCGCAAACTTTCACAGCGTGTAAATTCATAAATAAGTGTAAATTAGTTTCCATTAACTGGTTGCAGGAAAGATTTTGATTGAGATTATTAAATTTACCAAACAGTTTTCCAAACCTGAGTCTTAAACGATAATTTAGAAAAAATGAACTTTCAATTTCAATTTATCTAACGATTTTTTCTTCATTACCTAATTTTACTTATATTCATGGTACACCATCTCTATATATGTAAGAACATCTTTCAAAGATTAGAAAATAGTATTTTTCTGAAGAAAAATGTATTTTTTAAAAATATATATTTTTAAGTTACAAATTGCATGCATCTAGAAACCAATTATATAAATCCATTTAAACCAAATAGAAGATATATTTTTTAAAATAATTATGAATTTTGATAGTTACAAATTGAGTTTTCTTCATTATATTTCAATGCATGTTAATTATGCAATATACAAGTAACGATAAGTCGCATGCAATGCGTGATAGATTAATGGATTTTATAGAAATTAAAGTTATGTTTAGTTTTAAACCTTTTAAAAGAGGTTAAAAATATAATAATAAACGTTGCAATAACTCCGCATGTTAATTACTGAAGTAACGTGCAAGGAATGCAGTAAATATTCATTATAATTATATCTTGAATATTAAATTGCAATTTTTTTAATGTATTGGATACCACATTTAATGTATACTTCCAGAAATATTTGTCAGTTTAATCCATCATAACATTTTTAACTATTAAAAATAAGCAACACTATTATTTTAAATAAAATTTCGAGGCTTGATTACATCCAGATAATCTGCATTTCAAGCAAATTGAAAGCAAGCTTTGCTGAAAATAAGCTTGTTTTAAAATACGGATTTTCTTAGAATGCTCCTACATCATACTAGTTTGATTACAGAGCATGAGACTGATGATATTTTACAATTAAATGATTTCTTCTATTAAAAAAATCATTTGTATATCCCATTTTAATATTTGCTTACACATATGTTTTGTACGGGAACTTCGCTTTTTAATTTGTTTTGGGAAAGCCTGTCGGATTTTTATGTTACCTTTATAAATTTATTCCACAATTGTATGTTCTTCTGCTAATCCTTTTTTTAACATTATTATTATTATTGTTATTATTTTTATCTATGCTTTATCTTTCGTAAAAAATTAGTCAGACACCTAAAAATGTGTTTAAGATAAACAATACTGCTTAATGCTTTTAATACTGTCGTTGTATTGCGTAAAGTTTTTTTAACTGGGACACATGAGACAGTCTAATATACGATAGCGTGCTACGCATCAAAAGATCAGTGCCTGATTTACGGGAGGGTATTCGGGGCACGGGTTTTCAGGGCCCCTGGTTTTGAAGGGCCCTCAAATGCTGCAGAAAAGTTTTTCAATTTTTGTCCCAAAAAATCTTTTAACATCTAATGGAATTTTACATTCCATTCTGCAATCTATTGTATTCGTAGTGCATTTCTATAACATCGTATATTTTCCGTGAAACATACATATTTAATTACTTTGTTATAGTGAATATTTTCGTTTAATCTTTATCACTTTAAACATGTATTGTATTTTTAATTATATTTACTCCTGTTCCTGTTCTTGTCAGATTATTTGGGGGTTGGTGAGCGTAGCTCGTAGGTTGTAGAACCCCTAACATTTTAAAGAATTTTAGATTGATATTGCGTAATATTTATTCTTAGTTACTGAATACTTTATCATTCCAGATATATAGACTAGCATAGGAAAAGATAATTAGCACCACACAATTTATTATAAAACATCTACTCATTTAAATTTCAAAATTTGAAAAGAATTATTTAAAAGTGTATTAATGATTATCAAATTTAATTTTTAAATGGATATTTTAAAGTAAGTATTAAAGTCAATAGTGGTTATTTTAGCAAATACATTTTTCAATATATTTCTTTTACTCAACCCGTTTGTAAGCAGCGGTGCAATGGGGCCCCCGAACCATCTGCACCTGGGACCTCCAAACTTGTAAATCGGTCCCTGGGCGTTTAAAGGGCTTTAAAGTTAACGTATGCGATTGTTGACTCAAGTTGATTTTCAATTAGGTACTCCTACTTGGCGTGCCATAAGTAAAAATTTGTATAACCAGTATAGTAAAAAAAGAAAATATCTCCTGCAGTGTTTTTGGTGTTGTTAAAAATCACTTATTTTAACATTCAATCATAAAACAGCAAACTTATATAACTTCACAACGTAAGTTAGGCCATATGTTTTTATAAAACAGTGTCTGCACTGAATTTCTTGTATTTTTTCATTGTCTAATCTCTTCAGCTAACATACTTTATGCAGATATAATACAGTTCAATTTAAAGGAGAGACACCGTACAACATTCACACACAATCAAATCTGAAATAAATAAGTTAACCGTTTTATGTTACTTTTAATGCAAAAGAAACACACAGAGTCTATAAGTAAGGAAAGGAACATATTTTAGAGATTATTAAATATATAAGTGTCAGTCTATTTCTCGTGTAGTAAACTTTATCACTTCTATAGAAATATTTGCTATTTGAAATATTATTTTTATCTTCATATTATTGGCATTATCCGTCAAAGTTCTACCCGGTCTGCTTTTAATGTATGCCATCATGGAAGTATTAGACAGCATGATTCCTTCTGATCTCAACACTGTCAGTCGATTGGTCTGGATTTTTTTTTCATAAAAATTTATAAATCTTTGTTTGTTTAAAAATCACTTTGACTATAAATAAAATTTTACATGCTGCTTTGGGGCTAAGAAACTCAAATTGGCTACATTTTTCCTCTTGGATCTTATCAAGTGTCTTATCTATTTCAGATGTTTCATTCAACATAATTAATCACTCCCATTGATTCACCTCTCTTGGTTAAATTTTTTTACCATGAGTAATTTAATTAGAAGGACGGATTTTGAATACTGGTGTAAAGCATTATATCATGAAAAGACAGTTTGTAAAAATACCATTAAAAGTGGAAAAACGGAAGCATTTAAGAAATAATCATTCAGTCTAAGAAAGATATCCTACTACTACTAGAACAGCAAAAGCAACAATTGCGGAGTTTCGTGAGTATATTTTTTTCTACACTACACTAAAAAAAGAAAAAAAAAAAAAAAAAAAAAGGACTAAAATACGGAAATTGTACTGACAATTGAGACGCCAGTACTATTTCCGTATTTTAACGGATGTTTTCCCCGTAAATTCCATATAAACGGAATTTTTTCTGTAATTTATGGAGGAAAATATCCGTTAAAAAATCGGATACAGTACGGAAGAAGTATTGGCGTCCTGATTGCCAATACAATTTCCGATTTTTAGTCCGTTTTTTTTTTTTTTTTTTTTTTTTTTTTTTTTTTTTTTACAGTATATTACTCGAAGCATGTTATCATTATTATTTCATTTTTATTTCAATTTAATTTGAAATCATTTTTCTTTCGAAACATGTTGCACTGAACTCAGTTTTTATAGTCATTCTAAGGAATTCCTTTCAATGTATTAATCAAATATATTATGTATATTTATAAATCTTTGATACACTAATTTAATGAAGCACGTGAAATAGATTTTCGGATAAGTGATTAAAATCCATAATAATCAACGTACAATATAATTTTTTTAACCATATTTTGTTCAAATTATCATATTTCGCCTTAAAATGTTATCAGCGAAAACGGTGCCAATATATTAAATCATAGAAATAATGGTAATATAATACAAATTGAATATTTAAGTAAAATGAAAAGTGCCCAGTTAAACTGATGGCATTGAGCTCACAGGCTATTCACACTAATTGTATATTATACACCTATTTCAAAGAATAATGCTCACAAAAAATAAATTAAGGGGGATTAGGCCCCATTCCCCCCACATTAAACTTAACCAATGAACCTCGATATCTAATCAGGGAAGCATCTTAACATAATAAACGTGTATACCAAATTTGAAGCAAATCAGATAATTCTGCATGAAAAAACCACTTGGCTAAATTAAGGGTGGGGGGTCTAGCTCCCCTTTCCTCCTTTATACTTAACTAATGAACCTACAAATCTAATCAAGGCAGTTTCTTAAGATAATAATCCGGTATACAAAATTTGGGACAAATTGAATAATTCCGCATGAAAAACACATTTATCTAAATTAAGAGGGGGTATAGCCCCCCTTTCCCCCCCTTTATGTTTAACTAATGAACCTTCAAATCTAATCAAGGCAGCTTCTTATCACAATAAACCGGTATACCAAATTTGGAGCAAATCGAATAAATCTGCACGGAAAACCCATTTATCTAAATAAAGGGGGGGGGGTCTAGCCCCCGCCCCTTTATACATAAATAATGATCCTCCAAATCTAACCAAGGCAGCTTCTTAACATAATAAACCGATATACCAAATTCGGAGCAAATCGAATAATTCAGCATGAAAAACCGATTTATATAATTTAAGGGGGGGGGGGACACTAGCCCCTTTTCCCTCCTTTATACTTAATCAATGAACTCCCAAAACTAATCAGGGAAGCTCCTTATCAGAATGAACCTAGAAAATCAATTTGAAGTAAATCGGATGTTTCTATCAAGAGTTATTGCGTTACGTACATACATACGTACGTACGTACATACATGCATACATACAGAACGGGCGGGCACATTAGCTCTCAGGCTTTTATAGCCTGTGAGCTAAAAATATGAAATTGACCGTTTTAAAGACTCGCACTGATAAATGCTTGATTTTATTTGAATTATAAAGAAAGCATAGCAAAAAACATTATAAATTCCCTCTCATAATCTTTAATAATCTGTATATTTAAAACGCTAAACATTTTCTTTCGACAGTCCGTGAGAAGAAACTACTGCATCAGATTACACCAAACTTTTTTTTAAATGAAAGATATTTGGCCACAGATTTGTTATCGTCCATTCGTTTGTCCAAATATTTTATTAATTAGCCGTAATTAAAAATTAAAATTCTACAGTTGCGCTAGATACAGTGCGGTATATTAGTACAAGTCTGGCTGTGGAGTGACGCGCTGCACGAGCGCAGATACTCGCTCAGTTGTTGAACTATCACATCACAGGTAGAAGTTGTTTTAAGTTCGTCTGCTATTCGATCTTACTGTAAACAAGCTTTTCTTTCTTTCACAAAGTTAATATTATTTGTCTCTTTCAGCATTATTAACAATTTAAAAATGTATTGTGTCTTTATTAAAAGCTGGATACAGTTTATTTCGGGCGTGTCATATTAGACCGGGCAGCGGCGACAAGAATGACTACGTCATCGAGTTACGGGATGAAATGATGATGCAGGACGAGATTTTTAGAAGAAGATTAAGGAATGACTGGTCTGCCTCGATATTTCTTGGTACGATAGGCGCAGCAGCGGGCGCCAACTCGGGTACAAATGAAAACCCTATAAACATAGTATTTTACACTACATTGCCGTATATACTACTTCGTATCGACTTTCAAGATGAATTAAGGGTTTAGGAAAAGCTTTTTAAGAGTACGTGAGGAAAAGACTGATTCGGCATAACTTGGTACAAAGCGCGAAGAACGGGGGGCGCCAATTCGTTATTTTCACAGTGTTATTACGTCATCGAGTTACGGCTTGAAATTTTGGCAAATGAAACATACCGATTATTACAATACGAATATTTAAGTCTGCCTCGTCATATCTTGGTAGGAGATGAGCAGAGCGGGGCGCCAATTCTTAATTTTGGCGGTATAATAACCTCATCGAGCTACGATTTTAAAATTTTGCACATTAAAGGAGCATATCAGTACAATAAGAATATTTCAGTCTGCCTCGTCATATCTTGGTACGAGACGAGCAGAGCGGGCGCGAATTTTTAATTTTTGCGGTATAATCACGTCATTGAGTTACGGGATGAAGTCATAATGCAGGACAAGATTTTTAGGCGTACATTAAAGAATGACTGGTCTGCCTCGACATTTCTTGGTACGTTAGGCGCAGCAGCGGGCGCCAACTCGTCATTTTGCGTCACTATCACGTCATCGAGTTACGGGATGAAACCGGTGAAAAATTAAAGGTGAAAAAATGTCTTTTAAGAATATTTTGGTCTGTCTGCGCATATCCTGGTAGAAACCCCCGGCAGACTGAAATCTATAATAAAACAATACGTCATAATGTACAAATGAAAACCCTATAAACATACTATTTTACATTAAATATTAAACATTCCGATTAGTACGATACGAATATTCCAGTCTGCTTCGTCATATCTTGGTAGGAGATGAGCAGAGTGGGGCGCCAATTCTTAATTTTGGCGGTATAATCACCTCATCGAGCTACGACTATAAAATTTCTGCACATTAAAGGAACATATCAGTACAATAAGAATATTTCAGTCTGCCTCGTCATATCTTGATAGGAGACTGACATTTTTAATATTTTTGATTGTGATTATTTATAGTATTTACCTTTAGTATTATTAATATATAGAATTATTATATATAGATATATCGTATTTAAATAAAGATATATTATAATATATAGAATTATTATATATAGGTATATCGTATTTAAATAAAGATAGATTATAATATATAGAATTATTAATATATAGAATTATGATTATTTATAATATTTATGAATATTTTTTCAATATTTTTAATCTGATATACAAAAATTAAATTTAATCACGAAGTGAATTCACAATGAAAAAAAAAATATTTTCCTCTAAATAAACTTTTTTTAAGATATGTGTCTAAATAGAATGAACTAATTCCTCGCTGATTCTTTATTCATATATATCTTTATTTTATTTATTTATTTATTATTATTATTATTTGTTAAAAAGAAATTTTTTACATGAAACAATAGTTTTTGTCAAGGTCTAGGTTTTTGTCTTAATAAACTTTTCCTAAACCCTTAATTCATCTTAAAAGTCGATACGAAGTAATATATATGGCAATGTAATGTAAAATACTGTGTTTATAGGGTTTTCATTTGTACATTATGATGAATTTTTTTGTTATAGATTTTAGTCTGCCGGGGGTTTCTACCAGGATATGCGCAGGCAGACCAAAATATTCTTAAAAGACTTTTTTTCACCTTTAATTTGGCACCGGTTTCATCCCGTAACTCGATGACGTGATAGTAACGACAAAATGACGAGTTGGCGCCCGCTGCTGCGCCTATCGTACCAAGAAATGTCGAGGCAGACCGGTCATTCCTTAATGTATGCCTAAAAATGTTGTCCTGCATCATGATTTCATCCCGTAACTCGATGACGTGATTATACCGCAAAAAATAAAAATTGGCACCCCGCTCTGCTCATCGCATACCAAGATATGACGACGCAGACTGAAATATTCTTATTGTACTGATATGTTCCTTTAATGTGCTAAATTTTATAGTCGTAGCTCGATGAGGTGATTATACCGTCAAATTAAAAAATTGGCGCCCTGCTCTGCTCATCTCCTACCAAGATATGACGAACAGACTGAAATATTCGTATCGTACTAATCGGAATGTTTAATGTTTAATGTAAAATACTATGTTTATAGGGTTTTCATTTGTACATTATACTTATTTTTTTGTTATAGATTTTAGTCTGCTTGGGGTTTCTACCAGGACATGCGCAGGCAGACCAAAATATTCTTAAAAGATTTTTTTCACCTTTAATTTGGCACCGGTTTCATCCCATAACTCGATGACGTGATAGTGACGCCAAAATGACGAGTTGGCGCCCGCTGCTGCGCCTAACGTGTCAAGAAATGTCGAGGCAGACCAGTCAATCTTTAATGTACGCCTAAAAATCTTGTCCTGCATTATGATTTCATCCCGTAACTCAATGACGTGATTATACCGCAAAAATTAAAAAATTGGTGCCCCGCTCTGCTCGTCTCGTACCAAGATATGACGAGGCAGACTGAAATATTCTTATTGTACTGATATGTTCCTTTAATGTGCAAAATTTTAAAGTCGTAGCTCGATGAGGTGATTATACAGCAAAAATTAAGAATTGGCGCCCCGCTCTGCTCATCTCCTACCAAGATATGACGAGGCAAACTGAAATATTCGTATTGTAATAATCGGTATGTTTCATTTGCCAAAATTTCAAGCCGTAACTCGATGACGTAATAACACTGTGAAAATAACGAATTGGCGCCCCCCGTTCTTCGCGCTTTCTACCAAGTTATGCCGAATCAGTCTTTTCCTCACGTACACTTAATAAGCTTTTCCTAAAACCTTAGTTTATCTTGAAAGTCGATACGAAGTAGTATATACGGCAATGTAATGTCAAATACTATGTTTATAGGGTTTTCATTTGTACACGAGTTGGCGCCCGCTGCTGCGCCTATCGTACCAAGAAATGCCGAGCCAGACCAGTCATTCCTTAATGTACTCCTAAAAATCTTGTCCTCCATCATGATTTCATCCCGTAACTCGATGACGTAGTCATTCGTGTCGCCGCCGCCCGCTATATATTGTTTCGGTCAAATTACACATGTAAGATAAACACAGTGATTTGAGGCTAAATGTTATGGACTATGATCCGTCTTATGAATTGCCAATACTTAGACACGAAAGAAACTAGCATGTTAAGTTGCAGTTACTTCTTTGAAAAAAAATAAGGTATTATGAATATTAAAACGCAAAACAATTTCAGTGAGATCGGAATTCGAATTCGAGACATTCGTATGCGTCAACTGTTTTTCGAAACTCTTCAATTTAGAAGATTGTTAAAGGAGTTCCCGCTAGCGTAACGAGTTAACACATCAATTTATAGCTCTGAATTTTAGTACTGGTTCGAACCCAAGCACGGCAAAATGTGTAGTATTTTTGTCGGTAATTCATTTCCATAATGACATATTTTATTAATAAGAGAAGTTATAGGGTTTTTATTTTATTATTAATAATAATTAAATTTTATAATTAACTATAATTTAACACTCTATAATATTTTGAAAAAATAATGATTTTATATTTAAAATATTTAAGCTATTTTTTTTTCATGTAATTATCAATTAAATAAATTGAGCTGATCTAAAAGTTTCGTTTATTAAGAGTATATATGTGTGTGTGCCAGTAAGAAAAGTTTGTCATTCATTTGCGTAAAAAAAAAAAAAAAAAAAAAAAAAAAAAAAAACGGAAAGAAAAAATAATTCTTATAAGAACTATACAAGAAATTACCTTGATATCCAGGTTTAAAATTTAAAAAAAAAATGTATAAAATTTGTAGCATAAAATTCGAGTAATAAATTTCATTATAAGTCTTTAGCTTCATCAAGTTTCAAATTTAGGTTTTTAGAGAATGAGACAGATAAAAATAAAATTCATGGCAGCTTTTAATGCCCGTGCAGTTTTAATAAATAACTAAATAAATGAAAATAGATATTGTTATTTAAAAAAAAGATGTCGTAAAAAGTAAAAATAAATTCCCTACCCGGTGTTTTTAGGTAAATTTCTGATAAAAAGCAAGCATAATTAGTTGTAAATTATAAACTTGAAATTCGTTCACTTCATTGAATAGGTTAGACTGGCAGCACCATCTATCGCCTTAAAGAAATAAGACTCACGTATGCAATATAGAAATTCGTCACGTAATTCGTCATTCAATAATCAATTTACAAGCAACTAATTAAAAATTCAAGAATTTTTCTAATGAAACGTTCAAGTTATTTACCGTCAGATCTTGACGGGCACTAACTAGTATATTACTCTCGTAATGTAACATCAGAAAAATGAGCAGATTTTTCAACGGGGATGCTTTTATAAAAATCTGTGAGAAGTTGTCAGATTTCGTTAATGAATTCTGTATGATAAAACATAACATTTAGTAGCAGTTACCAGCGCATGATATTAAATTTCAGTTTTAAAAAGTGGCACATTTTGCACAATGGCACAGAATAAAAGACACAGCACCATTTCGTATTACTGGGCTCAGTATTCTTGAAGTATTTTTTTTTCTATTTCTTGGATTGAAAAAAATAATAGATTCTAATATAATATTTTTTAATAATTTATTTTTACTATTTTTCTTTTTAACACTTTCCAACAAAGTTGAAAAGTGTTTGTGACTTCGATTTGTCTGTCCGTCTGCCCGTCTGTCTGCGCTCTAACTCTCGTAAATATACTCGGATCGTTCTGAAATTTTTGTATGTTAATGTATATCATAGCGCAATCCCTATTTCAAATAAAGTTTTAGCATGTTTAGTTTATTTACAGGGACAGTCAAAAGTTTTCCGTTACATAAGGCTTATGGGAAAAAAATCGTTTAAATTGGTTTTTAATGATGTTACCTTCTTTCAAACGTAATAAAATTGATATGTATTTATCAAGTGCACTATCATGTGCATTCTGCAGAATATACGGTGCAAAGAACAGCTATTATTCATTTACAGGGCCACACAAACTAATTCCGTTTCAGAACGATATACGAATGGAGAGAATTGTTTGAGCGTATTTTATTTATGTTAAATTATTTCATGTATAATTAAATTGATATACCTCGCCGAGGTTTACTATAACATATTTCATGTATAATACGAAGTTCATAGCATTTACAGGGACACACACATGTTTTCAGATACTATATTGCATCCGAAGTACTGTACAGTAGCGATGATTGCTGGAAAATAATTTTTAATTATGTTATGCGCTTGTATGTTTCACTATATTTATGCATAGTGTATGGTGTGTATAAATGTTGTAATTCATATACAGGGCTACACAAAATAATTCTTAATGGTTACTGGGTATGAATACAAATTGCTTAAATGTGGTTTTTAAATGCGTTATGCATTTTTACGCAAAACTGCAAATACATGGCTGTTCAAAAGAATTGTAATACATATTTGGCTATAGACGGTAACTGCAGAAATCGGTTTTTCATATGCTTCATGCGTTTTCTAAAATGTTTACTTAGTTTTCTTATATACTTTATTTCCCTAAATAACGAAGTTTTGTTAAAGCATTCAGGAAGTGTTGGAAAGTGTTTCATAATCTATGCTTAACGCATGATTTTTCTTTCTTGTTATATAATATATTTGATCTTTAATCCATTTCAGTTAATCAATTAGAAACTTCTGCAAGAGATTGAAATGATATATTTAATCAATAACAGCAGGATTCAATCCGAAACGAAATATGATAGCAGCTAAATAAATTTTACCCCCTACTGCTGAATAAATACGTTTAATATAGAAGAAATTATTCTTATAAAGAAAGCGCTTCCAAATTAACTGCTATTTCGACTAAAATATGTTTATAAAAATTTTTGAGCAAAAAAGAAATTTCATTAATTAATGTTCTATGATAAATCATGATATTCAGCAACAGTTTTCAACTCATAATAAGAAGTTTCAGTTGTAAAAGGAACCCCTTTTTTATTCGTAAAAAGAAATAATATCTACGGTTAATATTGCACAGACAATTATATTACAACAATTTATTATTATTATTATTATTATTATTATTATTATTATTATTATTATACTTATCTAACTGAATCTGATTTTGTATGTAAATATGGAGTTTTGTGATCGATTTTTAACTTACATCCTGAGAGGCTAGATTTTAAAAAATATGTTCACAGGTGCATTCCTAATGATAGTATAACATTTTAATATTTTAAAAACTTATTAAAAAATAATAAAATAATTTAACACTTTATCTACTGACGGTACTTAGAAGTACCATTAAAATATAATTCATATAATACATCGATTAGTAGTAATACAGTTTAAAATGAGTTAGAGATGCATTACTTTATCTTGTTCCAAAAGCAATATTGGTTATACAAAACAAAAACATTTTTAAAAGTATGATTCCCTTTGCCTTTTCATCTTTTCACCTGTATTGGCGTTTGGGGGGGGGGGGGATATTCACATCGGAAATATTTCTCATTATATTTTTAAATTTTCTAATTCCACAAAATACTAAGAAAAATATTTAAAATTAAAGATGTGAGTGGCTTATAAATATTGCACAAAATCCTAATATACTCTAATTTTATTTATCCTTCTAAATCCTTCCATCCTTCTAAAACCTTTCAAAAATTTATTAAATGATTATGTAAATCTTCTTATGTAGTTTAAACAATTCACGGAAAAGGCTTTAGATGATAACATTTTCATGAATTCATAAATCAGTACATAAAAGTTTAAAGGATTTTTTTACGTTAGGGGCCATCCACAAATGATGTCACGCTTGAAGGGGGGAGGGGGTTTCGTGAAATTATGACAGTTTGTGACAATGGAGTGGGAAGGGGTAAGAAGGAATGTGACATCACGCATTTTCGTTAAAATAAAAGCATTAAAAATCAGCAGATTAAAATTTGAAGTTATTTTAAATTAAAATATTTTTTATTGATAAAGTAAAGATGAAGCCAAATATATTAAATTCCATTTCAAATTCCAAAATACTACTGTTTTCAATTGTTCATCCATGTTAAAATTTTATTACTACTGTATATTAATTATGTTTAATGATGTAAAACTTAGTCTTATTTCATACAAAAAAAGTGCACGAATCATAATTTTTATATAGTTATGCTCACAAATATCATTAAAACACTTAATTTAAGTTTAAAAATAAAATTTGAAATATCATCTATAACGTAGTTCTTTGTTTCTGAACTGCAAGTATATGTTTATGTAATATAGCGTGACATGTGACGAGGGGGGGGGGGGGGTATGGTGAAGTGTGACACTTTGTGACAAAGGGCTGGAGCGGTGACAAAAATATTGAAAAAAAGTATGATATCATTTATGGACCGCCCTTTAGCTGGCTACAGTCGAAAAATCGCCAAATATTATCTGTAAATCTTGTATGTGAGTTGAAATAAGAATGGATTCAATGATGTGCAATAAACAGCCTCCAAAATATTCCAATTCACTGTGAAACTGCAATGATAAAAAATTTTAAAGCATAAAAAAGAAATATAAAATAATTTATAAATAAAAAATGACGAGTGTAATACTTAAAAATATACACATTTTTATCAATAAATAGATTACTGTTAATTAGTAAACAATTATACTTAGAGAATTCCATTAAAAAATACTAGAAAGATAGTTTAAACAATGTCTCATATTCTATTTCTTTTTTCATTATCTTAAAAAAAATACAGAAAATAATTGTACGTTTTTTAATAAATCCACTTTTTTATGCTTTCTACCAAGCGTAAAAAAGCTGTGAACTTTTCATAATCGAATTGAGTGCCAACACCAAAATAAACTTTTCAGGGGCGGTGGTACGCATATGAAACCACTTGCGTTTAATTCCCAAACGCCCCATTGGCACCAGAATTTTGGTAAAATATTTTCCATTTAGTATGTAATGGAAATGTAGCATTTTACTTATTTACGAATAAATTTGTTCTTAAATTCCGGTGCCATTCATTTAAAACAACACTTTAGCATTGAAAATGCTTTGCCCCTGAAAGGGTTAATGTATTGTAACAGAAATGTTTGTGCAAAAAATGTAAATTGCAGTGAAAAAATTAGACGTGATTTTCAAGATGAACATTGATTGCTTATACAAGGCACTTATGAAAAAAAACTATCTTTGATGTATTACTTATTTTAAAGCAATTTTCATTTTATAAAATAAAAATGTAAGTATAACACAGGAAAAAATCTTCCTTTAGAGTAGTGTTTTTTTTTTTTTTTTTTTTTTTTTTTTTTTTAATTCATTTAACGCATATTTTAGATTTAAGTTTTCCTGAGCATTCTGAAATGAACTCGCAAGTAAAACATCTTTATTTTGAAAGATAATATTTTATGCATGTACAAACTTCATGAACTAACATTTAATTTCCTTACTTTAAAATATTTTTTTTTACTAAACTTTAGTAAATTTATGACACGCTAGTGAGAGCTCATTATTTAAATATAAATTGGATATAAATATAATATAGATAAAAATATTGATAAAGATGGGAATTTTTTTTGGAAAGTCTTAAGTCTTGGATGAACGCATACTTCTAGAAGTTTTGTGAATCTCACGGGATTTTTTTTTTCTTAATTTACCGGTAAACGAATATCAGAAGGTTGTGGTTATTTATACGATTGGTTAAATTGTGTGTAAAGACAACAAAGGTGTTTATAATTGCTGTGATAAAATATCTATTAACAACAAATCAAATATATAAATTTGTAGAAACATTCACGTAAAAAGTTAAGTTGTTGTATTATTTGAATGCCTAAACATTGAAATAACATAACATCAACTTTAATACAAGTATAATGGTAATTGTACACTGTTTCGTTAGCAGCATCTTCAAATATATTACATTTCTCACTTAAAAGATATGATACACTTTCTTTCGAATAGTCAAAATAGGCCTAACCATGCCTTTATTGACGTTTCATACGTCGATATTTCATGAATTATAAAAATTAATTAACTGACTCTTTTTTAATTTCGAAAATCTCCAGTCATTGTGCTCGTGATCGTGAAGTTTTCTAACTCATGCTTTCAAATCATGGATAATAAAAAATACCAGAGGATCAGTTAACCTTCTCACCACCGCGAACTGATATATCTATTTACTAAGCTGTAGGTTTTACTGCAGCAGAAGCATTTTTTAAATGAATATTATTCTACAAATATAACACAGTTTTAAAATATTTGGTTATGATTCATACTCTGACGGCTTATACTCCGTTACGTAATTAATTTTTTTATGTCATGTTAGAAAAATAATCTTATTGGAGACTTATTAAAAAATTAAAGAGAAAAGAACATTACAATTCTGCCCTTTTGCTCGGCGGTCAGGGGGTTAAATCAATGATAACGCATGTCACAAGGAAAATAAATGATGTTAAAATCCACACACACACACATTGTTTTCTGATGGAAAAGAAACACAACTGATCTCCACTTCGCCCACCAATGAGTTCTGGCTTGACACGAATGGCTTCGCAAACGGCAATGGCTTGGAGTCAGTGTAATGCACGCTACAGGTTGCCTAGCTGGGAGCTGCCTTTGAAGTAACCGATTTCTAGCAGTTCGTTGTGTCACTGTGGTACCAACTGAAGATCGAATTTCTGCCGCAGATGCAGTACGGTGCGCCACAGTCGTACGGCGAATACGGTGATCTTCCCTCTCAGGAGGGCCACGTGGCCGCCTGGAACCCGGTCTTTTTGAGGCAGAACCATCCCTTGACCACTGTTTCCAATAATCATGCACAGTGGATACATTCCAGCTCAGTCTTTCTGCAATATCGCGGAAAGAAAATCCACCTTCTCGTAGCCCGAATATGACACCTCGTTCCAACTCGGTGAGCTGTTGACAGTGGCTTTTTCGTCTTGTTAAAGACATTCTTGGCTAACATCAACTCAATACGTCACATTTCGAAGCTAAATAACGCCCACGAACTTTACAGCACGTTTTTAAAGTAAACCTGACCTGCAAGTTTTGAGTGACGCTACTAGCGCCACACTTATGCATGAAGCGCGAAATTTCAATCGATGTCATCTTTCAGATGTATAAACACGCCTTCCAAATTTCGTTTATCTAACACAAGTCTTTCTTGGTGTTGGGATTTTTTTTCCGTCAGTGTATATATATATATACGTATATAACAAAAATACATATGTATTTGTATGCTTGAGTTGTGTGAATTTAAATTTGATGCTAATTCTTTTATTGTTTTATCGATGTTTAACAATCTGAAGAAATAAATTAATAAATAAATACATTTATGGAAATCCAATTCTAACCTAAGCAACTATCCTCACATTCATAATGATAATGGATAATAATAGTTATAATAATAGTTATAATTACAATATTTCACCTTAAACGTGTATTATGTTGCCAAAACGTGAATGAAAACTCAGTTGAACGTGGTTTTGTCCTTCATCTGTAAATGGCGGAACTCGTAGTTTCTTAAATCGACATTTTGATTCATTTGATCTCAGTTCATTAATAATTATTTATTTTCATTAGATGGCAACACTACTACAATTTTGTATTGAAATAATTGGTCAAGTTTCGACTAATTATCTCTTACACAGGAAGCTTTCGTCTCTGAACTTTGAGCCTTTTTACCATCATATTTTCCTGAAGACGGCTGTAGAAACAGCTCGAAACGTAGAAGTTAACTTTTAGCTTATTAAAGTTCGTGTTTTGTGTACCATTAAGCAAGATTGTGTCTTTATTTATAGTTATAATAATTAATTATACAGGTGTATACATATCACTTTGTAATATCAATCATTTTATAAATGAACCATAGGATTTATTGTGAAATATAATTTCATTTTCAAGAAAACTGACTACACAAACCATAAGTTTTGTTTCAAATCATTTAATTTGTTTAATTTAGCGGCAGTTATTCTTTAAAAAAAATCACTGTAAAATTGTCTGCGTCTTTTAGGAGAGGGGGTGCGGAATAATTTCTTTTGAAGAACAATTAAAAAAGTATAGGGTATGTTAAATGATTAAATATATATTTGACACTCCCTAAAATATTTACACAGTGGAATAAATGTGTAGGTTAAAGATTCCAAATTCGTACCGATGTTCATAAACCTAATCGGACCACGATGAACTATTAGAAATCGGTTCTGGATCAATTGGCGATATTAATCCCTTGCCGTTTTTTAACATTAAGGGGACTGACAACTTTAACATACTAGATTAATTTTAACACAATTATTCTAATTGGTAATTAAATCATATTAGATGTAAATATGTAACTGGGCGATAAATGTCCGGACCATTTACATTTAACTTTAACATAGTTTGCAAACGGGCTATTAGCACTTTATCGATGCAAGCGTGCAGATGTCGACTCTAAACTGACATCACCGACTGTGGACTGATCCTGTTAAAAAAATAATTGTTTGGTAATATAGGTGATATTTAGAAATGAAATTCGAATTATAAGGATAACGATTACACTTACCGTAAGATAATCTTATAACATAAAATAAAATATAAGAAATCTCGAACAATTCTTCTCATAACGAAAGCTCATTAACAGTTTTTTCGTTTGATTACATTTATAAAAATTAAACGCAGAAAGAACATTTCCATAAGAGATGATTCTTCCTGTTGATTCACGGCATTCGGCATCAGTTTTGATAATTTAAGACCACGATTTGGTTGTAAAATATACTTATTTTTAAAGACTTTCACTGTCACCGACATAAATATCTATAGTTCATACTACATATATCATTACTTTTAAACAATTCTGCTTTACTTCCTATTCTCTTTACAAACATAGATTTTAATTAATAACATAAGAAAGTTTAATATATAAAAATATTAATTATAAATAAATAAAAATGTAATTTTATTATGATTTAATTTGAAAACACATATTATTTTCATAATGTTCTTCTAATAAAGTGTAATTATTTAAAGTAAGTAGAAATAAATAAGCTTTATTTGAGAATACAATATTTCTTGTGCGTAAAAAGTAATTATTATTCGTTTTTTTTTTTTTTTTTTTTTTTTTTTTTTTTTTTTTTAACATCAAACTAAAATTTTTGTTGCTATTAGATTTTAATATACTTACAACATGCTGCTAACGGTAAGATCTAATTATTTTCATATTAATCGGGTATTTTCATATTAATCATATTAATAGCTATAGAAAACTATGTATATAGGTACAAAAACAAGTATCGATGTAGATACCGATATAGATTCAGACATAAACATACAGGGTTATCAAAAAAAAAGTTTACAAAATGTAATGGCAAATCAGGCTTACAACAAGGATAAAAAGTCACATAGTAACATAATACGTTCGCAAACCACTTATTTAGTCACAAAAACACGGTTTTGTATCCTAAATCAATTTTTCGTTGATGTTAATAACTTTCAGAAAAGTGAAGTATATTATAATAAAACATTTAAGGGGTATTAGGACTCTTACAATGTGAAAAAATATTAAAAAAAAGGCCAGTTTTAACATTTTATGTCTTAAAATGTATATGATTTTCGAACACAATTTTTAGGGAAGTGAAAGATATAAGAATGTTATTTTTTCCATATATTTAAAAAAATACAAATGCAGAATTAATATTTATAGTGGGCTTCAAATTATCAGACATTTGTAAAGCAGAAAATTGGTACTATAGCTTTCGCGCACGATTGCAAGATAAATTTTGCAACTAGAATGAAAATTTTGGTACCTAATTATGCTTCGGATTCTAGTAATTATCCTGAACCTAAATAAAGTTGTATTTAAAGCATTTTTATATTTTTAATACAAAGTTTGATTTAGCTAATACAAAATTTTGATATTTTCAAGAGTATAATCATCTAAAAAAAATATTTCTTTTAACAATGAAAGAACAATTTAGGTTCAGTTTATACAGACTAACATGAAACATATGCTTCAAAAATTTCATGAAAATATATTGAGAAGGTTTTTAGATATCCTGCGCGTTATGCTCAAAAATGTCATTTTCAGAAAAAGCTATTTTTAGAAAAGCTACTTCAGCTATTGAGCGGGTATAATTCTAAAAGCAGTGCTTCTGTTCTAATGGGAATTTCGAGGAAATAATTACATCAAAATGTTCAGAAAAGATAGAAGTTTAAAATATAAAATAATTAAAATTTCAAAAATTCCAGAGACCTCTTAACAGGCACTCTTACCTTTGTTGTTAATTTGATAAAACCAAACAAATGTGGTAGAAGTTTGCATTAAACGCGCCAAAAGTATGTACTGGACGCCCACCATTTTGGACTGTGATTATCAATTCAATAATCACAGTCGATTCATCACAGTCAATTCATACGATATCATCGATTGCTTGAGCAACATGTTTTCCAGAAATTTTCGTGATCTTATCACATTTCACACAAATCAAGATACACAACGTTGCATTTTCATTACAAAGTTTTTATTTTTCTAGAAATTATTACCGTCAACCAGGGTTCATTTAGGACGAAACACCCTATATTTGTGACTAAATAAGTGGTTTGCGACCACATGTTCCTACACTGTAAAAAAAAAAAAACAAAAAAAAAAAAAAAACGATATTCTTACAGTACCAAGTACTATTCATCTCGCGCACAAACTCGATCACAGTTGAATGTACTGTATCTTTCTTTGGTTTCCTGACTATTTAAACATGGAAAATACAGTAGTTGCGTAAAATTAACAGCACAATGTACTGGCAATTTGGACGCCAGTAGTTTGTGCTGTGGTCCAAATGCGTCCAAAATTGCCAGTACATTGTACTGTTAATTTTACGCAACTACTGTATTTTTCATGTTTAAATAGTCAGGAAACCAAAGAAAGATACAGTACATTCAACTGTGATTGAGTTGTCCTGGCAAATTTACAGTGTTTTTTTTTTTTTTTTTTTTTACAGTGTACGTGATTATTTACCCTTGCTGTATGCCTGATTTGCTATATCATTTTGTAAATGATTTTTTTAAATCACCCTGTAGATATACAGTGTGTCCCAGAATTCATTGCCCAAACTGTAAGGGTAGGTAAAGTAAAGGCAATGTGATGTCGAAAATGAAAAGTTTTGGCAAAAAAAAACAAGAAATGCGGAGGAAATGAAAACGAGAGTTTTATTGACATAACAATTACAGTAATTGCTCAAATGTGCCACTGGCATCGTCTAGCAAGTGACTGGCGTACTTTTTTTGTAAATTCCAAATGTTTCACAAAATTTGATGCATCGACTGAAAGTCTGGGGTCAACTGGAGTTTCATAGAGGAGAGTCAACTGGAGTTTCATAGATTAGACATCTGAAACCTTCCGAAGGCTTCGCCGATCACTTGCTAGATCCTGCCAGGTATGTTGGTGGTGACATATTTGAGCACTTACTGCAATTATTATGTGAATAAAACGCTCGTTTTCATTTCGTCCGCATTTCTTGATTTTTATAAAAACATTTCAGTTTCAAACCCACATTACTATACAAAAATTGCTTCTTTATCTGTACTTTACCTTACCTTACAGTTTGATGCATGAATTCGGGGATAACCTGCAGATGTCGATAAGAATATAGATATAGATATAGACATAGATATATAGATATTAGTATGTGTATAGGAATATATATAGTTATAATTTATAATATATATATATGAAAGCATACTGTTTAACACATATGTTTCATGTTTGGTATACTTAATTTAACACATATGAAGACATATGTGTAAATATAAACATGAAATTTTTATTGCTTTATCTAGTTTAGATGACATAGAACTATAAAATACATTTGTATATCAATCCAGTTGGTATCAAAGCAATCGCCTTAACATTGATAATAATTACGGCTGAAAATAACTAGAATAATTAATTTAAATATATATAAATACAAAGTTGAAAATCAGTCTTTTTGATGAGCAATTCCATTTAATGCGAAATAATATTTGATATCTAAAAAAATCTACTGCATATAACTTAAGTTTCATCTCTTAAGTTACATAAATTTTATTTAGTAGCAATTATTTTCATAAAGCAAAGACTGTAAATTTAGCTGCTTTTTCGAAAGGAATAAGTTTACGGAAAATTATGGGCAGCTAGGGAATTTCGTTAATGAATACTCCATTATAAATCATAGAATTGAACAACAGTTATCAGCTCATAATATCAAGTTTCAGTTGTAAAATAACCATATTTTATTCTGCCTTTCGGAAAATGGCATAAAGTGTTGCGTATCGTATTGCCCTACTCATTATTCTAATATTTATTTCAAAGTTATGAAATAAGAAATATTTTAAAACATATAATAGAAAATATTACAATTTGTTTAATTATTGCCTTTTATTTTAAAATTTTTATATTACTTTTAATCATTTTTGTATTAATACAACATACATTTGTGTAATAAATAGTAAAAGTTTCCTTATTCTTAAAAGAAAATATTTTACGCATATAAAATTTTGATTACTGGATTTATTTAATTACCTTGCTTAAAATTAACTGTTGATTTTTTTAGGTAGTGCTATAAATTTTCTGTTATGTTAGTTAGAGATATTATTTGACTATTAATCAAGATAAGAATTTAAATATAGTTAAATGTAATTTAGATATGTTGTATGTAGACACAGAATAATATTGAATAATTATAATATTAATATCTTGAAATAATTTTTATTTTTCTTTCCTTTTTGCGTAAGATAGCTGAAGCCTATCTCTAACTGGGTTAGTTTTCGATTTTTATAAAGTTGTATTACAAATATTTTTAGATTCTTTTTATAACACATAAAGTTACTTCCATTTTCGGAACCAGTTCTGAAAGTGAATGTGTCCTTATTTTTAAAAACAAAATTCAATCTAAATCGAAAAATTTAAAATAGCCCGGTTAGAGATCAACCTCGGCTATTCTATAGGAAAAAAATCATTTAAAAATATTAAAATATAAGGGAGAAATATGAAGGGAATGCTCTCATTTGTTTAATATATAGTTACTTGAACTAAAAAAAAAACCGTTTCTTATGTTATTGAATAACATTGCAAAATATAGCTTGGATCGACAATCCTACTTATTAGCTATGCGAAGAAAAAGAATCTCATTGATTAATTACAATGTATGCATGCAAAACTTCGGATATCCTTCTGCGTAGTGTTCAAATATTTTCTACAACTGATTTTTACAACGATTTTATTATCAATTGTAAGCATAGAATCAATATGATAGATGGGACATTCTCACAATATTTTGACTTTCGGGGATAAATATCTCGTGAAATTAAACTTGCTAAAATAACATTTTAATCTAATAGACAAGTGCCTTAATGATTCAAAATAAAGAAAAAATGGTCAGCAGTGATTTTTGTTTATTTAACTGAGGTTTAAGTTAAACTTGCGAGTTTAGCATTTTACCATTTTACCACTATAACTTTCTATTTTCTATTTTTGCTACTATTTTACAACTATAACTTTCTATTTTCTTCTAAATTTTTACTTTTAAAGAATTTGCAGAGTACCCACTGGATATTCAAATAAGAAATAATAACAATGTAGTATTTTTAGTACAAAACTTTCGTATAACATATTCTTAAAAGGGTGTTAAAGAATGGACAGAAGGAATAAAATTGGAAGGTATAGGAAAAAAGGGACGGTAATGGAAAAAAAAGGATGGTAGGGAAAATTACCACTATTTTTTGGCAAATCATGTTAAGACTAAGTGATAGCCACAATGTGCATTGAATTTTAGAAACACTTACTTACATTGGATTAAATTTATAAAAAAAATGCCTCAAGTGTCACCTCAAAGTGCAGGAATAAACCTTGGGGACGTTAAGACTACCAATAAATCCACAATGTTTGAAACTTATATTTAAATGCTGATATTTAAATTCTGTAGTAAATTTCCTGTCAAAGAATTTTAGACATTCTTTCTCTAGCATACTTTTGCATGAGAAAAAACTTGAAAAGAATTCTGTGGCTGCATCTGAACTGATTTTCTGTATAAGTTTAGCAAGAGGGATGGTAAGGATCTAAAACCCAGGGACAGAGTTCAAAAAATAATAACAACCTTAAAACTGTGTGCAGGTTCATTTTTTGCTACATATTTATATAAAACAATTGTCCCAGTTTCGTAAATAAATTACATCGAATTACTTTTATTGAAACAATTTTATACAGACAGCTCCAAACTTAAAAATCAGCATCAGGGACATTGGACGGTATAAGAGTTTTCCTGGTATTTGGACCCCCAACATCGTCAAAACTTATTTATCTCGATAATATTTTTATGCAATTATGCAATATAAAGTTTTCCAATATATGAAATAAAAAAGACACAAGAATATGTACTAAAATAAAAATTATTATCCAGGGACATAAACGTCAAAAGTTTATGATAATTCCCCATATCCAGTGTTATATACGTTCGTAATAAATGTACTATACAGTAACAAAATCAAATAAAAAGGAGAAAAGAGTTAGTTGAATCAAAGTTAAATCGTTTCTTTTTTTTAATATTATTACATAAGGTTTCAAATTGTTGACATAAGAAATGAATTTTCTCTTGAAACTTACACTATGAATGAGACTCACCTGTGTCCCTTTTGTATTTCTCAGTCGAGGAGAATACTGATACTCTAAGGGAAAAATCTATTATATCACAAGCTATTGCTTGTGATGTGCTACAATTTAGACAGACCAGGAGGCGGAAGCATAGACAATCACCTCATCGATTTCACGGCTAAAATCCCAAAACTAGTTAAAACGCAATCAATCTGCTAAGTCATATCTGGTTGGAAAACACCTGGAAATCCGATTTTAGCGTCATAGGTTGACCATTGCGTTTTACGGAACCTAAAGGTATGAAAACATGGACAACTGGGAGCAAGAAAACACAATGGTAAACCTACAAGTCAACCGCTAAAATTGTTTTTTCAAGAGTTTTCCCCAAAGATATGACTTGGCAGACCGATTGAGTTATAATATGCGAATCGAGTTGTAACTAATTCTGGAATTTCAGCCGTGAACTCGATGAGGTGATTGCCTTCTATGCCGCCTTCCGGTCTAAGAAGTAAGTAGAGGATATTTAGATTTATACCTCTTAGAAAAATTTCGTTGCTGATCACCAACTGCTTACATGTGGCCATGTTTTCGGCTTGTGGTGATGATTTATGTTTTTAAAACTTTACAACATATTTGAAATGTGTTTATGAATTCGGTTTGTCTTTAAGTGATTTAACTCTCGAAAATATACTCGGATTGCCATGAAATTATTATATAGTATTGATGTTTACTATAACGTTCGGTATTGAAAATTAAGTGTATAATAAGCTTTTATAGTTAGTTTACAGGTATATACGAAAGACCTTCCTCCTTCCGTTGCATTATGGTTTATCGAGAAAAATAGTTTCCGGTGCTTATAAATAATGTTGCAATCCTTGAAACATAATGTAATTGTTAGGAATCATTAGGGTGGGCGGCGGCTTTATGGGGAGTAACGAACAAATAGCATTTATAATTCGTTTACAAAGACGCATAAAATAATTTCTTTATATTGTGATTTACGGTGAAAAATTATTAGTAATGAACTTTATTGACGTTATTATATTTCAAACATATTGAAATTACAAATAATAACTGAGGTGTATTATAACTATACATTTATTCTATGTATTAAGGATTGTGTAATACTTCTTTACAGAAACCCCAAAATGAATTGGTTACAGGACGGATTAGGATCGATTTCATTGTACGAGAAAATAAATTTTTTTTTAATAATATATTGTGTTAGTGTGGAAAGCGTTTACAATATGTGCTTGATTCATGAATTCTTATTTCTTGTTTTTGTCAGTTTGCGCTATTTTTTCTCATTTTGTTTTCCACTCACCATTACAGGATAAAATCAGTACCAAGTTAATATTTATATTCAGTAATTATTTACATCGTAGTTAGATATGCTTTGAATGTTTCACTAGTTGCGATCGGATGGTTTTAGGTATCCGAGGATCATTAGAGAACGACATTTGCGTGTAAACTTTATTAATTGTCCATAGTAATTTTTGAGTTCAAAATTGTGCATTACAAGATGCTTTTTGCGATTTGACTTAAGTCAGTTAAGTTTATTTATCATTTTACATTGAGATTTTTACAGACTTTATAATAAAGTAATAACATATTAAAATTAATTAATTTTTTTCAATGTAATAATTATATAAAATGTATATGCAAAAATTAAAAATGAGACATTTAATCACTTTTGCTTACCTGCAAGATAACTCACTCTAAATTAAAATGTCTAAAATTCAGACACTTAAGTGTCTGAAATGGAGTGTTCAATTTTCAGACATTTTAAAATGTCTGAATTTTTTCAGACACTTTTTGCGTCTGAATTTCAGACACTTCAAACGTCTGAATCGCATCCATTTTTTTGTAAGCATCATACGTAGCCATGTTTGACCACGTTGAATCCTGGAAAAATATTTGGCTGTGGTCCTGCCCCCCCCCCCCCCCAATACAGCCTGATTTTTTTGGTGCTCTCAGTTTTGGTATACAATTTTCGTTACGTTGATAATTTAAATCTTTTACGACATTGTACTGATTATAATCAATATCTTGAACTTCAGGAGTAGAACAAGATTAAAAAACAAAAAATATTTATCTAAATATTAGATTTTTTTAAATTTATTTTGTTTTTAACCTTATTTTTACTTTAAAAGTTCAAAATATTGATTATAATCAGTACAATTTCGAAACGGATTTAAAATATAAGCTTTACAAATATTGCACATCAAATTTGGGGGCACTACAGTCGTAGGGGGACGGGGCACTTCCCAGTTTGCCCTTCCTTTAATCAAGAAGTACTTTTGCAAAAAACGCAACCCTGCATTATAGTTGTCTAAATTGAGATGTCCGGTATTAGGGAGTATCCGTTGTGGAGGTTAATGGACATTCTCGAATAGCGAACACCTCTATTTAACGAATACTTTTTTAATCAGCAGACATACATATTTGTATATTTTTACCTCAAAAAAGTAGACATCTCCAATTATCGGACAAATTCCGCGGTCCCGAAGTGTTCGCTATTAAGGGCTTTTAAGGTACATAGATAAATATATATATATATTTTATAATCTTGTCCTACTCTAAAAGTTCAAAATATTTATTATACTCGGTTGAATATGGAAAAAGATTTAAAATATCAGATGTACGAAAATTGCAAAAATCCCACCACCCCCCATCCCCCCCCCCCCAAAAAAATGAAAATATAAAAAAATATATTGCCACATAGGCAATTTTACATATACATCACTTGATAATCACAACAGCCATTTAACTATGAATAATGAAAATAAATAAATAAATATTCTACTTTAATAACATTGGGGAAAAAATGACTTTGGTATTTTGTTAAATATATTTGCGTTTTTAAACTTGTCCTACTCTAAAAGTTCAAAACTTTCATTATAATCAGTGCAAGATTTAAGATATCAGCTTTACAAAAATTCATGCAAAATCCCCCCCTCCCCCCCCCCCCAAAAAAATGAAAATACTTATTTAAAAATTATGTTTTTAAAAAATTTATATTTCCACATGGGCAAGTTTTTATGTAGATCAGAGGGTACTCACAAAAGCTATTCAACTATCAATAAAAACAAATAAGTACATATTCTATATTAAAAACATGAGGAAAAAATAACTTATGATTTCCAAACTTCTTTCGTCTTAAATATATACAGTAACATCTGTCATTTTTGTATTTTTCGTATAAGTGCATATAAATAAAGTTACCACAATTTTAAATACGAAATCTAGTTAGAGGTTTTTACTTTTTCCCATTATAAATTTCAAATTACTTTTTTATTAAAAATAATAAAAAAATCAGTATTAGAGTTGATTGCAAATCAAATACATATGTATATTTTTACAGGCAGCTTCATATAATAGACCAGTCTCATTTACTTTATTTATCTTTTTTTAATCTGCGGTTTTATGCCAGGAAGTAAGAAAGCATTAGGTCATCTTTCAAAGTTTTTTCTTTTCTTTACTTCCTTGTGGCCGTCATTTACTGCGAGATAAAAATTATCCATTGAAACTAAGAACTGACATTGAATATATAATTCGTAATAAAAAAGAACGTCATAAGTTTAAAAATATATACTTCTAGAATTAGTGGGGTTTTTTGCGAACAGATTCAAAACTAATTAAATTTCATGCAGGATTTTGTTTAGTACAATAAATAAAATCATAAAATACACTAATTTTACTACTATAAAGAAACTTACTTGAGTTGCTGCAAGAGGTAAGAAATATTCCTCGATTTGAAATTTTAAAAACTACCACAACCACAGTGAGGGAGAAAGACTTTCATCAGTTTAAAAGGTAATCCCATAATACATCCGACAAGCCATATTTAAAGAATGAGATGTTTCATCCTAAAAACAGGACCCGCCAGACAAAAGTTTCTTTTTTTTTGCCAGCTTCGACAGGACGAAGATGAATAACACAATATTATTGATATAAATTGATACGAGTTAACACTAAGCCCATTGCACACGCTTTGTAGAATTTCCGGGTGTAATCTTCAACCGTCGTCTACTTCTGTTCTGTGTCTATCCCGCCCTTGTATCGACGACAGCTTCTAAGAGACATTTGATGTCGAGCACACACGTCAGATGTATGTATTCAATAAATAAATAATCCAAGTTAATACGAATTAAAATCACAGTACTTCACATTTCGCAAAAACGAATTAAAATACACGCGTACATAAAAACAAACTTTGTTTGAATTACAACGTATACCACTTCGAACGAAGACATCTAAAACGCATGCGCAACTGGGAGTGCTAGTGCCCCCTGGTGGTTATTGCGTCGGAAGAATCAAAACGTCTTAAATTAAGACACGTTTAAAGCAATGAAGTGTCTTAAAATAAGACGTTTGCGGATATTTTAGACATTATTCTCAGTTCGTTTACACCATGGTCATAGTAAGACGCTTATGTATCTTAAATTAAGACATCTATAGTGTCTTAATTTTCAGATTAAGACACTTAAGTGTCTAAAATTCTTTTTCAGTCACATATGTGTCTAAATTTAAGACGCTTCTATTTGCAGTGCTCTTGGTAAAAGTACAGTAAAATCGCAATTATACTATCAAATTATATCTTAATATTGTCTTTATCAACTGAAACAAAACTTTCAAGTCTTTAATATATAATAGTTTAAAAAATTAAAAAACTTTCAAGAAATAGCAATTTAAAACAAGTTTAACATTATCATGCTATATACAGTGCCAGAAAAAAAAAATCTAGACACTCATTGAAAAATGTAAAAAAAGTAAACAACATCCGCCTTGTATACTTTTATTGTAAAAATTATAGTTTCTCATAGTTCCGTTGTCTTTTAAGACACTTTTGAGCCAGTTAGTTATGCAAGTTGCCAAATTTTGGAAGTAGTGTTAGTCCGTATGAACCCACAACTTTTTTTATGCCTCCTGCATTTCCCTGACGCTGGATGGGCGTATCGTTTATATTTATTTTTCATGTGGTTTCAAGCATTTGCTATTGCATTAAAGTCAAGTTATTTGCATAAATATTCATGAACTGCTATATTATTATCCTTTATGCACTTTTGCACAAGTTTTGTCTTATGAGCAGTTGCTGCATCATGCAGGAAAAATTGACATCCACGAAGGAATCAAAATTGCAGTAAGTACTCTTGTTGAACTTCTAAATATTTACTTCCGTTCATAATAATATTTTATGGAAGGAAATATAGTCCTGTTCGATCTTTTTTAATACTAAAAGCACACCATATGATGACACGATCTGAGTGCTTTAGAGTTTTAACAATAAACTTTGTGTCCTATGATGAGGAACCTTTAGGTTGTCTCACCATCATCGGACCCCCTCTAAGAATACTGACAGTACTTTCATAAGAAAACAATATTTTTTAACCATTTGGAAAAATGGTTATTGTCCTCTGTCATGGTAGGAAATCAAAAAAATATCTGAAGCGTTTTATTGGTTAAATCCGCATTTTATTCGTTTTCTGATTGGTCTATACAGTATTTCGCTTTACTTACAACAGATATGGATACTTCTGTTGTCACTATGAAAAAAAAAAACTAATAAAAACTAAAAAAAAAAAAAAAATTATAACTCAGAAACAAATTGAGATACAGCTTTCAAACAAATTACATTTAAAAGTACATTTTTTTCTCAATACGACGGTGTAAAAAGTAATATTGTGAGATGTTTAGAAGTTAAAGAATGAAATTTCATTTAAAATTTGTCCAGGAATATTAATGTTTAATCCATGGCGTACGTAATGTATGATAAACTCCGTGCGACTTTTTTATGTCTTAAATTTCAGTCTTTGAAAAACTCATTTTCCAAATGGACGTTGTAATTTGTTAATTTGCCTCTTTTTTTTTTTTTTTTTTTTTTTTTTTTTTTTTTTTTTTTTTTAGTATTGAAATTAAAAAAAAATCTCTTTTTTAAACCACTACTAGCACTAAAAATAAAAATTAAGAATTCTGAGTTATCTCAATCTGAAGGCGCCAGCACTCCACGTGATCAACGTGTGACAGAAACTCCCGCCCGCATCCTCTATTAAAAAGCAGGAAAAAATAACATAAAACATCTGAATATTGAGATTGTGTCTAGAGTGTCAAGATTTTTTTATAATTATTTGCTGGTACTGTACTATCAAAATCTATTGATTTTTTTTTCTTCAAATTATTGAGGTTCAGTGAATTAAGACTCATGTGTAAAAGATTCATACAAAATATTATAATTCTATAGTCATTACCTTTTTTAACCATTTGGAAACGGTTGTTGTTTTCGGTCGAGGATGGGGCCAAATGATGCTCGCATTTTATTTTTATTTTTTTTAACGAAATTCAAGGATGTTCTTTACTTTTAGAATAATTTTTATTTGAATAGGCAATAGAAAGGCATAAAATCGATAAAAATTGTTTGAATAAGTAATCGAAAGGCATAAAATCGTTAAAAATTGAAAAAGTTATAAAATGGGTAGGCGCAAATTATTAGATATTGAAAAATCCAAAGACAAAGAGCGACGACGAAATGAAAATCGTCTTGCAAAGCAAAATCGAGGCCTTCAACTCATTATATAGGCCATGAAAATCGAGGTCTTCAACTGATTATGTAGCCCATGAAAATCGATTACAGAATAAAAGACGAACGCTAAAAAGGAAACAATCTAATCTTTAATCGATTGATAGTAAAAGGCCATGTCTCGAGGGGCTCCAATCCACTAGCCACGGAGATTTACAATCCAATTCCAAAAAAATTCGAAATGATCGTTGTAATCTATTAAATTACATTTTTTTCTTTGATCTTGCAGTGTAAAAATTAAAAATGAGAAAATAAGGTTTAAAGATTGAGTTATTTACACCATTATTTATAGTGGAACATTTAAAATCCCCTGCCAGTCAACCACGCTGTTTTGAAATGTTCTTACGATTGTGATTTGTTTAAAAAAATATTTTTGAAACATTCATTACCTGAAGGTGCAAAATTCTATGTACAATATGATGTCCAAGGAAAATGTTAATGTATTTTTAGGGCTGTGGACTGAGTTTCAAAAGAAAATAATCAATTTTCTAAAACTGGGTTTTAAAATATTTATGATAAAATAACTTTCTAACGTGTAAAATGTTTTTCTTTAATGAATGAAATATAATTCTTATTAAAATCATATCTGAATATTATTTATGCAAGATGTTAGATAACGGGAACAAAAACAAAGAATATTGTAATAATATTATACATTTGTGATGATGTGATGTGATATATTTTTAGAGAATGGCTAAAAATACGTGAAACACCTTAGTTATAATTTTACATTTCAAAAACGTAAATTATACATATTCACTTAAGGATATATTTGGATGAAATTAAATTAAATTCCTAACTAGATTTTTATTTTGAATATTCAAAATGTTTAAAATACAGAGTACAAAAGTTTGTACAATGTTGATACACTTTAAATGAGACCAATTATTTCCTATTTCATTTTTAATTGAAAATCTAAATTTGCAAATTTACAATAATATATATTTCCCTATGTACATAGCTATTTAATAATTTAATATATAGTTATATAATGACATTTTACTATTAAAAAACTGTATCATTGCATTTATACAATGATTGCAGAAGGTAATTATAAAAATTTACTATACAATTCCAGTTATGAAAAATGATAGTTGAACAGGATATTTTTCTAAAGTTTGAAATATGTTAATTTATATGAAAAATCATTGTAGCTATGAATATATGTTCCTATGTATTCGTTTATTAAATTTCTTGCATTATGTTCAATATAAATTAATTCTATATAAAAATCTTGTTTAAACATATATAGGAACGGGGTAATAAGTACTAATCTTTTTTCACTGGCTAAAAGTTAATTCTCTCTGATAATAAAGTTTTTACTTTCAAGCAGTACGGACGTAATATATTTCAAGATCTATATACTTAAAAAAGGTTACCCTATTAATAACTTCCAACATAGTTTTAAAATGTATAGAACTTTTGTTTGTCTAGACACCTTTCATCTACCAATCGTCTTCCTACCGTCTGTCCATGCTCTAAATCCCATTAATATCACATATTTCATATATATTATTTAGATTTACTATACCATGTCTGTTCTTTTAAATAAAATGTGTCTTTGCCCTTTGAAGTTCATTCACATCGGCACTCTAAAGATTTCCATCACAATATGAAGTGTGAGGAAAAATCGTTTGGAGTGTATTTTAATGATTTTTAACATCGTTAACAACAATGTCAAAAAATAATGTAATGCAAATACAGTTGGAAAATAATGATTAAAACTATTAAATAATAGCCTTCTTTTGACCCATTATTGGCCAAGTAGCATTTTTTCAATAATATTTGGTATACCGTTGTCAAATATCATGAGATCAATTGGAAAAATATTAAAAGAAATTCTATCTGAAAATTTTATGTTTAATTTGAAAAATTTAGAACGTCCCTATAAAGGAACTCTAGGCACTAGAGGGTACATTGGTTTTTCGTGAACTTTTTTTTTTAATATAAAATATGCATTTTGAATGCATTTATAATACAAACATATTACATATTAAGCTAAAGAACAAAAACCTGAGAATAAAGTAATATTTTAGTTTTTATTGTAAAATATGAAATGCCATAAAACATTTGTCATGCTGTCCTACCATACACTTGCTGCATTTACGGTACACTTTTTTACCACATTGAGCATATCAAACCTGAGTTGCATTTATAATAATGTTATATTTATCTCCATCATATCACACAAAATAAGGAATTCTTGATTTTAATGTCTTTGGTCTGCCTAGAGGTGTCCCTGACTGAAGTTTTTTATCACCAGCAGAGCTGCCAAGTCTCCGGCTTTTGGGATACATACGGCTTTGGGATTTTAATACAGAATATGTTCATTTATTTAAATGAAACATTTGGGTTATTTAAAAGAACAACATTTTCTCTACGTTAAAAGTTGTTGCAAAAAATCGAACACTTGGAAACTCTGCACCAGCATACATTTGAAAATACGCCAGAGAAATCTGTCTGAGGAACTGAAAAAAAAATATAAAGGGTTTGCATTTGATGATGGACAAAGACGATATAACAGCCATGCATTTTGTATAGCACCTTCTAAACCAAAAATAAAAAATGTCCACCACCACATTTTTCTGTGGATAGAACAACGATAACTGACAATATTCTGGTCCATCCTGTCAGTACCTCGCATGCATTAGTTGTACCTCTTAACCAGTTTCGGTTGATTAATTTCAACTGCTTTTTTTTTTATCTATGCTTGACCATCTTTTTGATTTCACTAAAGGATAAACACCACGTATGTTTGAGGCTATTTTCACAACGTTATTGTCATTCCATCTAACTAAAATTACATTATACTCCTTCTAATCAAATTTATGTTCAAAATTTTCTCTTTTGCGTTGGTTGAATGATTTAATATCTGTTAATGGGCATCCATCAGTACGGTTAGAATTGTACCAGTGATATCAAATCCGTTATGTGACAAATAGTCGATTAGCGCGGGAGAAATGAAGAAATTATAAAATTATGAAATCTCTTTAAAATATTTTCCTTTATAATCAAAATTTAACTGAACTTAAACTCTACCTTAATTACATTTTTTAATGTTTTTTTTTATTACCAAAATAAATATTTATTGTAATTTTAATATTAAGTGCAAAAAAATATATATCTGTACAATCTGTTAGAAATATTTCGACTGTATATAAGCAAATATAACAACCCACAATAATTCGAATTTAGAAATAAAGTTGATTAGGAAGTATATATTTTCACAATATTATAAACTGCAATATTAATGTTTAAAATTAATCATTAAATTTATATCAACATTGTTAACAAAAATACAATGTTATTATTATTTATAAAGTTTAATACATTCACTTAAAGTTTCGGTGAAATTTTAATTGAGAACAAAAATTTCATCTATCCGTACCAAATGGTAAATCAATGTGTCCTCTTTTGCCTACCGTCTCTTTTTAGGGATGTAATTAAAATGGCAAAAAAAACTATCATTTTTATATTTTATTGAAATTTCAAAAATACACATGATAAATAATTAAACATACTTATCCTTTTTTTCTTGACATTGTAAAAACACTGTTTTCTGTTCCACTAGAAACAAAAACGACTACCGTACGATTTTGCAAAATACATGCTGAAACAGTAAATTCTGTGAGATTGTAATGCATTTTTATAACCGTTCTTAAAAAGGGACGCTAGCCACTAATGGATTTTAAACAAATCTGTTACAGAAAACATTACTGGCACATTCAACATGGTTGAATATGGTATAAAAAAGGTCGATAAAGAGTCAATCGAAATCTTCCGATTTTTTCTGAGATAAATCTGGCAATCCTAATGTTAGACTATTCCAAACATAATGAAATCGATATGAATGGCTAAGGTCTACAAGAACATGCTTCCGGTAGAATACGGAGTGCAAAGCATTTATTATCCATTTATAGGGTCACGAAAATAACTTCTTATAAGTATAACGGGAACGATGGTTTGTTGTATATTTTAATGATGTTACACTATTTCAAACGTAATATGCATTACAGAGGTGCAATGTACGATGCATTCAGCAGAATATAGTGGGGATGGAATTTACTCTGCATTTACACATAAGCACGGATGAATTCGTTTGCGGTAGCGATTACTGCTGGATGTGCGTTTTTAGTTGTGGCATTCGCTTTTAACTAATCGTTTGCATGTTGCTTGATGTGCGTAAATTCTATAGACCATACATAATGTATACAAAAGCGTTCGTAAGCATTACTGTCAATGGGCATGAATAGCTTAAGGGTGTTTTTTAACAGTATGATGCATTTCCAATCTAAATTTAGTACACTAAAGCATGTTTATAGAACATAAATAAATATATATGTAGGGCTAAGCGATAAAATGGGTAAATTACCGTCAATAGAAAGTATTAGCAGACAGTGCGTTTCCAGTTATGTTGTGTGCTTTTTACCTAAATTAATTTTTAGTCTAATAAGAGGTTATTATAAAAATATGTACATAATGTACAGGGCTGTACAAAAAGATTTGAGAACAATTCGGTCTATTGGCTTAAGAAGCTGAGAAAGAATTTTTAATTACTGCATGCGTTTTGTAACTGAACTTAAATTCAGCATACTATGCGGTATATATACAAATAATATAGATCATATTTACAAGTATATAAAGAAAAATCTTTCCGATTATAGACGGCAATTGTTGAAATTTGGTTATAAAACGTGCTATAAGTTTTCTTAATTGTTTACTAAGATTATATCATCTCACATTATTAAACGGCGAAGTTTCATTACAATATTTTTCTTGTTTTAACTAAAAAGGATTTCTGTGACGTATCATCTTTTGAATTTTTTTCAAGTATAGAAGCATGATTCGTAAAACAAAAACCTAAAAGTACATAATATTAAAAATGTTTAAGTATATATTTTAATTTTACTATATTTTCTTGCAGATAGAGAACATAAAATTTGTTTTACAGTAAAACCCCGGTTATCCGAAAAGCATTGGACAAAAGCATTTTCAGTTAACTGGGGTTCCATAGGAATTTTCGGATAACCGGGTTTCCATAAGAATTTTCAAATAACCGGGAGGCTTATGGTGAATACTTGTTTGATAAAAAGCCGTGATCTGTATGTTGAAGCACAAGACGATGCAACAGCATCAGATGATTTGTTATTTAAAAGGGGGTATGATAAAACAGCATTGAAACGATGCAAAGTTAAAAAACAAAAGAAAATCACAACATATTTTGTAAAAAAAAATGATGTGTCGTACGTGTCTATTTAATAAATTGCCGAAATTACGCAATGGACAAAAAATGTAAGTTGACTGTGTATTATTTTCATAAAGAATATGCTTTTTTTACATTATTTCTACCAGTGTCCAATAACACCTTTCAAAGTTTTTATTTTTACTTATTTTCCTTTTAATTTTTAAAGATAATAAATATTAAAACAACTCTTCAATGTACTAAAAATGATTCGGAATTGTTTTGATATAAAACTTACAAATAAAATAGTAATCATAAATCAAACTATGTTAAAATGTGTCATTTGACATCCGTCAAAATAGTGTGGACACTAAAATTTCTCATATTTAAAAAGGACTTTGAGGAATTTTAAGGCTTTTCGGTTCAGCCGATTTTCTTGTAACCGGGATTCGGATAACTGGGGTTCTACTGCATATCCATTTTATTGATAAGAAAACTTTACCATTATCAAAATAAAGATACCTTTAAGACTGATTAATCAATTAAGACAATTTTAAGAAATTGTCCTTTTTATATACTCACTTATAAGCATGTACTAGCGGAAAAATGGTAGTAAAAAAAATATTGTGCGCATATACGTTCTAATACTTGAAACTTAGCAATATAGAAGACGGTGACGCCGGATTCATATTCTGAAAAATGCTGTTAATTTGTTTAAGGTGAATGTGCAAACTTTCATATCTATTATAACATACCGATAGTCAATTACACAGTGTAATTTAACTGTACGTATATGGAAAATAAATACGCATATTTTGTGATTGTTTTTTAAAAAAATTACATTTAGAAAAGAAAATTGCTATAGTTATTAACAAATTGTAAAAATATATATCTTTAAGTATCCGATTAACAATTCATTAGTTTTTAATTGAATCAAATACAAATGCTCAAAAGGCATTTTTTTTAAATAAGATGTGTTTAAAAAATTAATACATAATTTCTTCCCTAATAGGAGGCTGTTCTTCTTTTATTTTCGGGTTCAATTAAATTGAAATACCAGAATAAGCATAATTAATTAAGAATGGACAGGAAGCTTTTGAATCTTAACTTTTAGAAATTTCAGCATCGTATTTATCCTGAAGACGACCGCAAACGCAGTTCGAAACGTCGATATTACTCTTTATCATTAATGTTATTGGTACAAGTTCATATAAAAGTTCTTGTTTATGTTTACCATTGAGCAAGTTTGTGTTTTTAAAGTATACATCTTATTTATTATATTTTATGGTGCAATTGTGCTACATATGATAAACAGCTTAATCTTTTGAGGGAAGTATCCTAAAATGTTACTGGAAATTCAACACAATAGCTTAAGTACAAAGTAAGATTTTGAGAGTTTGAAAGCAGGCCTCCCCCCCCCCCCTACCTATACAAAATATAATCTCTAGAGTTAAAAGTAAATTAGAAGCAGATGGAAATGTTCAAAATATTCACAAGCTTTGCTTAGAAATTCCGCAGTCATCAACAAATACCGAAAATTAATAGAGCGAGGATCTGCTCAGAAAGTGACTGGTGATGTAGGACAGAGTTATAAAAAAGTTAGAGGCAGATGGAAATGTACAAAATATTCATAAGCATTACTTGGATAGTTCGCAGTCAACAACAAATATCACAAATTGTGGAAGTCGGGTAGATGTGCTCGGCAAATGACTAGTGATGTAGGACAGACTTAAAAGTAAGTTAGAGGAAGAAGGAAATGTTCAAAATATTCACAAGCTTTGCTTAGAAATTCCGCAGTCAACAACAAATACCGAAAATTAATAGAGCGAGGATCTGCTCAGAAAGTGACTGGTGATGTAGAACAGAGTTATAAATAAGTTAGAGGCAGATGGAAATGTACAAAATATTCATAAGCATTACTTGGATAGTTCGCAGTCAACAACAAATATCACAAATTGTGGAAGTCGGGTAGATGTGCTCGGCAAATGACTAGTGATGTAGGACAGACTTAAAAGTAAGTTAGAGGAAGAAGGAAATGTTCAAAATATTCACAAGCTTTGCTTAGAAATTCCGCAGTCAACAACAAATACCGAAAATTAATAGAGCGAGGATCTGCTCAGAAAGTGACTGGTGATGTAGAACAGAGTTATAAATAAGTTAGAGGCAGATGGAAATGTACAAAATATTCATAAGCATTACTTGGATAGTTCGCAGTCAACAACAAATATCACAAATTGTGGAAGGCGGGTAGATGTGCTCGGCAAATGACTAGTGATGTAGGACAGACTTAAAAGTAAGTTAGAGGAAGAAGGAATTGTTCAAAATATTCACAAGCTTTGCTTAGAAATTCCGCAATCAACAACAAATACCGAAAATTAATAGAGCGAGGATCTGCTCAGAAAGTGACTGGTGATGTAGAACAGAGTTATAAATAAGTTAGAGGCAGATGGAAATGTACAAAATATTCATAAGCATTACTTGGATAGTTCGCAGTCAACAACAAATATCACAAATTGTGAAAGTCGGGTAGATGTGCTCGGCAAATGACTAGTGATGTAGGACAGACTTAAAAGTAAGTTAGAGGAAGAAGGAAATGTTCAAAATATTCACAAGCTTTGCTCAGAAAATCCGTAGTCATCAACAAATACCACAAATTCATACAGGCAGATTCTGCTGTCTTGCAAGTGACTGGTGATGTTCGATTTTCAAAATCAAATGTTCATTGCATTTTACAACTTCTCCTATGGAAACGTTACATTCCAAGGTTATCCCATACTTTTAAGAAAGATTATTGGGTCGTTATACTCCACTACGTTATAATCGTTTAACCGTTTAAGTGCGGATTATCGAGATAGCACTCCTCTTATTATGTGCCAAAATTGAGGGAAGTGCGATAGCGCTCCTCTTGTTTTATGTTAAAATAGCGGAGAGGATGATAGCGCTCCAATTTTTTTGTTTTAGTTTGTTGTGCATTTAAGCTTAGTGCGATTTCTGTGTATATCGTCGGCTTAAAAGTATTTATATATATATATACCCATATACATTCACATTTTTCGCATATATCCACAAGATGTTTTCCGCACTCAAGCGGTTAAATTGTGTCTACAAATATTTTTGTTAGCTTTATTATACAAAGTAGGAACTAAAATCTGTAAAGAATTAAAGAACCAATGCAGTTATATCACATGAAATATAAAAAATATTAAAATAATTAAAAACTGTATTAATTAGAATAAATTTTAATTTAAAAAATTATAATAATGAATAAAAAAAGGAAATTACAAAATATAATATAAACATACATTGAATTTCCAATTGAAAACATAGTTTAAAATATTTTACTACTTATTATCAAATAAATCTGCGAGTGAAGTATAGCACAATAAAAAAACCGTACCGATTAATAAAGATTTATCTTATCTAATAGAAAATATTTTCCAAAAGTTTTAATTGATTACATCTTTCGATTAACAGAAAACAAAAGAAGTCATTAGAGATGGCTTAATTACTTTTAGTTCCATGAGTTTTATCTGTTTATAAAATATTATTATTAGATGAACTTAGCTGGTAATTTTCTCTTAAATGCATAGTTTATTATGTAAGACTGTAAGTAAAATCTATAAACGATTTTCTAGCAACATGGTGTTATTTATAAAAATATAAGTAGAAATTAAAATATGTTTTTTTATTGACTTTTTTGTACTTGTTTTTATTTTAATGCACCAATTACTGTTGTTTCAAAAATACTTGTAAAGATATATTTTATTTACAATCTAATAAACGCTATCAACGTGCTTAATGTTACTTCTTAATAAAAAGATTTAAAAACTTTATCATGCTAAAAAGGGACTATTAAACAAACTTTTTTTCTTACTTCATAGGCAAGTATAGGATCGTTATTAATCGAATGCATTTTGCAATTTGAAGAAAACAATCAAATGCATTAGAGATAGTTTAATTATTTTTAGTTAAATGACCAAAAATAGTTTGCTGCTTGTTTAAAATAATTAGTTTCTTCAAGCAATTTAACAGGATATTTTTTGAAAAAATCAATTCAGATAAAACGAAACCATGTTTATGAAATAACATGATTATAATCCTTTTGTAAATAAATTGAATTTTATATTTAGTAAAGACAAGATTCTTATAGAATAGGGTAATTTGAACTTCAGTTACTTGGAACTTTATGCTTGAGATCGACTTAACGAGCGTCGATTGTAAATACATTTAGAAAAAAAATCGAAAATTATTGATTTTTTCTCCCTCATTAAGATACGAAATTTTCAGTTTCCAAAATTTTTTCACATTTCCCTAAAAACACAAAAAATGCACCAATCTAACATAAAAATTACATGAAATCCTCTAATCTAAAGTTGAATTTTCGTCATACCACAGCGGTATTCCAGGAACTATGCTGCGTGTTATTTCTTTGTATCAAATACGACAAAAAATTTACGTACATTCATTTATCTTGAAAACACGAAAAATTCACAAACTAAAGATTAAAATTTTCGAAAGTTCTCCAGTCAAAATACATAATTTGTTTTCAAATAACAACAAAAAAAATCTCGTACAATAACACGGGCGTTACGGAAACTTGTCGCCAGCACTTTTTACGTTTTTTGACGAAATTTGTTTTAAATGCATTGCCGTAAATTTTAACCATATATGCTTTCAAAATTTAAATTAATTTCTTGCATAATTTCTTTTTAACCCGAGAGTAGTCTCCCCTTTCTTTAGAACGTTATTATTCGCGCTCGGTCTTTTTGCCGTGTTTCCCTCACATACAGAAAATGTAAAATAAGAAATATTTTTCACTTAATATTTGAATATTACATTTCAATGAAGTTATAAATTTACAGTTTACTTAAATTATACATTTTATTCATGAGATTTGGAATAATCGGAAGAAGTAAATATGAACTGGCAGTAGTGATTGTTGTGCAGATTTTTCCACAAATTTTAAATTTACTTGTAAAAATGTACCTGAAAAAAAACAGAGATACCTTGATACATTACTGTGAGAGGGGTAACACATTTAAAGTGAGATACATGTTAGTTCTTCGTTGTATTTGTAAATGAATATGAATTAGGTGAAGATAATTTTTAGTAGAGGCAAAAAGACCGACACGCGACTACTACCCGGTTAAAAAAGTCATTTTTTGTCAAACTCTCATTATATTCAATAAATTTTTTTGAAATATCTCTTTATAGAATTCTTTAAGTATAATTATGTCTAATTAAATGTTAAAACATTAATACTCTTTTAGTTGAAAATGAATTTTATAACAAACGTTAGTTGTCTCAACAAGATGTTGATTAAATTTGAACGAAGCAATTCATATTCTTGATAAATAAATGCTAGACATTTTAATAAAGAAGCTTTGATGAATAAGGCTTTGTTAATATATTAAATTCAAATAAAGAAACACTCATTATACTACACCTTTTGCAACATAACAATAGTGAGTGATTTAATATTTCTATAAGAAGTTAAAACCAGCATAAAATTACTTAAAAGGTGTGAATATTTACAAAGATGTTATTATATCCCGAGATCTTTCGAACGAACCCTCGTTCATTTTCACGGGAAAAAGTGCGACACCTAGAATCGCACTAGAGTCGCACTTTTTCCATTGGAAATGAAAGCCGGTACATTCGAAAGATCTCGGGATATAATAACATATTTGTAATAATTGGCACCTTTTAAGTAATTTTACGCTGGTTTTAGTTTTTTTTATATTAATAACAAGGTGGAAATTCCTTCACGGCACTAGTTAATATATCATTTTGATTTTATTGATTTAATATTTCTCTTTAATAATCAGACTTTGTTTTGATTCCGCGAGCTTTCTTCTACTGCACAGAAGACTTTGTGATGTTATCTATATACTTATTTAAGAAATTAATATTATAATGTAAAAGCTCAATTAACGGTAACCTGTGAAGAGCTATTCCCTCTAACAAACCGACCGCTTATCCAAAGAACGGAACGAGTCACATGGAAATAACATGAGATCGAATCTCGAATACTGTCACCTCTGAAAAGATGCCGCGGCCAGGGAAAATCGCTCCAAAACGGCCACCGAAAGCAACACAGGGCATTGCAAATTCCGAAAATTCACAGAACTTTTGTTCCATGCATGTGTGGGAACTATAATAATCTACACTTCTTTTTGACTCCTTTTTTGCTTGTGTGAAAAAGCCTGCTATTTATTTTCAGAGGTGGAAAGGTGTACAGTCACCTAAAAACGTTTTCCCTGCTCAATCAGAGTGAAAAGTGCTAATAATTTCTCCCCCCTGCAGTCTTTCGTCTTTTGGAGTTACATTGTTACATAAAGACGCACAATGCGCGACAGAACACTTTAGAAAATATTTTCTAAAGCAGAATTCCGGGTAACTGTTGCTTCGGACATACATACGTTTTCCTATCTGCGGCACTACACTCTGAGGTTAGATACGGGTCATTCCAAACAAAATGAGCAAAATATTATAAGTCGTGGCCACGTAGGAACCGATTTTAATAAAATTTGGTACACAGGTTCAATTCATAGTCAAATAGAGCATTGCAAAATATCTCGACAAAAAGTAAAATATTTTAGAAGTTAAAAAACTTCGCAATCTTTCAAAGTTGCAAGATTGAAGTTCCATATCTTAAAAACCGTATAACATAAATTAAATCTTTTTGTAGTGTTGTAACCTCTGGAAAATTATGTTCATATTTATTTAGTAATAATAATTTGGTAACGCCATGAATTATCTTAAATTGCTGTAAAAATCGAAAATTCGTCAATTTTGATTAAATTAAAAACGTTATATAAATCAAAGGAACTCAAAAATATCTGTGAAATTGATGCCTGATGTAGTGTTACATATTAAGATCGAATTGCTCAAGTTTGTAAGTCGCTATTTTTCCCCTTTATCTTAAAAATAGCTTAGAAACTTTTAAAATAATTGCAAAATCCCAATTTTTCCTCTTTTATAAGTTAAAAATCAAAAGAAAAAATATTGAATAAGCGTAATGATCAATAATCTCGTAATGTGCTTAAAAAATGTTCAAGATTGACTTTTGAGTCCTACCATAAAAAAATTGGGTTCAAAAATGGTAATATTTATTACATTCCATTTCAAATTTGTTCTGTTTTTTTACAATATTGCGAACGATTTTAAGAAAAAAATGTTTAGTGCTGCCATCTACGTTGATCAAAGATTAAATTATATTTTTTTGTTCAACTCAGTCATCTTTCTACTGTAATTTAAAATATTCTTCAGGCAAAAATAAATTGGAAGCAAGAATAAAAAATCCTATATTTAAAATATACACTTTTATCAATAATGTAATATAATTTAAACTTTTTAAGAGGGTTTCTTCATGGTCAAACAAGAGATAGAAACATTGATTTTTTCTCTGAACATTTTTACTATTTTTTTTTCTCATTAAGGAATAAAAAGGCAAGAATGAATCTTTCGATATTTGAAATATATACTTTTAGCTATAAAGTCGAACAATTTTGAAGCTGTAGGATCGTTCCTTCGTGTTCAAACGAACAATAGAAATATTTCACTTTTCAGTCTATTTTTTTTTATATTTATTTTTTTTTCTCATTATTGAATAAAATTACAATTAATAACTTACGCCAATATATTACTTATAATTCATTCTTACATATAAATATTTTTTAATGTAGTCCTTCCATTCCTAAGTAATTTTTAGTAGTTAAAAAACAATCCTGAAATATATTATTTTACTTTTACTCATAAATGCATATGTTCTATTTATATGCTGATTTCCATTAAAATCTGTGTCATGTGAGCCACAGTTCATTTGCTCATTTTGTATGGAAAGATCCGTACTCAATTACAGTAGTGTTTTAGTACTTTTCAAAGTTGAACATGAGTAAAAGTTTTAAAATTTAAATTTTTTTTTATCACTCAGTGAAAATTTTAAAGATATTGTTGATCCTAAGAATGACAAGTGTGTGGAAATTAGCAGAAAAAATGGATACTTAAAATAAATGAAATTTTAAAGAACAAAGAAATCCAAAAACGTCTTAGAAGCGAAAAGCCGGAAAACAAGATGAAATGTCAAAAAATGGGGGAATAAAGTAAATAACGAAATACTATTAGAATGGTTTAGCAATTTCAAATCGCAAAATTTCCCGATTTCAGGGGCAAATTTCAAAGAAAACGCATTGAAAGTTGCCATGGAACTTCTATTAATGATTTTAAAGCTTCAAATATATGGTTATAAAAATTGAGAAATCATTCCGTGTTTGGGATGTTTGTGGTGAATCTGCTGATTAGAAATTTCACAGATATCTCAATACAGATACAGAATACAGATATACAGAAATACAGATATCTCAGAAATCGGAAAAATCTTTAAAATTTCTTCTGAGAAAGTATGAAGCAAAAAACATGTTTAACTGGGTCGAAACTTTTTGATAGTGCTGTTTCACTTAAGACTCTGTGTTTCAAAAATGATTCATGCAAAGGTGGTAAATGTAATGTTATAAAGAAAAATTAGCATTACTATTATGCTGCAGTATGGAAGGTGAGTTTGAAACAAAGTTATTGGAAAGTCAGCTAAGGAACTTTTCTTCAGAAATTTAGAGAAAAAGATACTTCTTCAAGTTTGGTGTCTTGTATGCCTAAGAAAATATGCTTGAGTGGTTGACAGGTTCAATGAAAAGAAGATGAAACAAAAATGAAAAATTCTGCTTTTTATGGACAACGCTGCCTGCCACCCAAGCAGCAAATGTTTCAGCAATGTTTTCTACCTAATACAACTTCAATAGATCAACAATACTAATAGTCTCTTTTTCTACCAATACAACTTCGATATGTCTGCAGCTGGATCTGGAAATCATACAAGTATTTAAAGTAGGATACAAAAATATGTTGATGAGGAAACTAATCTCAGAAATAACAGAATTTCCTTCAAAGTTTCATAACTAACTGTCCTCTCCAAAACATTAAATTTTCTGCATGCTGTTAATTGAATACTATTATGGGTAAGGGAATTGAACAGAAATACAATAGTAAAGTGTTTTGCACAAACTTAACTCCAGGTAAATCTGTTTTTCATTCATTTTATTTCTTTTATTTTTTATCTTTAATAAAAGCGATATAAAATATTAAATTTTGAAAATTTATAAGATTTATTTTCCCTTTCAGAAGCATTCAAATGTCGGCAATATCTCTGAAAAACGATCAAGTAACCTTAGCTATACAGGATTAGGCACATTGTATAAAACACAAAAAAATTCCCGACTTAATGCCAGATGGATTTATTTCTACTGACAGTCATTAGCTCGTATCAACCACTGATGAAAGCATGCAGGAAATGGTTTAAGATATGATGTAGGAAGAGGACACTAAAACTTTAAGTGAGCACAGGAGAGGATTTTAAAAAAGAATGTGAAACCAAACCAATGTCTTATGAAGACGTCCTTACAAATGTCCGAGACATTACATTTTTTGCGCTAAATAAAAACGACCAAGATTTGTACAAAAAACTCCCCAAAGATATTATGTATTGTTTGTTTTATTCAAAATGTACAAAACAAATGAAAGCAACAGATTTCTTTAAGATGAAAAATAATTTTAAAAGATTATACATTTTGAAGTATTTTATTCTGTTAAATAGTTTTGTTTCCTTTTTCTAATAAGTTGAACCTAACCCTCCATACACCGGTCACTCATAGGAAGCTGTTTCTTTTACTCAGTTGGCTGCTCTTCGGTGGTTTTACTGTATATTAATTAGTTAAATAATTAGAATATACACACAACATCAATAATTATCTTTCTTAAAATAATTTCTCAAGATACCTTGGGAAATGTATGCAATAATATACTAAATTCTCAGTTCTTTCATTAAAATGGTTTCAATAAACCGATAGTTATAGCGCTTTTTGTAAAATTTTTACCAGAATAATTAGAATAATAAACAAAAAAAAAATCTTTTAATGAAATCTAGCAATTTTTATAAAGATAATGTAAATAGATCTAGTGCACCTTTGCGTAAATAAAAAGGTTCTTGCAGTTGAAAGCATTTCATGTAATATTTTTAATAAGAGAAAAGCTACACTCATGTAAATAGTTGAGAAGGAAAATAACCGATTTAAAAAGTATTTGGGGCATTCAAATAATCTTTTGACTTTTATTTCCCTGAATAATAATTTTTATTTTAGTACATATTCTTGCATTTTTTTTTTATTTCATATACTGGGGAACATATTGCATGATTGCATAGCAATCTTAACGAGATAAATATGTTTTCTATGTTGCTGGGGGTCCAAATACCAGGAAAACTCTTATACCGTCCGGTGTCCCTGATGCTGATTTTTAAGTTTGGAGCAGTCTGTATAAAACTGTTTCAATAAACGTAATTTAATGTAATTTTTTCCGAAACTGGGACAATTGTTTTATATAAATATGTAGCAAAAAATGAACCTGTACACATTTTAACGGGTGATATTATTTTTTAAACTTTGTCCATGGGTTTTAGATTCCTTACCATCCCTGTTGCTAAACTTATACAGAAAATCACTTCAGATGCAGTCACAGAATTTTTTTTAAAGTTTTTTCTCATGCAGAAGTATGTTAGAGAAAGAACATCTAAAATTCTTTGACAGGAAATTTACTGCAGAATTTAAATCATCATTTAAATATCAATTTCAAGCATCGTGGTTTTATTGGTAGTCTTACCGTACCCAAGGTTTCTCCCTGCACTTTTCGAGGTAAATTATTTTTTTTTATTTAATCCAATGTAAATAACTATTTCTAAAAAACAATTAACATTGTGGCTGTCATTTAGTCTTAACATGATTTCCCTAAAAATAGTGGTAATTTTCCTTACCGACCCATCCTTACCATCCCTTTTTTTTTTCCCATTACCATCCTTTTTTCCTATACCATCCCCCTTTTTTTCCTTCCGACTCTTCTTTAACAACCCTTTAAGGCAATGTTATACCAAAAATTTCTACTAAAAATATTACATTGTTATTATTTCTTATTTGAATGTCCTGTGGGTACTATGCAAATTCATTATAAGTAAATATTTTCAAGAAAATAGGAAGTTATAGTGGTAAAATGGTAAGGAAAATTAAACTTGCAAGTTTAACTTAAACCTTAGTTAAATAAAAAATGTTTCACTGCTGAACTTTTTTTTTTTATATAAATAAGGCATTTGTCTATCAGTTTAAAATGTTATTTTAGCAAGTTTAATTTCACCAGGATTTTTATTCCCGAAAGTCAAAAGATTGTGAGAATGCCCCATTTAGCTTCGACTATTTGCTGTGCTTTCTAAATATGACCGAGCAAATTATTTTGTACAAAAAGTACAATCTATTTTTATCTACTCTCCTCGCTTTACTATACATTAAAAAAATGGTTGAGCGTAAAACTAACATTGCAATATAAATTTGATATATTTAATCATTCTGGCATATAAATGCAATATGTACAATTTATAATAAACATATAATAAGAAAAAAAGACAGAATTTGTGTTAAACAAAATTATGAAAATTAATAGCCTCAATTCTTTACAAAATGATGCATTTTTTAAAATGTTATTAGAATACAGTAGCCTGTAACAGTTGGGTTATAACATGTTTTTTAGATTTTGATAATTGATTATTAAGTATTCTGTACCACTGAATCCGAAATTGACCTTCATTTTTTACCATCACGTAAAGATTTTTTGGAAATCGTAAATTTGCAAGTTAAACAAAGAAAAAATAGCGAAAATTTGATGCTATAAAATAGATGTGATTGTTGTGTTTTGAACTTTTGATAATTGATTTTTATGTATTTTTTATCGCTGAATCCGAAAATGACCTTCATTTTTAAACCATTTTTCGCAAATTGTAAATTTCAATGTTAAAATTGGACCGCATCCACCACCTTATCGGGCCCCTCAGCTGTTTAGATGTAAGAATCCCAGTATAAGCCAAAAAATTGAATAAATCATTGAATTAAATTAAATTAAATTAAACTATTTTTTTTAATTACATCTTTAATTACATAATATCAGATTTTTGCTATATTTTAGCTTTGACATTTACGATTTGAAAAAAAAATTCTAACGTGATGGTTAAAAATGAAGGTCATTTTCAGATTCATTGCTAAAAAGTACATAAAAGCGATTATAAAAACTTAAAAAACACAACCATCTCCTCTATTTTATAGTATCCGATTTTTGTTATTTTTAAACTTTGCGAATTTATGATTTTTCGAATAATCCTGACATGATGGTTAAAAATTAAGGTAATTTTTAAATACAGTGCTAAATAATATATATCAGTTTAAAAAAAACACAACCATAGCAGTCTTGTGTTATCGGTAATCTATCCGATTTATTTTTTGTGTTATCCTGCAAAATATGTATAATTGGTAACCACCGAAAATCATAATAATAGTAGATTGCCATAGAATTTACGTCAGTATGTAAAATTTAATCTGGAACGGATATTTAAAAGTGAGTTAAAGTTCGAGTGCAAATTTTGAACTAGAAAAATATACATACGATCGTTGAAGTTAAATAAAAACTTATAAAAATAACATAATTTTTGTTAAAAGAAATCATGAAATGAAACAGTCTCAAATCGTTACAAAATAAAACATATGTTAAAATATAATTATTTTAGCCATTCTGAAACTTAATAAAAGTTAATTGAATTTTAATACTTGCAAGATTTTTTTCAAAGCGCATGAAATAAGTCCTTCGAATACTTTAAGCGCTTGATATATGACACCTCAAAGCACGGTCGAACTCATTTGTGTTCACATGCCGAAAAGTGTATAAGTCCTGCATTTTTAAAGTTTCATAACTCGGGCTATTTTGGTGTTATAAGAACGGGACTTTTTTTTATCTTAATTATCAGTGTAATAGGAAAATTTTACTAAATATAACTTATAGAACCAGGGGACCGTATACAAATTTGAATTTCGTAATTTTTCAAGAAATGTTTTTATTGATTCAAATCGCTTTTAAAATATTTCTTTACCTCATTTAAAACATTTTTGCAATTGGAACTATATGTCTATGACTAACTGATTAGGAATTAGCCATTCTACACCGTTGAGAGTGGACACCCTGTATATTCACTAATGTAACGCTTATATATAACTAGGAATTTTATAAGAGATGAGTGCATATCACATATTATTTCAATAATAAATATTTTTATTATAAATTTTAAAGGGAATATTTCTAATAGAGAGTTTTTAATAGTTTAATTTATGCGTGTAATACTTAATGAAACAAGAATTTATTAACAGTTATCAGTATTAGACGCTGGTATTGGGTATATATTCTGATTTAAAAGCAATAAAATTTGCAAAAATTTATTCGTCTGCACGAAGTTGCTCGAAATTGAAAGAAAGTTTAGAAGCTTGAACTTCTAATGTGAAATTGTATTTTTTTATTTGCGAAATAAGCTGCACAGCGAGTAATTTTTTAAACACAAATTAAATCTTTTTCACAGAATGAAATGAAAATTTGGATTTTCATATTTGAAGCTTCTAGAAATCTACTTCTGTTAACATTTTTATAGAGTTTCTTTATTACCCGACTACCAAAAAGGGTTATGTGTTTCACGCATATCTGGGTAAGTGGATTTCTTTATACACTCGAAACACCCCAACGGCTGGATGGATTTTAATGAATGAGGTCTGTATCGATTCGTCTTAACCGTCCGATGATTATTAGCTAGGTTTTGTTTTTATAAATTCAAAATGGCAGTAGTAAAATAGTAAATGGCGGTAAAGAGGAAAAATAATTTTTACGCACCCTATTGAGTGGCATATCATTGGATAGGTCTTTCAAAATGAAGACGATGTCACATTGACTATTTTACAATCAGAAGCTCCGTTTAAATATTGCACGATCTGGAAGTTGTGTAGGTAGGATCTCTAGCTTTACTGCAAGTCTAACCTTCTTAGACATCTATAGACCTCATCAAAACAGTGTTAATAGATAGGAACTATCAATTACACACAACTTAAAAGTCTCAATGCAAGTAAATAAAAAAATAGGTAAGCAATATAAAATATCGTTTCATATTGATGAGAAATAATCAATTAGTTAGCTTTTTAAGTAGTCGGGTTTTCTGATTTTTTAAATTTAATTATTATTATCAGAACATGTTAGAACTTTTCATATTAATTTGATGTTACTTAAATTATGAAATCCAAATTTAATCCATCTTAACACCACTTGTATATATCTACATACTCAAAAGTGAATGTTACTTATACAGTGGGCGGGCATCAAAAAACGATTTCCTCTCTCAGGGTATCTTCTAAGACAAAAATTAATGTAAATTGATCTTATATTTCTCAAGAAAGGACGATACTGAGTTTATTTTTAATGCCAAAACTTTTTTTTTTTTTATCATTTGAGCAGTTTCACATTGTTATGGCTAAAGAGATCTTCATAAATTTTGTGCAATTAAAAAGGCTGGAAATATCCAAAAATAGATTTTTTAAAAGGACAAATTCATATACTTCACAATGTTGTATTAGAAAATTCACAATATTTATGAGAATTAAGCAATCTTCCGCTTATTACACATAGGGAAAAAGTTCTTTTCACTGACTTTTTTGTGGTCTAGATATTTTTTTAATTAATTTTTACATGCTATATGATATAATCTAAGAACTCAGTAAATATTTTTTTAAAGTAATAGATTTCCAGAAACATGAAGTATTCCAGTAAAAAATTTCGTTTCATTCAAGGAAAAAGTTTTCATGTTATGCGCAAAGCACTATTCCAATGCAGGTCCTTCTCTCGTGGGGGGGGGGGGGGCAATTAGCAGAAGAAGAAATTTAACAATAAAAACATTAATCTGTATAATTTGTGCACTGCTTGACTGTTTGGTATACGAAGCTAAAATTTATCAAATAATCCGATGATATTTACATAAGATCTTTCAATTGAAAAATAATACCATCTCACAGGAGATGTTTGAGAACGTTTGATCATTTTCACAGTAATTTTTAAGTTATATTCAAAACACAATCCGCATTGCAGCTCGTTCTGGAAAAAAAAGAAGATAAAGAAGAAGAAGGAGGAATTTAACATTAAAAATTCAAAACATTAATTTGTATAGTTCGTAGACTTCTTCTTCTATCTTCTTGATTATTTGGTATCGGAGGTAACATTTACCAAATAATCGAATGGTATTTAAATAAGGTCTTTCAATTGGAAAATAATAGAATTTCACATTGGATAGATGTTTCAAAAAGGTTTGATACATTTTCACAGTAGTTTTTAAGTTACAATCAAAACACTATCCGCTTTGAAGCTTGAATGTGGAGAACGATAAGAAGAAGAAGAAGAAGAAGTAAAGAAAAAGAAGGAATTTAACATTAAACTTTCAAAACATTAATTTGTATAATTTCTGCACTGCTTCACCGTTTGGTTAGGAGGTTAAAATTTACATAATCTGGTGATATTTACATAAGACATTTTAATTGAAAAATAATACAATTTCACTGGAGCTGTTTAAGATCGTTTGATCATTTTTCATAGTACATTTTAAGCTATACTGAAAAGACAATCCGCATTGCAGCTCGTTCTGAAAAAAAAGGAGAAGATAAAGAAGAAGAAGGAGGAATTTAACATTAAAAATTCAAAACATTAATTTGTATAATTCGTAGTCTTCTTGACTATTTGGTATCGGAAGGTAAAATTTACCAAATAATCGGATGGTATTTAAATAAGGTCTTTCAATTGGAAAATAATAGAATTTCACATTGGATAGATGTTTCAAAAAGGTTTGATACATATTCACAGTAGTTTTTAAGTTATACTCAAAACACTATCCGCTTTGAAGCTTGAATCTGGAGAACGATAAGAAGAAGAAGAAGAAGTAAAGAAAAAGAAGGGATTTAACATTAAACTTTCAAAACATTAATTTGTATAATTTCTGCACTGCTTCACCGTTTGGTATAGGAGGTTAAAATTTACATAATCTGATGATATTTACATAAGATAATTTAATTGAAAAATAGTACAATTTCACTGGAGCTGTTTAAGATCGTTTGATCATTTTTCACAGTACATTTTAAGCTATACTGAAAAGACAATCCGCATTGCAGCTCGTTCTGAAAAAAAAGGAGAAGATAAGGAAGAAGAAGGAGGAATTTAACATTAAAAATTCAAAACATTAATTTGTATAGTTCGTAGTCTTCTTGACTATTTGGTATCGGAAGGTAAATTTTACCAAATAATCGGATGGTATTTAAATAAGGTCTTTAAATTGGAAAATAATAGAATTTCACATTGGATAGATGTTTCAAAAAGGTTTGATACATTTTCACAGTAGTTTTTAAGTTATACTCAAAACACTGTCCGCTTTGAAACTTGAATCTGGAGAACGATAAGAAGAAGAAGAAGAAGTAAAGAAAAAGAAAGAATTTAACATTAAACTTTCAAAACATTAATTTGTATAATTTGCCATTTGGTATAGGAGGTTAAAATTTACATAATCTGATGATATTTACATAAGATATTTTAATTGAAAAATAATACAATTTCACTGGAGATGTTTAAGAACGTTTGATCATTTTTCACAGTACATTTTAAGCTATACTAAAAAGACAATCCGCATTGCAGCTCATTCTGGAGAAAAAAAAAAGAAGAAGGAGAATATGCAGAAGTAGAAGAAGAAGGAGAATATGCAGAAGTAGAAGAAGAAGGAGAATATGCAGAAGAAGAAGAAGAAGAAGGAGAATATACAGAAGAAGAAGAAGAAGGAGAATATGCAGAAGAAGAAGAAGAAGAAGCAATTTAACATTAAATATTCAAAATATTAAACTGTATAATTCCTACACTTCTTCACCATTTGGTATCAGAAGGTAAAATTTACCAAATGATTCAATGATGTTTAAAGAAAATCTTTCAGTTGAAAAATAATACAATTTCACTTTGAAGAGACGTCTAACAAAGTTTGATACATTTTGACAGTAGTTTGTAAGTTATATTCAAAACACTATTCGCTTTGCAGCTCGGTTCTAGAGATCGACAAGGAAAAGAAGAAGTAAAAGAAGAAGAAAAAGAAATTTAACATTAAAAGTTCAAAACATTAATATGTATAACTCCTGCAGTGGATGAGTGCTTGGTTTCCAAAAGTAACATTTACCAAAGAATCCAATATTATTTAAGTAAGGTCTTTCAATTGAAAAATAATGCAATTTCACAATGGAGAGGTGTTTGAAAATGTTTGATACATTTCCACAATGGAGATTATCCATTACAGAAGAATAAGGAATATAACATTAATAAAAGAAAATAAGATGAAACTGGTATGAATAGGTAAGAACTAAAAGAACTTCTTAAAACACCATCAAAAATTTTAAATGCGCTAGGTCTTTCGAAAGATCTGAGTCTTTTTTAGTCAGGCGCAAAGAAGACGTGCTTCTACTATGTAAGCAGCACAAAGACTGAAATGAGAGATAAGGGAGCGGAAACACGCTGAAGAAACAGCCAACTGGAAATTAGAAATCAACAGCCAATAGGAAAGTAGAAGACAACAGCGAATCACGGAAGAGTATAATCAAAACAAAAGAACACAGAGTAGAAGGGGAATTAGGAAGCAAATTGGTAAAAAAAAAATATATAATAAAATGAAAACACCGACATATTAAAATATGGGAACACATAAAATAAAAAATAAATAAAAGAATGAAATATAAAAAAAAAACCATACTAACATTAATTAATTAATGTAAAAAATAAATTATAAAGTTGTATTGAAAAGTTTTTCCAGGCTGCAGAGAGAATTGGGAAAACAGATTTATCATTAACAATAACTTCACGATTAAGATAAATAGCTAAATTTTCAAGAAAATCCAATTCAGAGATACTACTGGCATTAAAGATAATTTTAGCATTTTGAAAATTAAATCTGTGGCCGGAATCCCAAGAGTCCTTGGCAATAGAATATTTAGAAGTTTCTTATTTAATTACAGAACGAGCGTGTTCTTTTAAACGAATTTCAAGATTTCTTTTAGTTTGACCACTATAAGATAAATCACAACCGTTACAAGGAACATTATAAATACACCATTTACGAAGATCAGGAACAGGAGATTTAGTGGAGGGAAATTTGAATTTATTGACAGGTTTAAAGATAATGTTAAAGTTGAAACGTCGTAAAGCTTTAGCTAGTTTGAAACATAAAGGGGTAAAAAGGGGAGGAGAACCAAATTATAAAGTTTGCTTTTGACAGGTTTGGAAAGAGCAGATTTATTAGACGATCTATTGAATTTCTTCACAGCATTATTAATAACAGAAGGATTGAAACCTCTTTTGACAGCAACAGTTTTTAAGAAATTACTGTTTTTCTGTTTTTCTCTGCGTCTATTTCACTTTTTTTTAAATATTACACACTTTATTTGTTATATATATATATATATATATATATATATATATATATATATATATTCTTTTTAGTTTTCAAAATGCTTAATTTTTTGCAGCTTGACAGCCAACTGCCATATTCTGACGAGTGTAGTTTGACGCATAATGAACTTCATTTAATAACTGAAACCCGTAAACATTTGTATCCATAAAAAAATTTGGTGCATTATCACCTACGGCTGACTAACAGAAAATGCATTAAAATTACTTTATTAATTTTGAATGATGTTCTAAAAATATGAAAATGTTGTATTACCAGGTGATAGACACCTTTGACGTGATTTGTATAACAATGGCGTATCAGTTCGCGAGTGTACAGAATTTTAATTAAAATTTTGAAAGACGAAAAAGTTTTAAAATATGAATTTGAATTCGACCAAGAAATAGACCAAGAGATCCAAAAAATTAAGATAAGCTTTAAAAGTTTTCTAGATATTAAGAAAAATAAAGATGCTGGACTAGCAAATGAAAATAATGTTGTATCTCATAATATGCAAAAAATATCTATCCTAAATTATTTTACCAAACTTTGCTGGTTCTTATGAAAAGTAGAATAACTCTAAGTCTGAATTTAACAGTATTATTGATTCAAATGAACTGTTATGGAACGATCAAAAAGTTTCATTTGCAATCTTCCCTCGTGGGGACAGCAAAACAAATCCAAAGTGCGGATGATACTTATGAGTCATTTTTCTCGCACTCAATAACATATTTGACAATAAAAGCTTAATTTGTTAATAGGCATATTAAATCCTTATTAAAGCTAGGCAATAGTTGCGTTAAATGAAGGAAAAATTAAGAATGCTGCTAAATTGTATTATAAAACATGTAAGAGACATAAGGGCTTTCAATGTTGAAATGAACAATTTTATTGAAAATTTATTGATTGACATTATTTTAATGAAACTAGACAGAACAACATGCAAGAAACTTGAAATGATTTTAACATCTACAGATTTACCCAAATGGGATACTTTCATCGAGTTCTTGCAAAATCGTGTTAAAATTCTGGAAAATCTACCAGAAGCACAAGTAAATTCCCAAAAATTTAAAGCCAAATTAAAAATAAAACACTTTTTCTAAAATCTAATCAACAGTAGGAAGTGTGTTAGAGACCTTATGCTTTGCATTGCTGCTTTTTTTTTTTTTTTTTTTTTTTTTTTTTTTTTGCTAATGACTTCACTTCAAAGATTTGATAAAATAATAATAAAAAGAAATATTCATTAACTTTAGGAAATGAAAACTTAATGAAAACTTAAATCACGTAGAGAATATCAGTAGAAAACACTCATTCAGTAGTGTATTACATGCCTCATCATGGCCTTTTTAAACCAGATAAGTCCTCTACTAAATTAAGTGTAGTATTTAACGCCTCTGCCCTTGGCACATCTGAAAAAAGTCTCAATGACATATTGTTTTCCGGTGAAGTTAAGGAAGACCTAATTTGTATTATGATAAGATTTCGAAAACACAAACTTACTTTGACTTCCGATATTACAAAAATGTTTCGTCAGATATTAATAGATCCTTCGCAGAGTGACAGCCTTCGTTTTCTCTGATAATAACTCCACAATTGCTTTCAGAATGAATACAGTTAGCTAGTAAACAAAATGCCCTCATTTGTTAGCCATATGATGTATAAAATAATTGGCCTTAGTTGAAAAAGCTAGATTTCCATTAGCAGCAAAATATATTTTATCCTATAATTATATGGATTAGATAGTTACTGGATCCTCTGGTTATGAATCAGTTATGGAATTAAAAAAAATCAGTTAATTAACAATTTTAGTTCTTGTGCAATGAGAGAGCAGAAATGCAATGCCAATTTAAAGGAACTTCTGAACTATAAAAAAATCGAAGATGTTTCATTTCGCTCTAAATCGGAAACTCCAGTTAAAACTTGGGCATGGTTTGGCAATCTAATAAATATCAATTCGTGTTTCGAGTTTTGGTGGAAAAACAAGAATCATATACTAAAAGACAAGTTCTTCTGTCATCGCAAATTTGTATGATCCTCTGGGATTTATTGTCCCAATTATTTGCAAGATCATGTGTTTTCTTCAAAAATTGCGGCTTTTTAAAATTGACTGGGACGAAAACATTCCAGAACCTGTTGCGATTGATTGGTATAACTTCGTAAATCAACTAAAAGATATCGAAAATGTAAAAATCAGTAGATATATTTTAACACCTTCACTTGAAACAATATTCGTTCTTGGGTTCTCTGACGCTTCTATAAAAGTCTTCAGTGCTGCAATCTACTTATATTGTTCAAATTCTCCCAATTCATCCTCATCAAACCTTGTTGCAAGTAAATCTAGAATATCACCATTTTATTTCTTAGACTGGAATTATGTCCCATTTTCTTTTGTCAAAACTTGTGTCCAAAGTTCTTCCTCCTTTCAAATTAGATATTCAAGGAGAAATTTTATGTTCGGATTCAACTATTGCATTGGCATGGATAAAAACATTTCGTCAAACAATAACCCTGCTGACATTATAACCCATGGAACAAACCCTCAGGAACTTTTAGATTTGGAACTCGGTGTCACGGTCCATTAATGCCTAATAATCTGCAGGAATCACCATAAATTAAAAAAAAAACTGACCTGCAGAATAATGATCTGTATTTACAGAACTCAAATCTATTTCGAAATGAATTTACATATTCTTCACAATGAATTTCTTAACAATTTTTGTGATCTAAGTAATAGTTATTTTAAGTTAATTTGTATTCTAAGTTAAATTTATAGGTTTTTTAACATCAGTAAAACCAAAAAAAAAAAAAAAAAAAAAATGTAGGACCTATTTCAAAAAAGGAGTTTGGTCATGCAAGGATCAAATTAATTAAATTAGTTCAGGTAATGTATTTTTTTAAGGAAATGAAAGCACTCAAGAAACGTGAGCATTGAGCAATAAAAGGACAATCGTATAAATAATTTAAATCCTTTTCTTGATAGAGATAAAATTTTCAGAGTCGGTGGTTGTTTAGACCAATCAAACGTATCATATAATAAGAAATAACCAATTATTTTGCCCGAATATCACAGGCTTACACTTTTAATATTTCTGTAATTTCACCTTAAAATTTTACATGTAGACTCTGAAACACTGCTTCATTTTGTGAGACAAGAATTCTGACTTTTAAATGGCAGAAATATATCCAGAATACAGCCAGAAAAATACCCCTTAATTGTTTCGTTTGGTACAAAAATAAGCCGAAAATTGTAGAACAAATAACGTCTTCGTTACCTAAAAAAAAAATGTAAATATCAATTCCCCATTTAAAAATTTAGGCGCCAACCTTGGCGTCTAATATCTGTTTGCGAAAAGCAAAATTCTGCTTTCGTGTATGGACTATGTGGCCCATTCTTCATAAAATATAAACACCAACGTAAGGGAGTTAAAAAAAAATTATGTCGTAATTTTCATCTGTTTTGCTATTTATGCAAATCATTTGGAAGTAATAACACATTTAAGTTCTGAAGCCTTAATAGCTACCTTAAAATATGAAATTTGCTCGACAAACTTTTCTGATAATGCCCTAATTTTGTTGGTGCGAATTCAGAATTGAAAAAATTACAAAATCTTTAAAAAACTCCATCCGATGAATTGACTACTTACTTATTAGCTAATCCAATTTCTTGTAAATTACTGCCTCCTAGATCCCTCAATTTTAGTGTAAAGCAGGAGTCAAATTCTTTAAGCACCATTTAAAACGAACAATTTCAAATTAAAAAAAATTGAGAAATACTTAACTGCTGTTAATCAAAATGAATGTATTTTAAACAGTAGACCTCTTATGCCTTTATCTTCGGATCCTTTTAATGTTAAAATTTAATTGTCTTCAACTAAGGACATTGTACATGATATGTTGCAGAAATAAATATTTCAGCGGTGGCCGGTATGTTGGTGCCAACCTTGGCGTCTAATATCATTTTGCGAAAATGTAAAATTCTGCTGTTGTTATTCATTCGCTTCATGCGGTAGTCTGCATGCAAGTTCCGCAAAAATCTTTTGTTAATAAAAATTGTTATAGGTAAATTTAATTAGTCGAAATTGTATGTAAAAGAATTCATGCAGTCCATACACTCTTGCCACTGAATAAAGCATAAGTTTTTTATTAAAAAATATACATATAATTTTTTGTTATTAATTTTTTTTCATATAAAAAAGTACTGACTTAAATTTAATCATGCTTTTTAGGGTTCCGTTCATAAAAAGTAAAAATGGAACCATTATAAGATCACTCCTGTATCTGTCTGTCACAGCCCATTTACTCGTAAACTATGCAACGTGGAAAGTTCAAATTGGGGGAAGTAATAAAGATTAATGGTCCACATATTTACAGATTAATAAATATTCATAAATATATTTAGGAAAAATGTAGAGGGGCTAATTACGTTACTTGAAAAAAAAATCTTTTCTTTGTATAACGTGTGAAAGCTTTCGTAACGCTGAAATCAAAAATATATTTCGTTTAATTTTAGGTACTATATTTTCGAAGTTATGGCGGAAAAGTTAGTACAAATGTCCCCCCTCCATCTAATTCCGAATCTATTGAAATTAAAATTATGAAAAAATTAGAGGTAGTAGACATTAATTTAAACCTTGCAGGAATATTATAGCGAATACCCTAGGTGAAATAGTTTTTGAGAAAATCGCATTTTTCTGTTACACTCAAATTTCGATTTATGGGCTTCAGCAAAAGTGTTGAGCAGAGCTGGAGGTACCTATCGTAGCAGAATTATAAAAGCATTGTTGATCATGAATTTCGGAAAAAATCGTTGGTAATTAGCCGAAATATTAACCCTTAAATACACTGAGGGTTTGAACATACATAATGACAGGGACGGCGTACAGTATGCTCCATTGGCTTTTAAACCCTAGATAACACATTTTAAGGATATATTTATGTAATACAATGCACAGTAGCAGTATAAAAACAATAAACGTCAAATTGTTAAAAACAGACTAATTTAATGAGAATGAATCAGATAAATACTATGGGATTCGCGACTAGTTTCCATTGAGTGACTCTCTCAATACACCTACTATGCCTTTAAAGGTTAACTAAAAATCTATATGGAATAACAAATATACCGAATAGCTATATTTGCTATTATTTAGGTTCCATAAATCTTTGAACTTTCATGGTATATCCATTTATAATTTTCTAGTATACATGGTGCAAAGGAAAGTCCCTTTAACCTGAAAATACCTGTGAACGGAGGGAGCTAGAGGTATGCAAGTGAGGTAACGGTATAGTACAGCGACTACGCCCGATTTAATGAAAACTACAGCAGCGTCCCGTAGTTGTGAAATTTGGAAGATAACCACTGCAAATCGAAAACGAAAAGAGATAGAGCAAAATTTCCAATTAGAAAATTTTAGAGTATCAATTAATTAATAGAATGCGACATTTGGTTTACATGGATAAGATAAGTCTTCGTCTGTTTACCCAAAAATGTCCGAAATCGATGCACTCCATTTTGTGTAAACGTTTGATTGGAATAGTCAAAAGAATCTAGAAATACGCACAATTTATGCTATAAATACGTACTTATCTCAATACATTTTGATAAAATCACACAAAAAAAAAGAAAAACTGTCTCACAATGATAAAAAGTTAATATTCAGTATGTTCGAAAAGTTCGTCATTGCTCACGATACACATTTGTATTCGTGAGAGTAATTCTGCATGCACATTCCTCAGAATGGAACGTCTGTTGCAAGCCTCTGGAATACGACGACATAGATTTAACCCTTTCAAGGGCGGTGACTAGACTGTTTAGCCTCCTAATTTTAATTCAAAACTGACAAATGGCACCAAGAATACTTTAATGAAGTTTTGCTTTTGTAATGAAAGTGCAAATTAGCGGGTTTTATTTTCTCAGAAATTCGTTTGAATAGTCTGGTGTCAGTCAATTATTTCATCAGTTTACGAACATAATTCTTCTGGCCCTGAAAGGATTATTATAAAATTTTAAATGCGTTGAAAATTAAATCTTTACAGACATTACAGCACAGTACAACGTCACAATCTGCAATTGTGCACTGCTACATTTCCGGAATGTGAATAGGCAAAGTAGAATCGTCGCTCATCGATTTCGGACATATTTGGGTATACGGGCGACGATTTATCTTATCCATGAGAACTAAATGTCGTTTCGTACTAATTAACCGATGCTCTAAATTTTTCTAATTGGAAAATTTGCTCTACCTCTTTTCGTTTTTGATTTGCAATGGCTATCTTCCCAATTTTGCCACTAGGAATGCTGCCGTCATTTGCATTAGGTCGGGCGTAGTCGCTTTACAGTACCGTTACTTCACTTGCATAGCTGTAGCACTCTCCGTTCGCAAGTTTTTTCAGTTTAAAGGGACTTTCCTTTGCACCCTGTATATTATACAGTTATATCCAATCCTACGTTGTATAGTTTTTCAAAGTCTTAGTATTCTTTTAGAAACGGTATTTTTTTAATAATACACTTACTAATTGTTATATTATTGTACGGAACCCTCTGTACGCGAGAAATACTCGCACTTGACAGTTTATTTGTATTTTCGTTACTTTTGATATAAAATTTAAAAGTATTTTTTCGGTGTCACATTTTATTAAATATCTTACTGGTATTCCCTATTTGTCTATTAAAAATAAAATTGAGTCAGTTATTGGAATATCTGCATAACTTCAAGATTTAAAGATTTTCATTTATCAATAAAATCTGTGTCAAGCATGCATGTTAGATACGTTACTTATAAATCTCCGCTAACTATATATCTTAAATTTTTATACATGTGTAGGATGACAGTTAATTATTTATTAAGAATTCAAGTTTTAAAATATCTTTTTTAAAAGTGACCGAAAAACCGATTTTCTGGGTATTTTTTTCATTGTGTAAAAAATATATCATGATTTTTTTTCCCTTACGTATTAATTAAAATGCAATTAAATCCCGCCTATATGTAAACTTTAAATACTCAGAAAAACCTTGCACATATTCTGTGATGTCTTATATGGTATATTTTGTGCACCATGTGTTTCTAATTTTTTAGGTAAATAAAATAACTTTATTACTGTTAATAACATTAATTTTAAGTCTAGTAGAATTAACGTATAGTTTAATATTATGCAAAACTCTTAAGATAAGCATTTGAGACATTTTTTAAATACAGATTTGAAACATGTGTATCAACATTTCTAAAATCCAATGGTGTACAAAATACACCACTGTGAGCCATAATGGGCTAAGGTTTGACATTAGGTTCCTAGATGCCATATGTTACATATTTTGAAAACAAATATTCCCGAGTAGTAATATTAGCGGTATTAAATCGTCTGATTCTATGTTTAAATAATGCAACATTATTATTCGATAAAAATAGTAATTATATTCCCAAATGCTTAGTATCTATTCATTAATGTATAAAAAGTTAACAATCCCTACTAACTCTGCAGAAATTTATTGTAGAAGAAAGTTACTGGTAACAAACAAATGGAAAGAAAGACTACTTTTAAAATATGTATATAAAATTTGCTTAGGGGAGGGGGGGGGGGGGGAATCTACATACCAAAATGAACCCAAACTTTAATATTTTCAATTGCAATACCCAAATTTGACATCATAAATAAATTCTACTCCCTTCAGTTTGTCTAACTAATTTTTTTAGGAAACTCTATTAGTTTCAGAGAAATTAATGATTTTCAAATGAGCATGTTTTAGGGATTGTACCCAAATTTAAGTTAAGTCCTCGATTGTTGAAATACTACTGAATGACTATGTCCCTTCTATTGATGTCTTATTTCTTGCCAATATGACCATTTAACTCGTTTCATTTGTTTCAAGTATTGCCACCCCAATTGTTTCAACAAAATGAGCAAAATGTATATTTTATTCACATTATGCCTTTCTGCAACTATAGATCGCATCTTAAACCTTTATTTTGACTTTTTTCAATCATAATTCAAAAACAACTTGAAGAAAAATTTTAAACAAAGAATTCACATAAAGCAAGACATCGTACATATATCTCTACAAAAAAATTAGGTTGCAATTCATATTTTCTTTGAATATTAATTTCATAATTCATATTGTAAAATTTTTAAAATTACAAATTCCATGTATTTCCCATTGTATATATTCCATGTTTGATTCTTTTTAGTATTATAATAAAACAAAAAAATATCACATTAGGATTATCACTTCAGAATATACTAATAGAAATATGTAAATGTAATTTAACATTATAAATTCTAAATTTTGAACGTATATAATTCTAAAATTTATCATCCAAATGACTTGAAATTTCGTTTCTAGGCATAGTTTGAGCCGAATATTTTAAATATACTGCTAAAATTGGATGTTGCTATTGAAAAAAAAACTTTGGTCTGATTTTGATTTGTAGGCGGCTTCCTAAGCAAATTTTATATACATAATTTAAAAGTAGACTTTATATAGAATCGTTTGGTACAAGTAACTTACTTCTATTATAGTTAGTTGCAACGTTAATAGGAGATGTTTAGATTTTTTTACTACTGTACATAGTCGTATTCACCATTCTATTCAATAGCATTTTTTTTTGTCCTGTTGGAATATATCTTAGGATAGTCACTGACTAATGTTATTTTTGCAATAAACGAAATTTTGAATGGCAACGGATAAATAAATCTGTTTCATCATTCGTTCATTTGTTAGTCTACCTTCAAAGCTATGTTTGTGACAAAAGAATTGGCCTTTCTAAAAAAGTAAACTTGTGCAAGTTATTACAATCATAGATTCAATTTATTCAATAAAATATAAATTATACTGTACGCTAACGTTTTTAATTCCAGTGGTTTGAAAATAAACAAAAAAATTGAAATTTACTTGTGAAATCAAATGATTATATCCATTGGAGCTATCAATTAATGATACAAAATCTTAAAATGTATCATATTGAAGCCTCTTAAAAAGTAATGAGGAATAAAGTAAATAAAGAATTAGAAAATAATGAGAGGCATGTATTTTTCAATTTCAAAAATTGAAACAAAAATATCCAATTTTTTAAATTGTTTAGTCCTTTTCGAAAACGAACGGTATGTATACGTTTAAAAATGGATACTGAAATATATTTTTAGTTGTTTTTTATCAAATGTTCCAAAATGTACAAAATTGAGTTTTAATAAATAAATATTTTTTATAAGTTGTAACACAATCACACATTTAATATAAAGATATTTTGTTGCATCACTCGTCATCTTCTAAATATTAATTTCAATTAATAGAAACTGCTAGGAAATACAAAAGAATGACTTGATTACTTTCTTTTCGACAAGTTTTCTCTTTATATTTTATGATTAGTTTTATTAGAAGGAGCATTGTTTTTCTGATTCCATTTTTAAATTATGAAATGATTTTAAAAAGGCGTATACTTGAAATAAGGTAATTTTAATTTTCATCGAAAAAAAAATTTCCTTTTCTTCTGTAAGAATGTAATTTTGAAATACAATAATTAATAATAAGATTTAAAATTGAAAACGGGAAATAAATATAACACAAGTAACTGCTATGTACTTGCAAGTTTATTAGCAAAAAAATTAAAAGTATAATAATGGCAGAGTATTTCACAGGAACATGAAACACACATCTCCACGTGCAAAAGATTACCCACAAATTGCCAACCAATAGATACACACACAAAAATTTCCTTTTATTAATGTACATAAAGAATTGCTAAGAGAACCTCAAGTGTGAATGACATTTACTTGTGTAATGTCGTGGTATTACGTTACAACTCATATTGAACACAAGTGGAAAACATTGTAATAATAAAATTTCAATGTCGTTATACGTCTGCTGTGTACAGTATTGCGTGTGCTTAAACATATACATAAAATTACACACACGCATACGTTCGCTAAATTGTCCCTAAGTATGGCGGTCCTTCGTAAAATATTGCCAAATATTTTGCGAAAAACCATCATAAAGAATGAAAAACTCGCGATTAATTGATTAATCATTGAACACTATTTTCTTTTCCGTATTATGGTATAACCTGCTTTTATTCTCGATTGTTTTAACTTTATGAAATAACTGTCTATTAACTTTATTAAATATTTTCATCCTTTAGGTAAATGAATCACTACATGCGTAACGATGTTTTACTCTTAGGAAATAATTTATAACTCTTAAATGCTTTTTTTAAATTTTCTGATCTATGCTTTTATAAATGAACTAATTTATAAGCGGGTATTTTATTCATAAACATTGTATACATCAGTAATTTTTCTTAAATAATCAGATCATTACGAAACCATCAAAATTAATTATATTAGTTTTACATTTGATAAGTAATAATAATAATATTATTATTATATAGTAATATTCATGAAATAAAAAATAAAATAAAAAAGCGACTCTTTTAAATAACACCCAAAGTACAAAAAAAGGGTAGATGTTTTTTAGTGTTTGTCGTTTCTGTAGATAAAAAGAAACGTTTTCACGTAATTGCACATTCAAAATAATCGTCAAATAGTGATAGATTAAGTTCAAATGTTTTACAAAATCGTCATTACCTGATAGAAAACGTATTTTTTGGGAATAAAATAGCGATGGTAGATAAGATCTATGCGATAACGAGAAAGTCAAAATAATGAGAATGTTATTGAACAGATGAATATACTATGGAACTACACTTCTTTCTATGAATTATAATTTTCTAATTTCGTCTAAATTCGCCAAATAATTGATACAAAACTGTAGAAAACGTTGCCATATGAAATCAAAAATGTACGTTTGAGAAAAAATTAAACCAAACCAAACAAATTCGATTCAGTTAATATACACATATATGCTATATTTTCTAATCGAAATAAATCCTTCGCAACCATTATTGTGTAGAAGGGATGGAAAAATTGTCGAAAATCTTCGATTAGATTACTTTTGCGTGGAATTATTTTATTATAGTATGAAACATTGTAATAAGAGTGAATATATAAAAATGTTTCTGTGCGACTGGCTCTGAGTTTTAGGTATTTATATTTAATCTTTATTATGTTTTAGTAGTTTTCTTTAAATAGTTGGAACTTTTGGTTTTGTGTGCAATAATAAACTATCATAACACTTATACTAAATTATTGAACAGAAAAACAGCTTTAAATTAATGGTGTAACTCTTACTTTCTCTTTTATGGAATTAAAAAGCAATATTTTGCAGCACATCAAAGTTTAAAATAGTTCATTCTTATATAATATGCAAATAATATGAAAATGAAGAAAATGTCAATTTAATATAAAAATGCCACATTAAATAAATTTGTAAATTTGATGTCAGAACACAAACTTTATAATAAACAATTATTTATTTTTTATGAAAACTCATTTCTTTTTTAAACAAGTTCTTGCTAATTTTAGACAGAAATACATGTTCGAATTCTTACACTCTTTTTTAACTCAAACTAGTTCTTGCATTTGAAGATTGAACTTTACTATCGATGTAATCCGTTTTTACTCAATTCCTACTAGGTTAGAATTATGAAGATTTTCTAATAAAGTATTTTTCCAATGATATATCATTCTGAATTATAATTCAAAATTTTAATACTTTTAGAACTTAATTATAAGCTAATAGCTTAATTTTAAGGTATACGTACACGTGATCAATAGATGGATATCCTTTAGAGTTACAAACAACAAAGGAGGCGCCAAACCACGATAGCCAAAGAAGGCCAATTGTTGGGGAAGCGACAATTCGAAATTATGGTATATGCACCTATATTGGGCCATTATTTTTTAAAGTTTAAAAACAACTCTAAAATGCATTTCTGAAAAAACGACTGAAAGAAATCTCATTGACACTAATATCCTTAAATGTTAATTTTCCGTAAACTGTTTGGAATAATTGTTTTCATTTCCTGGCACATCGGTTTATTTTCTAAAGTGTCTTCAAAAACAGATTTTTTGGTAAATTCTCAGGGATTTCATTAAGAGACAGTTTTTTATTTAAGTCATTCTTTCTTTAATATTATGTTTTATTTTCATTTAAACTACTGTTGATATACTCTGTTACATTGTAAATAATTAGTTGGATATTCCAAAAACTTAGAAATTTATGTACCAAAAATTTACTATGCCCACTACTGGAACATAGAGAAATATATTTATTTTTCTTTCATTTCTTCCGAAGAACATATTTTTAAACTTTGAAAGTTTATTTTGATACATGAAGGTTAGGACTAGGCGAAAAATACATAAATGTTTTAGAATTCACTAACAATTTAATGATAATTAGATAAATGTCCTTAAGTGGCCCGCTACTGGTACTAACACTAAAAAGTAGAAAATATAAATAAAAAACATGGGGTGTAATATATTTAAAAAATTACACTTTAATCAATCAAAATTCTCATATTAATTAAATTATGATTATCTATTGAGAAATTAATTTAGAAATCATAAAAATGTACTTTAAATATCATTTTTTATTTCTCGCTTCCCGAACAGAAACAGAACAAATGTTATCATATAAAAAAAATGCAGTAGAACGCGCTTTCTATCAATCATATAAAAAGAGCCAGTCAATTTTTCACAATCAGTTTCTCTGCCCAAGCCTTACTAACTTACTGCTTATGGGAATTGTTGGAAAAACTCGGGCATTCCAATGGTGAATTTGGGCGTGATTTTCAAATTAATCCTTAAATGCTAATAAATGAGTGCTTTAAAAAAAGCTATTTTTACTTTGATAATTTTAAATGTAATTTCACAGTTATTTTAAAAGTATTTCCTTTCAATGACTTTGCAAATATCGACATCTTTATAATCTTAGTAATCGGCATCAAATAATCTCAAATGTTCGACATTTAACCCGGCATTACACGCGCGAGAAAAACGAACGCGATTACTCGCGCTGGGTATGTCATACCCATGGCGGTTTCTTCATATTTTTTACCATAAAATCTATATAAAACATAAAACACTAGGGAAAAAGAAGGGAAAACAGAGTTTTAAACAGATATTAAACATGTTACTTACATTTATTTTGTACATTTGCTGCGTCAATCTATACTCATGGCGGTTTCTTCCAATATTTTTACCTTAAAATCTACATAAAACATAAAACACTACGATAAAGGAAGGGATAATATAGTTTTAAAGATATATTTAAAATGTTATTTACATTTATTCTGCAAATTTCCTGCGTCTATCTGTACTCAGGCAATGCTCGCGCTGGGTCTGAGATACCCATATGTAGCGATTACGATAGATCTATATTTCGAATTATTTAACCGCTTTTCTCCATCTAAGATTATGACCTTTGAGGCAGCTACACAAAGACTCATCCACTTCTGAAGAAAGTTTAGAGAGAAAAACTGCAAAAAAGCAGCACTGGGTGTGACATACCCAGCGCTAGCAAATTCGGGTTAAAATTATCTATCAGATATTTTCTTTTCCGTAAATCAAAATCCTTTCTCCAATGAATGCTCCAGTAAACTGCAATAAAATATTTGTAACTATGTTTACAGAAAAATTAATGTATTTGTCTGAATAAATAAATGCGAATTTGGTTACTTGGCGGAAAGAATAATGCCGTTAATTAGAGGTGGCTTAGCCTGTGTTGCATGCACCTAAAGTGGATTACCAATGCATTCATTCTTTTAATAATTCCGCTTAAATGAACGGGAAAATTTATTTGCTGGTAACTTTGCAGCTTTGTTGAAGTTTTGTTGATAATAACTTTCTACTCGTCGGTTTCTTTTTTCTCTTTATGTATAAATCGGAAAATATTAATTAGGAGTTTTACATTTATTTCTGAACACCGTATCAAAATATTTGTACAAACGTTATGTTAATTATTATATGGAGAAAATGTTTTGTATTCTTACATAAACACGGCAGCACATAGACTTATTTATTTAGGATGTAAATATTTCCACAAAAGTAAACGAACTTATACTCAGAAAATTATTTAATGCCATTGCTTGACAAATGTGGAGTTAAATATGTATATAATATTTTTTATTATTTTACGATTCATCAAATATAAATATAAATTCTGAATTTTTGTGAAATATTAAAGATACATTTTAAACATAAAGGAACCTATGTTAATTCGTAAAAATTACTGTTTGTAAAAATTAAATAGATCAAATATGAGTGTTTGTATTTAACTTATCAACGGGATTAATTTAAAAGTTTTTTTTTTTTTTTATTGATTCTGAATCCAACTGAGAACTATGTACATTGTAGGCTTAAAAATATATCGATCGATTTAATAGCTATTCGACGCAAATTAATTTTACCTACACGCTAGTAAGTATAATACAAACCATACACATTAAAATTAATTAAAATTATTTTTTTTTATAAATTTTAAATATTTTAATTCAATATTCGATACAGTGATAAAAATTTTGTGGTGTACTTTTAGTTTTGATATTTAAATGCTATATCAGATTAACAAAGGGAATTACAAATTATTCTCTAAACAGAATTAGCAGTTTAATAATTACATTGTTAAAAGTATCAAAATTATTAATTTTGATTTAATATTACTTGAATGTTGAATTAAACCATGTCTTATTCAACTGCTCAAGTTTGTTTCTTCCTGCATTAAATAAGGTGAGTATAAAATCTACGTTTTTTTCTTTATAAGATAATAAATTCTGCGTTTTTTTTTTTTTTTTTGATTAAATGAACTGATTATAAAATCTGCGCATTTAATATTAAATAGAAATTTTATAATTTAAAATAGTGAAGCCAGACAGCTAGGAAATTCTAAGGCATTTACAAACCTTGTCAGTATTAAAAACTGAAAGTTAATCTATTGGAAAAAAAAAGAAATCAGTCACCAATAACAACAATTGAGTTTTGCTGCCTTACTGAATCTCTCATACGAAATTCAGGATGTAAAGGAGCATCTTTTTTAAAGGAGCATCTATACTCAGTGGAACATTTTTATACATATGTGATGGAAATTATTTTGAAATGTATGTAAATATAATGCTTATCATAGTTTTCTAGCAGAAATTAGAACAGGAATATTTTTAGCAGAAGAAGAAATTGATACAAGTTGTTTACTGTATGTGTACGGAATAAATCTGCAACTGTATAAAAATTGAAAACATTTTCTTTAAACCAAACATAAGTCTTTTTAATCCACTTGACTATACCTTTTACTGTCATTTGTCGAAGATCTTGAAGCAAAATCAATAGTTTTTTTTTTATTATTTATTATTATTATTATTATCTCGCATTAAATGTGAAAAAAACCCTATTATGCCATAATGAGAAGAGTCAGGGGCTAACTATAACAGTTATTTAGATTTGAAATGCGTAAGAATACTATCTGGTGTAATTTCATTTTTAATACCTTTAAGTGCATTTCACTCGTTCGCAAATCACAGAAATTTCACCTTATTTCTTTGTAATTGATTATAAAGATGGGAAATCGTAGAAAGGATTAGTAAAATATTATAATAACGTGTAATAAACCTAGAAAAGCTTTAAGTTGTGATACATTAGCTGTTTGTTCGGGATTTAAAATAGCTCTTATTTCCTGTTTGGTTTTATGAATACCATCAGTATCAATTTTGTACCCGCAATACTTAATTTCATGAACCATAAAACGTATTTCACAATATTTAACCATCTATTTAAGTTTTATTAAATAATTATTTTAAACGTTGGCAACACATTTTATCAGTTTCCTCAGTAGCATCATCAATGAAAATTGAAAGACCATAATACTAATTTTTTTTCGATCTTTCTTTTCCAAATTTCAGACGGGAATTCAAAATATGCAAACGTATCTTTAAGATTTGAAACAGTCTCTTAAGAGAGTTATTTTTCAACAATTCTATAACAATTGTATTTGTTTTGAAGTTAGGTTTAATTAAAAAAAAATAATAATAATAATAAATGTTAAATTTAAAATCAAAACTTTAAAATGAAAATGCAAAACTCATAAATGTCGTATAATTAAATCATGATGTCTGCTTAGTTATGAAACATATGAACAATATCTACTAACAACAACAAACATATTTACGTGACTATAATGAGTTGAAAATGTAGTAAAATGTAGCAACAAAAAATAGAATAGAAAATGCAGGTTGATAGGGTTTGTGACATTCCGAACCAAGATCCCCCAAAATTTTAGGATTCGCTGTGGTAATTTACTTGTATACTACGCTTTATACAATGACAGTAGTATACTTGTATACTACGTTGTATACTATGACAGTAGTTCACTTGTGAAAATCAATAAATTACTATACAATACATTTTTGTTGAATACACTTTAAATTTTTAATTTTAACTTGTAATAATATGGCTAATGATTTTGTAAGAGAAAAAAAAAATAAATGTTTTTTTAAGGTTTATGTTTTGTTGTAAACATGCAGCAAACTATTACCTAATATTATCCAATATGTAGCATATACAATTGGAAAAACCTTCAAAAACTTCCTTTTAAAAATGTTTGTCAGACAATGCGACAGAACATTTACATTAAACACAAGAAAAATTTACATTTTTGTCGTAATTATTCTATAAAAGATAAAAACAAATGCTGTTTTATCGTTCAATATTATAAAAATTCCTTGCATAATTTACAATCTTAAAAAAATAGAAATAATTACAATGAAATTATGAACATGATTTATTATTTTGGTAATAGAAATTTCTAAACGTTTTCAAATGTTTTCGTCGAGTAACTTGAGCTAAATGTCTGATTTGCTTTTCCAGAAAAACAATTTCAATCGTCCTAGTAAATACAAGAAAATTAAGTATTAGGCGAAAATAATAACATCCATAATTAGAAACAACTTGCACTTTGTTACTTGTTAAGTGGATTTCCAAAGCAATCTCTCCTCGAATACTTCAATTACATGCACAGGACAGATTATTTGGAAATAACTCTGTAACTAGTAATCAGTATTTAATATATAACTTTCTTTCAAGCATAATATGTATTTTCTATTCTTTAGCGCCGTTCTTTTACAAATATTGGGCGTATGCAAAAGCGAGTACCTTTTCTTTATAGATGGCGTAAGTGTTCTCATATGTATTGTGTGAATCTTGTAATGCATGTTTTAAAAAGCCTCTTTATAATCTTCAAAATGAAGTATATGATATTTAATTAAAGTGAACAACGTAATTTTTTATTCGCTTTGAAATGGATACTTTCTGATGTTTCAAAGAGTGGGGAATGGCCCAAATAATCGTTCCGTTTTTTAATAGATGACGTAAGTGTTCTCATATGTATTGTGTGAATCTGGTAATACATGTTTTGAAAAGCCTCTTCATAATCTTCAAAATGAAGTATATGACGTTTGATTAAAGTATAAACAACGTAGTTTGTTATTCGCTTTGAAATGCATACTTTCAGATGTCTCAAAAAGTGGGGAATGGGCCAAATAATCATCAATTGCGGGAAGTTTTGTTGTTACTTTTATAATTTAAAGAAAAGCGCTGCTGAAATTCACCGTTTACTTGTAGAAGCTTACGGTGAATACGCTTTTTCTGATAGTATATGTAAAAGGTGGTTCAGCCAATTTAAAGAAGTTTCATTCGATATTCAAGACGCTGAATATGAAAAAAAGAAATTGTAAGCATTATCGGATGAAGACAATACACAAACGCGACACGAATTGGCAGAAGCATTGAATGCTGATCACTCCGTTGTCAGACGACGCCTATATGGAATAAACATGTAATAACATAAACAAACACGTAAATTTAACCAAAAAACGGAACTTACTTTTGCATATACCCAATATAATCTATTCGTCGAATGCTTGTATATTATCTTTGTGCATATCTGAAAATTATTTTAGCAAAATTCATATCCGTTTTGTTTTAGTTTATCGTTGGCAGAAGAAACCATATTTGTTGAAAATTTTATATTGGAATGATATAGATTTTTGTAAAGGTTTTTTACTAAGAGCAATTACCGGGGCTCTGTACCATAATTTTGTAAAATAATAAATATATATATCATTTTTAATATCTATGCTTAACTGTAAAAATACAATATATTATGTAATGTATAAGATATAAGATATGATGTAATAGATGTAAAAATACATTTTTTTTTTTTTTTTTTACTTAACTTTATTTCACATTTAATTTATTTTACTTAATTGACTTCATTAATTATATAGTTCAAAAATAAGGAATATCAATGGAATATAAGGATATCAATAAGGAAAATATGCTTTCTAGCGTAATGTTATATTTTAGCTTACGCGAAAATCATTAATACAAGAATTTCTTTCAAACACTTTTGTGACATCGAACAGTAAAGGACGTAAGCCAAATTTTAGATTGTTGTCGTATGTACTCTATACAAATATATGTAGCACTTAATCTATGGAGAATGTCACTTAAGTCCGTTCACATTTCAGTAATTCATAATAAATTAACTAATTCGTAACGGAGGGTGGTTTGTACCATAAACTTGGCAAGGAATGGCCGTTTTTGTGGCAAAAGCACACTCTTTAAACTGACAGCCATTATAAAGTGACTGTTTTTTACAGAATTTATGCACTGTTGAAATTAAAATACAGTCATTCAGGGTAACTTTGAACCAAGGGGTGTAACTTTGCACCACCTCCTAATTTTCAATATTTTTCACTCCAAAATACTAAATAAGCTCCAGAACTGTGCTCTGTTGGCAAAGTTCTAAACTGGGATTTCCACTCTTTATTTTAGAAAATAAATTACCAACATTATACGCAATTAAATGCATCATCTAACTATTTTTGTGAAGTACTGTTTTCAAGATAATTTTGAATGCTGTTTTGAAGTTGCTATAATCCAATTAAATTTTCATAGTGAGTAACAATATACTCATTTATCAGACATATTATTGTCTAAATGTTGTAAATGTGATAATATTTTGTGATTATTTATTTATTAATAGTTAATAAAATGTAAAATAAGAAGGCACTAACATTTTACCACATTTTCAGGGTAACTTTGAGCCTGCTCAAAGTTATACTGATGCTTATAATTTACTAATTATAGGTGCTACTGTCAAAAATTTCCCATATTTGCACGCATATTTTATATAAATGCCGAAAATGAACATTAGATATAACATGTAAATATTTTCACAAATATGTGTAAAATACATACAATTCATTTAAAGGCGTTTTTCGGGGCGGAGCTACGCAAATTTGACATTTCATACATTCGATATTTTTTATTCATGTTTGAATAATACTAGTACTAATGGGAGATTCTCAAAAGGTGGGATCATTAAACGTTAACTATATGTAATTTTTAAAATTTTCAAATTTAAGGCCAATTTTTATAATAGTATAGTATTTTGTCTATAAATATAATATATAAATATTTTATAATGGTATGTCTACAAAATTATACACAAACAGCAACTATTCTGGAAAATTAATGATTAAAGCATTTAATTAGCAGTTACGTACGTTACAAATTTTGGACACTCTTTCGCACGTACGTTACAGATTTTGGACGCTGCTCTTAGTATTTAAAATGTTCTTAAAAATAAGAATGTAGTAAATGTGTCTGTATACATATATATATATATATATATATATATGTATAATTAACTTTTTGTTATCCAGTAATAATAACAATAAAATCAAATACTTTGTTACGTACGTTACTTTCGGACAGAACAAAATACAGAAAAACTCTTTATAGAAAAGTCCTTCTATCTCCAAAAAAGCAATAAATCAGCCTGCCATCTCTTAACGAAATTATCAAAAAATCATCCGTTTCCTTTATACATTCGTTGTTTACCATTAGAACCACCTGGAAGAGAGTTAAAACTCTTTTTCTTGGTTGTACATTGGAGCAGTTGCCGTTATGAATGTCCGAAATTGGCCTCTTTAGCATAAAATAATAAAATTTTAAGATATTTATACAAAGCTTTTACAATAAAGTCAATGATAATTAAAGTTATGTTTGAAAGGCTTAAAGTTATGACTTGTGTCCTGTGTCCACCTTTTGAGAATCGCCCTAACTAGTATGTATTACTGTAACTATGGATATATTATTGAGATAAAACATTGAAAATTGTTTTCCACTGCATTTTTATATTTTATATGAACAATAAACAGGTTTTTTTTTTTTTTAATTTCTAAATGTTCATGGTTCTCTTCTTCAACTTTTCTTATACTTGATATTTGTTGTAATATCATAAATTATACAGATCTTATGATGTTGGGAAATGTAAATTCAGAGTCCTTACAGATCTGAAAACATTTTTGGGGGTTCAAAGTTGTCCTAACTATAATACCTTTTTTTTTATAATGAATTATTTTAGATAATATTTATCAAATGGTGCAAAGTTACCCTAAATGGCTGGGTAACTTTGACACAGGAAAAAACTTTTTATAGCTTTTATAATTATTATTCCTTAATTTTTTATAGTTATACAATAATTTAGAATTATTTCTTCTCTTTTATGCTTAGTTGCAACAATATTCTTAAAATAAGAGTGTGGCATACGGAAATAGAGAAAATGTTGATCAAAGTTAGCCTGAATGAATACAAATATTCTTTGAGCTTTTATGCAACAAATATTCCGATAATTTGATAAATATTATAATGCAGTCTGCGCTATAATACGACAGTTTTTTTTTTATAAGCTATTGAATTATTACAGTCATTCAGGGTAATTCAGGTAAAGTTATTCGGTAATAAACATGTTTGAATCAAAATTTATCTCCAGTTTTTCGTCTAATATTCTTTTCAGTTATATTACAAATTTTCCAATGTTTCTTAGCAGTTATTTAGCATGTTATATTTCATATATCAAAATAAAATTTTAACAAAGTTGAACTCTGTTATGTTTATATTACTGCCAGCAAAGGAAAGTGTGTATATGGGAATTAATAAATTGCTATGAAATATTTTTTTTAATGAAAAAAATGTTGCTAATCTTAAATGTGTACATTTCTGTATATTTTAGTAAAAAAAGGCTCAATTTTTATTTACGATTGTACTTTTATGCTATGCTTTTATTTCCTCTAATACTTCTAATTCTGTGCAAGGGAAAAGCTATTGGGAAATAATTCAAAGTTAGTAGGTAATAACATTCTTTTAATCAAAATTTGTGTCCTATTCTTCCGCTTTCTCCGATGCTTATAAGCAGTTATTCAGTTTGTTATATTTCATCTATCAAAATAAGGGTTTTACTAAAGTTGAAGCTCGTTATGTTTACATTATCGCCAGCAAAGCAATGTATGTATGTGAAAATTAATAAATTGCTATGAAATACATTTTCGTGAAAAAAACATGTTACATTATTTTTTACACTTCTGCAAATTATTTTAGTAAAATATAAACGTAAATTATAATTTACTTTTCTGTTTAGCTGCAAATTTGCAATATTGTGCTTGCTTTCGGTACTGCTTTAACTTAAATATATTCCTGAATAAAAATTTTGAACTGCAATAATCCTATAATTTATGAATCATAATTATTGAAAATTTGAAAAGCTTTTCCTAATACCCGTCATTTTGTCTTATATATAATCTGTATTATGATAAGATCCTAATACAAAAGTTATTTTTTTAAAAATGTTCGAAAGTTTATCTTTAGAAGAATTCGGCTCGTAATAAATTAATTTATACTTTAAAATAATGTTACTGATATAATTTCCAGAGAAATATAATTTACTAATATGTATAATTTCCTGAAAGATATAAATTCTGTTTTTTTTTTTCTGTGTGTGTGTGTATGTGTATGTTTTTTTTTTTTTTTTACGATAATCCGAAATTTAACAATTGACTTATTTTGATACAGAATAAAAACCTAATACACTCACATAATGATAACTGAATCTAAGTTATTTTATTGTGGAAGCCAGAGGAATTATGAATTACTATTACTAATTATAGTAAGCATATTTTGACAATTTTATATAAAATTTAATTTTAGATGCAGCATTTCAGAGCGCATTATTAGTAATTCTGAAGAACAGATTTCTAGAAGTGTTTCTATATATAAATTAATTCCAAAATAAAGTTTAGTATTAAATTTAATTATTTCAAATAGTAGAATTTTTTAAAGTTGTTGTTTTGTAAATTAATTTTATTAAATAGCACAACGTTTACTCTGTTGGAAACATCTTCCGTTAACATAAATTAGGAATACGTATTAAGATTATGTATATTTTTAAATTAATGTATAGTAAAAATATTTTCATTAAAAAATGGGATTTATTGGAAAATATATAAAGCTCAGTGTAATGAACAATTTTTCGTCATAATGCAAATAATGATTAAATGTAAGAAAGCTGGGAAATAGAACTTTTATTACTACATTTAAAATCGCACTAGAAAACAGAAATTAGTAAATTACAAGGTGTCCATAATTAAACTTCCCTAATTTAAAGTTGTCTACAGGCAAAACTATAGTTCATAAAGTTCTGTAGTTTCGTGAAAGATATAATAAAGGGAAGGGGATTAGTTTAAGACAAAAAACTTCAATATTTCGCCACCAGAGAGCGATTTTTAATAAATTAGACATTTACCATTAGGATATTTAAGAAATTTTATTTATTTACTTAACCTGATTCTAAAGACAAGATTTCATGACATGTTCCTAGCATCTCCTGAAGACACTGCGGTCAGCTGTGAAATATGCTGTCTTACGATATAAGAAAGTATCTGAAAATGATGAACGTCATGAGGAACATGTTTGGCTATGACAAAATTTGTGAAATATCGTAAATGTATGCTAAATGTGTAATTCGTTAAAAACCGGCCTCCTAATGTTTGTTTTCGCTGAAACAAATTCCCATACCTTTATTATGTTCTTCACAAAATTTTACAACATTCTGAACAACAGTTTCTTCTGTAGACAAGTTTAAAATAGGATCGTTAAATTATGGACCACTCTGTAAATAAAATTTCTAAACTATCGTAATGTTGAATAAGTAATTTATCAAAAATTGCCCTCCGGTGACGATATTTTGAACATTTTCTTTTCTTAAACAAATCCCCATTCATTTATTATGTCTTTCACAAAATTTCACAATTTTATGAACACAATTTTGTTTGTATACAACTTTAAAGCAGGGTCGTTTAATTATGGACATCCTGTATATCTGTCTAGAGTACTTTTAAATATTTTATGAATTTTTTTTTTTATAATGACAGTTTTCATGATGTTTCTGTGATAATGCATAGTACACTTATGAATTTTTGATGATGGATATTTTGATATGTATAATTAAAATCCTTACTTTTCCGCTGATCTTAAGTATTTCCAGTCAATGGCAGTAAATAGAAGACATTAACGTGTACAAATGAAATATTACGATGAATCAGTTCTTAAAGGTGATATCTTGCAGTTTCTAACCAATTAACGGAATGACAGTAAATGTTTCGGAACGAACAGATAATAAACTCAATATATATATATATGAAAATAGTATAATGATTCGATTCGTGAGTCAAAAATTGATTCTGAAATTTAATAAATTATTAAATATCAAAATTAACTTGGATGTTGAATAATTTAGGATAATATAAATTTGCGCTTTGTAAAAGACATTTTTATAAAAATATGTAATATTTTACATATTTAGATACATTAGAAAGTGTTAGTTACCATTTGTAGTAAGTGTTTGGATCATTTAAATCTCTAAATAATAATAAACAAAAAACTTTAGTAACATTTATTTAATAAATAAATTTTCAAAATTCAAAATAAAATTAAAAAGTCCAAATTTACATTATCCTATTTAGCAGATAAGTTAGGTTCGAAATTTAATAATTTATTAAATATCAGGATAATTTTTTGGCACACGATTTAAATCATTATAGTATTTCCGTGTTTAATTCATATATCGTTTATGAATTAATTATCTGTACAGTTCCGAAACATTTACTGTTATTCCGTTAATTGGTTAGAAACTGGAAGATATTATCATTAATATCTGATTCAGAGTAATCTTTCAGTTGATATCATTTGTAATAAGTAAGTAAGTAAGTAAGTAAGCACCCACCCTGGGAACCCGCTTTTGGCTTATGGTTAGGTTTGAACCCCGAGCCCAGGGCAGGGAAAAGTACTATTACCTGCAAAACCCTCTAGTATTTAAGACACTTAATAGAATACAATACAATTGAAAAAAAAATGAAAAAATTAAATTAAATTAGTTTTTTTTTTTTTTTTTTTTTTTTTTTTTTTTTTTTTTTTTTTTTTTGCAGTTAGCTGCTGGCCCCTCTAGAAATGTGAGATAAAAATTACTAAAAATATTTAAAGATAAAATAATCTAAATTTAAAGATAAAATTACAATAATATATAACTTAAAGGCCAAAACAATAGCTGTAGTAATGAATTTATATGTCCAGCACTCCTGCTCACTGCCCATAACTCGGAGGAGGACCGTTGAACTGATATATTGATCTATGAGATCCCCGTTCATATTAAATCTTCTGAACGATATAAATATAGTTTTAAGCTAGATTTGAGATTAATTACTGTGAGCTATATATAAGTACAATAACATATAGGGAGGGTTTATCGGTTACCCACAACGTACTAGAGCAAGATTAAAGTTTTTAAGAGCTGAATTTAAAGTTTTAAAGAGTTTATCTGAAGTTGCTATATATCACGAAAAGTTCAACTGGTTATCACAGCGACATACAAATTTACAAAAGCAGGACACCATTTTTGAAGATATTAGCCTTTGATACTCATATTAAAATCTTTCGCTGATGAGTTAATAGAAGTATTTTGTAAGAGATATTACTGTAGATATTTTCAAGTTGAATGAATATTTTTTTTTTTTTTTTTTTTTTTTTTTTTTTTTTTTTTATGTAGATACTTTATCTGAACCTCCTGTCCACCAATTGAGACTGAAATATAAGTAGGGTTACTGATCCAGTAGTTGATACCCCTCCAGTAGTTGATAAAATTTTTGAAATATTGCACCATTTCAGGCGGAAATGATTTTTACACCTGGCACTAGATATAATATTTTTGTGTGAATGTTGGAGCGCCTGTTGTCACATTGTTATCAGCTGCCTCCTGTAAGAGAAGCCATTTTATGATTTTTTTTTTTATTATTTTTTTATTAGAAAATGTAAAGATTTAGTTTTTGATTAGTAGGAGACCAATATGCTATGTTAAAATAATACACTTCCACCTTGCTTATTTCAAATAATAGCTTTATATGAATTATTGTTAATCACAGCTTAAGCATGATATTTTAAAGATTACTTTTTAAATTTTTGAGTGATTTCTTCGATTGATCAACTATGGCAAAAAGATGAATGGCAAAAAGAAACTATTTACTTATAATTTTGTTGCTTTTTAATTTCAGCGAATTTTAATTTTGCCCATTATAGGACATTCATTAAGGGTTGTAGTAATCATGTTAGTTTACTTCTAAAATTTAAAAGGAAGGAAATATTATAGAAATCCCGTAGTACCGACCTTATTGGATCAACTACTGGCTCAGTCACCCTATTTGGATTATCTGAATCTATAAATATAAAAAATTATTAAAATCAGCTTTTTCTGTCTTATTCAATCATTTGCATTTTGCGTTAAACGGGATAAATGTGGCTTATTTTGTCAAGAATACAGTCTGTCATACTGTATAGAGTCATACTAAATAGAGTTGAAAAATACCTTTTTATTCTCAAGTTTATTCCTAAAGACACCAAAAATTTTAGTTTAATAAAAAAAGATTATTCCATGGTTCAAAGCTGATTTATTTCCCATTTCAAACTCTATAGCTAAATCCCGATTTTTGTTGAGGAGTTTAAGATAAAGGAGATATTTATATTCTATCAGAGTTGTAAAATTTTATGTTTCTGTTCACACTTGTTCTTAAACATTAAAAAAGTTTTAGTTTAATCTTAAAACAAAACGAAAACTGCCTATTTAAACTTATGGTATTGATCTCACAGGCAATTCACACTAATTGCATATTATACTCTTATTTCAAAGTCCCTCGAAAATCAAATCGCCAAAAAATAGCTATATTAAGGGGCAGGGATTGGCTCCCCTTTTTCCTCCTTTATACTTATTACTTTGAACCTCCATATCTACTCAGGGAAGCGCCTTATCAGACTAAACCGGTATACCAAATTTGAAGCTATTCGGATAATTCTGCATGGAAACCAGATTTATCTAAATTAAGAGGGGTGATTAGCCACCTGTTACCCCATTTACACTTAACCAATAAATCCCCGAAAGTAATCAGGGAAGCTCAGGATATCCAAAATTTGAAACAAATCGGAAAGTTCGATCAAGAGTTATAACGTTACGCATATATATATATATATATATACACCAGATGTCCCAAAAATGACTGATGAAGTTTAAAATTCAATAAATTTCAAACGGTGACAGATATTTAAAAAATTCTTGGAGGAGTGTTATGTAAGATGTCAGGAGTTTTTATGTTGCGATTCTTAGTTTTAGTTTAAAGTAGCATCGATAGATGGCGCTGCAAGCAACAACCGCTACATCCAGGCTCGATTTTTCGGCCTCTCTCTTCTTCCATGCGAAAAAAGGAGACTAAAATGTATTGAATGGATCCCAAAGTACCAAATATCGGGTCTGGACTGAGCGCCTATTGCCCTCAGCGCCATCTATTGTTTGAAATTCGAACTAAAATCAAGAATCACAGTAAAAAAACTCCTGACATCATACATAACACTCCTGCAAGAATTTTTATCGATATCTGTCACTTATTGCAAGTTATTGAATTTTAAAACCAATTAGTCATTTTTTGAACACCCGGTACATATACGTATATACAAAACCTACGGCCACATTAGCTCTCAGACTTTGATAGCCTGCGAGCTAAACACCTATTTATTCTACTGTTTAAAACCGGTTTTTCTACAGTTTTTATACACTAAAGTTGAATCCCGATTTTTTTAAGGGTTTAACCCTTAAATGCCTGATTTTTCAAAAATCATTGTAATAATGTTTTTCGGCTTTCATTTTTTAAATAAATCATGGGAAAAATACTTTAAAAAATCATATTTTGCTTTATGTATAGTTTACGGCTAAAAAACAGTTTGTTACTAATCGGCAGTACTGCTGTTTAATTGAAAAAATAATTTCCCTTGATAAAATTCTATAATATTAAACACACAAGAATTTTAAGAACTACAATAAGAAATAAATTTTACTTGCTCACTGCAGGTCTAAATAGGGTATTTTGCAAGCTTCCAAACAAAACAAAAAGAACAAGTAGCAACAATTGAAAAAATAAATCTATCTTTATTCTTAAACAGCACCATCTACATGTTGAAAATCGATTTAATAATATCTTCAGAATGTATTTTATTGGCAACATTAGGCCAATATTATTAATAATTAATAATATTATTAATATTAATAATATTATTAATAATTAACTCCAATATTATTCTAATATTATTTATCTACATGTACATGTATTATACATTAGGCATTATAGCTCCAATATTATTCTAATATTATTTTAGAGCCTAAATTGGGTATGTTGCCGAAATGCAACATCAGGCATTTAAGGGTTAAAATAAATGGTGATATTTATATTCTATGAGAGTAAAAAAAAACCCTGTGCAAGTGCATTCTCAGGTTTGTTCCAAAGACTATAAAAATCTCAGTTTAAACTCTAAAAACCGATTTCATTCCAAGATTTCATTCCATTTCAAATATGCTTCTGATTTTCCACTATCAATCTTTTTTATGAGTTTAACATAAATGAAGGTATTTATTTATCGGAATTTTCAACAGACTGATCTTGTTTTGATTGAAATCGGACAACACAGCCAGACGTGCTCTAAATAACCGCGAAAATCATCACCGATCTAGTAACTGCATATTTAGGTACGCATGACACTGCATGGGATATATCAGATCATGTTATAATGCGCTTCAAGGGCTTTTTGTACTGCCACTACATTCACAAAAAGTAGCATACTTATCCTGTAATTATCGCGAGAATATAGTCACTATTGCGTACAATCTAACAAAAATCTAAGTTCAGCTTGAAGTGAGATAATCTTAATTTTAGAATGAATTGCTGAATTGCTACTGGGATTGCTGGGAATTCGATTGCGACTTACGGTATTTGACAAATGTCAGTAATTTTGTTATGTATTATTTGTCCTATTTTTTTGTTGAGAAGATTCACAAACACTTTGTTCACTACTTAGAAATTATTTTTTAAATAACAATATGGGTTCTCTCGTGTTTTAGGAAATGATTAATTCATAATGAAACATTTACAAACCAAACAAAATATTATACAACAGAGAAGTAATTTATTTTATATTTGGAATTTTTTCCCATTCGATTTTAAATAACTAGAAATATGTAAAGTACTAAGGTAAAGTGTTATTACCTAATTTCTAATTTCTAATTTATTTTTCTCCCGCTATAATTTTCAAGCGAAAATAAAAGAGCAAAAAGAAAGAAATCGATTTGTAGAATAGTTATGTAGCTTTTATAATTCTTTCGAAAACATCATTTATACTGATTTAAAATGTTTAAATTAAACTCAGTACATATTCTTAGAATTATGTAAATTGACTTTCCATTAATTAATGGCACAGGCGAGCAGGTTTAGAATTATCTATTTTTTCATCGTACACTTCCTTACATATCTATTCCATTTCTAAAAATGAATTCCAAAAACCTTATTTAAAACGACTAATTTCTAACTTATAATTAAGAGTATTCCCTTAGTTATAACAACTTTACGGTTTCATAAGTAGCAATATCATTTACAGGTGGGGCAAAATGACATTTCGGTAAGAAAAGTATTATTTCATTGTAAATATACTAGATTATCTGCAAATTGATATAATTTAAAAACATATTTATGCTCAAGAATGCAAATTACATGAATAGCATCTTCAATTAAATTTTATTACTATGATTTTTAGAATCTCGTCATTACAATTAAGTATATGTTACTTAAACATGATAAGTTTTTTTAATAGAGGTATTATAAACGCAAATAGAATTCATATCGAAGTAACTGATCTTACAGGATTGACATATTTATTTAATATCCACGCGAAACGTTAAGAAAATCTTCAGATCCATTCAGAATTAATACACATTTTAATTAATAACGCACATTTGACGTCTTTGAAATTATGTTTTGAATATTAAATTGAAATTGATACGGATGATTCAATAGGTCGGAAAATGAGAGTTCAAACCTTAAAATTCTTTTCAATATTTGAAAAATGAGTAAACTTGAGTAACTTGTCTTACGAATTTATTCCACTGTTGTAAGAGTTAGAAATAAAATTATTTAAACAAATTATTCAAAAAATAAACAATGCATGGTTGCAAACCTCAAACTAATCTTGGGTCATTCTATGGTAACTTACGTTACATTTAGAGGAATTGACTTCAATAATTTTAGTAATATAACACCAAAAATAGAAGTCAAAATATAAAGTTGACGTAATTTGTTAATTAAATCTATTAAAAGCTCAATTCAGATGAAAATGATTTAATTTTTGTGTTATTTATTGAACTCTGTTAGTTATATTTATTATGTAACTGACATTACTGAAAAAGAGAACCTAAGTTACCATAAAAAATAAAAAAAATTATTCTCATTTTTAGATAATTTTCATTCAAATTGAGCTTTGGATACGTTTAATTAACAAATCATGTCACCTTCGCATTTGAATAATTTTTGCTATTATATTGCTAAAATTACTGCAGTAAATTGCCCTAAATGTAACGCAAGTTACCATGGAATGACCCTTTTCCGTAATACGAGCGTTAATTTGACTCTGGTTTAATACGTTTCGAAGAAATTTTTTTAAGAAATGAAATTAATTACGTTCCACGTAGAAACATTGAAATAAAAAAAAATAAAGATTCATCAAATAAATTTTCTGGTTCGAAACTATTTAACTTGGCTTAAATGAATTCAGATTATACGGAAGATGAGTGGATGACAAGCTATGAAAAGGACAAACATCATGCTTCAAGCATAGATAATGAAACACTTTCCAACACACACTGTAAAGAATTCAATTAACGTTAATCCATAATATTGGTGTTATCCTTACTGCCTCCATTTTATTGAGTAATTTAACCGATATAACTGTTGTTACGTTACATTGATGTGTAATTTTACATCAGTTATATCAGTTGAAATTGCACCATTAAATAAATTAAATTACTCATTTACTTAATTATAAGTTAAATTACATATAGATCATATACAGACTGCACAAGATATTTCGAATATTCTTTAGAATATAGGTGGTAACTGGGGATTTTTTTTTTCAAATATGTCATGCGTTCCCCAATTTTTTTACTTCTGCATCCTCTTTCGTTTTCTTAAAAAGAAACATTTCATTACAGTATTCGGAAAGTGTCAGATTTTCATATTCTAAGTTTAAAGCATGATTTTCTTTCTTATTATGTATTTTGTTAGCATCATATCAATTAAAATCCATACTATAGATGTGACTATAGACTATTCTCTCTATTCCTTAAAATAAAAATTAATTTTTAAAATTAATTTTATAATGCTATTTCTACCGGTATTAAATTAAACCTTTTAAGATTTTAATTTGTGGTTATTTTATTTATGATTTTTAAACTAAGATAATCATAACTCAGAAAATCAGTGTTTAAAAATGATTTGTGATTATTTTAATTACAAAATTACGTATAAAATAACTAGAAATCAAAACTTTAAACGACTCCGAGTTTGACAGTTCTTTTTTGTCGAAATTAGCTCATTTCAATTATTATTCGGTATAGGTTTCATCACAATCCTAGTACAGTATCAACATCTAGTAATTTTGTTTCGTAAAAATTCGTCAATTTTCACGAAATTTCAATTTATTTTTTGTACTGTTTTATATAAACTTTTAAACATATTTATAATAACTTAAAGGGTGACACAAACATATAAGGGTATCATTTAATATTGCTCTGAGATCTTTCAAACGCATACGCGTTCATTTTCAAAGGGAAAATATGACTGTGTTTGTGATTAAAAATAATTAAATAAAATATGGTTGTCTCACCTTTTAACTAATTATAAGTATGTTCTAAAGTTTATATTAATAACCAGGTAAAAATTCCTACACGATGCTAGTTTTTTAATATAGTGTTTTGACTCTATTGTACTGTTTTATGGTCAAAAAATAATTATCATATTGTACACTTTTGCACACAGAGGTATCAAACATTTAAAAATATGATTACTGCACCAAGCATGCGCAATGCTTGTGTGGCGATCTCATCTCAACTGAACAGTATAAAGTATGCATTATATATTAAACATGCTCTAATGATTTATAATTCTGGGGGAATGGTGTTAGAATAGCGCATTAATTCGATAGCTTGTTTGTTTGTTTCTTTATTTGTTTTATTGGACACATACATCAGATTTGTGTGCTTGACAGCAAGGCCCACTTATAAGTCATCGGCGATATACAGGGGCGAGATAGCACAATGAAATTTACAGCACAGAGTTTTTACATCCGGGAGCTCCACAAAGAGTGTGCAATGGATCCAGCGGAGTCGAAACCGACAAGCTTTCTACGCTCTAAAGCGATTAGCAGCGTGGTGTCTTAACCACTCGGCCGCGGAGGCCCCTTCGATAGCTTAAAACATGTTAAAACAATGAATTCATTAAAGCATTATTAGCTCGCTGATAATAAAATGAAATAAAATAAAGTTAGTGTTCAAGGCTGTTTCATGGAAGTATATAGATGACAATCAATGTGAAATGTGTGATAACTCCATATAAAAGTATTCCAATTCCTAAATTGGTAAAGTCTTATATAAAACAACATTCTTCAAGTGAACAGCTGGCTCTGCGACTAGTAGATAATACTCCTGCTTCTCGATGAATCTATTATAGGTTTCTCTCACTACTGGACTGTTGTGCGAAGTCCGGATTATTGTACAAAAGAAACGAAGACTATGTCTTGGAAAACGATCGAGAAATTTCATTTTCTCTCTAGTCCTTGACAGGACTGCAAAATTAAAACAACGTCTCCTGTCGAATTCTCTTCTGTCAAAATTATTACCGGCGATCTCATGCTGATGCAACGTATCACTTCGAAGCCCACTGCAAGACTTGCCTTACATCGGGATTCTGTAATATCACTATTCACGAAATTGTCGAGCATCGGGACATTACCCCTTCTACTCGTAAGCAAAACCCAGACTGAAGGGAAAATTCTCTTTCGCATTTTCGATCCTTGGGGTGTTTAAATATACGGCGATGCTATCTTCTGTTCTCCCTGACAGCACTTAAGGAACCGTTTCGGCATATTCGAACTCTCCTTCCATTCTCTTCGTGTTCAGACGGCGGCCGGGGCAACCTCTGTCTACAGTTCTAAGATCCCCTTGAGAGCTTGCTTCTGCCGGTTCATATATAAAAGTGGTAGTGTAGCTGAAACAGGTTCTGTGGTATTATGCTATAACGTTAAATTTCTGTCAAACATATGATGTCTTAAAATTCAATATATGGTGCTAATTGGTTTTTACTAATGAAAAAATATACACCCTTGATGGTACAGTTAACTTAACATATTACTGGAATGATTTACAAAGTTAGACGCATCGGCTTTCAAAACGTGTACAAATTGGTGGCTCAGTCCTGATTTGGGCAGGCTTTAAAGCCAAAAAAAAAAAAAAAAAAAAAAAAAAAAAAAAAAAAAAAAAAGATGGGTTTTCACCAAAACAAAGAAGAACTACTCTGACAAGATCAAGATATTCTTGGTAAATATTTTGTTCCACAAAGTTGAACTTATGGATCAAAAATTGGCGTTGCCTGAAGATAACGATTCTATTACCAAGTCTGTGTTACTTAAGGTTCGTTATTTGGAAACAACATCGAAACTCTCGATATTCCAGCTAAAACTCCTGACATTAATTCTATAAACATGTGGAGGAGTCTTAGTTCGTCACGTTTATGCCATTAGAAAGCAGTTTAACCCATTTTCAGCCAAAGGTGCGTAAACGCACCATTTCAATAATTATTTTTTTATTAACACTGTGGCTTATATTTTTCACGAATTTTATTTTTCTGCTATTTTTAAGGGTTTTGAAGACATATATAAAATATTAGTAATTCAATTGGAGTAAACGCTTTCTGTTGAGAAATTTTCAAAATACGCTAGTTTTTTAAATTGAAACGGTTATTGACAAATTTGTCTTTTGAAAATGTATAATTATTCCAAATGGCATTAATCATATGTTTTTATAATGGATTAAATATGCAAGTTCTGTAAATAAAATAAAAATAAAACAAATGTCATAAAAAAACTTAATTTTTTTTTTATTTAAATTTAATGGTGCGTTAACGCACCATTGGCCGAATGCATAAAAAAATGACAAAAATTGAACAGCCATTTGTTATCCAAGGTTTCGGAAATTTATTGCGAATGTAGTGTGATTTCTTTTAAATTTGTTTAATAGGTGGCATCACACAACGGTTTGCGCTGAATGACCTTCACACTAGTGTCTATCGAGAAAGACACGTGCACTGAAAAGAATTGTGTGTTATAGAAATTGCGTCTGATTCCATATTTTGCAATTACAAGTTATTCATATTAATTTTCATGGGATTTTTTCTAAATATATGTTTATGTGTAAATAATAATGGCATTTGAAATTTAACTTACATATTGAGTTGGGTTTTATTATTTTTTTAGATGGCTACAAGACGACGAGTTAAGCCTTTGACAACTAAGGAAGCTCTGGCGATTCTGTTTGAGAAGTCTGAGGATTGTGATCCTGATGATATAATTGATGCTGTATATATTCCTCCTGATGTGCGTAATGTCACGGATGAAGAAGATGTGGATAATAATGGTCTAGCTGAGCAACCATTAGAAAAAAATATTGCGGGTACTTTTGCGTTACATACAAAAACTGATATAGCAAATGAAACGTTAATAATAAAAATAAATAAATAAAAATGATAAGCTAATATAAACAAATAATAATTGATAATAAGTGTAGAAAAACAACTACTAAATATAATAGGAAGCAAAAGAAATCGAAACTATTACCTAAATGGGGAAAAAAAACATTCATCCAGCGTTTTCTACTTCACCATCATCCGATAAAAAAGAGCAATCTGAAATGCTGATTCAAAAACTTTATGGAAAATCAGCAATAGAAATATTTGAGATGTTTATGGGTGAAGAAATTCTTAGTGAAATAGTTGCTTTTTCAAAAAAAAAATATGCTGATGACAAGAATCGTCCTGATTTCCAGTTTTCTGCAACCGATTTGAAAAGATTTTTAGGTATACTAATTCTTTCTGGTTACCATACACTTCCTCAAATATACATGTACTGGTCCTTAGATAAAGATAAATGACTGTAAATAATTCGCAAAAGCATGAGTCGAAAACGATTTAAAAACATAAAACAAAATATCTATTTGTCGGATAACTCTTGCCTTGATAAAACAGACAAATTTGCTAAATTACGCCCATTTTTTATGCACATAAATCAAAAGTATCAACAATTTGGTATATTTTCTCAACATTTGTCAATTGACGAAGAGATGGTACCTTATTTTGGAAGGCATTCATGAAAAATGTTTATAAAGGGGAAGCCAGTAAGGTTTGGATTCAAACTTTTGAGTTTGTGCTCGTCTGACGGATACCTTTTCCAATTCATTCCTTATGGAGGTGCTGAGACTACCAGTAATGTACAAAATACCACTAGGAACAAGTGTTGTTCTGAAGTAAATGCACAATATTTATTTTTATAACTTTTTCTCTTCCTACGGTTTATTTGAAATTTTGAAAGAAAAGGGTTTCTTTTCATCTGGAACAGCTCGCGAAAATCGCAAAGCTGGTTGTATATTGGATGACTCCAAAAATAAAAAATAAAAACCTCGTGGTTCCTACGATTTTACATTCAACAAGGATGCAGAAGCATGCGCCATCAAATAGAACGACAATGCTGCGGTAACGATTGTTACAAATATGGGACCCTTGTATATGCCAAACGATGCAGTCGCTAAAAAAGAAAGGAAGTTGTGATTTCACAACCGAACGTTACTTCCGATTACAATATGTATATGGGAGATGTTGACCTACATGACAATTCCATAGCTAATTACCGCATAAAGATTCAAGGTAAGAAATGGTGGAGGCCATTATTTTCAAATATCATTGATAACGTTATAGTAAATTCATGGAAGCTACATAGAATTTCTAGTCACACAAAAATGGCACTTATAGATTTTAGATCTTATATAGCGATTGCCCTATTAAGATCTGAATGCAAGAACAATCTATCTGATGAAAATACATTACAAATGATACATCCTAATAAAGGTCGTCCATCATCCACAGCTCTACCGAAAGAAATACGGACTGACAGAATCAGACATACCATAAGTAAACATGACATAAAAGCCTGTAGACGATGTAAAGTGTACAAAAACTACACGGTTTATTTGTGCCTCAAATGCCAAGTCCATTTGCATTCAAAATGTTTCGAAAATTTCCATAAAAAATATAAAAATTAAATTATAATACAATTGTTCAACCAAATGATTTGTTGATTGATTAGGCCAATGGTGCGTACACGCAACATTTTATTTCTTAAATAAAATATTTTTTTCCATGCACGAAACGTTTTTTGTGTTTTAATGAAGATAATGTAAGTATATTTCGATGGAAATAATACCACATTTTATAAAACTTCTATGCTTGGCCTAAAATGGGTTAATTCAATTGCTGTACTGAAAGCAGCCATTTTGGAAATATGGAAACCTTATATCCATTTCCCCACGTAAAATCCTGGTCAAATCCTTCCCAAAGCGTCTTTTGGAATTCATCAGTGCTGTAGGGAAACAAATAAAGTACTAAAAGTTATTGTACTAATCATTTACATGTATAATTTAGATTTTAAATATACTGGTCCTAAACTTTTTCCTTCAAATTGTATTATTAAGAAATGAATTTTTGCTTATTTTTCAAAACATATTATTCTAATTTAAATCAAATAACAAAACTTGCATAACCGTATAAGTATACTTTTGAAATGACATAGTTTTTCATCAAAAAATTTGCTTTGAAAGACACTTGTAAATATATAGATGATTTAAAAACTAATAAATGCTATCAACTTGCTTGATGTTACGTCATAATACAATGATTCTCAAAACTGTATTATACTCAAAACAAGCTATTTAATAAAGTTTTTTTTCTTATTTCATGCACCTTTATACCATAATTATTAATCAAAAGAAGAGTGCAATTAGTAGATAACTATCAGATGCATTAGAGATTGTTTAATTATTTTTATTTAAATGATCAGAAATAGTTTCCTATTTGCTTACAATAATTAATTTTTCTAAACAATTTCAGAGGTAATTTCTAGGAAAGAACAATACAGATTAAAGTGAGGCCCCATGTTTATGAAATAACATAATTACAAACCTTACTTAAGAAAATTGAATTGTATATTTACTAAGACATTTTTCTTATTTTGGAAAGGCTAATTTGAACTTTAGTAACTTTGAACTTTTTAAATAATGAGCGTCGATATTAACTACATTCTCAAAAAAATCGCAAATTTAAAGGTTTTTTCGGTTCCTTTTTTTATTCATTAAAACCCGAAATTTTTCGTTTCTAAAATGTTATACTCACTTCATCAAAATGCAGAAAATTCACTAATGTAACGTAAAAATTACATTAAATCCAGTAATATAAAGCTGCATTTTTGTCATACAACAGAGGTATTCCGGCAACTATCCAGCATGTTACGTTTTAGGTGCGTTCGTAATTATATAAATACGTAGCACCTATAGTCGTCGTTCAGTCCGGCTGTCTGCCCGGCTGTCTGTCCGTATGTCTGTCTGCCTTCATATAACAGAGCAAAAACTATCCAACTAAATGGTCTGAAATTTTAAATGTATAATTGTTGCAAAAGTTTGTCGAGTTATTTCAAATTTTATGAAAATCGGATGTATAGTTTAATTACAGGGACAGTCAAAAGTTTCCCGTTACATTACGGGCAATGGGAAAAAATTATTGCAAGTGCATTTTAATTATGTTACAGCCTTCCGAATGGTCTGAAATTTTAAATGTATAATTCTTGCAAAATATTGTCTAGTCGTTTCAAATTTTATCAAAATCGGATGTATAGTTTAAACACAGGCACAGTCAAAATTTTTCGTTACATTACGGCCAATGGAAAAAAAAATTGCAAGTGCATTTTAAAGATGTCACAGCCTATTCACTAATGAAGTGCACTAAAATATACATTCAGGACAGTATGCGGGGCAAAAAAAATTATAAAATAGTTATAGTACGAACGCATCTCATTTTCCACATTTGACGAGCAATTTCCAAATTATTCGTATTAAAAACGAAAATTTTACGTACGTTCTTCTATCATGGAAACACGACAAATTGGATAACTGAAGCTCAAAATCTTCTGAAGTTCTCCAATCAAAAGACATAATTTTTTTCGAATAAGTAAAAAAAAAAATCTCTTCCAATTACAGGGGTATTCTGAAAACTTATCGACTGTACTTTTTATGTTTTTTGATGAAATTTGTTTTTAGAATGTATTGCTATAAATTGTACCGCTTTTTGAAAAGTACAGTGTCAAAATTTAAATAAATTTCTTGCATAATGGGTTATTGGTGGCAAGAGCATTGTGGACTGTGTAATTCATTTTTAGTATAAAAATTTGTAAGTAATTTGTAAGTATAACATTTTTTTCTTTATAATCGAAAGATTTTTACGGAGTTCCCCAAAGTAGACTACCACATGAATCGAACGACAAACAACAACAATTAAATTTTAGAATTTTATCTTCAGTGATAAATATAAATTTCAATTCAAATCAAGAATGTAAAATATAAATATAAAGTCAATTCGATTCAATCATCAATAATAATAAGATACACAATTACTATAAATTTTTCAAATATAAATGCACAACAAACTATAAGAAATATAAATATTTACATTATAATAAAGGATTATGTATGTGTAAAAAACATATGTTTGATATGATCCGTTTGAAAGCATCTACTTTAATTTTGAGGAGCGCTTCCCTAACTTTACCATCATAGCCGTAAATTACATCTTGAATGCGACCTACTGACCACGTACACATGGGTAAATTACTATCTTAGACCATAGAAACCATAGAAATAACAATAGAATATTAACCATAGAAACAATTTAAATTTTTCCCCTCAATTAACCATTTGCCGCGTTGCTGTAGATTATCTAGATAATTTCTACTCCATTTTTTCCGAAAATAATCGGTTAATTTTTGTAACTCGCTGCCATTAACTAAGTTTATTATCTGCAAGATTAGTTAAACTTGGTTCGCAATTGCTATTTGTGGAGCGGCCAATTAAGAAATGCCTTGGTCTTAAAGTTTCATAGTCGCTAGAATCCGAAGTTAAAGGTATTAGAAGCCTATTGTTTAAATAACCTTCTACCTGATTAACAATGTTTAAAAAATCTTCAAATGTTATTTTTAAATATCCAATTATTCTTTTTAAGTGGTGCTTAAAGGATTTGACTCCTGATTCCCACAAGCCACCAAAACTTTGAGATCTAGGAGGCAAGAATTTCCAAGAAATTTAGTTACTTAATAAATAAGCGGTCAATTCATCGGATTTACTTTTTACAAGATTATGTAATTTTTTCAATTCGAATTCGCGCCAACAAAATTAGAGGCATTATCAGAAAAGACTGTCCAGCACGATAGTCGGTCAGAATAGAGATATTCTGTAAAATGGTGGAGTGAGTAAGCAGATAAAGCTGAAGATTTTTAACTGAGTAAACATTTATTACTTCCTTTAATAACAAAAAAATTAAATTATGTACGTTTTCTTCTATTGCGCAAAACGTTGGGTAATAAAATCTCACAGAATTATTTAAGTAATTATTATTAAATATGACTAACTTAAATAATTACGATATATAAACCACCTCAAGAAATATCTACCTTTATGCCTGAAGATATATTCGATTTTTTTATGATAATATGAAATGAAGATACATTTTACAATAAAAGTAGTTTCATGAATTGGTAGTTGAAGCACTTTTTGAAACGCATTTACAAAAATAATTAGCTTAATTAACCAAAAATAATGGAATGAAAATTCTTATAGAAAATTTAAATAAATGTATTTCAATCCCATCTATAGATGGGAATAACCCTATAATTGAATTTTTTTCATATAATACTTTTAATAAGAAAATAACTGCACACGTGATGTACACCATTGAGCAAATAACCTCCCTGAAAATACCAAGCATCCACTGTTTCGCTTTGCCTAATATTTTCCTACAATAAGCGAACTTTGTTGAGATTCCGAGTGCCTTCCTCTACTGCACAAAAAGTTAAATGATGTAATCTTATATTAATATCCAAGAAATCAAAATTACATATTAATTACTCAAAATATTTAGAATATATACATCACCTTAATAATCTTCTTAATGTAATGTCTGAAGATACATTGGATAATGTATGTCATAATACATGAAATTTCTGATTTTTTCACTGAAAGTGATTCTCAAAACCAGTAGCTATAGCGCTTAAAAAAATTACAAGAATAATCAGATTAATTAACAAAACGAATACTGTTATGGAGCAATTCTTATAAAAACGATGTAAATAAATGCAGTAATCCTATCTGTACAGAGAAAGGTTTTTATAGTTGAAAAAATTTCATGTAATATTTTTTAATAAGGGAAAAGATACACTCATGTAAATAGTTGAGAAAATAACCGCTTTAAAAGTATTTAACTTCTACTACTTACGCTGTGCTTTCTAAATGCCGTAAAGCAAATTATTTTGTACGAAAAGTAAAATCTACCTTTATTAATAGACAAATTAATTGTGTATTAAATTTCAATTAATAGGACATAAAAGTACCAACGGAGGATTAAATGTTAAGAAAAATTAATAAATGTTTTTTTTCCATAATAATCAAATTTCGCTTTCTATATTATAAGAAGTTTTTAGGGCTTATTTATCTTCTATCTTTATGGAAATTAATATACTATATAAGCTACGCTGCTGTAGCGATAAAACTATTACTAGGTATAACAATTCTTAAAGCTTTGCGAAAACAATATGCATAATAATACTGCAGTATAAATGTTGCTCGTTTTCCAAAATAGCACAAACGTCTAAGATAATTAGCCTGTAAGCTTTTTCTGTAATTAGCTAAACACATCTGTGATTATTTCAATTATGCTTATAATATTCGCTTTTATCTCGAAGCATTTCTCCAAGAGCACTTTTAGATCATAAGATGAACAAAGATAATTCCCCTTCTATTAAAATTATTTAACTGACAAGAATACATTTCTTTAACGTTAATTTTTAACGCCATTGTAAGAAATTATATTTCAAATTGTAATCCAGTTGAATTACCATCATCATTTTTAGACGAAAAAAAAAAGGTCATAAAATACACACACACGCACACATATATATATATATATATATATATATATATATATATATATATATATATATATATATATATTACAATAAAATTTTTAAGACATGGAAGCATGGATAAATTTATTTTATCTTTAAATACATTTATATTATTTAAATACCAACGCAATGTGTAATGATGTCAATTACATTTCTAGTATTCGCTTTTATCTCGATGCTTTTTTCTTTGAGTGGATTTGAAACAAAGTGCCATCAAAGCTTCATTCTTCTTTAACATAACGATTATTATGTTTGCATTTTTTTTAATATAACTTAAAAAATTTTGTGATATTGAAAATACTCATTTCAAGTATACCATTCTATTCCATGATAACAAAAAAGCAAGAGACAGTTGCAGTTACACCACTACTATAATACTATATATATATATATCATATAAATAATTAAAAAATTATTGCACAACTGGCGCTAATAGCAGCTCATATTAAACGCAACAAAGATATATTTCATTACCTTAAAATGCAAAAACACCATAACTCAGAAAAGGAGGTGTATATCTGCAATGTTTAATTATAAAAAACTTTTAAATAAACAAGTAAAAGACAGGCGAAAAACAAAAACTGTTTGTTCTTCTTCAGTGGGAAGACAGACTTAACCTAACCCCCCCCCCCTTCACTGTTAAAAATCTGCAGGTTTCTGAACACACGTCCAACCTGCACCCAATACAGAAAATCTATTGTCAATTTAGTAACTAAATTCAAAAAAGCAAAATTAAGCAAAAATAAATAAATAAATAAATAAGTAATGTAGATAAAGCATAATTTAAAAATCTTTAATAAAATAAACTTTTAGAAAAGTACTTAAAAATTAACAATTTAAATATAAACAAATTAATATGTATGAATGCAGATGAACGTGCACCCACCCATACCTGCAAAATGAAAAAAACTTTTCAAAAACTCAAAAAAATTAATTGTTCATTGTTAACAGGTGAAGAACATTATACAGGTTTTGCTGTTTTTCATGTTTTTGAAAAGTTTTTTCATTTTGCAGGTATGGGAGGATGCACGTTCATCTGCATTCATACATATTAATTTGTTTATATTTAAATTGTTAATTTTTAAGTACTTTTCTAAAAGTTTATTTTATTAAAGATTTTTAAATTGAGCTTCATCTACATTACTTACTTATTTATTTATTTATTTTTGCTTAATTTTGCTTTTTTGAATTTAGTTACTGAATTGACAATAGATTTTCTGTATTGGGTGCAGGTTGGACGTGTGTTCAGAAACCTGCAGATTTTTAACAGTAGGGGGGGGGGGGGTAGGTGAAGTGTGTCCTCCCACTGTAGAAGAACAGACAGTTTTTGTTTTTCGCCTGTCTTTTACTTGTTTATTTAAAAGTTTTTTATAGTTAAATATTGCAGATATACACCTTCTTTTCTGAGTTATGGTGTTTTTGCATTTTAAGGTAATGAATTATATATATATATATATATATATTACTACTATATAATACTACTAATACTATAATACTATATATATATATATATAAATTACTACTATATAATACTACCACTACTATAATACTATATATACTGTACAAATTATATAATTGGAAATTTTATAGGAAATTAATACGTATTTCCTATTATTTCAATAATATTTATTTTTTTATATGAATTTTAAAGACATTATTTCTCATAGAGGCTTTTTAATAGTTTAATTTATACATTTAATAATTAATGAAACAAGTATTTATTAACAATTATCAGTATTAGGCTCTGAAATTGGGTATTTATTATGATTTAAAAGCAATAATATTTGCAACTATTTATTTGTTTGCACGAAGTTGAAACAAAATCTAGGGTTAGGAGCTTGAACTTCTAATGTGAAATTATATTATCATGCAAAACAAGCTGCACAGCTCGCAGTTTTTGAAACACAAATTAAAAATATTGTCATATGTAAAGAAAAATTTGTATTTTCGTATTTGAAGCTTTTAGAAATCTATTTCGGTTAAAACTCTGATTGAGTTTGTTTTTATTATGTTAGTAAAATTTTCATATTAGTTTGATGATACATAAATTTGAAATCCACATTTAATCCATTGTATCACAACGTTGTATATCTGCAATATACCTAAAAGTGAGTATTTCTTACGCAGTTGGCATCAAAAGACGATTTCCATTTTGGGAATCAGTTAATATAAATTATCCTTAAAATTCTCAACAGACGACGACACTGATTTAATTTTTAATGCAACATGTTATTTATCCTTTGAGCAGTTTCATATCGTTATGGCTAAAATTATCTTATTACATTTTGCACAAATAAAAAGTCTGGAAACATCCATATTTAATCCATAGTTTCAGTTCATTGTATATCTGCAACATACCCGAAAGGGAAAGTTACTTATACAGTGAGCATCAAAAGACGATTTTCTTTTGGGGGGATATCGTCCAATACCTCTATTAATATAAATGTTCCTTAGAATTCTCAACAGACGGCGATACTGGGTTAATTATTAATGCCAACATGTTATTTATCCTTTGAGCAGTTCCATATCGTTATGGCTAAAATTATCTTCATAACTTTTGCACAATTAAAAAGGCTGGAAACATTCAAAATCCACATTTAATCCATTGTTTCAGTGCATTGTATATCTGCAACATACCCAAAAGTGAAAGTTACTTATACAGTGGACATCTAAAGACTAACATGTTAGACTGCTTGTCTAACTCGGCGAAGCGAATTCATCCAAGAGAGAGTCATCAATCCCTGTAATATAAATCTCTATTTTTCGGACAAAGAGCATCCACACTGTAAATTACTACTCTTCCATAAAGTCACTCTAAATGCTTGTAAAACATTGCGTTTTATCAGTGTGATTTCGATTGTGTTAGTTTCAAAGATAAAACATTTTCATCTGTGAAGAATTTCAAAGCACCAGAGGTGAAAATGACTCACTTCCACAAAACATATTTCAGTTTTACGAATTAAAATACAAGCTTTTTTTTTACAAAGTAACATCATTCATGCATTGCATCCGTTAAAGCATCCCACTTTTGCAATCCCGTCTTAAACATCTGTAGAACGGTACGCAAATGACATCATTATCGCGGAATAATACAGAAACGCAGCAGAAAGCATTGACGTCATTTAACAAAATTGGCAAAATAATCTCGGGTATATAATGATTTATATGACTTATATTTTTTTGTTTATAATAGCTCCATATTTTATCAGAAGTCATTGATTTATATTTTTTTCAAAAATCGGAAAATGTAATTACGCACGGATTAATAAAATTGCATTCTTTCAGATTTTTGCGGAATTAACTAAAGAAAAAAAATTGAAATTTGGAAAAAAAGGAATTGCGGATAAAATAAGTCACACAAATATTCTTTAAAATAGATTTTTGTAATGAGAAAGTGTTATATCGTTTGTAAAGTTAAATTGCAATAAACTAAACATGATTTACTTGATAAGTACAAACGAAATAATGCCAAAACTCACCAGATTTTATAACAGACGATGTTCTTGACATAGCACGTATTTTAATTTTTTTTCCAGTTTTCATGAGGAAATGGCAACAAAAAGATGCAGAAATCTACTATTTTCCTTTTTTTTTCTCTTTACTTTAGACAGAAATGGAGTACTTCAGTTGCTACTATTACAATAATAATAATAATAATAATAAACAGCAAAGATATTATTATATTAAAATTAAATTGAAATAAAGTTCCAAACAAATTGCATTTAAATTTTTTCCTTATACGGCAGTCTAAAAATTTGAAATATGCAATGTTTAGAAGTTTAAAAAATTGCTGTAAAGAAATTTGCAAAACCAAAATTTTATTTCAAATTTCAAAGTGTTGCCATTCGCAAAATGACGTATGCGTTACGCACATATATGTTTTTCCTTTTCTTTTATAATATAGATGTATAGTTCTGTATAATTCCTCAACTGTTTGACTTTTGGTATCCGAAGGTAAAATTAACCAAGAATCCAATGATACTATTAAATAAGGTCTTTCAATTGAAAAATAATGCAATTTTACGGTGGAGAGATGTTTGAGAAAGTTTGATACATTTGCAACATAGGAGAGTTCCACTAAGCTTATTTTTAACATACACTTAAAGAAAAAATAATTCCCAATTGAAAGCTATTTCTGTTTTTCTCTGCGTCTATTTGCTTATAAAATAGATGGAGACTAACATTTCTTATGACTGACAGTACAGATTATGTTTTTAGTATAGATTTTAACTATTTGTGGGAAAAACTACGATCAGTTTGCTCCATTTCTTTCATATTACTGTGCAGTATAAATAGACCTTCGGTCATTGCTTTCAGTAAGAAATTCTGAAATTGAACACCAATGAAATTTATACAAAGTATTTAATCTTTAATAGAAAATTAATTTTTCTAAAGGTTCTTTATAGAGAAAAACCTCGAGTAAAATTAAAACTGATTTTTATTATTCACTGTCTTGAAAAATGTCTGTTTTTTAATTCAGAATTTAATGTATTCTTATGAAGTAAAAATACTCCAACCGTTTAATGATTAAAAAAAAAAAAAAAAAAAAAAAAAAAAAATATATATATATATATATATATATATATATATATATATATATATATATATATTTTCTTTTTTAACATATGCAAACAATTAATCATACTAGTTACATTTTTTAATTTTCCTTGTAATTCTTATCTAAGCACATTTCACTGCTAATAAAGAGAACTCATAAGTATTAATTGTCATTCTCTGGGTAATTTAAAACAGTATAACAAATCTTTTTAATGGTTATCTGTACTTAAATTTGAAACTAAAATATATTCTCTTGTGAGAAGGATTTATTTAAAAACAATTTTTATATCATTATGTTGAGGAAAACATCTTTAATTAAAATTTATTCTTATAAAGAAAATACAACAAAATAGTCTTATTTTGACGACATCAGTTATTTTATGGAAAATTATGATCAGCAGTTTTCTTAATGAACGTGATGTCATAAATCACGTTGCGGCGAGAAAGATATCATCTCTTGATATTGAGTTTATGATATAAAAGTGGAATTTACTATTCTCTTTTTTAGAAAAAGGTATAAATTATTATTTTTTATAGCATAGATCTTCATTTTCATATTAATATCTTCACTCTCGGGACGTACGCTGCGTACGTCCTCTTATTTCAGGCTTCTAGAATGCTTTTGAATGGCCTTGCCATTCATAGAAATACTGCTGGTGAATATGTTAGGTTCAAAGATTTTATTATAAATTTTTCCGAAGAAATACTTATAAACTTAGTGACAGTTATAAAGAAATATTTTTTGCTCGTAATAGTAAGGGAGACGAAACTACATCTCTCCATAAACTTGTTATGATTCCAAGCACAGATCGAAAGAAACGATCGCAAAAATGATGCCGTATTTGTACAACTAAACATGTTAGGAAAATGTGTTCTGGTTGTGAAGATTTTCCAGGACTCTACAATAGGAGATCAATACGATAAATCTTTAAAATAAGTTCCTGAGTTTTATGTATATGCTATATGTATGTATATCAGTGTACGTACATAATGTGCAAGTTTTATATATTATTTTATGCGTAATATAATAATGTTGGAAATCCTTTAACTAACTTAAATTCATTACTATTATAGCACGGAAGTTATGAAATAATTCATGACACAAACATTTTACACCACACAGCCTGGTATATAGCCCTTCCTCAGCCGCATAAGCCTGGGAGTGAAGTAGTTAACAGTCTTCTGATGATTAGTACCACGGGATGCAAATTTTAATGATAAACTTAAATGACATATAATATCAATTCAATTTATCTTGGTAATATATCTTCCAGCATATTTCAATTTATTTGCAAATTTTATTAAACTTCACATTCATTAAAACAATATTTTTAATTGCATTAAAAACAAGAGCACTTTTAAAAAATATTATACAATTTATTTATTTTTTTATATATTGTTTTTATTTATTAGTGATTGAAATGTTGCAGTTTAGCAATCAGTTGGTATATACCGACGAGAAAGATTTGACGCATAATGAAATCCATTGCTTTTACAGCACCTAAACAGTTGTATCCATGATAAATATTTGAACATTTATCACCCACGGCTGGCTAACGAAAAATGACCGACTTAAAATGACTTTATTAGATTAGAATGAAGTTCTAAATGTATTAAAATGTTGTATTATTAGGAGAAAGATACTTTTGACATAATTTGTATAACATTAGCATATGCATCAGTGATTGAATATCTGTGTTTAAATAATTCAACGTTATTATTCGATAAAAGTAGAAATTACTACAATCTCAAATACTTTGAATCTATTCACTAAGGTGCATAGTCATATTCATAGTTCTGTTCAATAGCATTTTCTTCTGGTTGTGTTGGAATATATCCGACTAATGTTGTTTTTCAAAATAAACGAAATTTTGAGTGGCAACGGATAAGTAAAACTATTTAATCTTTCGTTCATTTGCCGGTCTACCTTCAGAGCTACGTTAGTGAAAAAAATATACATTTCAAAATAGTGGACTTATGCAGCATTTGTAATCACAGTTTCAATTTATTTAATAAAACATAAATTTTATTGTATATTATTTTTTTATAGTGGTTTGAAAATAAAATGAAATTAACTTCTCAAATCAAATGAATATATCTATAATAAATAATAATTAATAATAATAATTTTTAAATGCATCATATTTAAGATGCATTGAAGGTAATAAGAGGCAAGTAAGGTTCAATTTCAAAAATTGAAACACAAATATCCATTTTTTTTCATTTCTTTACTCCATTTAAATAAATAACATTATGTACACGTTTGAAAATTGATATTTTTTCAAGTGCTTATTACAAAATGTTCCAAGATATATGAGGTTACATTTTTACATTTTAATAAATAAAACTATTTAATTTTTTATAAGTTTTAATGAGGTCCCATATTTAATAAATATGTTTTGTTCCATCCAGTGTTGGGCAGAATATGTTTACAAAGTAACGAAATTATAGATTAAAATACATTATAATCTCCTGAGAATGCAATTGATTAACATGTAATGCCTTACAAAGTATTTTCAATTACGCTTTTGAAATGTATAATCTGATTATTGTATAATAGATTACAAATCAATTCTCATTTTATCTTTTAAAATATAAGTCAATTAACCTGTAATTGATTACAAGGTGATTCAGATTCGATTTTTAGTTCTATAATCGAATTAACCTGTAATCTATGACAACATGATTCCGATTAATTTTTAAATTATAGAAGCCAATTAACTTGTAATGGATTATATGTCAATTCTAATTACATCTTTAAAAATATAATTTAGATTAAATTCTAATATATTACAAGTTAATGTCAATTACGTTTGTTCAGAATCCAATTTGTTTAACGTGTAATGTAATACAATTACATTCTATGACATGTATTTAAATTAAATTGCAATCAATTACGAGCTAATACTAATTGCATTTAAAAAATAATATTTTAGAGTAAATTCTAATGTATTACAAGTTAATGTAAATTACGTTTGTTCAGAATTCAATTTGGTTAACGTGTAATGTAATATAACAAAATCTAAATTACATACTATGAAATGCATTTAAATTAAATTGATATCAATTACGAGCTAATTCTAATTGCATTCTAAAAATTGATATGGAAATTACTTGTAATTCACTGTAAGTTAATTCTAGTTACGTTTATAAAAATGTAACTCAATTTGTAAGTAACTAATTATATGTCAGAACGTATTAATTAATAAAGTTATAAAAACATAATAGAATTTTTTTAATAGAATTACATATTTACTAATTATCTAATTATTTTTGCGTAATTACTCGGTTTCTAAAAATATGTTTATTTTTTTTTCAAACTTTTTCAAAAACAAATTAATAGACCCGTTAAACATAAACACTTATAACTCAGATCCAAATTGTCGCAGAACGTACAAATTTCACATGATAAAAGCAATTATTTTAAAGAGGGAGAGGAAGTCTGTTTTTCCCCCTGTTTGGAATTGAGAATCTTTTCTTGAAATTAATTCCACGTATATAGTTGAAAAAATAAAACAAAATATTCTATATCAAAATTCAAATTCATCGAATTTTAGTTTACTTTTTTATGCATTAGTTTCATAGAAAATTATTTCATTATTAAAACAATGCATTAGCATATAAATTGAAGTTCCATAAATTTGGATTTTGAGTATTAATCTTTATGAACGCAATGATGGCAGTGAACTCTATACTGAGAAATAATAATAATAATAATAAAGGTAATGTCTCCTCTTTCTAAAGATTACGTTTAACTTACAAAATATGAGGCCTCTACAATAATTACAGCACCAGTTATAAATGTTTTATGTTGTCAGCACCTTATACATTAAAATATGAAAGAACTGATATAGAAAATAATCCTCCCCGTCTTAAAACGATTTAGATTACCATACGAAATTTGTGTGCGACAAGTTGAGTTCGAGTTATAAGTATTTGTCGTTATCCAGATCTAAAATTCGAATTGTACTGAAATTTAGAAATCTTGCGTTAAAAATCCCTTTATAAAGATTAAGTTGACCTTGCAAAATATGACTGTTCTTACATTATTACAGTTCGAGTTATAACTGTTTTAAGTTCTCAGTACCTTGTATTTAAAATATACTAAAATATGGTGGCCTTCTATAAATGATCGACAAATCCCCTACCCTTCAAAATTATTACGTTTACCATACGGAATTCGTCTAGGTTACGACAATTTATATCCGAGTTACAAGAATTTTTGGTTGTTAGGCCCTTATATTTGTGCTATACTAAAATTTATTGACTTCCGGTAAAAAAAAAAAATGCACCCCCACTCTCCCTTCATAAAGATTACTTTTACCATACAAAATATGAGTACCCTACGATAATTACAGTTTGAGTTATAAGTGTTTTAAATTATTAACCCCTTTTATTTATGATATACTAAAATACTAGGTGTGGGGTGTCGAGCTTCAGTAAAAAATTGGTAGATTATCCTAGTTTGAAAATTCTCCATTATCGTTAAAATACTAAGTGTAATATATAACACCAAATATCATTCTCATTATAATGTCATTGTAACTCAAATTCCTTAATTCTCAACGAAATAATATAATCATAAATAAGTACAGTCTCACGTACAGTTGGAATAAGATCTAATTAGAAATTTTACTGTTTCCATTACACGTAATTGTAACTAAAATTTCTTAGTTACCATTACAACAACATAATGTTAAATGTAATCATCCCAAGTACATTTGAAATCAAATCAATAATCTAAATTTACCATTCACATTACACGCACTAATTGTTTAACTAAATTTTTACAGTTACAGCATTACCGCACCGTAATAAAAATCCTAACCTTCTGCATTACAGTTATAATCAAATCTTAAAAAAAGATCGCCATTGAAATTAAACGTAATTGTAATTATAAGCTCTCAGTTATAATTACAATTACATAATGATAATCATATCATTTATAGTTACAATTACAATGCTAACTGAATTTAAATTTAAATTATACTAACACGTAAACTTAATTATAGTTTTCTCGATTATAATTACAATTATACAATGATAATCATATCATTTATAGTTACGATTACAATGCTAATTGAATTTCAAATTCGGATTATAATTACACATAATAATAATTATAATTTTCTTAATTGTAATTACTATTATATATTGAGAATCATAGCATTTATAGTTACGATTACACTGCTTATTGAAACTCAAATTCAGATTATCATTAACATGTGATTGAAATTATAATCCCTTACATGCCATTATACTGTAACCAGATTTCAAATTAATCAGATTACGTATTTGCCCAACTCTGGATCCATCCCTCATCATCTCCTAAGTGTTAATTTCAATTAACAGAAACTGCTATGAATACAAAAGACGATGTGACTTTTTTTTCTTTTCGACGAGTTTTCTCTTTGTATATTGTGATTAGTTTTATATAGAAACAGCATTGTTTTTCGGTTTCCATTTTTGGGCGATGAAATAGATTGAAAGAATGTGTATACTTTTCATGGAATGAAATTTCGTTTTATTTGTAAGAAGATAATTTTAAAATGAAATAATTTATAGTAAGAGTGAAAATGGGAAAGGAAAACAATTTATATATTTTAAAATATTTTTACTTTTCAGAGAGAAACAAGTGATTGAAACTCAAAATTTAATTTAGGATTTAATTCTAAGTAAATAACTTCATTGTAAGGCATATTTCCGTTAGCCCAACACAGGTGAACAATAGCTGAATATCCTTTATGATTACAATTCTATACGAGTTACCAACAACAAAGGATTTAATAAGGCTCCAAAGATGGCCAATTATTGGGGCAGCTACAAAAACGAAATATAAACATTAAAAGTAGAAAATATATAAAAAAAAATAACGAGTGTAAAAAAATTAAAAACAACTAACGCTTTAATCAATGATTAATTAGTTTCTTATTAAGTTATGATTATATTTTGATACATTTATTTAAAAATCATAAAAATATAGTTTAAATATGTTGTTCTATTTACCACATCTTAAAAAGAAAACACAACAAAAATTATCATTTAAAACAATGTCAGAGCGATTCTCAAAAGGTGGGCACTGGAAACACGTCATAACTTTAAGCCTTTCAAACATAACTTTAATTATCATTGACTTTATTTATTTATTTATTTATTTTTTTACTCTGAGATTTAATTCTATTCAGAGACAGAAAATGACATAATTTATTGTAAAAGCTTTGTATAAATATCTTAAAATTTTATTATTTTATGCTAAAGAGGCCAATTTCGGACATTCATAACGTTAACTGCTCCAATGTACCACCAAAAAAAAAAAGAGTTTTAACTTTTTTCCAGGTGGTTCTAATGGTAAACAACGAATGCATAAAGGAAACGGATGATTTTTTGATAATTTCGTTAAGAGGTGGCAGTCTGATTTATTGCTTTTTTGAAGATAGAAGGACTTTTCTATAAAGAATTTTTTTGTATTTTGTTATGTCCGAAAGTAACGTACGCGACAAAGCATTTGATTTCATTATTATTATTACTGGATAACAAAAAAGTTAATTATATATATATATATATATATGTATACACATACAATTATAGGACACATTTACTACATTCTTAGTCTTAAGAATTTTTTAAATACTAAACGCAACGTCCAAAATCTGTAACGTACGTGCGAAAAAAATTCCAAAATTTGTAATGTACACAACTGCTAATTAAATGGTTTAATAATTAATTTTCCAGAATAGTTGCTGTCTTTTAATGTTTGTGTATAATTCTGTAGATATACTATTAAAAATATTAATATATTATATTTATAGACAAAATACTATACTATTAAAGAAAAATTGGCCTTAAATTTAAAAATTTTTAAAATTACATAGTGTTAACGTTTAATGATCCCAACTTTTGAGAATCTTCCATCAGTAAAAAGGTTCCTCATAAGCGTATAACAAAACAGTGAATTTTTCACAATCAGTTTCTCTGCCAAAGCTTTACTAACTTACACTATATGGCCATTAATGACCGGTAACTTTCAATTTTAGACATTTTGTCGAATATTTAGAAATATACTTGTCAGATTCCTCTGGAATTTCAGGATTTAAAAGAACAAGTATGACCTCATATTTATCAATGTCGATTTGACATGAAGGACAATTAGGGGGCCAACAAAAAATCGAAGAAAAAAATAATACTTGGGATCACCCTGTAAAATAATTTGTACGAAATGTACGCTATAGTATACAAATAGAGTATAGAATATATAGTATAAAATACGCTATAGTATACAAATATACAGACATTGTGCAATATGTGTATGCATTTGTGCAAGAATAGAACGCATATTAATAGAGATATGGCAATTTTTTTTTAAATAAAAAAAAAAAATCTTGCATGTTTTTTGCTTATAACATGCTGGGTTTTCAACTAAATTTAACGCCAGTTTCAGAAAAATTGACAAAATGTAACAGACATAATATAGTGCAACTAGAAGATAAATATATTAAATATTTTAGAAAATATGTGCAGTTGTATGAAATAATTTTTATCTTCGCATGCGCGTAAGTTAACAACGATCGTTTTACATAATTTAACAGTCAACTCTATAGAGCAACTTATTAAAAAAATCCAGTCAAATATCGTAAAAATTCAGAAACGTATCGGCGAAATGAGCTAATTTTTAGTTGTTCGCAAAAACTAGATGAATGGTAAGGGATTATCAACAAGTTGTCAATTTTCATTTTAAATTCTTTTTAATTTTCATTTTTTATAGATGCTTTAGTTCTTCTTGGATAACCACCAGAACGAGCCTATGCCATGATAAAAAGAAGTATCAAAATGGAAGCATTTTTTTCCAAATCTACTTGTTGATAGTCACTAAATACTAACTTTTTTCTGAAAGCCAGTTAATAAAAAATGACAATTTGTCGAAAATCCCTTATCATTCAGCTGCTTTTAGAGAACAACTAAAAATCTGCCCACTCTAACGCCGACATCTTTCTGAATTTTTACGATATTTGACGGGATTTTTAAAAATAAGTTGCTCCGTAGAGTTCACTATTAAATTATGTAAAATGATCCTTGTTATCATTCGCGCATGCGCAGATAAAACAAAGTATTTCATACAACTGCTCATATTTCCTAAAATATTTATTCCATTTATATTTCGCTTGCACTATATTATTTGTACTACATTTTGTCAATTTTTCTGAAACCGGCGTTAAATTTGATTCAAAATCCAGCATGTTATAAGCAAAAAACATGCGATAATTTTATTTTTTTTAAATAAATCGCTATATCTCTATTAATATACGTGCTATTCTTACACAATTGAATACACATATTACAAAATGTCTGTTTATTTATATTTTGCAGAGATAGATCCCTTTGTGTATTTTATTTTACAGGGTGATCCCAAGTATTATTTTTTTTTCTTTCATTTTTTGTTGGCCCCCATATTGTCACCCTTATCAAATCGACGTTGCTTAATATGGGGTCATACATGTTCTTTTTAATACTGGAATTCCAAAAGAATCTGTTAAGTATATTTCTTAATATTTGACAAAATGTCTAAAATTGAATGTTGCCGGTCATTAATGGCCATATAGTGTATTTCGTATCGGAATTGTATGAAAAGATTATGAATTGCAATCGTAAAAACAGGCGTGGTTTTCGAAATAAACATTGAATGCAAATAAGAGAGTGTATATAAAAAGAGCTGTTTTTATTTTTATGCTTATTATTTTTGTTTTACATTTATTTAAAAAATATTTCCCTTCAACAACTTTACAAATGTCGACATCTTCATAATCTTAAGGGGGCCTTCTACATTGGGAGACGAAAAAAAGCACTTATTAATGATTTTTTTGTAAGAAATGATCGATTTTGTAAGGCATGATCGATGTTTATGAAATTTTTACAGTTTATTGTACATATCATAAGGTATATACAAGAATATTTTTATTACATTTTGTTGCTTCTACTCAAAGTTATAAACAAATATGTTCAACTGCTTTGGAACATTTCGTCTGGACGCTGGGCATGATAACGGTTTGTAGAATTATCTGAAACATTTTTTTTTTTTTTTTTTTTTTTTTTTTTTTTTTTTTTTTTTTTTTTTTTGTAAACTTCGTGAGCATAGCTTCTAGTTACATTAAAGGAACCCATAAATTTATTTTTTAAAAAGTTATGTAATGGCTGATTTTTTTTTTTTCTTTAAGAAATATTTTTGTAAAAAAAAATCGTTCTTATTTGTTAATAACTTTTTTTTAATAATTTTAGTAAAAGCTTTAATTCATATCGATGGCAATTAAATAAGCTTTAATTAAACAAAAATCAAAACGATCCATTGAGTAGTTTTTTTTTTTTTTTTTTAAATCTTGCCCACCGAGTCAACAACATTTTTTGACGCGGTGGGCAAGTTAAAAAAAAAAAAAAAAAAAAAAAAAAAACTACTCAATGGATCATCGTGATTTTTTTTTATTAAAGCTTATTTAATTGCCTTCGATATGAATTAAAGCTTTTACTAAAATTATTTTTAAAAAGTTATTAACAAATAAGAACGATTTTTTTAACAACAACAAAAAAAATTAAATCAGCCATTACATCACTTTTTTAATTACATTTATGGGTTACTTTAATTTAACTAGAAGCTATACTTACGAAGTTTACGAAAAACATTTATTTTTGTGTTTCAGATCATTCTACAAGGCGCTATCATGCCCACCGTCTAGACGAAATTTTTCAAAGCAGTTGAACATATTTGTTTATAAATTAGAATAGAAGCAACGAAATCTAATAAATAAATTCTTGTCTATACCTTAAGATATGTACAATAAACTGTTAAAATTTCAAAAATATCCATCATACAGTTTTTTTTTTTTTTTTTTTTTTTTTACAAAAAATTCATAAAGAAGTGCTTTTTTTTGTCTCCTAATGTAGAACGTCCCCTTAATAATCGTTATCCAAATAACCTTCAATGTTCGACATTAAAGATTGTCAATGAGATCTTTTCTTTAACGAAAATCAAAAGACCTCTTCTAATGAATGTTCCAGTCAAACTGCAATGAAACATTTCCAACTATGTTTACACAAAAAATAATGTATCTGTCTTAATAAATAAATGCGAATTTGGGAACTAGGCGGAAAGAATAACGTCGTTAATTAGAGGTGGCTTACCCTGTATTGCATGCACCTAAAGTGGATTACCAATGCATTATTTCTCTTAATAATTCCTCTTAAATGCACGGGAAAATTTATTTGTTGATAACTTTGCAGCTTTGTTGAAGTTTTGTCGATAATAACTTTCTACTCGTCGATTTATTTTTCTCTTTATGTATAAATCTGTAAATATTAATTAGAAGTTCTGTATATATTTGTAAACATTGTATCAAAATATTTCTACAAAAGTTATATTAATTATTATATTGGGAAAATCGTTTATATTTTTAGTTAAACACGGTAGCATATAGACTTATGTATTTATGATAAAAATGTTTCTACAAAAGATAAACGAACTTACTTTTAGAAGATGATTTAATGTCATTGCTGGATAAATTTGAAGTTAAATTTGTATATAATATGTTTTATTATTTTATAATTTAAAAAAAACATACATATATATTCTAAAATTTTGGTAAAAATTACATAGGAGTTTCAAACGTAAAGGACTCTATGTTAATTTGTAAAAATTACTGTTGGTGAACATTAAAAAGATCTAAAAATGAGTGTTTGTATTTAAAGTTTCAACCGGATTCATTTAATTTTTTTAATTAACACAGAATCCAACTGAGGTCTATTAGCATTATAGTTTTTAAAAATAACCTATAAATTTATTAGATATCCGGTGGGAATTACATTTACCTACACGCTAGTAATCATAATATAAACCATATGCATATAAAATAGTTAAAATTACTTTAAAAAATAAATTTTCAATATTTTGATTCAATATTTGATACAGTGATAAACATTTTGTGGTGTCTTTTTAGATATTAAAGACGTGAATTATCACTTTACTAACTAAGTGTAAACCAACAGATTGAAAAATGTCTAAGCCGGGAACCGAACCCTGACCCCTGGAATAGCGCTCCAGTGCTCTACCACTAAGCCAGGAGGACGATGCCTAGCTTGGCATCTCTCACTCACATAAGTCGGTATGTCTGCTACCGCAGCAAGTCTTCATGATCACACAATCTTGCGGCGTCACATGAGACTTGAATGAACCCAGCATCGGTGAATATACAATTTTAATTAATTCTTCAACTACTTCTCAGCAGTAAAAAAGGTGTCTTTTCAGCTTTGCTATTTCAGTACTATATCAGATTTGCAGTGCTTTAAGAAATTATAAGACCACTAACGAATTGGTGCACTTGTGAAGAAGAAGACACAATATGCAAATTTTTAGTGTGTGTATTTAAAATTGATCGTAGAACGTTTTCTGTTATAATTGCTACATTAAAATTTAAGTTACATTTTATTAAAATCTTTTATCTTTCTCAAATCGTAAATAAGGTGACTGTTAAGAAATTATAAGACCACCTGAGGAACTTAGCATTTTATACGTCACATCAGTATCATTATAAAACGTATGCGTTTGTATATCATGAAAGTATTCCCGGGAAGCAAATGTGCAGGTTTAGATAGTGTTATTTACGATATATTTGAAGCTGCCGCGTGGTAAGCAGTTGTCTGCGTCCGAAGTAAGTAAAATTTCGTTTTATATGGGTGCTGATAAATCTGAACGAGAAATAGCTCGGTTAATGAAGCCTTCTAAAATTGCCATTCACAATGAAATAGTTAGAAAAAATTATCCTAATAGAATTAAACGATCTGGAAGAGAAATAATTTTGATAGCACGGATGATCGATAAATATTTCGATTATCAACTCAAAAATTTTTTTAAACTCAGAAATTTCGAAACATTTCAGCAAAAGAACCTCACACGTAACGGTTTTGAAGAGTCTGAAATCAAGTAATAATGCCAAATCTAGGAAACTGTTGAAAAAAAACCGAGGTTAATGAAACATCATAAAGAAAAAAGACTTAAATAGGCTAAAAATGTCATGTCATGGGAGAAGAAATGGAAACAAGTGATAGTTTCAGATGAAAAAGAAAATCTTGATGGACCGGTGAGATTGAGGTGAGAATTTATTGTGCGACACTCCTTTCCGTACTCGCCCCACCAGCTCTCGAAGCTGGTAGACGGGAGGTGCTGGGTTCGATCCCAATCGCGCCCGTCGGCCTAATCGTTCGAAGTTTTCCTGGTTTTCTTCGAGCCATGGAATTCCATGCGTAAATACGGGTTAGGTTCCCTTAGAAAGACCCCCACGGAGGGCACTCCCCCCTCGGGCCTATATCCCTAGTGTAGATAATCGGCCGTCAAAAAACAACCAACCTCTCCGTACTCATAAAACGAACAAAAATACAAAGAAAGTAATTAACTATGCTAAGTTACTCCATTCTTGAGATAGTAGTAGCTAGAATAATGATTATTTATTTTTTTCAATTAAATAAGTAATCAAACTTCTTCCTTAGTAACATTGGTTGTGTGATATGACACGAGGGTGAGATCTCACATATTATGCGCTAAAATATAAAAAATATATATAAATATATAAAGAATGCATGCACACAACACATTTAGTCTTCTTCACTGTCAATAGAAAACAATAAATTATTTCAAAAATATCCATGTCAAATACTTAAAAGGGCTTTGTGACCGGAATTATACACTTTTCGGAGGATGACCCATATATATATACAGTAAAACTCTGATATAACGCTCACCGCTTAAAACGCTTTCCCGCGTTTTACGCTCATTTGTCCCGATCCCTTGAACCATACCCATAAGAACAATGTAAATATTCCTCGCTTTTAACGCTCCCCGTTTTTAACGTTTTCCTGCTTTTAACGCGTTTTTTATTGGTTATTTTAACAAAGAAATCCCAGATATTACGTTTTGGTGCTTTGGTTTACGTCCAGAGTTCATTTTCACGCCCGTACAAAGAGAGAGAGTGAGAGAGAGAGAAAGAGAGGATACTTGGAATAGGCAGCCAGCCAACGCCCAAAGACTAAGTAAAAAAATAAAAATCAGCGCCGTGACGTTTTTTTTTTCTCATTGGATCAAAGAACAAAAGTATTTATGACGTCCATCTCAGCAGCACCTGTCTGTCTCTTACTTCACACAAACTGTTTTCGCTTTTTTTCATTTGCACATAAGTAAGTAGCATCACTGTCGACTCCAATTAGGTGCAACATGGAAGCTAAGAGTATGAAAAGAAAGACGCTGTCACTTTCGAAAAAATTAGAAATTCTGAAAAAAAATATGACAAAAAATCACCTATTCTGAGGCAGAAAGATTTTGCGTTATCTATGAATTGCGTTATCTATGACGCCGTCGTCTCTTCGGACTCTTCTTCAAAACAGAAAATATATTGAAAAAAAAAAATGCTGCGATTGGTGGCTCAAAGAGAGTGAAAACGGGAAAATTTGAAGATTTAGAAGAAGTTATGGACGAATGGTTTCTTGAGTCAAGACACTGTAACATACCTATTAGCGGATCCATATTTAAAGAAAAAGCTGCAGAAGTAGCCCAAAAGCTAAGAATTGAAGATTTTACACCATCTAATTGGTGGTTAGACCGATTTTGAACCCGCGGCGGCATTGTGTGCAAGAAGATTTGCGTAGAATCCGCTGCCGTGAACATAGAAAATGCAGAATTTAGGAAAAAGAACAGTCTTCCAAGGCTTATCAAAAACTATGCCAGTTATGATATTTACAACGCCGACGAATGTGGCTTATTTTTTAAAGCGATACCTGATAAATACTTAATGTTAAAAGATGAGCAGTGCCATGGAGGGAAGCTCAGAAAAGAACGTGTGACTGTGCTTGTTTGTTCCAATGCCGAAGGGGCCGACAAACCCAAGCCTCTGGTGATTGGGAAATCGGCCAAACTTCACTGTTTCAAGAACATCAAACGACTGCCCTGTGACTATGCACATCAACGTAAGGTTTGGATGACGGGTCCCCAAGTTCATTAAATATGTTTCTGATTTTGATGTCGAGATGCGGAAGCAAAATAGGCATGTCATACTATTCGTAGACAATTGCGCAGCGCATCGTTAAGAAATACCAGATATTTCAAGCGTCTCTCTGGAATTTTTACCTGCAAACACCACAAGCGTACTTCAACCGATGGATCAAGGGATCATAGAGGTTTTAAGACAACATTATCGCAAATGTATAGTGAAACGCTTTCTACATGAAATGGAAATTAAAAGTAGTCGATCTTCTGTAACTCTCCTCGACGCCATGAACTACCTTAGCGTTGCTTAGGATGCAATCGAACCGAAAATAATTCAAAATTGCTTTAAAAAGGCAGGCTTCATAACACACGCTAACGATGATGTGGATGCGGCTGAAGAGGGATCGGATCCTACAGACGACGAGGACTGGCAAGCTGTTTGAGAGCATCTTGCAAAAAATGCACACAGCCTTCAGAACTACCTTAACATTGATAAAGACGTTATCACAAGAAACGTTAGGAGCATTGACGACATTATAGGGGGCACTGCACAGGATGCCGCAGAAGAAGAGGCCCTGATGAAGTTGCTGATGGCGATGTTCAAGAGCGCATCCCAACGATAACTGAAGTAATTGAAGCTTTTAGCGCTATCTGCCTATACACCGCTTCAGAGATACCGCCGCTTCACATGAGTTATATTAAGACACATAAACAAAGCAGAAAACGCTCTTTTATGTGGTCGTTCAGCCACCCGTCAGGCAAAAAAAGGCGAAGAATCTTTCTCTAAAACAGAATAAACAGTAAGTGCAAGTTTATAGTCCTCATAGTAGTGCTGAAGAATACAATTGTTACATTTAAAAAACAAAATAAAATATTATTATTAGTTTCTTTCATAATGTTATTTTATGTCTAATATAAGGATAAAGGTTCCTATTAGAAATGTTAAATATATTTTGTAGCTTTTGTTTTATTCCTAACAATTGTTTTACTTATTCTGATTTGAAAGAATAATACACTTTGTAAACACTATGTAAATTTGTGATATTTTAATTGAAGGAAACGTTTTTGTACCTATGCCGTGGAGTTTCCATTTTAAATAATACATAAAGATGATTTCCCGCATTATTTAAAGCAGATAATCTAATATTCTTAATTTTAAAAGGCCGAAAACCTTCTCCCGCATTTAACGCTTTCCCGATTTTAACGCTCTTCTAGCCCGGTCCGCCGGAAGAGCGTTATATCCGAGTTTTACTGTATATATATATATAGAGAGAGAGAAAGAGAGTATCTGCAATAAGTAATTCCATCAGCCATAAAACTTATTTTCCATTATTTACCAAAAATTTTATTTTATCTTTCTTTCTAATACTAAATTTAAACGTTTTAAAAGTATTTCATCATTTTTTCCAGTATTTTCTGTATCATGAATGGAAATTGAATGACCATCAATACTGCATTTTTTTTTCCAAACTTTCACTGTAAAATATATATATATATATATATATATATATGGGGCATTCTCACAATCTTTTGACTTTTGGGAAAAAAATCTGGCGAAATTAAACTTGCTAAAATAACATTTTAATCTGATAAACGAATGAATTATTCGAAATAAAGAAAAATGGGTCAGCAGCGAATTTTTTTTTATTTAACTGAGGTTTAAGTAAAACTTGCGAGCTTAATTTTCCTTACCGTTTTACCCCTATAATGTTTTATTTTCTTCTAAATTTTTACTTATAATGAATTTGCATAGTACCCACAGGACATTCAAATAAGAAATAATAAAAATGTAGTAGTTTTACAGAATTTTTGTATAACATGGTCTTAAACGGGTGTTAAAGAAGGGACGGTAATGTAAAAAAAAGGGGATGGTATAGGTAAAAAGAGACGAAATGGTACAAAAATGGACGGTAAGGATGGAACGGTAAGGATGGAACCACCTATTTTTAGGAAAATCATGTTAAGACTAAGTGATAGCCACAATGTTCATTGATTTTTAAAAACAGTTGTTAACATTAGATTAAATTAAGTTTTTTTTTTTTTTTTTTTTTTTTTTTTTTTTAGTTTACCTCGAAAAGTGCAGGAATAAACCTTGGGGAAGGTAAGTCTACCAATAAAGTACGACCTTGAAATTGATATTTAAATGCTAATTTATATTCTGCAGTAAATTTCCTGCCAAAGAATTTTAGACATACTTTCTCTTGTATATTTCTGCATGAGAAAAACTTTAAAAAATTCTGTGGCTGCATCTAAAGTGATATTCTGTATAAGTTTAGCAAGAGGGACGGAAAAAATGAAAAACGCAGGGACAGAGTTAAAAAAAATAATATCAACCGTAAAAATGTGTGCAGCTTAATTTTTTGCTACATATTTATATAAAACATTTATCCCAGTTTCGGAAAAAAATTACATCGAATTACTTTTATTGAAAGAATTTTATACAGATAGCCCCAAACTTAAAAATCATTATCAGGTACACGGAACGGTAGATGAGTTTTCCTGGTATTTGGACCACCAACATCGTCCAAAACATATTTATCTCGTTAATATTGTTATGCAATCATGCAATGGGATGTTTCCCAGTATATAAAATAAAAAAACACAAAAAGTGCATTAAATAAAAAATTATTATTCAAGGACATGAAAGTCAAAAGATTGTGAGAATGCCCCATATTTATATCTATATATATGTATATATATATCTGCACAAACTAATTTTTTTTAAAGTTACAGAAATATGTATTCATACAAACATTTTACCTGTACACTGTACAGATGCAAATCTACAAAACTACTTTTTAAAAGCTACAAAAATCTGTATGCTTACTGACATACTGAGATTTTTTTTTTTTTTTTTTTTTTTTTTTTGCATTTACATAAAAAGTTCTCGGCATCCCAGTTTCTTAGAAAATTTTAGTAACGTTGCAGATTTTCTTGTTTACAGCGTAAACATTAATCTATTACATGATTTTTTTGCAGTTAAATAAAAAGTCCTAGGGATCTCAGGTTCCTAAAAAAATCTTAGTAACCTCGTGGATTTTTTTCCAAATTGAAGGAAAGAATTCGAAAGAATCAAAGGTATCTTTAAGATCTGTAACAGTGTTTTAAAATAGTTGTTTGTCAATAATTCTATAACAATTGCATTTTTTGAAGTTAGTTTGCGTTACAGTAATAATTATAATAGTAGAAAAATATTAAATGTAAAATAAAAAAAGATAAATAAATACAAATAAATGTTATATAAATAAGTCATCGGTTCTGCTTATTTATAAAAAAATGAACAATATATACTAACAAAAACAAATATTTTTATGTACAGGAAATGTAGGAGCACAGGGGTGGTAACATTCCGAACCAAAATCTTCTAAAAGGCTAGGAACTGTTTCTGTAGTATACTTGTTTACTATACTGAATACAGCACTGTAAAAAACATATGTAATTCTACAGATGTAAAGTTACAGAAATCAGTATGCGTACTAAAATTTTATTTGTACACTGTGCAAAAAACGTAAATCTACAAAACTAGTATTTGTAAAACTACAGAAATATGTATCTTTACAAAAGAACCTACTAAAATTACAATTATCTTACTAAAATTTTATCTGTAACCAGGTGTCAGTTACGTAAAAAGTTCAAGACATCCCAGTTTTCTAAAACATTCTCTGTAACCTTACAGATTTTTTGACTTTGTTTGAAAAAGTGTATCTATGCATGGATTTTTGTTGTTGCCGTTACATAAAAAGTTCTAGGAATCTCAATTTTCTAGAAATATTTTAGTAACTTTACAGATTTTTTTTTTTTTTACAATTTATGACAGTAGCATACTTGTATACTATGTTGTATATTATTACTGTTGTGTACTTCTGGAAATCAATAAATTGCTTTGAAATACACTTCCCTGAATACTTTTTAAACTGTATTTCCGAACAATATGGCTAATGTTTTTGTCAGAGAAAAAAGAAATGTTTTTTCTTTTACTTTTATGTTTAGTTATAAACACACAGTACTCTGATTTGGGTAATTTCTATAATCATAAAAAATACCCTGATGTGTGTAATATTATCCAATATATACACAATTTGAAGATCATTAATACAATACAGAATTTTAAAAATATTTTTCCACAGATCATTTGTGAACACGAGAAAAAACTTTACATTTCTGTTGTATTTATTTTACGAAAATAAAAATAAATGCTGTTTTTTCATTAAATAACATAAAAAATCTGTACATATATTCTAATCTTAAAAACTGGAAATACTATCAATACAATTATATATAGGATTTGCTATTTTGCTTAAAGAAATTTCTAAACTTCGTCAAGTAACTTGAGCTACATGTCAGACTTGCATTTCCAGAAAAAAACATTTTCAATCTTCCTAATAAATACACGAATATAATGTATTAGGTGAAAGTAATAATATCTATAATTAGAAACAGCTTACATTTTGTTACATGTTAAGTAGATTTTCAGTGCAATATTTTCTCGAATACTTTAATTACATCCACAGTAAGTATTATTTGGAAATAAAGTTGTAATCAGTCGGTAATAACTTTCTTTCATGCAAAATATGTGTTTGTTCTGTTTTCTAGCGGCATTCTTTTTCATTTATAAAGTATTTTCCGAATGTTTGTATGTTATCGCTGTATATATCTGAAAATGTTTTTATCAATATTGATATAGTGTTGTTTAGTTTATTGTTGGCAGTAGAAAGCATATTTGTGCAAAATAATATATTGAAATTAAATAGATTTTTGTAAAGGTTTTTACGCATACTAATTACCACGGCTCTGAGCACGAATTTTGTAAATGAAAAAATATACATTTTTTAATATATATGATTAACTATAAAAATGCAATAACCTGTTATGTTTTTTTTCTTTATTTCGCTTTAAAGATTTTTTATTTAGTGGGCATCACTAGTTATATAGTTCATACATAATGCAAATCATATAAAAATATATTTTCAAGCGTAATGTTATGTTTTACATTACGCAAAGATCATAAAAAAGTCATAAAAAAGCTTGTTTAAAATATTTTTTGACATAAAACATAAAAGAAAATAAGCAAAATTCTATATTTTTGTCGTATTTATATAAATATATGTCGCAATTAATCTATGTAAGGTGTCACATAAGTCCATTGACACTTCAATAATACATTAGAGAAAAATCGCAAATTCGTATCATAGGGCGGCTTGTACAATAAAATTTGTCAAGGCCTAAACGTTTTTGTGGCGAAAGATAAAGAAATATTTTAAATATCATTTGAGTTTTTTTGCTACATATTTTCGACCATTTTTAAATCTTATGATGCAAACCGTACAATGATACATTTTATTATGTTTATTTTAGCTATTTAAAACTGAATGGACGATTGGCATTTAATATGTTATTATTATTATTATTATTATTATTATTATTATTATTATTATTATTATTATTATTATTATTATTATTTGCTATTATAAGAACATACATTTTATCTCATGGTACAACCGGAGGTTATGATTAACGTGATTTGTAGCACCTATCACTGAGGCTGTATCTGAGTCTACAGCTAAACTGGCTTGACCGAGAAGAAAAAGAAAAGTAGAAAAAAGACAGATACCTTGTATGTAAATTGTTATAAAACAGAGTTTTTTAAAGATGTTTTACGTTCAGAAATGTCAACTGTTCCGCAAGATATTCCTGAAAAAACAAATTTTTTTTCGTACTTTTTTGTTAAAAAATGCCCTGTTCCCCTGTATTTTTTTTTAATTTAAAATTATTTTTGTGTTATTTTTTGTGTTTAAGTAAACATTACCGTTATATAGTTATAATGTTGAAATAAATTGTGAAACATTGCACTCGTGAATTGCCCACGTAATGTTATCCTATAACTCTTAAGTATAACTTGTAAGATAAGGAAGATCATGAAGGTATAAACAACCTCTTATATATATATTAGGGCGTATCGAAAAAATCGAAATTTCTCAAATCTTTTCGCGGTAGTGCGGAAAATTTGAGAACTGCCTTCATTAAAAATTTTGCGGAATCTTAAAGTCGTGGGTTGATATCTTCTGTCGCCTCAGTGGGCCGAAAGTTCCGAAAATTTGACTAAAAATGATTAAAATACAAAAATTAATAAATGATCACAGATTTCGTTGATCGGTTTGAGGTAGTGCTTAAAAGGTACTATGTTTGAGCAGCAACAACCAAAAAATGTTTTTAGAATTAGGTTAATATCTTCTGCTGCCTCATTGGCATCGAATTTTGGAAAATTTGGTACTTTTCTGCATAACGGTTTACTGCTTGCTTAATGCACAATCCAGACAGACTGGGTTTGGCACTCTGCCAAAAAAGGTGGAAGACCCCTATTTTCATGCCCAGGAACAAATTAGAACGACCAGTGAATCACCTGACCACTCTCTTTCGTTCGGCTAAGCGCAGTAGGCAGGCGCTACAAGCATCTGCGAGTAGCAACCGATTTTAACTCGTTTAAAGCAGTATACTTTGAATTAGTGTGCGGTGTTTATAATTGCTTGCACTGCAGTCGTTTTAAAAAGAATTAGTATTTTTTCCATTTTCTAAGATGAGATGTGGTTAAATGTTTGATATAAACATTTAACCTGGTAACAGGTAAGCAGGTAAAACATGGTAAGCAGAAATAAACAGATAATCCATTGGACTGGTCTCTGAAGTTTCACCTGTGTTCATTACAGTGCCGTTACACCCGAGAACAATAAGGTTGCTAAAATCATCCAATAAAGCACCCTTTACGTATTTGTAAGTGATATTAGATATATCAAGACTAAATCCACTTTCAGGTGTAATATGTCCCATGTACGTAGAACCAGGTTCCGATACAACACAATAATGCGCTTCTACAACTGTTCTTTGGAACTGTTTGGCTTCGAGTGTTTCTGATGCTAAAGTTTTGTCATGCCGTCCACCAACAGGAAGACCAGATAGAGTGAAACAATTCTCATTTTATTTTAAGACCAATTTTTTGTAAATTCTCGATTTTTCCCTTCATATTTTATTTTTGTCTGTGACGAAGCTGGTATATGATTCCGATATTAAACCAAAATTTTGCATAAAACTCGATGCAATAGCAGCCGTGGCTCTGTTGAATACACCATATCTTTTACCGACGAGAACCATCATCCGACAAGTTATTCAGTTTTAAACGCATTTGAACGCTCCCAGTTGACTGCTGAAGAGAGGTTGTATAGGACCTGTGTGCCCATCCCCCCCCCCCCTATATTCACCTCCATCATATATCTTCTATTTTATTTTCCCTTTCATTCTCCACTGAATAGCTTAAAGCAGAAGAAAGGGACGCCTGTTTTGCAGATCGAATAGTATCCTGTTCCTTTAAAATTTGACGTTTTTAGAGCCCTATTGTTTCTAGAACATTAACACTTCCAACGAACATTTTTGTTTCTGTTCATTGTCAATGAGGAACACCTGTTTTTTTGCAGAAACTTTGCTTTCTTTCGAAGAGATACACTCCTTAAAAATCGCTCATTTACAGGCAGATATGTCAAAATATGTTTTTGCTTTCATTTTAAAGTTTTCAATATTTTCGAGAGTAGTTTTACTTTTTCTAAGACGTTTTATATTTTTCATAATTGGTCGACATTTTCCATGGTATGCGCGTATCATATCATTAACACGTTTATGTATAACTGAAGCAATGGATGTATCGATGTATAAATAATCATCTTCAAACCAACAATTACTGAAATAACTGAAAAACATGGTAGCGCCTGCCTACTGCGCTTAGCCGGACGAAAGAGAGTGGTCAAGTGTTTTATTGGTCGCTCTTATTTGTTTCTGGGCATAAAAATAGGGGTCTTCCACTTTTTTGGCAGAGTGCCAAACCTAATCTCTCTGAATTGTGCATTGAGCAAGCAGTAAACAGTTATGCAGAAAAGTACTAAAATGCGCCAAAATTTCCAAAATTCGATGCCGATGAGGCAGCAAAAGATATTAACCTATAATTCTAAAAAAAATTTTGGCTGTTGTTATTAAAAAATATTACCTTTTAAGCCCTACCTCAAACTGATCATCGAAATCTGTGATAATTTATTAATTTTTGTATTTTAATCATTTTTAGTCCAATTTTCGGAACTTTCGGCCCAATGAGGCGACAGAAGATATCGACCCACTGATTTAAGATTCCGCAAAATTTTTAATGAAGGGTGTTCACAAATTTTCCGCACTACCGCTAAAAGATTTGCGAAATTTCGATTTTTTCGATTCGCCCTAATATATATATATATATATATATATATATATATATTGGACAATGTATATTTAAGTACTTAAACAAAATTTCATATTTTGTTCGCATTTAATCTGTAAATAACAAAGATTTTAAAAAAATGTGCGTCAGAGAGCCTATGTTGCAAATTTATAATATTACTATCGACAATTAGAATTACAACTATTAATGACAATAATGTTACTATTAATAATAATGAGAAAGATATATTAATGTCATTGTTTAGTGGTCTCTTGAGACCCCAGTGCAACCTACTTTCTTCTTCCGATGTAAATTAACCTCCACATTCGTCTTCTTGGTGATCATTGACGAATAATAATAATAATAATAATAAAACTTGTTAAACGGGTGGGTAAAGAAAAAAATATTATTGTTTTTTTATTACTTTAATTTTTTATTGAAAATAAACAAACTTATATATTATGAAATTGCAATTTTTAACATTGGTAATCATCAATCATAATCATACAAGGAATGCCTTTTCCAACGAAAAACATAACTGTCTAAAATATACTGTTACCAGATGATTAAATTTAACTTACCGTTCGGTCAAATCTTGTAATCCAATTTTAAACTGCCTTCCTGCGCTACAATCTACCTAAACTTTCGTTGTGTTACATATTTCCAGTCATAGTACAATATATTTTAAAATAAATGTTATGTTGTTAATTCTTCCTTCGCGATATAGCCTTTTATTATGCTAAATTACCGGGATATTTACTATTTTCCTATTCTTTAATAATATCTATCATTAATCCTATTAAATTCGCCTTACAAATTATTAACTTACTCAAATTACTTAAGTATAAAGCTTTCAGTTTCTTGTTAATTGTGTCATTATTTCGGACCATTTCATATATTTAGTACGAATTCGAATGTTTTTACAAGAGCCATTTATTTTTACTTATTTTATTCCGAGAATCTGTTGCGCGCTGGGGTCTTTTTTACTCCAAAATCCACCCGCTCCCAATTTGGCAGACATCTTTACAAAATCACCCCTATTGGACATGATGTAGGTTTCACGCTTACATTTGATTCACTCATTGGCCAGAGCGCACGCGAAGTCATGATTTGTGTTGATGCGAGCCATGAGAAAAAGCGGACGCATGTAAGGATCCCGCAGAAATTGTTGCACCTGCCAACATCCTATTGACTGGTAGTTGTTTGGCAGCATTTTTAATCTAATTCACTTCCCGATCATAGCGATGATTTTAGTAATATCTTAAGACCAGAGCTTATCAATGAGATTGTGGGAATGTTTTTCGATAATGTGCTGTTAATAAATGTATGAAGGCCTAAGCTGATTCATTATTTCGTAATGGAGAAACTGCTTCTTTCATCCCACTAATTGGATAATGTCTCTCCACGACCTGCACCAACATCAACACATGCATCGGCTATTTATCGAATTATAATAATTCGATTCACGATATACAGTTATAATTTGTAGGAGTTATGCATTATTGTTCGATTGAATAATTCACAGTAAGCTTGTCAGAATTTCCACAATTTTACATACATATATATATTTCGAATTTGACTCCGCCAATCACCAGGAGGAGAAAAGAATTTGTCTAATAAAGGGTACGTAAATGCCACCACGTATGGGATCGCGTAAATATCATTGATTGCTTCAGAAATGATCGAGTGTTCTTTGATTGAACCGAATGTACGGTTTGTAAATGCGCCATTTGTCAATTCGACTAAGAATGTGAATGGGTGTGGATTCGCTCCTCACAAGGACATTGAATGTTTTTTTTTTCTTTCCAAGAAGCTGGTTTAAAATTGTAAAATCAAGTTTTTTTAAACAAAGTGGTTAAAAAAATTCCTCGTAAATTAATTTATTTTATTTTAAAAAGTTATTCATTTCAATCAATTATCATTCAACATTTTTTGTTCGTTTTTTTATTGCGTTATAATAAAAACTTGTCTTTAAAATATTCTTTTGCTTGTAACTTTTATATTATGAAAAATTATACAAAAAAACTTCGTTTTTTTTCTGAAAAAGTTTAGAAAATAGTTATTATAATGAAAATAATTGTTATTTTTCGTATGGAAATTTCTAGACGTTTACAAAATTTAATATGAGCAAATAGAGTGAATCGTGATCCTGGATATACAGAAAAAAATTACAATCTCCCTAATAAGTACCCAAAATATGGGAATTAGACGGAAAATATAACATCGATAATTAGATAGAGCTTGTAGTTTTATAGTATGCTTTTATTTCCACTAATGTTTCAAATTATGATGAACGTGGAATGTTTTTAGGAAATAACAAAAAGTTAGTCGGAAATAACATTCTTGCAATCAAAATATATTTCCTATTATTTGGCGATTATTCTTTTCAGTTGGGATTTTTCCAATGTTTATTAGCAGTTACTTAGCATGCTCTATTTTCAAGTACCAAACTAAGGATAGATCAAACTTTGTGCGAATTTTAATAAAAAAGCTAAAATCTTTAACAATGATTTTATGCACAAATAACGCATAGACACGAAAATGAAATCCCATACGATCGTTTCGAGGATCCCTGCATCCCCTTCCTCAGTGAGAGAAAAAAGAATAGAGAGAGAGAGAATTAAAATAGGTTCGAAGAACCCTCGGTTATAGCCCCGAGTATTGTCTTATGGACTGATTGAAAAGGCTTATTTTTTGTAACTTAAATGGATTCCTGAATCAAAATTTTATAACTGCCAAACTCCTATCAAACGGCAAGAATCCTATAATTCATTAATCATTACTATTTAAAATCTGAAAAACTTTTCCTGATATGCTTCATTTTATCTTATATATAACCTGTTTTACGATAAAATCAGTAATACAAAAATTCTTTTTAAAAATTTATTTTTCTCAAATCATTTACTAAAGTTGATGTTTGGGAAAATTCGTTTTGCTATAAATTAACCTATACTTAAAAATAATATTTCGAGATATAATTTCCTAAGGAATATAATTTACTGATATATGCAGGGTGTGTACAAATTATTTGGGTGAAAGTAATGATTCGTTGAATGGAATTGAGTGGAGAAAAATTAAAGTACATGCTGTTGTAAGATAGAAAAATTATTCAAGAAAAGTTTCTCGAACATTTAACGTTTTCTCATTTCCGTCAAGCTTCTCGTTCGTCGTAATTGCTCAGCAGAATGAGTTTCATGAAACCAAAGACACAATTTCACTTTTTCAGCAACATTGTACGTCTCCATTATCGTAATGGCGAACAACAATGATTAACGTTCGCTAAGCAATAGCGTCTGTTATGGCACTTAACGCCATCTATGAACAAACTTCGGCAATATTCCTAATAATCTGACAATCAACTAGTTAATTTAAAATTTCGGAAGTTCTTAACTTAAGGGGTCTCAGGACTCTTAAAGTTTGAAAATTTTTGAAATTTTAATTTTTTTAGATGTTAAACTCCTATATTTTCTGAACATTTTGATATAATTGTTTCGTTGAAATTCCTATTAGAACTGAAGTTATGGCTGTTACATTTATACACGTTCAATAGCTGAAGCGTCGTTTCGGAAACTTTGAAGCAATTTTTCTCCAAATGACGGTTTTGGGCATAACGTGCACGATATCTCTTGTGAATATTTTTTATATATATTAAACTTGTGAATATTTTTTCATGAAATTTTCAAAACATATATTTCATGTTAGTCTATATAAACTGAACCTAAAATTTCCTTTTTATTGTTCAAAACAATATTTTTTTTAGGTGATTATACTGTTGAAATTTTCTTAATTTTGCATTAGCTAAATACAACTTTATATTAAAAATATAAAAAAGCTTTAAATACAAATTTATTTAGGTTCAGGGTAATTATTACAATCTGAAGTAAAAGTAGGTACCAAAATTTTCATTCTAGTTGCAACACTTATTTTGTAATCGTGCGCGTAAGCTGTTATGCCGATTTTCTGCTCGAAAAATGTCTGACAGTTTGGAGCCCCTTATAAATGCTAATTCTGCATCTTATAATTTTTTAAATACATGGAATAAAAGAATATATTGATATATTTTATTCCAATTAAAATTGTGTCTTAAAATCAAATACATTTTAAGATATTAAATGTTGAAAATGGTCTTTTTTTTTCATCTTTTCCAATTTTAAGAGTCCTGAGACCCCTTAAGAAATCGCCCAACTAAATTGTAGAAATCCTGTATAATTTCTTGAAAAATATAAATTCTCTTTTTTAAAGCTATAAACCGAAATTCAACAATTGGCTTATTTTTGATACAGAAAAAAATGTAATACACATACGCAATTATAATTAAATTAATTTAAATTATTTGTTTATGGAAGCTAGAGAAAATGTTAATTACTATTATAATTTAAAGCAAGTAGATTGTAACAATTCTATAAAAAGTTAACTTTAGATGCAACATTCCAGAGAGCATTATTAGTAATTCTGCACAATAAATTACTAGTAAGGCTTATATTAAAATATTAATTCTAAAATAATGTTTAGTGTTAAATTCAATTATTTCATCGATGATATTTTTTACTTCAATTATTTTATAACTTCGGGTTTATGCAGTTTCAATCATCTGTGGTTAAAAAAAAAAACTAAGAATAAATATCAGGGTTAATGTAAGTATATTTTTAAAGTAATGTATAGTGAGCATTTATATTCATTAAAAATTTGGACTTATTGGCAAATTTATAAATCTGTCTTTATAAATTTGTATCATTTTTCGGAATAATGCAAATAAGGATTAAATGTAAGAAAGCTGCCAAATAAAAATTTTATTATTCATCGATAGTAGAAAAAAATAAAGAAATCAGCTATATATATGTCTAGATTCATTTTAACTGGTTGATGAACTTTCCCATAATGACACCTTTCATGAACTTTCTGTAAAAATGCATAACACACTTATGTATTTTTGATGCTGGTTCTTTTGCTTCCACATGTACAATTAAAATTATTACTTTTCCGCTAATACTAAGTATCACCATTCAAAGGCAGTAAATTACATTATAAGACATTAATGTGTAATAATAAAAGATTACTATGAATCAGTTCTGAAACATAATATCTTGCCTTCTCTAACCAATTAACGAAATGACAGTAAATGTTTCGGAACGTACAGATAATTAACTTATAAAATATATATGTATTAAACACCGAAATACTGTAATGATTCAAGTCGTGTGCCAAAAAATATCCGGAAATTTAATAAATTATTAAATGTCAAAAATAACTTAGCTGCTAAATAACTTAAAAAGATATAAATTTGGACTGGAATTTTTTTTTTAATGTATAAAATATTTCATAATTAAATACAATATAAAATGTTAGTTACCATTAGTAAAGTATATTTGTAGTACCTAAATCTATAAATATATAGTAACATTTATTCAATTGTTAAATAGCTTCTATTTTTTTTTTTTTTTTTTTGTTGTTGTTAATTACAATCTATGTTTTCCTTTTATTTATTCATTTACATTTTGTGTTTGAAGTTAAACAAGATAATTGTAGCTAATTTATTTCTAATTCGGTTTCGTGCAGTACATTCGAACTACACTACAGTTGACTATTTTCTCTAATATCTATTAAGATGTATGTTTGTCAAACATTATATGTTGAACTATAGATAGTAGGATGAAATTCTTTAGTGCATCTGCATTGACATACATATGATTTTATCATCTTTATGTTTTTAATATTTTTTTTTTTTTATTCAGCCATTTCTGCAAAAATAATTACATAATTTATAATATTAAAATGAAATGTATAAATAAGTGTAACTTTACTAATAAAAGAATTAAATAACCATTACATACTTGTATTTCTAAACTATATAAAACAGTGTAAAAATACATACAATGTTATAATATTTATGTATATAAATATGTTCTTTATCAGCATTTTAATTTTAATAAATATACCGACGCTAAAATTTGCGGGTGCAAGAATTAATTTAATATAAAAAATAATATGCTGTAAAACAACAACAGATATTTCTCTATTTTTTACATACAGAGTGTGGCAAGAAAAATTCAACACAATTTATTTTCATATATCTGGAATGTTCTTATTTTCCTTTCAGGTTTAACTTAAAATAATGGTTCAAATCAGATTAAGCTTTGAATATAAAAAATATTTTCTAAAATGTCAACACGAATACTTAGCTGAAGTGCACAGGCAATTTTAGTTTTGCAGAGAGTTTGAAAAAATCTACCTACGTCAATTACAATCGCTATAATTAGACATGTTTTTAAGAAAAGATCGAATTCTTCAAAATGTTCAATAAGCAAGGTCGGCAAGGCCACGGTCATCAACAAACACAGTAAATTACGAGCCTGTTTTGTGGTTCCACTGCTTAATGCCACCAGTTGTGCTTTCATCCTGACCAGAAAGGCCATTACTTTCAATGCAGATGTTAATTATATAAAACGTTTATTATTATAGTTACATTTCACAATTCGAAATAACGAGTGTGTTAATTAATTAAAAATGTGCCATAAGTTAAAGTGTGTATACATTTTTTAGAAACATCTTGTGCACTATAAAATAACAATAAATATATTTTTTTTAATCTAGGAAAATATAACATATTTATGTTTCTATATTATATTATGTTATTATATAATCATATTTATGTTTCTTTTTTAAATGCACAGATGACAGCATCAAACATTTTCCTTCTTGATTTTATGAAAATTACATCGCTGAAATAAATAGATTTTTGTGTTCTGTGATGTCGTGTGTATACTATGACGTGTGCTTGTTATGTTAAGTGTTAATTATACGGTTAATATACATTTGCGCTACCTCTCCATTTACAGTTGTGATAATTATTAAGTAATTAATTATAAAAACACTTTATTGGCGACGCGGAGAATAAAAATGTTCAATTGTACTAGAAAAAGTCTACGGAAAATAATTGAGCAGAATGAAAATGGCTCAGCTTCCGGTTTAAAGTTACTATACAGCTGTTTCTAATCCTACAATAAGCTTATAGGTATTCTCTACAGCCTTTTCGGTGGTGATAAGTGACAAGTTACATTTACATTTTCTCTTTTGATGCATTTAATAAATAAAATGTTCACAACTTTTAAGAGTTTGATAATACAGTTGAATCGTTTACAACCTACGTAAAGCGGTTGGAACAAAATTTCATTTTATATGATACTAAAGAAGACAAAAAGGTTCCGGTTATTATATCTTGTATGGGACCGAAAACGTATAATTTATTGAGTTATCATTGCGTACCTAAATATTGTAAATCTTTGAAATATGCTAAAATTGTTGATATTCTGTTTAAACATATAAGCCCCGCACCCAAGAAATTTATTGAGCGTATCAAATTTAAAAAATGTTTTCAAATTGAAAAAGAATAAATTCAAGGTTTAGCTGCTATATGTTAAAAGAAAACGACCTTTTGTTCATTTACAGGAGATGCCTTAAATAAAAATTTACTTGAACAATTTCTGCGTGGTCTGAAAAATGAAGCATTGAGAATAAGTTGACAACTCAGGTTGATGACTAAGTTTTGGAAAAGCTGTTGAGAAAGCTTTAGCTTTATATGATGTAGATATTAAAATTTCCGAAATTAAACATACGAATTTGAATGGAAATAAAATTTTAAGTACTAAAAATGTACAAAATAAGAAATTACAAAATTATTCTCAAAAACAGAATGCCAACAATCATGTAAATAATGCACATTCTGACATTAATAAGGGTAAATTTAAATCACATACATGTGGAAATTTATCATATTTAGCAAATCTGTGTTGATTTAAAAATGCTACTTCCAACCTCTGTCAAAAAAAAAGTCCAGTTAATCAAAGTGTGTAGAAGTAAAAATTTGCAAAAACAGGTAAATACTTTAAATGGAGTTAATGTTTAACTGTGAAATTAAAGGTTCAAATCCTATTAAATTGTCTGTTTTGATTGTAAACAAAGCTACAGCTGACATGAAAATAGATACTGGATCTGGAATTCCTGCTTTGGCTGCTAAGTTTGTACCAAACTTATCTACAAATGCACATTCTTTAAATAATTTGCTTAAGAAGATTGTGAAGTTTAATTGGTCTTCTAATAGTGGACAAGCATTTAAAAGTATATAAAAAAGTTAAAAATGTGCATTTATATATAAAGTATGATTCATGTAGGAAACAAATAAGTTTTTGAAACGGAATTTTAATACATTTATTCACAGAATATTTTATTTTGTAAATATTGTATTTTTGTGCATCACAAAGTATCGTAAAATTTAAAAAACACTGACAGCTTAACCAGATTGTTCATTATATTATCACTCTTGTAATGCTATTGAAATCGAGAAAAACGATTTGTTTTTATAACTAACTGTTTGTTGCCTCATAATTTGATTTATTTATTGCTAACTTCTTGAATATTTCGGGCCATATGATACGGTATACGATATCACTGATCATGTTATTGTTTGCTTCAAGCACAGTCCGTACTACCAGTACAGCCACACAAAATACTATATGTGTGCTGTAATTGTCGCGACAATATAGTCACTATTTTGTACAATACAAACTAAAATTTACGTTCAGATTGATAAGCGAAACTTTTAATTTCAAAATGAGTTGCTGGAATTCTACTGCGATTGCTGGACCTTCGATTGATACTTAAGTTATGCGACAAATGACAATCTTCTTTTTGTATATTATTACTCCCAATTTTTTGTACAGAAGATTCACAAACACTGTGTTCACAACTTTGAAGGTATTTTATAAATAACAATGTCGTCTCTCTTGTATTTTAGGAGATGATTCATGAATAATGAAAAATTTACAAAAGAAAAAATATTTCTCATCAGAGATGTAATTTATTTGATATTTGAAATCTTTTTCCTTACGATTTTAAATTACTGGAAATATGTAAAATTCTAAGGAAAAGTGCTCGTTTCCAATTTTCTATTTCTAATTTATTTTTCTCCAGTTATAATTTTCAAGCGAAAATAGAAGAACAAAAAGGAAAAAAAATCGATTTCTAGAACTGTTATGTAGCATTTATAATTTTTTAGAAAACATCATTTCAACAGATTTAAAATATTTAAATTAAGCTCCGTATACATTCATAGAATTGTGCAAATTGCTTTCCATTAATTAATGGTACAGACGAGGAGGTATAAGGTTATCTATAATTTTCTCATACACTTCTTTACAAATCGATTCCAGTTCAAGAAATCTAAATTAAAACGACGAATTTCCAAGTTTTAATTAAGAGCATTTCCTTAGTTATATTAACTTTACGATTTTATAAGTAGGCGATGTTATTTACTGCTCCGAAAGAATGACATTACGGTAAGAGAAATACTATTTCTTTATAAGTATACGAAATTATCTCCAAATTGAGAGTAATTAAGAAACATATTTATTCTAAAGAAGGAAAATTAGATGAGGTGCACCTACGATAAAATTTTATAGCTATGATTATTGGAATGTCGCCATTACAATTAAGTTTATGTTACTTATACATGATAAGTCTTTTTTTTTTATTACAGGCATTATAAACGCAAATAGGATTCATATCGAAGTAACTGATCTTCTAGAATTGAAAAATTTATTTAATATCGACGCAAAACGTTAAAGAAATCTCCAGATCCATTAATAATTAGTACACATTTGAATTAGCAACGCACATTTAACGTCGCTTCAGTTATGTTGTAAATTGAAATTGAAATCAATATGGACGATACAATGTGAGTGACGTTGAGAATTCCAGATGTTTTCTTATCTATAATTGTAAAAGTTGGGAAGAAAATTAGTTAAACAAATCATTTAAAATATAAACAAGGCAAAAAAATTATGCTTCAAGTATAGATAATGAAATACTTTTCAACACAAGGAGGCTGTGGGAAAAACATTTCAACGATAAAAAGGTGAATAAAGATATCTTTATTCACCATCTCGAGTGTCAAAGATGATGATGTATGAGAGATACAGAAAACTCGAAACACATTTAAAGAGTCAATTACAATAATTGCCGCCCATAGTCAAAATAACCAAATTCTTTTGTGCAGCCCTGTACCTTATAGATTTGTTTACATACTACATAGTACGCTAAAATTTAGTTCATATTAATATTGAAAATTCGTCTATAGCGGATAGAGGATAATAAAGAAGATTTCTTACGGACACAGTTATATATTATCTACAGAATATAGATAATATAGGAAATTCAGGAAAAAAGCGCATCTTGCACTTCCAGCAACTACCACCTATAGACGGCAACGTATCCATTCTTTATGTAGTCCTGTACATGGAGTTTCTTATCCTGCTCAGTTCTGACGCAAATATCACCTGAGACCACGAAAACCAGTTTAAAAGTTGTGTTAAGTAGTTCCAAAGATGTATCAGTCTATAAATAAATGCTTATGATATGCACCCATTTATTAAAAAGATTAAGACGTAATCGCAACAACTCTAGAAGTATTTAAATTAATATAAAGAGTGTTGGTTAGTGTCTCCTATGATAGGACTAAGGAAGTTAAGATTTCAAACATGTCTTAGTATATTAAATACAGTTGAGCAGGAAAATGATTAATACACTTCAAACTCACGTCTAAGCAATTCATATTCAGAGACATTAATACTTATAAGTTCTTTTGTGAAGCCATGTATATCTTCTAAAGAAGTTATATGTACCATGTAATCTACAAATATTAGTTCAACTGAAAAATAACCACAACTTAAAACACGCTTCCAGAAGTTATAGCTCATACCCAGCAAAGAATGAAACGGTGGGCCATTAGCTGGAAAAAAGATGACATCCAGCACTGCAATCAGCGATAAAGTTCAATGCTGTCATTACTTAAACCAGAAAAAAGTGCCCGTGCGGAATGCAGCTGGCCCATCAGTGATGGTCAACAGCAGGCCAGCATTAGTATGCCATCACATTACTTCAATCCGGCCGTTTTCCTGCAGTGCTAGCTAGTAGACCCACCAGTGGCTGAGAGGTTCTGCTCTCGAAGCTGGTAGACGGGAGGTGCTGGGTTCGATCCCAATCGCGCCCGTCGGCTTAATCGTTCGGAGTTTTCGTGGTTTTCTTCGAACCTTGGATTTCCAAGCGTTAATACGGGTTAGGTTCCCTTAGAAAGACCCCCACGAAGGGCACGCCCCCCTGGGCCTATATCTCTCGTACAGATAATTGGCCGTCATAAATACAACCAACCTGCAGTGCTAGCACCTATCCCACTGCTATTCCTTTGCTGGCCCAGTGCTTTACCTTACAGAAATTTCTTATAGAATTCTATAAAAAAACAAATTATTATAGAATTATGGCTCTTTTTTCTATAAGCTAGTTTCACAAAGAGCTATAGAAATATCTGTAGAAATTTCTATAGAAATATTTGAACAGCGGTTTCCATTTTCCATGTGGTCATCCTCCCAAGTACTAACCGCGCTCGATACTGTTTGGCTTTTGCGATCGGACATGAATAAGTACTTTCAGCGTATGCTACAACCGCTCGTAGCTGTCAAGCTCTCATTACACTATTTCAAGTTTGTTTCTTTTGTGATTTACGTTCCCAATCATTAAACTGGTATAGAAATTATTGTATTGTATAGAAATTCTATATATTTTATACGCTTTTTTTATTTTTGATTCTGAACTGTGTAAATTATGAAAACCGGAATCATTTGTAACTCAATAAATCAGATTTAAGGTAGAAAATGCGTTGAAATAAAGAATTTATTTATTTATTCATTTACTTATTTGTTTTGTTGGTGGCAGTGGTGCTATTTTATTTACAGTTTTAAAAATATTAGCTTCACAGCTTAAATTTTGTTAAGATATTCATTTCAGATTTGTTTTCAAATGCTCAATGTCTTCGATATTCACAACTCCATCTAGCGTAAGGGTTCCCAGCAATAATACTGCAAAAGTTCGTGCACTTCCATGTAGTGGTGGGCCAGCGCATGAGAAAAAACCGAAGCCCACCAGAATTTTATCTGACGATTTCCAACAGCAAAGTTGAATGAATCTGTCCAGTAGTGGTCATGCAGTGGAAAACCATTAGCCATCACTTCCCCATCATTACCAGCACCTATCTTGCTGCTGGCCCAGCAATTTCCTCTTTGCTGGGTAGGCAGTGTTCTAACCAAATTCTTTTGTGTAACCCTGTAAATAATCGATAAATGACATGCACCGTATTTTACAGTATGTATCTTCTAGTCCATTTCAGGAATGGATATTAATTTCATTCTTTTTGAAATAGTGTAACATCATTAAAATGCAATGTAAACGATTTTTTCCTCGCATAGCATAATAGAATTGTATTTTTGAGTGTCCCTGTAAAAGAACTATAAATACCACATCTGCATTTTCTATTGCGATCAATGTAGAGTAAACCTCAAAAATAAATATGAATAACTCTTTAACACGAGTATATTTACCGGCGTTAGAGCACGGAAAGATGGATATACGGCAGACAGACAAACTGAAGTCATAACAACTTTATAACTATGTTGGATAATCTTAAGATGCTTCCTTTGCAGCTTTTTAGGTGTTGGAAAAATATAGGACCACTTTCAATATTATGTGAATATGACGTTTATTCCTCACTTATTTTATGTTATAGTTTGACCATTTTGTGAAGTCACAGTGTAACACGTTTGTGGACTGTGTATGATTTGTGACGAATCTGCATCGGGTTGACCCCCCCCTCTCCCTAGATACTTGAGAAAGCCTTCACATGCGTCACGAAAATGTCACACAAAGAAATCAAAACAAACAAACAAAAAAAAAATCCAAACAACTTGCATGTTTCGATATCGTTGGTTCGTGGAATTATTGATTCTTATTACCCGACTGAAAAGAAGAGTTATGTCTTTCACGCTGTAAAGAACTAATTCATTACAGAAAACTAACATTTTCCACCGATAGATGGCGGTAGTCATCTGAGGATAGAAGATTGTTCTGTTTTTTCGAACTCCGAAGCGAGAAGCTGGAGTGAGCGCGCAGAGTGTTTTTTTTTTTTGGTTGTGAAGGTGACTCGACGAGTGATGTAGTTAAGAAAGTAGAAATTGTTACCGCGATTATATTTTGTGTTTTGTGTTCGTAAATTTGTGTTTTGTGAATGTCATATTAAATCAAGAAAAACCATCCGATGGCCTCTTCATTTATCAACTGTGTTCATTGTTAAAGTATACCATAGTCTCCTACATTACAGACGAGTAAAAATGGCGGCAGCCCGGTACGATTCCATGGTGAAAAAATGACCAGTGTTCTTAAGTAAAGATGCAACTAGCAAGTAAGCCAGTTCCATATTTTTGTATTTATTAGTACCGTGAATCAAATCTGTTATCGATTAAATTTCTTTTAATCTGGATTAAATAGATTTATTTGCTTACGTAAATTAATTTCAAGCTTTAGAGAAAGCGCGGGTTAATTGGACATATTTCATGTAGTGATATATACTGAATTTATTCCCATCAAATCAAATAAAAAAATTTGAATAATATTGAAAATTATTTCATTAAGCTGTTCTCCTTATAAAATATTGTGTTCTTAGGCATTTTATCTTAGAAATATTAAGATCTGTTCTTAAAGTCGAAATAATAATAAATAAAGTTTATTTATATATTTTGGGGGATACTTATGATGGTGATAATTCTTTTGAATCAAAATGATTTAATATTAAATGGTATCATTTCATTCTTTAAAGGAACGAGATTTTGAAAAAAAAAAATTCCAATCTTAACATTTTGTTATTTGGATCAATGCCAAAATTACTAAGTTCTAAAGAAAAATTGTTGGAAAGCAGATGAATTCTGTTTTGGTTTTTTTCTTTATTTGTTATTTAGTTTATTCTAAAAATAGAATAGATGAGGTTTTCTTTCTTTGATTTCTGATTGAAAAGTGAATGTGGATTTGATATTTTTTTTGTTATTTTTAAAGAAAAAAGTTATTGAGTTTAAAACGGAAAAATAAATAATTCTGTTTTGTTTGTTGAGTTTATGTAAAAAAATAAAAACTTGATAAGTATCGAGTAAAAGATAAAGTGTTATTTTCATTTGGAAAAAGAAATTGAGTTGAATATTTTGTAATTTACTCTTTTCATGTAAAGAAATGAAAATGTTAAGTGGGTTATTTTAAATATTTTTTTGCGAGTAATTTGTTATGCTTGCATAAAAAGGGTTGAGAATTAAGAAAAATTCTCGTATTTACTTAGTTTGATTGGTTTAATTTTAATTGCGTAATTTAATTATTGTTTTTGAAATAAGTGTGTTTATTGAATAAAATACTGTTTTGAATGTTGAAAAAAAAAGTCTTTTATCATCTTAATTGTATTTTTGACACAATTACATATTTACTTATTTATTTTGTTTAAAAAGTTGCACAGTGTTTAATTTACTAAGAATTTGATAGAGGTGGATTTTAGAATTGTTTTATTAATTAAAATTTATTATATCGGCTTAAAAGTTTTGTTGCTAGTTTAAGTAGGAGACTTCTGAGTTCTATTAATTAGAAATTAAGCATTCTGATTTTCTTTCGGTTTATCTAAAATTAAGATGACTTATTTAGCAAAAGCTAGAAGAGCAGACTTGTTGGAAATTTGTGATGAATTGGAATTGGAAGTTGATCTTTCGAAAAAGATTCCAGAAATTAAGAAAATTATTGTAGAAAGCGAAGTTTACAAGGAAGAAGAGGTTAGACTCATGTTAGACCGAGTAATAGAAGATAGGAAAACGAGAGAAGAGAGAGAGAAAGAAGAGAAAGAAAAAGAAGAAAGAATTCGACAAGAAGAAAGGGAAGAACGTATGGCTAAGGAAGCTCATGAACATGAACTAGAATTAAAAAAATTGGAGCAATTGCAAAGAACTTCTGAACAGAACGATGGATCAGGAAGAAAGGTTGATGTCGGACCAAAAATACAGTTGGCACAGATTGTTCCGAAATTCAACGAAAAATCTGATGAGATGGGTCTCTTTTTAATTAATTTTGAGAGAAGAGCAGAGATGGCTAAAGTTTCGAAGAGTGAATGGGTTGCATACTTGTTAGCTGTTTTGCCCACAGAGGTTACAAACATGTTAGCTAGGGAATCGCCTGAAGATGCGATTAACTACGATTTTGTTAAAAATCTTATATTAGAAAGATATAAGATGAATAGCGAGAAACTGAAGCAATGTTTTTATCGGCATCATAAAACGCCAGACAAATCTTGGAGGAATTATGCGCAGGAACTCACTAGTTATTTTACAGCCTGGATTACAGAATTAGGTGTTGAAAAGTTTGATCAACTTAAAGATTTAATTATTACAGAACAGTTAAAGTTTCGAGTGCCCGCGGAAACAAAAGAACATTTTCTAGACAATTGGTTAAATTTTGTGACTCCTTTAGATTTGGCTAAGAAATTGGATGATTATGAAAGTATCAAAGAAAGTTTTAAAAAGAAAGAATTTCCGAAAAAGACCATGTCTAATTTTCGACCCCAGTTTAAAAATTCGAATAACTTTGATTACAAGAAAGAAAGTAAGGATAATAAGCCTAAATTACCAATTAAATCAGAATCATTAACTGGGAATCATAGAGAAAGAGAATTTGATAAGAAGAGAACGTTACGTTGTTACGAATGTGGATCAAGCACTCATCTTCGTCCTCAATGTGATAAACTTAAGAAATCCCCAGAAATAATTTCTCATGTTAAGGTTGGAGTTGGGCAAGATTCGTCAATAACGCCTTATCTTAGTGTGGGGAAAGTAAATGGCGTACAAATGGAAATTTTAAGGGATACGGGTGCGACAATAGATTTAATTGCACAAAGGTATGTCAAACCGCATATGTATCTGAACGAAAAAGTGTGGGTTCGGGTGCCCTTACACGATGGTCTATTCTGTTTACCTCTTGCAGAGATTGAATTAGACTGTGAAATGGGACATGTGATAACTAAAGCTGCTGTCTCTAGAGACTCTGTAGATTTAGGAAGATATTTGTTAGGAAATAAAACAGCCGCTTTATTTGAACATTGTAAAGAAGAAAAGGCAGTGAAAGAGCATATGATTAATGCTGTTCAAACCAGAGCTCAGAAGAAAATTCTGGAAGCAGAGAAGGTTTCTCATGAAGAACCTGAAATGCACGAAATTTCTGATGAAACTGTAGAAAAGAATCATAGCAATAGTATAGAAAGAGAAAACAAAAAAATGGAAGCGAAAAAAGATAGATAAATCAGAAGAAGAGAAGTTAGAAAACCAAGAAGACTCAATTTTACCAGTAAGTCAAACTGTCTCAGTACAAGAGCTTATAAAAACTTCTCCTAAGACATTTTCTGAAGAACAAAAGAAGAGCAAAGAGCTAAAACCTCTTATCGAAGAAGCTAAAAAGAAAAATAGCAAAGATAGCAAATTTATTTTGGAGAAAAATATGCTTTTTTATAAAAGAAAAGATAGGAATGGCACTGAAAGAAAATTATTAGCTGTCCCGGAAAGGTTTCGTGAGCAGTTAAAAAAATTTTGTCATGAAACTGTTGCAACTCATTTGGGGGTAGCTAAAACTAAAGATGCTTTGTTTAAGACTTTTTATTGGCCAAATTGCTTTAAAGATATCGAAGATTATGTAAGAACTTGCGACTACTGTCAACGAGTTGGAAAGCCTCAAGACAAAAAGAAAGCACCTTTACAGATTGTTCCAGTTATTTCAGAAATATTTACAAAGCTAAATGTTGATGCTTGTGGACCTTTACCTGTCAGTACACTAGGGAACAAATACATAATAACTGTAATTTGTTTAGCTTCGAAATATCCTGACGCGGTTCCTACACCTAATTTGTATTCTACGACGATTATTGATGCTTTATTGCAAATTTTCAGTAGACTTGGATTTCCTCGTATACTACAAACTGACCAAGGAAAGTCATTTATGAGTGTACTTACAACGGAATTCTTAGAGAAATTTGGAGTTAGAGTTGTGCGAAGTTCGGTTTATCATCCAGAAAGTAATCCAGTTGAAAGAATGCACAGGACTTTGAAACGGATACTCAGAGTACTTTGTTTAGAATCTGGAGCTGATTGGGAGAAAGTACTGCCTCCTGCCCTTTTTGCATTAAGAACTGTAACTCACAATAGCACTGGGTTCAGTCCAGCAGAATTAGTCCATGGCCAGAACTTAAGAACTCCAATGATGCTACTCTATGAAAAATTGACTGAGCAAGATATACAAGAAGATAGTGTGATATCCTATGTATTTGACTTAATGAACAGAATGAAGAAATGCCAAGAGCTCGCTGCAGAAAATATGGAAAAAGAGAAACAAAACCAAAAATGTTGGTATGATATAAAAGCCAGAAAACAAGAGTTTAAAGAGGGAGATAAAGTTTTAATTGTGGCCCCGTCCAAACCAAATAAACTGTCAGTTAGTTGGATAGGACCTGGAGAAGTAATGAAGAGATTATCAGAAACTAACTATGTGATATACGATCCAGAGAGAAAGAAGTCCCAAGTGTATCACGTAAATATGTTAAAGCCCTACCATCAAAGAAAAATTGAAAGTATAAATTTACTGACTATAAAAACAACCTCTAATGATGAAGAAGAAGATGAAATTCCTAAATTGGATGAGGAAATTAATGACAATGCGTTGTTAGAAGTATTGCAAGACATACAAAAAACAACAGATTAAATGAAAGCCAACGAGAAGAATTAGGACAACTTATTGGAAAATATGCTGACTCTTTTTCGACTGAACCAGGGTGCACGAATCTAGCTGAACATGATATTGAGCTGGAATCAGAAAAACCAATCTGTGCCCGGCCTTATAAAATGTCGCCTAGACAAACGGAAATCCTTAAGGCCGAAGTCGAGAAAATGCTGAAACTGGAAGTCATTGAGCCAGGTGAATCTGACTTTGCCTCTCCGTTAATTTTAGTTGAAGTTCCAGGCAGAGAAGCGAGACCTTGCATAGATTATCGCCGTTTAAATAAAGTGACTCGCACAAAATTTTATCCTTTGCCCAACATTGACCAGTTAATAGAAAAGGTGTCTTCAGCTAAATATATTTCAGTTTTAGATCTGACCAGAGGTTATTGGCAAATTCCGTTAACGAAACGTGCTCAAAGGTATGCAACTTTTGTGACAAATTTTGGGACGTACAGATCTTTACGCCTTCCCTTTGGTTTAAAAAATGCTCCGTATGAATTTAGCCGACTTATGGCTGGATTACTTAGAAACTGTGAAGAGTATGCAGTGCCTTATTTGGATGATGTTGCTGTCTTTTCTCAAACTTGGGAAGATCATCTAAAGCACCTGGAAAACGTTTTCAAAAGACTGAGTGAAGCAAACCTGCATATTAAACCATCTAAATGTCAATTCGCTCAAGCTTATGTAAAATATCTTGGACACTTAGTGGGTCAGGGTCTTAGAACTCCAGGAGAACTGAAGGTTCAAGCCATAAAAGAGTTTCCAATTCCTACTACTAAAACTCAAATCCGATCCTTCTTAGGTTTAGCCGGATATTATCGGAACTATATTCCTAATTTTCTGTAATTGTAACGCCTCTCACTAATTTATTAAAAGGAAAAGTTCGCAATTCAATAATAAACTGGAATGACGACTGTCAAAAGGCATTTGATGAACTGAAAGGTAAACTCTCTGAAAATCCTGTCTTATATAGTCCTGACTTTTTGAAACCTTTCATCTTTCAGTGTGATGCTTCAAATTTGGGAATTGGTATAGTGTTATCCCAGCTGAATGAAAATAATGAAGAACATCCTATATTATATCTGAGCAAAAAGTTTTCAGACAGAGAACGAAACTTTAGTACCACCGAAAAAGAATGTGCTGCTATTGTGTTTGCAGTGCGAAAACTACGATGCTATTTGGATGGACATCAAAAATTTCAGATCCAGACGGACCACAACCCCTTAGTATGGTTAGATAAAAACAGCGGAACTAATCCTAGACTTTTAAGATGGGCCTTACTTTTACAGTCCTTTAATTATGAAATTGTTCATAAAAAGGGAAAACATCATCAGAATGCTGATAGTTTGAGTCGAGCCCTAAAAGCCTAAGTTTGATTAGAATGCTAATATGTAAATATGATAATTTGTATAACAGTTAAATTTGAATTTATTGTTTTGAATATGTGTAAATTGTTTTTCATTTGTATCTGGAGTATAATGTTTGAATATTTATAAATTTTATTTGTATTTTATATATTTATGTTTCCATGGTGGGAATAAGTCAGTTGTGGTTCAGTTCACGGTACTAAATTTTGTTTGGAACTGGTGCTTGAAAGCAATAATTCACAAAGAAACTTTTCCCCGTCGACAGTGAAAAGTTTTCTCCAGGTGGGGAGGAGTCTGTAAAGAACTAATTCATTACAGAAAACTAACATTTTCCACCGATAGATGGCGGTAGTCATCTGAGGATAGAAGATTCTTCTGTTTTTTCGAACTCCGAAGCGAGAAGCTGGAGTGAGAGCGCAGAGTGTTTTTTTTTTTTTTTTTTTTTTTTTTTTTTTTTGTGAAGGTGACTCGACGAGTGATGTAGTTAAAAAAGTAGAAATTGTTACCGCGATTATATTTTGTGTTTTGTGTTCGTAAATTTGTGTTTTGTGAATGTCATATTAAATCAAGAAAAACCATCCGATGGCCTCTTCATTTATCAACTGTGTTCATTGTTAAAGTATACCATAGTCTCCTACATTACAACGCGTATCTGTGTATGTGGATTTCTTTATACCCTCGAAACATACCAGCGGTGGGATGGAATTTAATGAATGAGTTCTCTATCCATTCGTCTTAACCGTCCGATGGTTATAGGATAGGTTTTGTTTTTATAAATTCAAAATGGCGGTAGAGACGAAAAAAATTTTTTTACGTATCATATTGAGTGGCACATCATAGGATAGGTCTTTCAAAATGAAGACAATGTTTCATTGACCATTTTGCAGTCAGAAGTTCCGTTTAAATATTACACAACCTGGAAGTTGTGTACTTTGGATCTCTACCTTTACTGTAACTCTAACCTTCATAATAGACATCCATAGGCCTCATCAAAACAGTGTTAGTAGATAGGAACTAATAGTTAAACACAACTTAAAAGTCAACAATACAAGTAAATAAATAAAAAAAAAAGGTAAGTAATATAAAAAATAGTTTCATATTGATGAGAAATAATTAATTAGTTCGCTTTCTACGCAGTCGGGTTTTGTGATTTTTTAAATTTAATATATTTATTTATCTAGCTTTATATTTCGCTTTTTATTTCATTTTTGCTTTCTTTACCATTCTGTTTTAATTTCTACAGATCGTTTTTCGAAAAGAATTCAGCATCGAGTTCGGAAACCGTAATTTTACTCGAACCCGACACGATCCTGGTCATATCGGCTGAAATTATTTCTACTGGAGATAAGAATAATTTTTGTCTTGGGATGGAATTCTGGACCGGTTTGGATATACTGGATTTTTAAAAAATAGAGGATTTGTCAAAAGAAGTCGTCAAAATGGTTTTCCCTTACGACAATTACGTTTTCTTTTACTGAAGTGGAAAATGTGTCGAAGATTTTTGGCTCACTTTGTATGATCTAGAGATTCTTTTTAAAAATCTGATATTACCCAGTAAAAATTCAAATTTCACCTACGCACATACACACATGCAAAAAAAAATAAAAAAAATAAAAAAAATGAGGTAACTTCAGTAGAATAAATTACAGTCGATTCTATTCGGATTGTGTCAAGTTCCGGTAAAATATGTTTGCCTAAATCGGTACAAGATTCTTTTAACTAGCTTTTCTTAAAAATAAAAACTAATTTAACAAATTGATTTTTTAAAATGAATAATATTAGTAGATTTTTTAATAAGTAAATTAATTTTGTATGTTACAGACTAAGCGCAGCTCAGTTTTCCGGATTCTACCCATGCACAAATTTTTGAAATAGTCCTCTTAGAAAAATGTACTTATAAATTTGCTAGTACTTATTTTTTTTTTCTGAAAAATTTTTTTATATGAAATTCCTCAATCGTATGGACCTCATGGCTACCTCTGTGAGATATACGGACATCGTATAAGATCTGATTGCGATTTTTAGTTTATTTTTTATTGAAAATATCTATCATTTTTTTCCGTATTGTAATGTTAGCTTTGTGTAATTTTAGATATTCCAGGATTAAGAAAAGCAGAAATCACTATTCGGAAATAGTGGTAGATATTTTGAATATAAAAACACAATAAATCGATAAGTCTTTATGTTTGTCTCCGACTACTTACAATAAGATAACAATTGTCGCATCTTTCGAGTGTTGCGAGAAATGGCGTCCTTGAATATTTACCAAGAACTGAGTTGAGCCCCTACTTATTCAAAGATTCCACAGACATGATAGAGATATTTTCAAAATATTTAAAATGTATTCAGAAATAATATTTGATTGTTTATTGAAGTTTTTTTAATATGTTTTTATCAAATAAGACGTATGTTTAAATCATATTTTTATGTGGAATCCTTATTCATGCATAGCACATTAAAACGAATTGATACTTGGCATTTTTGTACCCTTCTAAAAGACGCAATTTCTTTTAAACACAATTTCTTCACAATAAGACTCAATTTCTTTTTTTTTTTTTGCCGATTTTTTCGACATCGATTTTTATTTAAAGAAGTAATATATTATATAAGCTAAGACACTAGCAAAATAATGTACAAAGAAATATATCTTTAACGCAATGAGAAAATTACCTTTAATTATGCAACGCAATATAATTGCAATATTTGTCTCTGTACAAAACAAGTTTCTTAATATAATTAGTTTGATAACTTATACTTTAATTACCAAAACACATCTTTCCAATTACATTTCTAGTATTCACTTTCAACTTTAAGTGATTATCTTGCAGAAGTTTCTGTTCAAATTAAGAACAAATATTGTTTACTTTTAAATAACTTCAAAAGATTACATGATTATTTGATATATTATTTTTATATGTGTACGCAGATAGATTTTACGCGGCCTCCGATTTTAATAGTTCTTTTTTTTTCAAAATGAGCCCATTTCGATGATTATTCGGTATAAGTTTCATCCCAATGCAAAAACTGGTATTTTTTTCTTTAAAATTCCACAATTTCCACGAATATTTTGTAAATTTTAAGTAATGTTTTATGTTTAAAAAATAATTATCATATCGTACATTTTTCTACAGACAAATATGATTGTCGCACTTAGTATGTGCGTTTCTAGTGTAGTGATCTCATCTAGCTTGAACAGTAACAAAAAGCAAGTAACTTAGCTTAGTGCAGCTGGATTGGCCTTTTTCTCGATGCTAACATGATCGTCTACTGTTCAAAAGATCACTGGTTCAATTGTGTCTGTAACTCAACATCTAAAAAAGGATTTCTTTTTTTAGAAATTATGATTAAAAAGGATTAAAAAAGGATTTTTAATCCTTTTTTAGATGTTGAGTTACAGAGAATGGAGAGTGAATTAATTCGTTCAGTTTACCGAAAACCCATCACGGATTTAAACATTATACCTTCTGATGTATGCACCCTAATGTCTTATTAATTATCCACTTTCAGGTCCCTAATTAATCATGCTTTCGGGATTTATTCCGATATAAATCTGGGGGATGAATTTGAGAAAATTAAACATACTGCTACTGATAATGGGTTGGGTTGGGTTGATTTTTGACGGCCAATTATCTACACGAGGTGATATAGGCCCGGGGGGAGTGCCCTCCGTGGGGGTCTTTCTTAGGGAACCTAATCCGTATTAACGCATGGAAGATCCACGGCTCGAAGAAAACCACGAAAACTCCGAACGATTAGGCCGACGAGCGCGATTGGGACTACTGATAATGGGTATCAGGTAAGATTAATAAACAAATTGATTTAGAGCTCCTTTTATAAAATGTACACGGATACTTCTAAAAATAAAACTTAATGAAGTTAATATGAAAAGGCTTGTGGCAAATTATTTACCGGGTGTCTTTGAGTATATAAAAAATCATTTAAGAAATTTTGGTTAGGTTATATCCCGAAGCCTCCTCCGAAATAAAAGATGCTTTTAAACACAAAAATTGACCCTATTAATAGGTATAACCTTTCAGGAGTTTATATGATTACATTTATTAGGGAAGGGGAATCAGAAATCATTATATAGGTATGACTCAACGAAAATTCAATATCAGATTTAAAGTGCATATGGCGGACATAAAGTATAATAGAGGTAATACTGCTATATCCCGTCTGAATCAAATAGAGAGCATTAACATACTTTTTAAAGAGAGTAGATTAATCTATAGGTCTAATTATTATTTACTATTATTTATAAGAGAGTCCATTAAAATTTATTTAAGAGGTTCAGGGGTTTGTAACGATACGCTATATTTTCGTATCCCGAATATATGGATTGAATGGTTGGACAACTTACGGAGTCGCGACATAGAGGGAACACGTGCGATAGCAAAAATGTAGGGAGCGTTATATGTTTAATTGTTTATATTCGATGATTTTTTTTCATTTTTCATATGCATTTGTATTTATAATTTCTGTTATACATTCGGATGACGACTCAGAGAAGGAGTTAAAACATGTCAGTATAGGTTTTTAATTTACTGTGTTTTACGTAACGTCTTTTAAGCAAATAAATATTTTAATATATGTTTTGACTTTTCTCTTTGGAATATATCTTATAATATGGTTATTAGTGGATGTAATTAAGACTTATTAATCATACTTACTTACATTTGCACAATTTCAGTTTTTCCTTCATTCTCATGAAAATTTTATGAAACAGCTGATTAAACGACTGATTATATTTCACAGTTACTTCCCCTAAAATATGGAGCGATTTGCGGTGAAATTAACGCTAATTATGCGTATTAATCCACAAGTGCCAAAAGTAGTACAGTCGAACTTGGATAATTCGAACGTCTTTAATTCGAATTCGTGGATAATTCGAAGTTTTTTGTCAGTCCCTTGAAACTTGTATTCAGTTAATGCTAAAAAATCTTGGTTATTTCGAAGTCGAACTTCTTTAATTCGAAGTTTTTACAATTTCAAAAATGACAAAATCTAGTGTCAATACAGTTTATTTGAAAAGTGACCGGGTTATTTTCAGCTATTGTGGCAATTTCGAAGTCCAACTCCTTTAATTCGAAGTTTTTACCCTTTCAAAAAGGACAATCTAGTTTCATTGCAGTTATTTGAAAAATTGCCGCGTTATTTTCAGTTATTGTGGAGAATTCTTTAGGGAAGAGAAGGGGGTGGGAAAATATTCTTATCTGTTCTAGGAAACAGAGCAGGGATAAAGGGAGAAGAAACGAACGCCCTTTCCCTTGTAAGTGACACATGCTACTATTGCCAATGCGTTAAATCTTAGATGACACGCGTTGCAATTCCTTTGAAACCAGGACTACAGTCGCTTTAGTTTTCTTCATTGTGTTTTTAGTTTTTGTGGTGAGAGTTCAGTGCAAGCATGTCATTGAGTAAGCCCCGTGTCCCGTATAAAACCTTATCTTTCGATGAAAAAATTGCTGTGATTCGTGAGGTAGAAAAGGGTTTAAAGAAAAAATGCATCATCGCAAAATAGTATGGAATAGCACCTAACACTCTTTCGACCTTTTTGAAAAATAAAGAAAAAATTTTGAAATCTAATCTAAATCGCAAACGGGCTAGAGAACCCGATAATCCTGATGTGGACGAGTGTGTCTTGAAGTGATTTAAACAAGCGCGGGACAAAAACATCCCTCTCAGTGGAACTGTTGTTCGTGCAAAAGCGGAAGAATTTGCTGTCAGCTTAGGAAACAACAACTTCAAAGCAAGCTCCGGATGGTTAGACGGATTTAAGGAAAGAAATGAAATTTCCTTTAAGTCTGTGTGTGGTGAAAGTTAAAGTGTGAACCAAGATGCAGCAAATGAGTGGAAAGAAAAAGTTGTTCAAATCATTGAGCATACACAGGACAGAGACATTTTAATGTCGACGAAACTGGAATGTTTTTCAAATGTACACCTGCAAAGACTTTGGATTTTAAAGGTGAAAAATGTAGTGGAGGAAAACGCAGTAAAGATCGAATAACTGTACTTGTGGGAGCAAACATGGACGGCACTGAGAAGTTACCTTTACTGATGATTGGAAAATCAAGAAATCCAAGGTGTTTTAACAATGTCAAAACAAAGCCTATAGAATACCGTTCTAACACGAAAGCCTGGATGACGGGGAATCTTTTTGAAGAATGACTGCTAGATCTCAATCGCACGTACCAAAAAAAAAAAACAGAAAAATCATCCTGTTTATTGATAACTGCGCGGCCCATAAATCGATACCCGCTATGGAAAATGTCACGGTTGAATTTTTTCCGCCAAACATGACCTCAGTGGTGCAACCAATAGATCAAGGCATCATTAAAAATCTGAAGCATTTCTACAGATGCCTAGTCGTTCAACACCTCCTTATTGAATTTTCCCAAAAGCTTCCCATTGCCCTCCTCGATGCATCAAGAATGTGCTTAAATGCATGGTCCAAAGTGAGCCAAAAAACAGTAGCAAACTGTTTCCGGAAAGCAGGATTCATCAGGAACACTGTCCCTAGCGAGCTTTTAGATAAAGAAAATTTACCTCCCTCAGTTGCATGGGAAGACAGCATACCATTTGATGATTACGTCGACATTGATAAAAACATAAACATTTCTGGAGAGCTGTCTGATACAGATATTCTATCAGGAGTTCTAAACAATAAGAATATTGCAACAGATGACGATGAAGATATTGAAGATGAGGTAGAAGAACAGAGAACGATTCCAACTTCAAGTGAGGCAGTCTTTCATCTAGCCGAATATCCTCGTTACGTAGAAGGACAATCTATCGTGAGTGAAGCTGTGTTTCGAGCTGTAGATATCCTTGAAAATGTTGTTAAAAAAATCAAGTAAGCTCTTTAAAACAACCTGAAATATCTCAATATTTTAAAAAGCTGTAGATTTTTTTTTTAATTAATAAACATATTTTTTTTTCACAATTTCTGTTCCGATTGATTATTTTACGACATAAAAATAACTTTTTTTGGATAATTCGAAGTTTGGATAATTCGAAGTTTTGCAGTAGTCCCTTGCACTTCGAATTATCAAAGTTCGACTGTATTAGAGTTTGTAAATTTGAATTTGTTTCGAAGTATTCATTTTTTTTCTGATTTTAATGATATTTCTGTAATAATGACAATTAAATTATTTCATTTTTGTGGAAAGAAGGGAGAAAACGGATAATGATAGGGATTATTAGATTTTTTTCTTTTTCGTCAAATTGAAATATTATTATCTTTTATTTCAATCGATAGTGAAGACAATATTGTGATTCAGTTATATTTTTCTGGAAAATTTGATAAAATGGAAGCTTTTTTTAACGTTTCAATCGTCAAAAAACAGTTTATTTGAGAAAAAAAAAATAATCGTCGTCTTCTACTTAGACACCTATTACATAGACATAAAAAACTAGTATGTTGTGGCCATCACAAAACTTTCTTCTACATAAATCACGTCAATTAAATCATTTAAATAGTAAAAGAAATTACATCAATTTAGAACCAATTCGTATCAAATTATACCTGAATTTGAAGTTTGATGAAAATTGGTCCATTACTTATTGAGATAGAGCTGTAGGGGAAATTCTGAAAAATGCAGCATAGCAGCGCCACCTGTTGAGCGATTTGCACCCAAACACAAACAGCACTAATTCATATTAAGATATACCGGAATCTGAAGTTTGATGGAAATCGGTGCATTAGTTCTGGAGCTAGAGCTATTCCGGAAATCAGAAAAATGCAGCACAGCAGCGCCACCTGTTGAGCGATTTACACGAAAAGGTACAAAACATCAATTCATGTCAAGGACTAACTGAATCTGAAGTTTGTTTGAGGAAAATCCGTGCATTAGTTCTGGACATTGAGCTATTGTGGAAATCGTGAAAAATGCTGCATAGCAGCGCCACCTGTTGAGCGATTTACACCAAAATGTAAACAGCACTAATTCATATCCAGGTATACCTGAATCTGAAGTTTGTTGAAATCCCAAGCATTAGTTCTTGCGATAGAGCTATTGCGGTAATCACAAAAAATGCAGCATAGCAGCGCCACCTGTTGAGCGATTTACACAACAAGAGGAAAAACGTCAATTCATGTCAAGCACTAACTGAATCTGAAGTTTGATGGAAATCCGTGCATTATTTCTTGAGATTGAGCTATTATGAAAATCGTGTAAATGCTGCAAAAGGCAGCATAGCAGCGCCATCTGTTGGGCGATTTGCACAAAAACATTACCAACACCAATTCATATCAAGGATTAACGGAATCTGAAGTTTTATGAAAATCCGTTCATTAGTTCTTGAGATAGAGCTTTTGCGGAAATCCTGCAAAATGCTACATAGCAGCGCCACCTACTGGGCGATTTACACCAAAACCTAATCAGCACTAATCTATATCAGGGACTACCTGAATATGAATTTTTATTAAATTCCGTGCATTAGTTCTTGAGATAGAGCGCCCACAAAATTTGTGTCACATACAGACAGACAGACAGACAGACAGACAGACAGACAGACAGACTCACAGACAGACATTTTGTAAAAACATGTTTTTTGGAATCTCTGACCAATAAATTGTGTAAATACGTCGAAAACTGGAATTCGAAAATTTTCATGAAACCAATACTTTCTTCTTGTCAAGATGAAAAGTAAAAAGATCCGTTTTTGCGGGAAACAGACGGAAAATGGAAAATGAAAGGGATTATGAGATTTCTTTTTTCTCGTAAATTTTAAAATGAAATTGTATATGGAAGTATTAGAAACCGGTGATAATTGCGTTATATGTAAAATGCGCAAACATCAAATATCGTCATATTTAAAGTGCCAAAAATAATTAAATTATTAAGAGTGTAAAACTTTTAATGATGGATATTAGGTGATATTTAAAAATCCCAAAATATAGTATTTCCAAACACTTTTTAAATAAATAATATACTTAACCGTGAAACTTAAAGTAGAAAAAAACTTTAAATTAAATAAATTACTACATGATAAATGCATTTATTAGTGTAAATTACTTCATATATTAAAACGATACATTTAAAACGAATTTCATTCCGGAGGATTTTAATGTGCCGTCACATGGCATAAAAGCATAGCGGCTGGCAAATTAGATTATATATTCACTTGGTGCAGCATAAATTCAGGTAAATGTATGTGCAAAATACTTTCGGTTTATTTTATACGAATTACTATTCGATAAATATATATTAGATAATTCGGATTTTCTTATTAACTAATACAAACGCATTGTACTCATTGTAAAAATAACATATAAATGTCCATGATGGTGTATTAAAAAAGACAAAAGCATTCATGAATAATCTATACCTGTTCCTGCAGATATTTCAAACTTGATCAAAACCTAAAATGTAAGCGTGAAGTTTCAAAACACAATGTTTTCGATACTTTTGTTCTGACAGTTATTCCATAGCAAACTCAGTTTTTAAATAAGTTTTTTAATACCTAAAAGCAGAATATTGTCCATAGCGTCGTTATAAAAATCAGAGCGATAGCGACATATTTAACTTAAGGGGGCTTGATCGATAACGAAAAACACGTAAACTGAGCCCTCGCTTCGAGTCCATATAAAAAGAGAAGTATTCAATGTAACTAATTTAAACTTTCTGATATTTTTAAGGAATGTTTGTAGTCTTATAAAATTATAAAATGAAGTACTTCAATGTAATAAAACAAAAAATATAGCAAAATCTATATTACACAATTTTCGGAAGACATTTTAGGTGTCATATCACCATCCGGAAGATATCTTAACGTTAAATTGACATATGAACCTAATTTTTGCTTTACGATGATCACCAAACTTTATTCTATCGAATGAATTAAGGACATAGCTGTCACTCAAAGGAAACCTTATTAAAAAGACCTCTCAAATTTGAAAATTTAAAAAACCCTAAAACATACAACTTTTTTTTCCCTTAAAAACACTCAAAATATTAAACTATCTACAATGTATTAATTCATTCTATAGATAATGATGTTATATGCATGCAAAAAAAATTAAGCCGTTCCATCAAATAGTTTTTTTTTAATCTTACGGATAGTCTTCAAAAATCAAGTTTTAAGAAAACGCGACTTAAAATTGCAATTAAATGGGTGAGGCATTGTAACGATTGTTGCGTAAATGCTTATAACTCCGTTAGAAATGCGAATATTTTAATACGCTTATAATATAATTCTAGGTTGAGCAAAAAGTTCTGGAAAATTTGTGAAAGTTGCGTTGTTATGCGTAAATTAACAACAAAGGCAACAAGGACTATTCTTCAAAGTTGATACCATCATAGTCCACGACTTACTGCCATCATTCTGCCAGATTCCGGTTTGCTGGAAGTACCATGGCGGCTCCTTGAAATACAAAAACTCTTGACATGCTTCTTCTACTTCATTAAAACATTCAAATTGACCTTCAAAAGAAACATTAAAAAAAAACCTTAAAAAAGGGTTACATTGATCGAATGAGGCCATAATCGAATGGAGCTATCTGGAATATAGGCGGCGAGTGGGAGAATTTTGACGCTGTCCAACTGTGCAGACTTGTCCTTGGCCCCCTGGGCCACGTGCCGTTTGGCATTGTCCTGCTGAATCAAAACGCGCTTTCGGCGGACCAATCTTGGACACTTCTGCACCAATTTGCGTAGACGCGATCCATCTGCTGGCAATAGAGCTCGACATTATGGCAGGACCATCATATACGATAAAAATTCTGGTAGCTATTAGATTAAAAATTACCCAAAACTTTTTACTCAAGCTAATATAATAAAAAAATACAGTTCAATTAATAAACCTTTTTTTTTTTTTTTTTTTTTTTTTTTTTTTCAAATGGTATGTCACAGTTGTTTTATAATAGATATATCAGCATAAAACTCACGTTAAAATGAACTTTAAACTCTACTTTACAGAATAAATTAATTATATATAAATCGTTTGACAGGAACTATTTTAAACATTTAATTGGATTTTGAAAATGGGGGAAAATGGAAAATTAATTAATTAATTATTTAAAAAAATGAAAATATTTACTTATCTCAATAATATTAATTCATTCTATAAAATATAGCTTAGAGGTCATTTTAATACAGTTTTATGTTTATATATCTATTTTAAATTAAGTTATGATGCTGACTGGGACAATCCATGCGGAAAAAATTACAATATTAACTGAACTGTATTTTTTAATATATTATTTTGTACTAGTCCAGCAATTTCTGGATTTCCATTACCTGAGATTTATTCTGAAGAGCTGAATCAGTTTTCAGACCAGATGCTATAACCATTAAGGTTAGCTGGATGAGAAAGTTTCACCAGTTTCGTCCGGGATAGCTCGGATGGTAGAGCTCTGGCGGCTTCAGCTATGAGATCCCTGGTTCGAATCCTAGCCCGGACATTTTTCGCACAGTTAGGAATTTATATCTAATATTATTTTGTGTTTATTTTTACATTTTATAAAGTCCTAAAAATGTCTTAAATATATTCTACAGACTGATATAATTTCAATTAGTATTTAGAAAGTTCTGAGAATTTAAAATTACATCATTTTTTCTGGGGACGGAGATGTTAAAAGGTATAAGATCTCTTAACGGGACGGTGGACGTAAAAAAAAAAATCTTTTAATTTTCGATATAGATATAAATTATGTGGAAATATACATTTCGCCGTAAGTATATAGAACAGAACACTAAACGGATTTTTTAATCTTATAATAATTGTAAGATTTTTATTTTTTTTTTATTTAAAACGAAATTTTAAAATGCTCCATGCGTCTTAATTCTTGAGATATTTCTTCAATTTTTCATTTCAATCACTTAAAAGTCTATTACAAAAAAATCTGTGTATCCCTTTTTAATCCCTTGAATTGTTAATCTTTTAGAAAAAATTTTCTGAACTCCATAATCGATTTTCATCAACATTTTGCCTTTTAAAACATAATAACATAAAAATCAAACTTAATTATCTTATGAAGTCGAATTCTAAAATGCATGCACAGTTTCTTTATAAGTAACACCAGGATTCTTCCTTATCAATTTCATGAAGTTTTATCAAAAATTAAGACTCATGGACCATTTAAAAATTCTAAAACTTTGAAAATCCGTTTTGAGAAAAACAGATTTAAAGTATACTGAAAGGCCGAAAAATTGTTCCTATAAAAAATTTAAACGGTTGTGAGTTGCGAAAAATAGTATCTGTATGTGGATTTTCGCAAATGGCTCAGAACAAATTAGAGAATAATAATGTGTACAAAAATACGTTTCGATTTTTGTGGCGAATTTTGCTTAAACAAAGGTCGACGGTCGCTTTAAGATTGTAGAACTTTTCATGACAAATGCCTTATATGACTTACCTATTTAGTCGTATTATGACATACATTATTTTGCGTACATGTGATAGATCTTGAACTGCTGCACGTAATGAGTTCAAGTAAATAACCTTAACAATCAGAGCCTCTATGGGCTTTCCTGCATTTTTATAAAAAAATTTGTCAAACTAATAATAATTAAAATTATCATTCCCTGTTTGTTTCGGAAGTATATTTCACATCACATTTTTTTACATATATCTTAAAGTACAATTCTGCTAAAAATATTTTTATCTACAGCCTATTGAAGTTGTTTTTTGGAAACGGAAAAATACTTGCAAATGAAAAGAAATATCCAATTTCTTTTTAATATTACTCATTTTAATTTCAAAATTAATATACATATATCTATAAAAATACACAACTTTCATTTAAAAAATGAGTAATGCATTCAAAACACTTAACATTAATTTTAATTAATAACGATGTTTCTTTCCTAAGTAAAATTTACCGTAATCAAAACCAGCTTAATTATGTTTCGTTCATGAAACCTCAAAAAAGCCGTTAATCGATTAGCTATTTTAATTATTAGAAAAAGTTTCTGAAGCACCAGAGATTTCTTAATTACTTTTGCATCAATACATATTTCTCTTTGTGTAAAATAATTAGTTTTATTCAAAGCAGCTTAAGTTATCTTTTAATGTCTATGATTAATAAAACGTACATGACAGGTAAACAAACCATGTTCTTGAAATAAACCAATTTTGTATCTCATAAAAAGAAATTTGTTTCAATATTTCCAGGCATTTATATTTCAATGATAACATAAAATTTAAATATTGGAAAATAATATTAAAATAAATTTTAAAAATTTTAAAGTGTTTAATTAGAAAAAATGATATGGCCGAATTAAAAAGTTTATTACTAATTATTTATTTCAAAGAAAAATGAAAAGTTTTGTCATTTCATATTAGAAATTAGCTAGAGAACTTTATTTTAACATAGTTGTGGTGGAATGACACGGACTGTAATGTGTCTTTTATATATTGAAAATGCTCTAATGATTTCGAATTCTGGAAAGGTCGAATTCTGTTAGGGTATCGCATTAATTCGGCTGCTAAGAATGTTAAAGGAAGGAATTTGTTAAAATTGAAACAATAATAGTTCGTTGTTGAATAAAATGAAATTAATTAGTAATTTAGTACAAGGCTGTTTATGAGAAGTCTACATATAGCAATTAATAAGAATTGCCTGGTAATTTCATATAACAGTTCTCTCAGGAATTCCATTCTTTAATTGGTACAGCCCTATATAAAATGATTTTCTTCAAGTTGACAACTGGCTCTGTAACTAGTAGATGTTCCCCATGTTTCTCGACGTTCCTATTATAGGTTTATTTTACTAATGTCCGTAGTGTTGTACATAGGTGTACTTTACTAACGATAAAGAAGATGATAGTTTCTCTTGTTCTTCACTGGGATGCAAAATTTAAACTTTGAATTCTGTCGATTTCTTATTACCAATAGGTGATTTTTTAACGTTGATCAAGCTCTGATGCTCTCAATATATCACCTCGAAGCCCATTACTATACTTAAGGGGGCTCAGGACTTTACCAATACCGAAAAACATGTAAACAGAGCTCTCGCTTCGAATCTGTATAAAAACAGAAGTATTCAATGTGACTAACTTAAACTTTCCGATATTTTTAAGGTATGTTTGTAGTCTTATAAAATTATAAAATGAAGTGCTTCAGTGTAATAAAATAAACAATATGGCAAAATGTATATAACACAATTTTCGAAAAACAATGTGGTGCCATATCACCATCCGTAAGATATCTTAACGTTGAATTGACATAAGAACCTATTTTTTGCTTTAAAATGATCAGGAAACTTTACTCTATAGAATGAATTAAGGATATAACTGTCACTCAAATTACACCTTATTATAAAAACTCTCAAATTTGAAAATTTAAAAAACCCTAAAAAATACAATTTTTTTCATTAAAAATACACAAAATATTAAACTATCTAAAATATATTAATTCATTCTATAGATAATGATATTATATGCACGCAGAAAAATGTTTAAGCGGTTCCATCGAATAGTTTTTTTATCTTATGGATTGTCGTAAAAATAAAGTTTTGAGAAAACGCGACTTAATGTTGCAATTAAATGGGTGCGGGTTTGAAAGCGATTTTTACAGAAATGCTCATAACTCATTTAAAAATGCAAATATTTTTATGTGGTTTTTTGCACCGCGTTCCGAATTAATTGAATAATCAAAATATATATTAAAAAATAATTGTTTTTTGCCTTGAGCCCCCTTAATTTACGGCGGTATTCTGTAATATCTTCCTTCACCAGAGTCGAGCTCAGAGGATATTCCAAACTCTTCCCCTCGTAAACAAAGCACAGACTACCGTAAGAGATATATTCGCATCTTCTATCCTTGAAGGTATGAACTGGGGTGGGGTCATCTTCTCTAGACTGCTAGTCACTAAACTTTCGAATTCTCCTAGCTAATGCTAAGTCTATGGTCGTAGAATGCATTCGTATATTTAAAATATATCCTCCGGGAATTAATATTTTTCACTCCTTTTTTCTTACTAGTCTTCTTTTAATACGTTTTTTTTTTTTTTAGTTCTCAAAATATTTCTAAAATATAGACTCAATTTAATATTTTATGTACCTAAAGCTGACGAACTCTGAGTAATATTTTAACAGTTCAGATCAAATTATTATATATTTTAGAAATATTTTGACAACTAAGGAATAAAGACACATCGTATAAGATGAGTATCCTAAGAAAAGAAGTTAAGAATATAGATTTCCTGAGGAGGTATTTTAAACATATGGGCATTACATGCCCATAGATAATATTAGCGAGCATAGTTCGGAAGCTGATTGTCCAGCAGCTAGTAGACGTTTCGGCCGATCCGAAAACTGAGAAAAAAAATACTGCCTTCACCAGATAATGAATGGGTAGTAATTTTCTGAATCCCTAAACTAGAAGTATAGATTTTCGAGCTATCCGAATTGGGTAAACAACAAAGCTGAATAGACGAAATGATCTAAAATTTCTAGTGTATTTTTTCTAGGTGACTAAACGATAAGGAATCGTTTAACTGGCGAGAAATTATCGCTTGATATCGGGAATGATTTCATAAACGAGAATTATGATTACTAAGACTAACCTCTTATGTTCGCATCTATTTGCAGAGATTTTTAAAAAAGTTTCACTACGAGAATATAGTAAAACGCTCTTGAATTCTAGTAGGAGTCGCTAGAACACTCTAGCAAAGGGAACTAGAATTTATAGGAATGGAGGGGAACTATTTTTTCGAGAGCCACAATTTAGATTCTAGATGTCAGAACCATATTTTATTCTGAGTAAAACGTCTTTCCTTTCTCTCTATGTTTCCGCTGCTTGGCAGGCCTCTGTGTACAATTGTATGATCCCGCGAAGGGCTTGCTTCTTTACGGTTCCTCTATAAAAGTGGTTGCGTATGTGAAAAGTGTGTATTGGCATTATGATATAACGTCAAATTTCAGTCAAAAATATGATGTACAGCTCGCTTTCAAGTTTCTAGCCATTGCCCTAAGCTTAAAAAAAGCCTTGAGTTAATTTCGTTCAGGGAGTCTTTCTTTCTGCTAAGACATTAAGTTGCATAAATTATTTTTTAAATGCTATTATGTGCGTGTGTTAAATATCCAATAATGTCCCAGACCACACTGACAAACTTTGAGGCAATGAAGAGCATAATAAAACAAACATCATTTATGAGTAAAACTAACTATATTAAGGGCAATAATTGTAGTGACTACCATACGCATCCAAACAGTCTGAGTTCCAGAAAGTTCACATTACATACGGTGTCACTGACCAAATTATTATGTTTATCCTATACCTTTTCTAACGTTAGCATTCCAAACAGTTTTTCTTTTACAATATTTTTATTATTGTTTAATGTATCGACAAAAAGGGTTCGTGCGACACTTGCTTCCCTAGTGAAATGTTTTGATAATACTGTGTGTTATCTTATTTATACGTTCTTACGTAGTTTCTGAACACCTTCATAAATAAAATGTACACACATTCATATACATGCACACAAAGCACATATTTTAGAAAGAATTGACATGAATCAAAACCGTATATACTCGTCTATATATCAGCTTTTTTATAATTCGACCCATTCAACTGTAAAATAAAATATTAGAAAAACATAAAATATTTTTATATGGAGAACCACATTTCTCATTCAATGTTGAAAAAGTCTATGAAATACAGTGCCTCTCATAAGTATATGGGCAAGCGAATTTTTTGAAATATCAGCTCAAAATATGAAGCCATAATCACGAAAAAAATTATAAGCATATAGAATCATAATATATGTTTGTTACAACAGCGAAATACATTATAGGTTTTACAGAATTTTCGTAAAAAAATACGCTGTCCCAAAAATATATGGACAATGATGAGAATTACTCTTATTTCTTCCGTATAAAAAACAGCATTTTCTGCGTCCTATACATGTGAAGTACCCACTGCAAAATATAAAATCACTGCTCATTCTTCAACTATCGAATAGTGGGAAAATGCCTCGCAACGTTCAATTCTCTGCTGCTGATATAGCTAAAATTTGGGGTTTAAAGCCTCAAATGTTAAAATTTCTAATATTGCTAAACAGATAAAGAGCAACAGATACGGAATTTATGAAATTTTATCAAAAAGTGTCAATACGATTGCAAAACAACGTTCAGGTCGACCGAAAAAAGCAACTCTACGACAAGACAGAGAGATATTTCGAGCAGTTTCAACCCAAAAAATGTTTGTTCGTGAAATTTCGAAGACTTTAGCGTTTCCTATTACGAGATCTTCTGTTCACCGTTGCATACAGGAAGGCAAAATTCATAAATATCGCAGAATGTGCGCGGAATCTATGCTGAAAATGCACCATAAAATGCACGCTTTCTTTGAACTAAAAAACACAAGCCTTGGGAAGATGAATTGTTAAGTGTTTCTTCAGTGACGAAAACAAAACCAATTTCGATGGCCCTGATGGCTGGGCATACCATAGGCATGATCTGCGACGAGAATCTCGGCAGTTCATTAGTCGACAACAAGGAGGGGATTCTCTCATGGTGTGGGACGCGAATTGTTTCAATGGAACAACGGATATTGCTTCTCTTAATGGTCAACAGTTCTCTGAGGATTATTAAAATGTCATTAAAAGCAATCTATTTCCATTTGGATATATTTTTGGAAGGTATAACTGAAAATTCCAAGAGGACAATGCGTCGATTCACATCTTTGATTCAACAACAGCTTGCTTTACGCAGAATCAAGTAACTATTATAGACTGGCCACCTAAATCCAATTAAAAACCTTTGGGGAGTACTTGCACGAGATGTATATGCTCATGGTCGTCAATTTTCTACTATTCAGGAATTAAAGCAAAACGTAGAGCAGAATTGGTTCTCTTTACAGTCACACATTCTCCAAACACTAGTTTGAAGCTTACTTGATACGCTTTTCAAGGTAATTCAAAGGAATGCATCCAAAATTCGAATTTAAATGCAAAAAACTCGAAAAGTACATATATTTTAGAGACAGCCTATTTTTATTTTTTTTTTACAAAAAAATTGAAAACCTATACTGCATTTCTTTGTTGTCAAAAACTTGTATTATAATTATATATGCTTATTATTTTTTTCGTGATTATGGCTTCATTTTTTGAACTGTTATTTCAAAAAATCTCGCCCATCCATATACTTTTGAGACGCACTGTAGATAGTGATTCCGTGTAGATTACCATATCTGCCCCATCATTTGAAAAAAAGTTTAAACAAGTCGTTTAAGGATCATACACGAAAAAAGTTAATATAATGAATGCCTTATGATGATATCTACAAACACAGAACATAATCTTAGGGTTGTCCATAACAAGGGCGTATGAAAATAAGAATGAAGGAAGTTCTAGGATAACTGCAAAAAAGCAGTTTTTATGAAACACTGCATTCAGATGGAGCACAAAAATTTTTATCACTTCCCAACATAATTTAAAAGTGTCTTTAATTGGTTTTGACTATCTGTCTGACCATTCTCTGACTCGCGTAAATATACCGGGTGTCCTAAAAATGACTGACTGATTTTAAAATTCAATAACTTGCAAACGGCGACAGATATTTAAAAAGTTCTTGCAGGAGGGTTATACACGAGGTCAAAAGATTTTTACATTGATTTTCGACTTTAGTTCGAATTACAAACAATAGATAGCGCTGTAAGCAATAGGCGCTAAATACAGGCTCAATTTTTTGGCCTTTCTCTTCTTCCATGCAGAAAAAAGATATTAAGATGTATTGAGTGGGTACCGATGTACCCAAAATCGAGCCTGAATATAGCGTATATTGATCGCAACGCCATCTATTGTTTGTAATTCGAACTAAAATCGAAAATCACTGTAAAAAAACTTTTGACCTCATGCATATCCCTCCTGTAGGAATTTTTTTAAATATCTGTCACCGTTTGCAAGTTATTGAATTTTAAAATCAGTCAGTCCTTTTTAAGACACCCGGTACTATGATTGCCATGCAATTGATATATGTTAATGAGGTTTATAATGGCATGTCCGGTATAGAAAATAAAATGTTTAGCGTTCATAGTTCATTTACAGCGATCCTCAAAAGCTTTTATATTGCGGTCAATGGGGGGAAAATCATGTTGTGTTTTAATGATGTTTCACTATTTGAAACATATAAAAAATGGTATACATCACTGAGGCGCAACAAAGGACTGACTATAGAATATGGTATGCGTAGCACTCATCATTCATTTGCAGGGACATGAAAAAATATCGGCTACCGCACAGTCCATTAAAAATATTTCCCTGAACTGCGTTTTAGTCATGGTACTCGTTTTTAAAATAAACTATTTTTGTGCCTGTTACATAATAATTATTAATCCTGACGATCATATACAGGGCAGCACAAAATTTCTCGAGTACAATTCCGGAAGGAATTTGTTGAAGGTGAATTTACAACTGTGCTATTCGTTTCCTAATTGATCTTTGACAATGATTCCTTTGACATTCTATGTTGTATAGTATATAAAAAATATACAGATCATATACAGGGCTGCTCAAACGAATTCGAATATTTTCCGATCATTGATAGTAATTCCTGAAATTCGACTTTCAAATGTCTTATGAGTTTTTCTCAAATTGTTTATTTAGACATAATCTCTTTCCTTAATAAAATGTGAAGTTTTGTTAAGAAATTTTGTAAGTGTTAGAGAATGTTTCATAATATATGCTAGACGGATGATTGTTCGTTGTAGTTTCTGGTCCAGATGAATTGTCGTTCGTGAACATGGAGTCCGAATATTGTTCAACGGCTACGTAAATTAACATTGGACTTTAATTTAACAAGCTACTTTAAAATTCTGAGTTTATGCGCGTTTAGGAAATGCGCTTGTTGTGTGTGTGTGCGAAATGCACTTGTTGTGTGCATGTTTATGAAAATATTGTTCATAATTTTCATAAGTATGAATTAGTAATTTTAATCTCAAAATACAAATAATAAAATTTTTCATATGCATGCATTCTGCATATGATTTTTACTGTTTTAAAAACATAAAATATCGCAATCGTTTAAGTATGTTCTTTTATACACAAACTCCTATGTAACTCGTTACTCTTTATCATATTATTTTTTTCTGGAATTCTTGAGATGCAGACTGCATTTTATTTAGTTAAAAAAATTAAAAGATAAAATATTAACCAAAACCTATTACCATATAATAGTGGCCTATATTATACTATTATTATGATAATAATATTTGTTCCAAAACTTTCTATTGTTGGATTGTCATATGAGATAACTTTGGAAAAAAAATGAATTTGAATACTTCTTTCGTCTATTATCACTTCTACTTACGCTGAAAATAACAGAGACGTATCTAACCTATACATGCATCCTTTCATAATTAAATATTCTGCAAATTGCATCTTTTTTGTGATGAGAGACTCAAACACTACACTGTTAAAAAAAATACAGAAGGATAAATGATCATTAAATAAAATCTCGTAATTCTTCAGAATTGACTAAGGTTCTAGAAACACAAAATATATTATGTGAACATTAAAAAGGTCCACAATCTTACCTAAAAGGTGACTAATGTAATGAAAAAGATGTTACAAGTTTAAAATATACATTTTATTTAAAACTTCTTAGTAGTTTCAAGCCTTCCAGGTTCATCATCAGAGAATATCTTAATTACTAAATGTTGTTTATTTATATAAATACGGCACTTTGTTTTGAAAATGAGTGAGCCAATAATTACTAGACATCCATTTCAAAACAAAGTGACGTATTTGTATAAATAAACAACATTTAGTTATTAAGATATTCTCCGATGATGAGCCTGGAAGGCTTAAAAGTACAAAGAAGTTTAAAAAAAAATGTATATTTTAAACTTGTAACATCCTTTTCATTACATGAGTCGCCTTTTAAGTAAGATTGTGGACCTTTTTAATGTTCATATTATATATTTTGTGTTGAATCAAGGTGAAAAATTGCGTTTCGTCTTATGATATTATTAGTTCTAGAAACATTTCATTTATCTTCTGAGGCCGTCACAGACCAAACAATATCAGAACAAAAGCATACTTGCAATCCTTCTGGCGATTTTTAAATAAAAAAAAATCTTTGAATGAGAAAGTTTTGAGTAAAATTTCTGTTTCCAATATGAATATTTGAAAGGGAATCTGGAGTTAAAATTAGTAGAGTTGGGAGGCATGCATTAGAATTATGCGTTCGAAGAATTCCCTTGTTATAATACAGTAATACCTTAGAACACATTGAGTGAATTTAGATACCGGGTGTCCTAAAAAGGACTGACTGATTTTAAAATTTAACAACTTGCAAACGGTGACAGATATTTAAAAAATTCTTGCAGGAGGGTTATGCATGAGGTCAAAAGTTTTTTTACAGTGATTTTCGATTTTAGTTCGAATTACAAACAATAGATGGCGCTGCGATCAACAGACGCTAAATCCAGGCTCGATTTTTGGTCCACCGGGACCCACTTAATACATTTCCATCTCCTTTTTCAGCATGGAAGAAGAGATCGACTAAAAAAATCCAGCCTGTTTTTTGCGCCTATTGCTTACAGTGCCATCTATTGTTTGTAATTCGAACTAAAATCGAAAATCACTGTAAAAAAACTTTTGACTTTATGCATAACGCTCCTGCAAGAATTTTTTAAACATCTGTCACCGTTTGCAAGTTATTGAATTTTAAAATCAGTCAGTCCTTTTTAGGACACCCGGTATATTAACAAATTATTTGTCATATCCGCAAAACATAACATGTACGTATTTTTGATACATTTTAATCATATCTATATTACGAGGGTTACTCTGAAATTATTGAGATACGCGCAGACGAGAATTTACAAAATAAAAATAACGGTTTAATTTTAAAATACAAAGTATTTTAACACAGCAGACGGTTTTTTACTAACTTACTTCAACTTGTTTAGCGTAGAATAAATTTTAAACAAAAGAGAAAATGGAGTTGACGCGAGAACATTTTCGCGCTATGATTTTCTACGATTTTAAAGGAGGATTAAATCAAGAAGAATGCGTTCAACGGTTGAAATTAGCATTTGGTGATGAATCTCCAGCTCGTGCTACTGTATTCAGATGGTTTAAAGAATTTAGCACAGGTCGCAATTTTCTTCAGGGTGAAGAACGCACAGGAAGGCCGCCGTCGGCAGTAATCCTGGAAAATATGTCTGCCATACGAAAAATGTTAATGGATGATTAGCACTGTACCTATCAAATGATACAGAAGGAACTTAACATTGGATCCGCAGCCATACACAAAATTATTCATGAAGAATTGCATATGAAAAAAGTAGTTAGCCGTTGGGTTCCCCATAATCTAACTGAGCACCAAAAAAAGGAGCTTTTCAGAATCAGTAAAGAAACTCTTAAATTGCTAAATGATGGTGGCCACCGCATCATTTCTAAAATTGTAACGGGTGATGAAACGTACATACCGTTTTTTGACGTTCCAACGCGTCAAGAAAGCAAAGTATGGGTCTTTGAAGATGATCCCACGCCAACACTGATGAAAGGACAACGCGCTCTGAAAAAAGTGATGTATGCCGTTTTCTTCAGACGTACGGCATTGGTCAAATCCATCAAGTTAGAAGGACAGAAGACAGTAGCAGCAAACTAGTATACCACTAAATAGCTTCCAGAAATTCTACAAGAAGTGAATGTTAGGGGACTAATGTTTCACCATTAGAATTCATCTTCACATACAGCCGGATTAACAGTTGGGTTTCTTAAATAAAAACGAATTAAAGTGATAGAACATCCGCCGTATTCACCTGATCTCGCTATGTGTGACTTTTGTTTGTTCTTTAATATAAAAAAGAACTTACTTGGACGTCGTTTTTATTCAGAAGAAGAGATTGATATGGCTATAAATGCATTTTTTTCATATATTCCAAAAAATGAATGGCTTGAGGCATTTAATCTGTGCAAAAATTCGTCTACAAAAGTGCATTGATACTGGAGGAGACTACTTTGAACACACCTAAAATTTTGTAAGTATAACTATAAAAACCTAGTTGTATCTCAAAAATTTCAGAGTGACCCTCGTATAAAGGACAAACGTATCTGTGCGTGCGTAACGCTGACATCATTTTGCGAATGGTAACTGCAGACGATCAAATTTAACTTTTATTTACTTTTTTGCGGTTTCTTTAAATTTCTAAGTATCGCACATTTTCAATTTTTACGCCGTCCAATGAAGAAAAAATTTACTTCAAAATGCAATTTCTTTGCAATCTATATCGCAATTTGTTTAACAACTGTATCGCAATTTGATTCTTTTTTACTGTTTTTAAAATAATTTTCAAGGATATTTTTTTAAATCTATTTACGTCACTTGCAGACAGACGATTACAAAAGATAAATATATTTGCAGTTTTTCCGGCTTATGTTCCATGATGGAATTCAAACTTTATTAACCCATAAATTAACGAAATATAAATAAAACACAAATTTAAGTCATGTAAACGAACCAAGCTTAAACAACTGAAAGTCTCAGAATAAAAAGAAAACAGTGATCTTTGATGATTCCTTCAACTGTTAATTCCTGGAACGAGACCAATACGAACGTATCGCTTTTAATAAATTTCAAAATTTTATTTGAATGCGCACATAATTGCTAGCATATAAAATTGGTTGCTGGTATTGTTAGTGAAAAATCTAAAATGTATATACCGGGTGTCCCAAAAATGACTGATGGATTTTAAAATTCAATACCTTGCAAATGGTGACATATATTAAAAAAATCTTGCAGGAGTGTTATGTAAGATGTCAGGAGTTTTTATGCTGCGGTTCTCAGTTTTAGTTAAAAATATAATCGATAGATGGCGCTGCAAGAAATAACCGTGAAATCCAGGCTTGATTTTTTGGCCTCTCTCTTCTTCCATGCGAAAAATGGAGATTAAAATGTATTGAATGGATCCCGAAGTACTAAATATCGGGTCAGGACTGAGCACCTATTGCTATCAGTGCCATCTATTGTTTGAAATTCGAACTACAATCAAGAATCACAGTAAAAAAACTCGTGACATCATACATAATCCTCTACAAGAATTTCTGAAATATCTGTAAACGTTTGCAAGTTATTGAATTTTAAAATCGATCGGTCATTTTTTTGGACACCCGGTATATTAAATGTAAAAAATCTATTAGATTTTTCGATTAAAAAAAAAATATATATATATATAAGGTTACTTTAAACCACTAATCCCGGGTCCGAACTCCTTGTATTCTATAATAGATGATTCAAACTGTAGAGATTGAAGAAAAAATAAACAAATTTAAAGTGACCATATTCATTAAAATATGTAGTATTCTTTCTATAAGTAGTCATATAGCATTTTACATTAATAGAATTATGAATGTGTACTCGAAATCAGTAGAATTACCAGTAAAGATGCTATTGTGACGCAGAAAATCTCAGTGAATTTTAAATTTGTATCAGTTTTCTTATAAGTTTTTAAAAGCAAATGCATTTGGCAATTTCTAATAAATTTTCTGAATTTGAAATGGATGGCAATTTAATTATAATTTTACAGTTCATTTTAATTAACGTTTGTTAAACGGAATTAAATCATAGAAAACTTCTTCTCAAGATTTTGAGTTTTTGTTGTGAACATACATAGGTGCTGTTCTCATTGGATAATACAATTACACATTGGAAACATAACTTTTGAAAACATTTATTTTTATAGAGAATCAATAAAAACTTTTGTAATTGTGATTCTTTTATTTTTTTGCTAGTTTTTTAAGGGAAAATGTATTTCATAGTAATAGTTTTTGTTTCGCAGAAGAATATACACAATCAGAAATTAAATTTCTGAGTGGGAAGTATGTGTAAAAACAATTACGTCAAAGTATTTTTTACCTTTAAAAAGTACAAGTTTTGGCGATTACTTTTTAAAAATACTAATTCCATGTGCTTTTGAATGAACATCTCACAATCTATTTAAAATAAGGCTATGTAAATTATTTTATTCTTTATTCAAAAGTCCAAAAATGTCAAGACGAGCTTAATCGACATAATACGATTAAATATTTGTAGTCATGTTTGGTAAAGAAATGATGCTTGGTTTAAAATTATTACACGAACCTTTGGAAAAAGACAGAAAGAGTGATGCCTTTAATTAGAAGAAGCTTATTTTGTAATGAGAATAGAGTAGATTTATAATGCAATTATCCTTTTGATGTTTCTATCTAAATACGCAGAAGTATTTATTGGCACATAAAATTCCAGCCTTGTTTAAATTGACACAATGCTAATCACGCGAAAACGCTCGTATGCTACTACAAAACCTGTGTTAGCGTTTTTTTTTTTTTCAAATTCTCCATTTGAATTTTGTATTCGTAAATGATTTTCTCATAGAATAAATGAGGCTGATGACTTTTGTACTTTTTGGATTTTGGTTGCAGTTTCTTTAGAGGATAGTTTTCCTTTCGGAGAAGACTTCAAAAGGGAAAATGAAAAGCAACAACTATCGAAAAAGTGAAAAAAATCCTAAAAAGGGATCAAATTGAGCTATGTTATAAAAAAAAATATTTAAATGTATTAAAATTCAAGCAAGTAATTTTACACGCTTAACATTAGCTAGTGAGTGTCTTCGCGTGGATAGTGTTGGTACTTAACGTAATCAAGAATGCTATGTTGTATTCAAATAAATTATTCTGCGCTCTTACAAGGAGAGGGCCAATCTTGTTAGTCACAGATTTTGATTATTTTAATATATATTGTAGGGTAGAGACCCCATAGTCTTAGGTTCAACGGATTTTATCCAACACTCCTTAGTTCTTGAGAAACCGGTGGGTCTAATAGTAGTACACAAATTAAATACTTACTTTGTAACTAAAAGGACAAGTTGGTAGTAGCGGAGTTCGTATGGAGTTTACCGGCTGATCCGCGGGCCCGGGTTCGATACCGGGACGCTCTATATTTGTTTTTCTCATTTTTTGTTTTATAAATATATTTGTAAGTATAACTTAATAATCTCATTGGCAATTAAAATTTATAATATAGTTTATCAATTATAACCTATTTAATTTTTTACTTTTAACTAAATAGTTGTATAAAACATCATAAAACTGTTAATTTTTTTAAATCACTTTTAAAATGTATTTCATATATTCTTTATCGATGGAATGATATTGAGCAATTGTGTCAATTCGTGATTTTAAAGAAGCATCATTTACGCATTGCTTAAACAAGGAAGCCAATGCGATAATACTATTATCCTGTTTTTAAAGTAACAAGCATAATTATATTAAAAATTAGCATCAGAATTAAATTACAACCGATTTTTTGCATATTAAAGATTTTTAAATTTGTAATGAGTATGCTTCCCCTTTCAATTATTTTGCTTTTCCCTTTATCTTCTTTCTGCTTTTATTTTTATTTTATTTGAATATTCTTTTATTTTATCATAACTAGATGGCGCCACAAAAAGTTTTGTCATGATTTTGGAATTTTCATCATTCAATAATAAATCAATTTCTTTTTAAACCTTTTTAAAGGATGAGAAATAATAGTTTAAAAATAAAAAATGATAAATTTAAGTTTGTTAACATTATAATTAATGTATGATCATATTACAATTTTTAATTTAAATTATTAAATTACAATTACAAATATATTTATAAAACAAAAAATGAGAAAAACAAACGTAGCGCCTTCGGGTACCGAACCCGGGCACGCAGATCAGCGAGCAAACGCCGTACCAACTGATCTACGAACAACCTACGAACAACCTATTAGATAAAAATATTAAAGTAATGTTTACATTAAAAATCCACCCTATTCTCAGTTAAGATAAAGTTCTGCTAATTAAGGGTATCATTATTTCTGTCTTGTTGCTAATTGTCCTACAATTATTTAATAGCAAGCATTCATTCTCTCTCAAATATTCCTACATATATGTTACTGTACTTACAACAAATGAGCATCTTGATATTTTTGCACTTTTGGAAATGAAATAAAATAAAATATTTTCAATGCGTTATTTTAAATCGAGTCTGAGATGTTCTTATTGAAATACGTCGTATTCGTTAGACCTGGTTAGAGATCAACCTCAGCTTTGCAAAGGGAAAACAATCATTTAAAAATATTAAAAAGCAAGCGATAAATTTGAAGACTCCCACACTGTAAAAAAAAATAAAATAATAAAAAAAATAAAATAAAATAAAAATTCGTCAATATACACGAATTTTGCCGTAAAAGTTTACGGAATAGCTTCCTTTTTCTATGAAAACAGTACAATTTCTGTAATTGACATTTTGAGATCCGTATAAATCCACTAAATTTTCTATGAATTTAACGGAATAGCTCTGTATTACTTTCAAAACAGAACAAGTTCCGTAAATGATGTTTAGAAATAATTCCTGTGTTTGGAAAGCGAAATAATTAATTGTTGTGTATACTTGTCATACAGTGATATTTTTTTAATGCAACCCTATTATCGCCTAAATTTGGCCGAATATTCAAAATATACCCCATGATTCCTAAATAGTATTGGTTTTCATGGGTTTTCAACTTGCTATAATATTTTTTTTTCTTTCTTTTCTTTTCTTTTCTTGTCTTTCTTTCTTTTTTTTAAATAAAAATCTAACGTATTTTTACGATATTAAAAAAATTAAATCTTATTAATTATTTTTTTAAGTTTGAGTCAGTTTAAAAGGAAATTTTAGTTTATTTTTCATTACGATTTTAAAATAATGTTTCACTTATTAATAGCAATCTATTATATTTTTTAAAAATTCTCTGTAGGATATTTTAAGAAGGAAAGTTTAGTATTTTTAATCTGTTCACTTTAACAGTTTCGCACATAAAACTTAAAACATATCTGAAATATAATAATGAAATATTTATAAATCTGACGTTTATCTAATTTATAACAAGCAATAAAGGAAATTTATTGCAATATCGTAATAATTACCTTTATTTGAGTTAACAGAAAATCATCACACAAATAAATTAAAAAGTACAAGTTTGAAAAAAAAAATGTTTCTATTCTCGCGAAATTAAATAAATAAATGACTAAATAAATAAATAAATAAATAAAAATTATATTAAAATAAATTTTTAAAATATTCCAAAAAAGAAGCAATCATTACTCTTAATACATTCCATGCATGTAATATTTTAAAGGCTAACATTTATAATATAAGCATGAAATTGAAAAGCTAAATAGTCAAAATTATTGAAAAAAATAGGTAAAACATTCAGAATCGTATACTCAATTGAAAAATAGTATCTCTACGAAAAAAAGTCCCTTGTTTAATACCTTGATCTTGCTTTATAAAATGCATATCAATTACGAAACGATATTTGAAAACCTAGCCTGTGTATTCGTGGCTTAATCGTTAACGGCATCAAGATGGAAGAAGACAGTTCCCTAATTCGAATCCCGCGGAGATAAGTGCTCTTTCTTTACTGCTGCTTGACTTATATTGAGATATTCAGATTTTGATGTAGTCTTTGATAAGTGAATAATGAAATTCTTAAAGATGTAAATTCCTCCTTAAAAAAAAATAAATAAAAAAATAAAAAATAAAAATAAAAAATAAAAATTGAGTTATAAAACTAAAATTTTTGAATGCGGAAAAAAAGGAAAATTTTCTGGAATTTACGGAATTTCTTTTTCGTTAAAATACTTATATGGTACTGATTTCCGTATTTTAATAGATTTTTTTTTTTTTACAGTGCATAGCTTTAACCCATTTATCCCTAGCAAAACGTCCCATTTTTGGGACGTTTCAAATTTTAATAAATTTTTTATAATGTTCTTCTTTACAACATAAAAATTGCATTAAGTAATTGTCAATAAATGTCTTTATCTATTGCCGAGAGGTGACAGCATAAGATTGATATTTATTTGCTTAAATGAAGAACTTCTTTCTGTGTTTATAGATTTTTCATTTTTCAAGATAAAGAAATGTAAAAAGTAAGTTTATTTGTATTTGTTGTATCAAGGACCCAAATAAATAAGTCATAATCTTAGCTTGTAGACAGACTTCTTTGAAATATGTATTTTTTTAATTCCGAAATTATATTGCCAAGCCTATTTTTATGCATGTTTGTAACGTACGAAATATAGTCCCTAAGCTCAAATGAGTACATATTTCTATTAGCCATTTAGGGGACAGTTATTTATGTAAAGTCCTTTTCAAGAAGATTTTGAAATAAAATGTTTTTTAGCCTCAAATACGATTATTCTTAATTTATCATTAATTATTCTTACAATGTTATTAATCTCTGTAGAGAAATAAATATATTTTTTAATAGTTCATAAAAAATACTAATTATAGTATATAATATACAATTTAAAAGCTTAAGGGGACAGAAGAGTTTAAAATCCTTAATTTTTTTTTCAGTTTTGTAAATTTCACCTTAAATGTTATTCAAGGGTACATTATGGCATGCATTTCTCACAAAATAAATAAATAAATAAATAAATAAATAAATAAATTATTTTTGAGAAAAAAAATGGAATTTTACGTGTTGTCTTAGAAATCTTCCAAATGACCCCCTGCGTATCCCATATCAATGAAAATCCCCAATATATTTGATAAAAGTTTGGTTTATATATATAAATAAAATGGAGCATCGAATTTTATATATTTGAATTTAAAGGTTAAAAAAAAAATCAAATTTTCAAATTTTTTCCAAAAAATTTCAAAAATTTTCATTTTTTTTAACCTTTAAATTCAAATATATAAAATTCGATGCTCTATTTTATTTCTATATATAAACATGTATTTCTATATATAAATTGGGGATTTTCATTGATATGGAATGCGCATGGGGCATTTCGAAGATTTTTAAGACGACGCGTAAAATTCCATTTTTTTCTGAAAAATAATTTTCTTTTTGATAAATGCATGCCATAATGCATATAATGTACCCTTGAATAATATTTAAGGTAAAATTTACAATATATATATATATATATATATATATATATATACATATTTTTAAGGATTTTAAACTCCACTGTCCCCTTAATTTATATAAATATAGACGAAACATATAATTATGCATTTTTCCAGATATGGACATTCCCATATTTAGTATGTTTACATTTTATCAAATAAATACAAAAATATTTTAGCGTAATTTTTTTTTGTATTTTTCCAGTTCGTTTCGCAACATTTTAAAGTGATTTTACCAATAAATTTGAGAAAACAAAAATTCAGGCATAAATGGGTTAAGGACCTGCACTAGTCACTCGGAGAAACTCAAATCCTAATGTTAAACGTATGGGAGAAATCTCTCCAGATTTCTCGCTTGCATTTTAATATTTTAAAATGATTATTTTGCGAAGGGTACCTGAGTTGGTAATCTATTTTATAAAATTTTACTTTTTGATTTTGCTTACAGTATTTCTTTATACAATTTAGCTTTAATTTCATTTCCGTTTCTAACCAGTTCCAAAATAGAGACTATCCACATATAAAAAACTGTAACTAAAATCAAATGAATTACAAACGCACAAAAAATTATATCAACGTCATGTGTTCGGTTCAAAGACGAAATCAGTTAACACTACAAACATACGTGCGGGAAATGTGTAAAGAATTCCCCTAAAGTATTAACATAAGCTTAAATGTTTCTTCAAATGGCTAATATAACTTCTTATAGCGTGAATACAGTTTAGGCCATAAGTCTTCAACACATTTAAGGGGTCTCAGGAGTCTTAATTTTTCGCTGACGGTGCAATTTAGCAACATGTCATATTTAATTATTTTTCTCAGTTTCTATAAAACATAAATGGATAAAATTATTAATATAGACAATCTAATATCTCTTCTATTTAAAATATTTCTTTTAAATATTCTATATTGAAATTTTATTGTGTTTTTGATATATTTATTTTTGATAAAAAATTTAAAATTGTTTCTTAAATTTTATGCTTGCGCGCAACATTTTTCACAAACTAATAAAGCAATTTGCATGAAACTTAGTACATGTCTTTATTTTTAGGTAAAGAATAACCTATACTTCAAATTTATTGTATTATAATTGCATTGATTTTCTTTTTTAATTGGCAATTTTTTAATAAAAGAATGATCTTTTTCAAAATTTTATAATTTAAATTTAAATTTCAAATAAAATAAATAAATTGCGTGCAAATGAACTATATGTTAAAGATACATTAGTTTAACATCATTATCAATATTTTGGGGAGCTTTTGAATCAATAGTTTTGCTATAGTCTTGCGCGCAGTGCATGCAAGTCAAAACACAATTTTTAATTTTTAATCAAAATTAAATATAAAAAAAAGTAAAATAAAATTTCAATATAGAATATTTAAAAAAAATATTTTAAATAGAAGAGATATTAGGTTGCCTATATTAAACATTTTATGCATTTATGTTTTACAGAGACTGGGGGGGGGGGGGGGGGAATGTGACATGTAGCTAAATTGCACCGCCAGGTAAAAATTAAGACTCCTGAGACCGCTTAAAATTTTAATAAAAATTCAAGTATTTGGCGCACGAGAAAGGGGTTTAGACGAAAATGCTTCTCATGTTCGGACAATTTACTTAAGCAAATAAAAGTTTTAGTTCCATAATTAAAGAATGCCATAGATGTAAATATACCAACGAACCAGAAAAACGTATCAATATCTGAAGATAATAAACAACAGATTATTTATTTTGTACAATATATTGCCTATTTCAATATGTGAAACATTTTGCTGCTCGACCACAACAAAACATGTACTCAATTTGCTTCCACGCATTCAAATATGGTACTTTACTGTACAAGTTATGTGGTCTGTATCTCCGTACCTTTCGTATTTAGGCTTTTTTTTTTTTTTAAACTTTAAAGGGTTTCATCTATGTGTAATTTTTGAACTAAATTATTTAATTTTCATAAACTATACTATCGACTTATGTTCCTTGGGAACACATTTATTGTATGCGAATTTTTGATTTTATTATGTAATTTTAACAGTTTTAATAATGTTTGATCCGTCTATAAATTTTTAACATTTGAATAAAACTCGATATACTCTTTTTCGACAGGTATAAATATTTATTTTATATTTATAATCTATGATTTTCCGAATGTCGTTTTATACATACAATGGAAAAACAATTATACAAGGTCACTGTGTCTAAATATGACGACAGATAAATGCGACAAAGTTATTGTATTTAAAAACCAAACACAAGAAACGTAGTTTTAGCGTATGTTATTTATATAGTTAAACATCTAAAATTCTTCAGTAACATGCAACATATTTAACTGCATATAAAGCATTTTCTTTAAAGACTTTCCCAGTTCAGTATACATCATTTATTATCAAGCGAATAATCCCGAAAATTAATCAAAATTGATGTTTTTTAACTTAAAAGATCAAATAAACTTATCAGCGTCAAGTCCTTAAACGTCTGTTTCATTTATCTTCTGTATAAGCTTGTTAATAGGCTATATTTTCAAATTAGAGCTCTAAAATATTTTACTTGTTTTGGTGAATAATTTTGTTCTGAGATCTACTAGCAACGAACTGAATCCGTCAAATGCGTACAGAGTTTTCCGAGATATATTGGGGTACGTTTATGTTATATTTTCATATTTTGTATTCAAATTATGTTTAAACCTGAAATAGTGTTTAATTAAGCTTTGTTGAATTAATAAATTAAGAATTTTTCATGATCAGGTTTTTCTAGTACCAGGTACTTTAATATGTAACTCACATGATCAAAATAGAAAAATACGTGTCTTTAAAATTTTTAATAAAATATGCACCTTAATAGTAATACGTTTGGTGTATATTTAAGCAAGAATAAAAACGTGTGATCACTGGATTTATCAATAATCTTGCGTGACTGAAGCTCTTAAAAAAATATTGTATAAATTGAAATAACATAAATTGAAAAGTGATTAAAAAAAAAGCTGTCATTTTCGCAGTTCAATCGGTGTGCTATCCAAAAATCATCTTTTCCTTCAAATGCCCTTCGGAGGTGTAAAACATTATAAATCTAGAAAGATGAATGAAAGGAAAGACTTTCAGACGAGACATACTGACCTATGGCTTAGGTGACGACAGATTAACTGACAGTGGTGATTTGTGCTTTGAAATATTTCTTTCGAATGAATCGATTTTTAACGGTGTTTCTATGTTAATGAAACAACTATTAACTCTTTGGATTACGGTTTAGGATATACACGTCCCAGTGGAGTAGAGCCCTTTTTTATATACTGTTAGTACCACTTTTTCAAAATAAATCACCTCCAACTGACTTTTATTAGGATATTTTCAAGAAAAATGTAACACAAAGAATTTTTTTTGTAAATTGAATATAAAAATAGTGCCAACCCTCCACCGAAATCAATGGATTAAACCTATAGACCGGGACTCGGCACCACCTCATCGAGTTAAAGGTTGAAATTCCAGAATTAACTAAAACTCGATTCCCATATTAAAACGCAATCGGTCTGTCAAATCATATATTGGTTGAGAACACCTAAAATCCTAATTTTAGCGGTCGACTCGTAGGCTTACTAATGCATTTTCCTGCATCCAAAGGTATGAAAACATGGCTGACTGGGAGCAGGAAAACACAATGGTAAACCTACGAGTCAACCGGTAAAATCGCCTTTTTAGGTGTTTTCCACAAAGATATAACTTGGCAGACCGATTGCGTTTTAATATGAGAATCGAGTTTTAGTTAATTCCCGAATTTCAGCCTCCAAATCGATCAGGTGATTGTCTCATGGTTCGAACGGCTCCTAGAAATTTGCGGACCAGAAAATTTTTGGGCACCAGTATTATCTTATGGAAAATCTCTTCTTAAAAGAAGGCGAAATTTTGCGCGTCTATATTTTTATTTTTTTTCCCATCCTTTTTATTATTTTATAAAAAACCCCTTAAAAACACCTTAACTATATATATCATGTATATATATATATATATTGCCCTGATTAGGGCCTTTTTTGTTTAAGTAAGCAGCGTTGCTGCCTTCCTTTACCGCTTTTCTTGCCCAAGTTTGGTGAGTGTAATCTTGAACTAGTGCTAACTTTAATTTTTTCTTAACATTTTTAACTCCTTTTTATAGCAGTTCTTGTAACTGAAGTTATACCTATATCTTAATATAAATCTACTTTTAAAGTTTTTAAACTTAATTTAAGTTATATTTTTCTTTAATAATTAAAGCACTTATGCTGGCATATATCATTAATTTTTCTGATTTTAGTAGTTGTAAATACCTACACCTTTATTTTTTCCCAATGGCTCGTAAAAATCTAAGACATCATATTCTTCATCCGGGGTGTTAAGTTGCTTGGCAACTAGGTAACCCCTCAACGTTGCGTCACTGTTCAGCGCGTTTAACCTAGATTTCTTCTTCTATAAAAAGGTACTGGTAGATCTCCTGGAAAAATAAAGGTATCCGTAAGAACCCTGTGTCTTTACTGCCGACTCCCGGTCTACTAGAATGGAAAAATCGCTGTATCCTTATCTTATTTAATGGAAGCATGAGTCAGGATGACTTATTTTTCCATTCTAGAGTTGATGGTGATCATCTTGCTAAGGAGGACAATATTTCCCCTGATTTTGATTTTCACGATGATTTAGTAACGAATATATATTATAGAGAAGAGGGTAACCCCTCAACGGTGCTCCACTGTTCAGCACTGCTCAGCGCATTTAACATAGATTTATTCTTCTATAAAAAGATACTGGTAGATCTCCTGGAGAAATAAAGGTATAGGTAAGAATCCTGTGTCTGTGCTGCCGGCTCCCGGTCTACTAGAATGGAAAAATCGCTGTATCCTTATCTTATTTAATGGAAGCATGAGTCAGGATGACTTATTTTTCCATTCTAGAGTTGATGGTGATCATCTTGCTAAGGAGGACAATATTTCCCCTGATTTTGATTTTCACGATGATTTAGTAACGAATATATATTATAGAGAAGAGGGTAACCCCTCAACGGTGCTCCACTGTTCAGCACTGCTCAGCGCATTTAACATAGATTTATTCTTCTATAAAAAGATACTGGTAGATCTCCTGGAGAAATAAAGGTATAGGTAAGAATCCTGTGTCTGTGCTGCCGGCTCCCGGTCTACTAGAATGGAAAAATCGCTGTATCCTTATCTTATTTAATGGAAGCATGAGTCAGGATGACTTATTTTTCCATTCTAGAGTTGATGGTGATCATCTTGCTAAGGAGGACAATATTTCCCCTGATTTTGATTTTCACGATGATTTGTAACGAATATATATTATAGAGAAGAGGGTAACCCCTCAACGGTGCTCCACTGTTCAGCACTGCTGAGTGCATTTAGCCTTGATTTATTCTTCTATAAAAAGATACTGGTAGATCTCCTAGAGAAATAAAGGTATCCGTAAGAACCATGTGTCTGTGCTGCCGGCTCCCGGTCTACTAGAATGGAAAAATCGCTGTATCCTTATCTTCGTTAATGGAAGCATGAGTTAGGATGACTTATTTTTCCATTCTAGGGTTGATGGTGAATATCTTGCTAAGGAGGACAATATTTCCCCTACGAATATATATTATAGAGAAGAGGGAGAAATCATGCTTTTAGAAATGTTTTGCGGGGCGTGGTTATATAAAGCATGTGCATCAATGATCAAGATCCATACCTTCCGGAAACACAGAAATAAATGAAACCTATATGGAAGATAAAACGAAAAAAGAGTTGAAGATAAACTAAAAATCAAAATATTTGCTCAAAATATACACTAATAAATATTGCTCACGTAAATTTTATGTTATATTGGTAATTCATTAATTACTTATTGTTTTTACATGGTCAAAATTTAAAGTGATTGAAGTATGAATGTTGAAACATTCATTGTTTATTTATAATATATTTGACACTATGTATTGCAATTTTTTTTTTTTTTAATTTAAGTTATCAATACATTATGTAGTTCCATAATAAGCGTTTAAATTTTCAGTTTTATTTATTTAAAATTTTTATTGAGCATTTCAAACATTGAACGCAGTTAAAGAAATTTTCATTATAAAGTTTCTAATATAATGAAGTAGAATAAGAATATTGTTAAAGCTATTTTTAACCTGTTCAGGACCGACATCTTTTACACGAATTTTATTCGTTTGACACCACTTTTTGTTAATTATTTGACTTAAATTTATAAATCACGGAAATGCTGTAATTAAATAAAATCAGTTTTACATTTCTTTTTTACTGGCATCAAACTCAAGTATTTCAAGCACTTTTTGAGGGTGCATATACACTATATGGCCAAAGGTGACAGGTCACTTTCGATTTTAGACGTTTTTTTTAACTAGCTAGAAAAATATATGAGGAATTAACCTGAAACTTCAGGTATGTAAACTGTATAGTATAGGTGATATATTTCCGCGAAGAATTTTTCCTAAATCCCCATAGGGGACCGTCAACAAATAGAAAAAGAACGAATATCTTTTGGATAACCCTGTAAAAACTAATGAAGCAAAAGCGTTCAAATTCGAGATTATTAATAAATGGCTTATTGTAATATACTGTGTTCAGTTTTATGAGGATAGCATGTATACTCGTAGAGAAATTAAGGTTTTTATAAAAACAGGCCCAATTTTCGCCAAGTTTTTTGCTTATAATTTGCAGAGTTCGTAATATTAAAAAACGTTTCCTTTTCAGAAAATATGAGGAACGACATTGTACATAACACTCTGCAATCAGAATTAAAAAAATAATAAAAACAGGATGAAAAATGAGCAGGTTTACTAAAACAAGTTTCACTGCGCATGCGCGCATCCAATCAAAATATAATGGGCATAATGTATTAGCTAAGTATATAGAGCAACTTTTGTGAAAGTCTCAAAATCATAGCTTGAAAATTCTGAAAATAATCGTCGATAGAATAAGCACGAAATACGTGCTTCCCAAAAAACAAGCAAAAAGATCAGGGTTGTATCAAATACAGTAAAACCTTCTTAAAGCGGCGACGTTCCGTCCCAGTAAAATTGGTCGCTTTGAGAGGTGGTCTATTAATAGAGGTCATGTTTAAATCTAGATTTTAATTGATGAAAAAAGGTAACAATCAATGTTACTAAAATATATTTTTCACATTGGGCAAAAATATAAAAATTTAAGTATCCGTTTGCTTTGATTTTTACGGTTAACTTTCATAACTTTTATTTCCAAGTCCTTTCGAAGTTCAGTAAATAAATGCATTTTTTTTTTTTTTGGACAGGAACAAATAATGACGATTTAGTTAATTTAACTATTTCTTTGAGAATTTCCTAACAAAATAGGGCAGGGGAGTTTATTGACCGTCATTTTTAATTCGTCATCAGAGTTAAATTCATCGCCAAAAAAGGCATAAAGGAGTTTAAACACTTAAAAGCTACCGGAATTAAAAAAATTCTAAACTTAATTTAGAAATTTAATGAATAATGCGCCCTCCGGAATTATTTTTCTAATAAAACCGTCTTTAAGCGGCCTGGAAAAAACGGAACTTGTTTCATTTTCTTCAAAGAAATTGGTCGCTCATGGAGGGAGTTCAACTGGGATGGTCTCTGAAAGGAGGTAAAAATAGTATTGAGCCTATGGGAATAAATTCCGTTCCATGAAAAAATGATCGTTCAGGAAGGTGGTCGCTTAATGGAGTTGGTCGCACAGGGAGGTTTCACTATATCTGTTGATTAGTGCGAAGATAGCGTAGACAATATTGCACGTACTACTATATTTGGATACAGCCCCTGATCTTTTTGCTTGTTTTGGGGAACAACGGATTTCGAGCTTATTCTATCGACGATTATTTTCAGAATTTTCAAGCTATGATTTTGAGACTTTCACAAAAGTTTTATATACTTATACTCTATATACTTAGCTAATAAATTATGCACATTATATTTTGATTGCATTAGCGCATGCGCTGTGAAACATTTTTTAGTAAATTTGCTTATTTTTCATCCAATTTTTACTATTTTTTAATTCTGATTGCAAAGTATTGTGTACAATATTGTTTGTCATATTTTCTGAAAAGAACTTTTTTTATATTAAGAACCCTGCAAATTATAAGCAAATAACATGGCGAAATTTGGGGCAATCTTTATAAAAACCTTAATGCATCTACGAGTATACATGCTATCCTCATAAAAATGAACACAGTATATAACAACAATCCACTTATTAATAATCTCGTGTTTGAACGCTTTTGCTACGTTAGTTTTTACAAGGTTATCCATAAGATATTCGTTCTTTTTCAATTTGTTGATACTCCTCTATAGGGTATCGAGAAAAAAATTTTCGCGGAAATATATGACCTATACTATACTGTTTACACACCTGCAGTTTCAGGTTAATTCCTCATGTATTACTCTAGATACTTAACAAAACATCTAAAATCGCAAGTGACCGATCAGCTTTGGCCATATAGTGTATGCACCCATGGTCCCGAACGATTTAATAAGTTTTATTTTTTTCTAAAAATCACAAATTTATTCGTTTGTAGTCCAGTAATTTTATTTGTGAACTAAAAAAAAATAAAAATATTAAAAAATATGAAATTTTGTACGGTTGTTAATCTGACAAAATTATTAATCAGTGTACCGCTTATGATGGGCGATTTTCAGAGGAATTGCCCCTATAATATTGAAAGGACACTCAAAATCAAATGCTCTTGTTATAAAAGAAGGCTAAACTAATAATTTCTTGTATTTTAAGATTCAGTAAGAAAGTGATTATTTGTGACATTCTTTTTTAGATAATAAAAAAAAAAAATGTTTGTCAAATAATGATACTAGTTATTATTGATTTTAAAATGCAACACTCGGAGACATTATTATGATAGTTACATTTATAAGTTTTTTCAAATGTTTCTATCCTTTGGAAAATATTATTAGTGAATATTAAAGCAGTGAATTATCACTTTGCTAACAAGACGTAAACCGACAAAGTGAAAAATGTCCAAACCGGGAATCGAACCCGAGCCCCTGGAATAGCGCACCAGTGCTCTGCCAATAAGCCACGAGGACGATGCCCAGCTTGGCATCTCTCACACATATAAGTCGGTAAGGCTGCAACCGCAGCTGCTAGATGGAAAAGTCTTCATGAGCACACAATCTTGCGTCGAAACATGAGACGCAAATAAACCCAGCATCGGTGAATATACATTTTTTTTAATTAACTTTTCAACTACTTTTCAGCAGTGAAAATAAGCTTGAAATTATTGAATATTAAAGCAGTGAATTATCACTTTGCTAACAAGACGTAAACCGACACTGCAAACCGCATTTTCACTGCTGAAAAGTACTTGAAAAGTTAATTTAAAAAATATATATATTATTAGTTTTAGGAAAATAAAATAAGTACTAAAGCATCCAACAAAATATTTCTAGTTTATAAACAAAAAATTAGAATAAAATAAGTATTTAATAAAATATTTAGAACTGATGAGTTAAAGGTAAAATACACCCCCCCCCCCTTTATTTTAACAAATAAAAGATGAAGAAGTAGTTTTCCTGTTCTTTGTTTGCTTCAAAATAAAAGAACAATAGATCTGCATTCAATTTTGTTTTCACTGGCAAAATTCTCAACCTGTAATAAAAATAAATATGGTAGCTTTTATGAGGTAACTCACATGAAATATACATCAATGTTTTAAACTTTTACATAACTATTTCAAAATACACACATTGTTTTTCATAGACTTTAATGTTGCAATGCTTTTCATCGAAACAAAAAAAATAATCTTTTTTAAAACTATACAAAAGGAAATTATTAAAACAGATGTTTCTAAGTTGCGGTATATGTATTTTGAAAACTTAAATTATCAAATACTGAAAAATTGGAAATCTTATTAAAAATTTAATGAATAAACTTTATTTGCTAAAAAAGTATGTGCTGACATATGTTTCAACAGCAGCAAAATATTGCTCTTTCAATTTGGAATATGTAGTCAATGATTGAGGCTTAAACAAGCACAGCCTTTGAATATAACCCAACAGTCGTTTCGCTAATGCTCAAAATATAACTGTAAAATTATCAAACTTTCCACATAAAATTTAGTCTTATAGAATATTAAACTTAAAAACCAGTATTTTTCAGAAGCCCTTAAGTCTACATCTAGCTTTAGTAAAACTCTATAAAGTTAACAATAACTTCCCCTGCCGATTAATTTATACTGAAACTATACCTTAAAGACGATAATTGTTTTAATACTTATTGTATGTCCACTGGTTGTCAATCCTTTATATTAATTTCAAAGTACATCCATTTTACCATTAAAAGGCATTTACGTGTACTAATGAATATTTAAGGATCGTTGTTTCGCAAAAGAAAATAGTTATTTCCTTCTAATAGAATAATTACAGGATAAAAAATTTATTGGGAAAAGTATTGGTAAGGTAAACAATTATGGTACGAGAAATATATTAAATAAACAATGAAATATATTTGTTTCTGTAATCAATTTCCACGTTTCTATTCTTACTAGTTTTTTAATTTAAAAATAACTTAGTATTCTTTAAGAATTTAAAACATAGAACAATATTTGAATATTATCTATCTATATTATAAAGGACAAATGTGTCTTGCTTAACACTTGCGACTTTTTGCGAATGGCAACAATAGACGATCAAATTTCACTCTTACTACATTTTTTAACCTTTTAAGCATCGCACATTTTCATTTTTTAAAAAGCTGAATAGAGAAAAAAATGTCTTTTCAAATGCAATATGTTTGAAAACTATATCGCAATACGTTTGCAAACTTTATTGAAATTCAATTAATTTTTATTGTTTAAAAAATAAATTTCAAGCATGAATATTTTTCAAATCTATCTCTACCGTGTGCAGACGATTATGATATATAATTTTTTTTTTGTTTTTAAGTTAATATAACCAGATCATAATTTGTTTCCAAGTTATATTCTATGACGAAATTAAAACATCCATTAACCAATAAGTAAAACAATAAAATATAAATAAAACACAATGCATTTAAGACATGTAAAAAAATTTCGCGCTTAAACCACTGAAATGAACCGAATCAAAAAGCCTTATTTTCAATAGCGGTCTTTGGCGATTTCTTCTGTTGTTAAATCCTGACGCTAGACCAATAGGAAAATATCGCTTTTAATGCATTTCAAAACTTTATTGGAAAGCATTTTTGCTGTTTTTCGTATAAATATGATTAAGTATTGTTAATTGACATTCAAAAATTCCATTAAATCTAAAAATGTATTAGAGTTATTCATAAAAAATGCATTAGATCCGTGCGAAGATTTCTCACCGAAATTATTGCGATTAAAATTGCTGATACATTTTCCATTAAATTAATATTTGTACTTAAAAAACGCGTTTTAACGATGTATAAATGCATCACTTCAAAAACCTCTTGCAAAAATTTTCAAAAAATACCTTCAACGCAGTGTTTTTAGCATGTGCAAAGAAAAATGGAAATTGATATCAGAAAAAATATATATGATGATTCACCTATATTCTGCTACCCGGGAAGCCAGGATTTATCCCCTCGTTAGGTGCGTTCGTAATTATATAAATACATAGCACTTATAGTCGTCGTTCGGTCTGTGTGTATGTCTGTCCGTCCGCATATAACAAAACAAAAACTACCCAACCGAATGGTCTGAAATATTAAATATCTAATTGATGCAAAACTTTGTCGAGTTATAGGAAAATTGGATGCATAGTTTAATTACGGTGACAATCAAAAGTTTTCCGTTACGTTATGGCCAATGGGAAAAAAATATTCCATGTGCATTTCAATGATGTTACAGCCTTTCGAAAAGAATGAAATGAATATGCACTTATGAAGTGCACTAAAATATACATCCAATACAATATGCGGTGCAAAAAATATTTATAAAACTAGTTATAGTATGAAGCAAACAAAATTCTTTGCATATTGCCACGCTTGACTTGTAATTTCCAACTTGTTACAACAGCTTGTAGAAAATTAACGCACTGGACAGGATCAAGTAAAAACACTTTTATGTAAAATTTCGTCTTTTCGCCTTGTTCTGGGATAATTTAATGCATTTTAATGTAATTAAAATGCATGCTGTGTTTTCTTTTTTTCTGGCTGTCAGTGCACTTGTCTTAATTTCTTATTTAAAAATAATCAGGAATTGTAATTTCTAATGAAAATTACAAATAATATAATTCAATTTCTATTTACGATGTCTGTTGAATTTGTATTTACAAACAAAACAAGTTATTTCATTCGTACAAAAATAAAAAAATATTTAAAACATACCGAAAGTTAATAAATTTTCAGTTTTTCACAATTTTTCTACTAAAAATCAACGAATAGATGGTAGACAAATTCAAGAATAAAGTTTTCCTTTCTATAATGTTTTAATGCGCAATCCTTATTTAGGTGAAACTTCGGATGCATTTTAAAATCGACATATAAAATATAATATGTAAGGAAGTAATGTGAATTGGGCATAACGTTTTGATTAACTGAGATTCTAACGTATTTGAAAAGTTAAAATAAATAATCATTGTTTAGCGTCTGATATACGATTTAAAAATAAAAAATATATTACAATTCATCAGACATACAAGTAAAAATTACATAAATACATTTAATACAATTAAAAAGCAAACGTTTCGAGCTAAATTTTAGCCCCTCATCAGTGCAATAAATAACATTCAAATGACAGAAAACTATGTATCATGTTTACAGTTAAAAACTGGTCGTACTTGTGCCATTCGCCTTGCCGAACATAAACGTGGCTACAGTCTAAAATTGTACAGCATTCTTTAGATACCACCCATATCCCAGATTTCCCAAATATGAAAGTTATCAGATCCGGTTGCAATAATATTAAAAGTAGAGTTTTTCTGGAAGGTGTGTTCACTCGTAAGCAAATGTCGCCGATAAATGAATCGTGTGCACTTCCTCCTGAATACTCATCATTGTTTTGAAATTTTTATACTTTATTTAATTTTAACTGCTAGTAATTTTTAACTGTAAACATGATATATAGTTTTCTGTCATTTGAATGTTATTTGTTGCACTGATGAGGGGCTAAAATTTAGCTCGAAACGTTTGCTTTTTAATTGTATTAAATGTATTTATGTAATTTTTACTTGTATGTCTGATGAATTGTAATATATTTTGTATTCGAAAAGTGTCTATCTCTATACATTCGTTTTGTCTGTCTGCCATTTATTCGAACGCTAACACTCATAAACACAATTAGATTGCTATGTAATTTATATATGTTATTGAGGTTTACTGTGGAATGTTTTGTAACGAAATGGAGTGTGACTCATTTATAATTCCAATTGAGGGGCTCTCAGATTCCGTTACATTACAGTTAATGAAGAAAAATCGTTTTCAGTAATTTTAAATTATGTTACCGATTTGAAACAAGCTTTCATTAGCATAAGAAATGAAAAACATATATCATCCATTTAGAGGTGACAGAGACATTGTTTACTTGATGACATAGCAGAGAAATTGTTTGCAGTGTATTTTAGTGAAGTTACAGTATTTGAAACACAATTAAATGTATACATCTTATGTATGCCATACATTTATATACGGTGGTCCCCAAACTTTGTGACTCGCGGAGCCCTTTTTAGAATGAATTCCTATGACGTAGCCCCTGAAGCCTACACTACCCTAAGTTGCAAGGTGATGTTTTTAGGTGCATTGGTACTGAGCACGGGAAGAGAGAATTAATAGTAATGTAAACAATTTACAATTGTCACGAAAAATAAAATTATAGTTTGAAACTTTTACTGTAATACTGATTTTATTTTCAATTATCATCAATACATATGGAATTGTCAAAAGTTTATAAACGCAAGACATCGTAACATTTACCTTACAATAAATTTTACATTATTAGAACAGTAACGTATACGAACAATAACGTATAAATGCTTAATGTGGCTGGATTGTTTTCCACAAATGTCCGAATTCTGAGTTGGTAGCAGGCGAATGTTTGGTTCTGCATTAAAAACACGTCTGTGTTTCGATTTAGTTTAAAAGTATCTTTGACACTACTACTACATCTACCAGGAATTTTATTCAAGTTTCATAAAAATATATAACCAATACTTTTTATTTAAAACTGTTTAACTGTTTTATTTAACTTATTTCTCTTTGATTTATATTTATTTTATGAACAGTGTCTGGTTCAAATGGAAATATTTTCATTTGGTACCAAATGAACCGACTTTTGTTGGTATATTTAGTGTAACTTGCTATGAGATATCAAATCAACGAGGGTGTCAGTGTTTCATTGAGTTTAAGCTGGATGTGTTTTTTTTATAATTCTGAACACATTTAGAGTCGTCCAATGCCTTTTCTATTCAGCTGTTCTAAAATGTTGTTTGAAAGAGTTTTTAAAGCTGTAGGATGCCCCTGAATATTTATTTATATGTATACTTTTTTTTTATCTGGTGTTGTTTGCATTCCTTTTTGACAAGAGGGACGTCATCGATATCATCGTTTGACTCAGAATCAGTGTAGCCAGATTGGGGAATTTTTTGTCCCCAGATTGTTAATTGTCACCACTTTTTTGAAATAGAAATATTCGGCCCATTTAAAAATAGATTAAAAATTCTGAAAAACAAGCGAATTATACTATTTTTAAAAAGAGGCGACAGTCAAATAATCTGAATTAAAAAAGTCCCCAGTTTGGCAATACTGCTCAGAATCCGACCAATACACGTTTAATCTTAAAAGAAATGTTTCGTAAATGAATCAGAAATTGTGAGAGATTTTCATTGCAATGATTGATACATTTATTTCATTTTGCTAAACATAGCGGGAAAATATGCAATTAGAATTCAAAATCTTCATTAGTTAAAAGTTTTGACAGTTCAGCGTTATGGTTCTTCTACTGTCATTGCTGCTACAATCGCGTAAACGCTTTTCATAGACATAAATACCATCTTACTTCGGTATGTAGTAGGAGGGGTGGATGCCGGTATCCACTGACTTATAAATAAACTTAAAAAGCTTTAAAGAAATCGTGATTTTATATAGTTTATTATTCTAATGGCAGCATTTAACCTTTTCATAAATTCCGAAGACATTTTCATGAGGATAGCGTGTATCTATAAAGAAAGCAATATATACATGGTTCTACGATGATTTATCATCTCTTTAATTTTGACAATGGCATTGTGAACAATCATTGCTTTCGCATCATGTATATTCGTGTTCATATGCGTTTTACTATGCATTAATCAAAAATTATTTCGTCACTTAGTGCGTTAGTTTGTAGTGTTTTACAAAAAATATGATCCTAATAGCTTAGGGAAACGTTTTTCAGAATTGCGTTAATAAGGCGCTTAGTTTTAATCAAGTTAATGGTTTCAAACACCGTAATGATAGAAAAGTCAAGTTAAGTTCCGAGTGCCCATTTCAAAAAAGTCAGTTACGAGTCTTAACTTCCCTGATCTGAACAGGATATTAATATATGTAACTGAAAATTACTAACAAAATTGCTAATCCAGTGACGTCAGTAGATTAATTCATTCGTAGTGCAAATGCTGTACATCTGAAGATGCTGTTAATTGTTCTTTTTTATTACCTGTTATTGAGCTCATTTAAAAAATGATCTCTTTGACAAGGAAATATTGACACAAAATTAACAAATTTTTTATAAGAAAATTCATGACAATATCAATTTTACGAAATTATTAAGAGTCTTTGCAATTATATGATCTATACAATCTCAAGCGACTCGTTAAAATATCGGGTAAGCGCCGACTTAACGGGGGCGACGAGGTACAAGGCAAACGTCTATCACTAATTATAGAACATTATTTTTGTCCTAATTAATCACAGTTATTATACAGGGCAAAATAAAAAAATTAAATCAGTCGTAGAAGTATATCTTATTGCCTATTACGCTCGAGTGAAGTCTGCATCTATGTCCAGGACATTTCATATTTGTTTTAACAAGTTTTGTGATATTTTCTTTTGAAGCATGTATACATTGTTTTGCTCTTCATATTGAAAAAAATCAGGTAGTTTATCTTTCAAATCAGACTGATTTCTTTCGGAATGATGACGTACTTGAGCATGAACCGTGGAGTCATTGGATACTTCGCCTCAAGTCACACTGAGAGGAGGAGTTGGGAAATTCAAGTATACTAGTTTTCCTTCAAAATACAATTTCTGTCTTTCTTACAGCAAATATATGTTTGTTTCTCCTTTTATAGCATTTTTTGATGAGAAAACATAAAAATGGAGCATAAATTAATATTTGCACCGGAATTTTTAAAGAAAATAAAATTTAGTTAATTAAAAAGAGTTCAGATTTTTGAAGATAGTTACTATCAATGTATAAATACTTTTGTAGCAAAAGTATTCCCATTTTTGAAAAAAAAAAACTTACTTTAAATGTGTTGATTTTGTTCATATTTTCCTGACTTTCTTAAAGCACGGTGGAGCACCTGGAAAGTTCACCCGGTGACCCTAGGGCTTTGCGGAGTACAGTTTGGGAACCTCTGATATATCATTTATTTGTATGAAAAAATGAATTTTCTTCTAACAATATTCTGAGATAAATGGAAATTTGTTCATAATTCTTGCCTGATCCATGAGTTTTCGTTCCTATTTCGCGTTAGATTGATAATACGGTAACGGATAACGCGCTCTTTTGAAAGAAAAAAATGCATGTTAAATTTACCAATGCGCATTATGAAAATGAATATTTAAAAATTAAGATTGATAATTAAGATTTCTGTATGAATGAACAAAAGAAGAAGACGTGACATTGTGAATGAACGGGTATAGGACTTCAATTATGGAGAAATTCCAGCAATAGTTTTGGCAACAACGTTTCTAATTAGATTGATTATTTTATTTATGGTTGTACTAGTTATTATACTTTTAATGATATTTATTGTTATTTCATGGTACGTGTCTCACAAAGGTTTCTTTGGAAGAAAATAGGATGCGCGTAATATGAAGAATACAACTAAAAAATGAGAAATATAATCTCAAACCCTAGCTGCGTGTTATACGAAGAATATCAATTGATAAGAACTTGCTTGTCAGCAATTTTAAAACAATAATTCAAATTATACAAAAATGATATGGGTTACAGCTGTACACAGGAGCCTTTACAGAACTTAGAATAATATACATAACTCTTATACAGTAGAATCTCGATTATCCGAAGTAACTGGGACCGACCATCTTTCGGAAAATCGAAATTTCCAGATAATCGAGAATGCTTCAATTTTAAGATTAAAGAGAAATATATTGCAATATTTTATTTATTATGGTAACAAGTGCTTAATAAAAATAAAGCAATAGCAAAGTAGAAACAAAAATAAATTTCCTGAATTTTAATTTTGAAATTAAGTACCTTTTACATATATCACAGGGGTTTGAAAAAATGTTTTGTTTGTCGCAGTTTCGATTACCTTTGCTTTGAAGCTTTATCACAAAGTTTTTTGATATTATTAGTTCATCAGTATAACAGTCTTTCTTCTGCTTCAGCAATGTCAAACCTTTTGGAAAACATTCAAAAGATTAAGAATTGCTAATTTGTTTGTTCCTCTCCGCAGCTTACGGGAGCACAAGTTAAATTCAGAGAACTCCAAGAAAGGGAATCGAAAATGTTTAAATGTACTCGTAGTTCGGAAAGGACCGCTTATACACAAGGAATATGATAGCTAAAAAAAAAGGCTTTCAAAAGGGATTTAACCAAGGAATGGGATATAAAAAAAAACTTTAAAAATGGGTTTCTGTTAACCGAGAGTTTCGCTTAAAAGAGTTTCTACTGTACTGCTTTTACGCTACCACAAAAAGGAAATCAGAGATATTACGATGTATGGGCACATATTTCTTAAAAATCATTTTAAAGATGTATAGCAGCTTATTATTATTTTTTAATTACAATGCTCATTTTCTCTCAACCGCACCATCACCAATTTGTATAGGATCACTATTTTAGCTCAATACTTTCTTGAATAAAGACGGTTCGAATATTTTATTTCTTAAAACTTACACGTAAATATTTTTCAAATTGAATATACACACATATATATGTGTATTTGTGTGTGTGTGCTATTTATTATCATAAATTTTAGTTCACCTTATACTTTTTTTAAGAATATCACAGCTATTTTTTCAAAATTCAATATCACACCTTTGAAAACATTTAATAAAATGAGTACATTAAAACTGAATTTCTCTACTTTAGAAAAGACTTCTTCTTTGGCTTTGTGTGAAGATTTAAAATTAGATATCATCTGAAAAATAAATAAACACTTATTTTTCCTGTTAAACTATTTCGATATTTATTTATCGAATAGGTTCTGAGATAAGATTACGTATATCTTCGCTCCACTTCACTGGTATTTAAAAAATAAACAAACAAAATGATTGGCAAACAAAATAAAGATCTAAAATGTATTTTATTTCAAGATTAAATAAAATTGAAATCTCCAAAGGGTGTTAATGCCAATCGTTTTACCAAATCGTTTCCTCGTAAAAAGAAAATGAACAAATTTATTTTATTTAAAGTTTATCTTTTTACATCAATTAATCCGAAAATTTTCTCAATGAAAAACATAAAATATAGATATTCTTATTAGGGTTAAATGCGTAAAAAATAGCGATTATTCGTTGGCGAAGATTTTTATTCTAAATTATTCATATCTGAAATTTGGTAAGCGTAGATAACTTGTAAAATATCGTGTAAAACACTCATTAGTAAATGCACGGAAGTATTGAACGATCTAGAAAAAATGGTAATACCATATATTAAAATTAAATAATAGAACACAGATTTTACGGTGTGTAGGAATGAAAAATCTTAGTTAAATGTTTTTCTATAAAGTATTAAGAAATTCAATTTTTCTGTATTCCACACTATTCAACTTTTCAATGTTAGTACGTGGGTGGTTCAATAATTATCGTTCCTAGTGTATATAAAATATTTGTATTGCGATGGTTGTTGTGGAATATCGAAGCCTAGTGTCTTAGATGACTATCTCAATTTCAGAACCGTAGCTGTTATATTCACCTAGTATGGAGGAATGAGTGAAAGGGGGAAGTAGAGGTGAAAGGCTGATTTTTAGCTTATGAGGCTAGATTTGTGACAGTGGATGAGATGTAACTACTGTCGTTTGGACTCGGGATTATAGTCATGTCGCCACATCTCATCCTCTGTCGCAAATGTAGCCTCATAAGTTCCAAACAAGCATTTCACCCTCACACCCCTCCTTAAAAACTCCATCAAAAATAGGCCTTAAAATCTTCACCCCTCCCTCCAAAACTATGTTACTATAGCAGTTACGGTTCTGAAATTGAGCGTATAGGCATTTAAGACATTAGACCTCGATATTCCATATCAATCATCGCAGTACAAATATTTCATGTACACTAGGGACAATAATTATTGAACCACCCACTTACATTTTCATCAGAATATATAAAATTAATTACCAAATTAATTGAAAAACCTTTGAAAATTATAATGTTTTTACAAACAACGTGAGAATTACATTAGATGACAGGAAATGGATAAATCTACAATAGCTAAACATTGTTGGAATTCCAATCACCAGAACTCAGTTTTTGACCTAGATTTTTACGAAGCTTATTGCATACATAAACACACTACTTACTCGAAGAATGACATGAGTAGCACCCCTTTTCTCTTGCTTGTGTGGAGGAATCCTGCGTAATGTCTACTATTTTTCAGTGTTTTCCTGTCAGTTATGCTATTTCGTACGGATATATAAACTCATATTTTTGCCACTTCAGTCAAGTCATTAGCCAGTTCTAAGGGCTAATAACCGAGGGGTTCTCTGAACTCGTTTTAAATTTTTAATTTTTTTTTTCTCGCACTGATGATGGTATTCCAAAAATCCTTGTAACGGCCGTACGTGGTTTTTGATGTCATGGTGTTGTACGTGTTTGGGCGTTTGAATGTTATAAACAAAATTATAACTTATATATTTAAACAAAACATAACATTAAACGTTGGATTGTTGATTTATATCAAATAGATTTCTCTGAAAAATTATTATCCCTAAACATTAAACTTGATAACTAAATTTTTTTTCAAACTTGTAATTGTCAAAACAATTAAAGACAAAATGCAGCATAAAATTATTATTCAGTTTCACTAATTAACAATAATCAAAATTTTAGGGTTAAAAAATTGGTTTTTTACTATAAGAAGTATATTTATAAAATTATTATATTGATTATTGCACTATTTTAAGATATATAAAGTTGAATATCTGTGGCTCTAAACAAAAGGTAATTAGATAACTTGAATAATTGAAAAAATATATATAGATGTTATTAAATTCACCGATATTAGACTCTTTAGCTGCGCTGCGAAATGTGTGCAGTGTGCACTTTTCTTTTGATAAACTGTACATGTTCCTCACAAATATTCAGAAGAAATAAAGACTAACGTGGCAAAAAAATAAATGAATGTTTCGTAATATATAAAACATGTTTATGAATTTTTTAATGTAAGTTTATAGTTTTCAACGTTTTTTAAGAACTTTCCATATTTTTCGAAGCGTTATAAAAAGGAATCAATTTAGAATTAATGACACACAATTTATATTTCCGCTTTAAATTGTTTTCTAATTATTTGATTATTAAAAATTTACAATGAAAAAAATATTTGTTTAGTTATTTAGTTTCTTGATTTATATTGTTAAAAATGTATATTCATAGTGCTTATTTTTAATATTAAAGCGTTTGCGTCAGCCGTAATCATTTTATACCTTCATTTGTCGCATTACAATAGTAAGCAAAAAAAAAAAAAATCATGCGTCGAGCATAGCTTATGAAACATACAACCAACACACTTAAGATTCTTTAATCCTTTATCTACCCATGGTACTTATAAGTACCATTAACACTTCTCGCTGCGAAACCCGAGAGTTTCTCGGGCAACGTAAAAGTAGCAAAATTTGCGCAACCCGAGATTTCATCGGGAATGCATTTTCTCCGTCTAATTAACCCGCCTTGATCATTCCAACCAGTTACTTTTTATTGTAATTTTTACCTTATCTAATCGAAGCATTTTCCCGATTAAATCAGACCAAAATTTTTATTTTGAAAAACCGGTGCCTAAGAATAATAATTCTTAAAGACGCTCGTCGCGAAGGAATTAAGTACGCAATTTTTGAAGCTATTTTGATAAAACAATTACACAGCGAGAGGGTTAAAATAACTTGTTATAAAATTATTTTAATACATCGATTAGTTGTAATACATTTTAGAATTAGTTATATATACATTACTTTATCTTGTTCCAAAAGCATTATTTGTTACATAAAACAAAAATATTTTTAAAAGGATGATCTCTTTTGCTTTTGCATCTTTTCAATTTTCTTGGCGTTGAGGGGTGGGGATATTTTTCAATTCGGAACTATTTCTATATTTATATTGCGAGAACATTATATTTGTACATTTTCTAAATCTACAAAATACTAAAAAAAATATTTAAAATAAAATATTTGAGTGGGGTTATAAATATTGCACAAAATTCCTCTAAATTTAAATGTAATTCATCCTTATAAATCCTTCAATCCTTCTAAAATCCTCATAAAATTTATTAAATGATTATGTAAATCTTCTAACGTAGTTTAAACAATTCACGAAAAATGCTTTAAAAGATAAAATTTTCATGAATTGATAATTCACTACATAGAGGGTTAACAAAACTTCACAGTATAATAAGGTGAAAGATAATATCTAAGTAAAAAACTTTGTAAAACGCATAACATATTTTAAAGCACAATTTAGTCAATAATAATCTATAAATGAGAAAGTATATATGAATTATTTTGTGTAGTCCTGTTTTTAATCTATAGATTTGTATTGATACTACTTAGCATGCAAAAATTTCGTTCACTTGAGAAATACAGAAAATATTTGAAAATCACTATTCAGCAATTTGAATAAGTGTGATATACCTGAATTATTTTGCGCACTCCTGTATATAATCACTAGCATTTACGGGCGAAACGTAATATGGAAAATATAGTTAAATTCAAAAATGTATACTGCAACTGAATCGGCACTACTAACAATTATAGCTTATAGGCAGCACTATAACCGAATTCTTGCGCGTCTCTTGAAATGAACGATAAATGCTATGCACACCTTACTGTATAGTAAGCATGTTTACTAGAGTTGAATCTAACTGATATGTACCAATTTCAATACGTTTAGAATAATGTAAACTAAACTGCAAACAACTTTTCCTCAAAGACTATAATCCAACGGAATTATTTTGCGTGCTCTGTAAAAGAACAATAATTTATACATTTCATATTCACTGCGCGAACATGTAATGGTGCCGCAGTAACATACATTATTTACATTGTAATCTGAGTAAATTTACACGAGTTAGAACACAAAGAGATAGACGGCCAGATCAACACACATTAATAAACCCATTCCAAATATGTTCAAAAGTGTTAAAAATGAGACATAATTCCTATTAGGTAGCTTTCATTACAAAAAGCTACCTATTGCAGCCGTTCGGAGGAAAGCGATTTCTAAAAATTTTGGTGATATATATATATATATATATATATATATATATGTGATATATATATATATATATATATATATATATGACCTATGTCACACTCTAACTCTCGTAATTATGAACCGATTTCGATGTAATTCGGTGTGTACATAGTACATACCAATGTCTCGACCGAGTTCGTTGGCCAGCTTCATCCGCCGTTTTGTTTAAAAATGGTGGCCATTTAAAAAATTTTAAAAAATTTAAAATTTGAAATGTGGTACCAAAAAATTGAAAATGGAAAAATATTTTTTCTTATGTATTTGACCTTTATACAAAATTTTCGGAGGAGTTTTTGTTTCGTCTATATCTTAAAAAATGGCTGAGTTGCAGCATTTTGAATTTCTAGCGTGGCTGACATTTTGAAACGTCCTGAATTTTGTCACGCGATAAAAGGCGTATTTATGGACCGATTTGGATGTAACTTCGTTTATACATAGTACATGCCAATGTTTAGACCAGGTTCGTTGGCCAGCTTCATCCGCCATCTTGTTTAAAAATGGCGGCCATTTAAATTTAAAAAAAAAAATTAAATTTGAAATGTGGTACCAAAAAATTGAAAATTATAAAAATATTTTCTTCTTATGTGTTTGACCTTGATAAAAAGATTCGGGAGCAGTTTTTGTTTCGTCTATATCTTAAGAAATGGCTGAGTTATAGCATTTTGAATTTCTAGCGTGGCTGACATTTTGAAACGTCCTGATTTTTGTCACGTAATAACAGGCGTATTTATGAAACGATTTGGATGTGCCTTGGTGTGTACATAGAACATACAAATATCTCGACCGAGTTCGTTGGCCAGCTTCATCCGCCATCTTGTTTCAAAATGGCAGGCATTTAAAAAAAATTTAAAAATAAAAAAATTAAAATGAGATAATAAAAAATTGGAAAATGAAAAAGATTTTTTTTGTATGTGTTTGACCTTAATACAAAGATTCCGGAACAGTTTTTGTTTCGTCTATATCTAAAGAAATGGCTGAGTAATAGCATTTTGAATTTCTATTGTGGCTGACATTTTAAAACGACCTGATTTTTGTCACGCGATAACAGGCGTATTTATGAACCGATTTGGATGTAACTTGGTCTGTACATAGTACATACCAATGTCTCGACCAAGTTCGTTGGCCAGCTTCCTCTCGCCATCTTGTTTCAAAATTGCCATTTAAAAATAAATTAAATTTTAAATTTTAAATGAGGTATCAAAAAATTGGAAAATGAAAAAGATTTTTTTTTTATATGTTTGGCCTTGATACAAAGATTCCGGAGCAGTTTTTGTTTCTGAAAATTTGTTCTTTTGTTTATATCTTAAAAAATGTTTGAATTATAGTACTTTGAATTTATAGCATGGCTAACATTTTGAAATGATCTTGTATTTGTCACGCGATAACACACGTATTCGCCTATTTCGATGTAAGAAGGCATGTGGATAGTATACATCAATACTTCGACCAAGTTCGCTGGCCAGATTCATCAGCCATCTTGTTTCAAAATGGCGGCCATTAAATAAAAAATATATATATATATTTAAAGTCAGGTGCAAAAAAAATTAGAAATTGAAAAAGATTTCTTTTTTAAGTATTTGACCTTGATATAAGGATTCAGGAGCATTTTTTGTTTGTCTTTACCTTAAAAAATGGCTCAGATATAGCAGTTTCAATTTGTATTGTGGGTGAAATTTTGAAAATCTGATATTTTGCATGCGACAGCACTCGTATATATCAACCGATTCCGATGTGAGTGAGCATGTGCACAGCAATTACTAAGATCTCGACCAAGTTCACTGGTTAGCCTCATCCACCATGTTGTCTTAAAATGGCAGGCACTTTAAGAAATCGCCGAATTTGGCAACCAAATATAAGTTACTTTAAAGAAAAGCAGCTTGGATAAAGCTGAATAATTTTGCGAAATTCTCATTCATTATATTGATAAAAATTAGCATTGAATCTCCTATATTCGGTTTCCACTAAATTGAGCTTCGTGTGTTTGAATGATATAAGTTGGCTTTTTTAAAATAAGGAATATGAAAGTTACCTCTTCCTCCCGGCACTGGCCGGGAGGACTTTTTTCATTTATTATTTTTAGTATAAATAAATATTCTTTTAAAGCTAAACAGAAAGCAGATTTGTTTTTAAATCATGCTTTAATTCGTAATGTTTGAAAACGAAAATGAAATTTTAAACATGTCCAATTGCTTTCATAATTAATAACCTATTTTAGAAATATTAATTGTAATAAAATGTACATAATTTTATTAACGAAAAAAACGTACTAATGCAGGAACTTTATTCAAATTTGAATGGTGTTTTTTGGTTATATAATAAAATTACGTATATATTATGAATTGCTGTGTCACAAAAAGATAGACTTTTGAGCTTAATATATTTATAGTTTGTTTAGGACAAATGGACGAGCTAATGGAGGAAATTAATTCAAAATTGAAAGAAGAAAAACAGCATACTCACTGGATAAATGAAAATAACAAAAAACATTATTAGCTTAAGCTATTAACTTAAACGCTGTTGCTTGAATGTATAATAAAATTAGATACATACATGTTTTTAAATTCTCGCGCCACAAATTATAACTTATAGGTTTAATATATTTATAGTTTGTTTAGGGATAATGCAGGTGTTAATGCAGGAAATTAATTTAAAATTGCAAGAAGAAAACAACATACAAAACTGGATTAATGAAGAGAACGAAAAGCTTTTTTTTTCTTCAAGTATTACCTTAAAATGCCTTTTTTGAATGTATAACAAAATGTACCTACATTTTATGAATTCATATGTCACAAAAGATAAGTTTAGAGTTTAGTATATTTTTAGTTGTTTTTTCTTATGTAGGTATAAATGCAGGAAATTAATTCAAAATTGAAAGAAGAATAAACAACGTACTCACTGGATAAATAAAGAGAATGAAAAGCATTTTTAAAATTAAAGTATTATCTTAAAATGCTGTTTTTTGAATGTACAATAAAATTACGTACAATTTATGAATGCATGTGCGATAAAAGATAAGTTTATTTGTTTAGCATATTTATAGTTTGTTTAGTATTGCTCAGTTACAAGTAATTCAGGTATTCAGAATGTACAAAAAAAAAAAAAAAAAACGTTAAATATACGTACAATTCTTACTTAAGAAGAAAGAATATGATGAGTATTGTGTTACTGTTAATAAACTAACGCGAAAAAAATATAAAGAGAAATGAATATTTTTTTCACGTGGAAGATAATATCACTGTTAAAGTTTCGAATGTAATTAATTTGTATGGCTGTTTATAAGGTATTTAGTACAGCAGATTCGCTACATTGGCAATAGTAAAATATATTCTGCGTAAAATATAATATACCTTATTTTAGCTCTGCCAGCGTAACTATTACTTACTAATTAATGCAATTTGCACTGTAAAAGAAGAAAATTCTACTTAATCTACATAAATACAGGATGTCCCAGGATTATTGGGAAAAACTTTAAGGAGAGGTAGGGGATATTGCAAGAATTCAGATTTGCATAGCAACTCATGGTCGGAAAGGTCATGGGAAAGTAGTATGACAGGTACAAGAAACGAAGAGACACAAAACTGAGATCATCTGAAATAATTTATTGGTCGAAGATATTACATGTGCTGTAGTAGATGATGTGTGAAAAAGTCACAAAAATGCTCAAAGCTTCCACTATTGCTAGCAATGCATGAATTACAGCGTCGGACCATGGGTTGGCGGACTCACTCAAATACACCTGTATTTCGTTAGATATCCGCAGCAGCACAAAGGAGTCTTGAAACTAGATCCATATCGGAATCCACAGACGTACTATTTTTCAGTGCACCCCAATGAAAGAAATATATACTGCTTAAATCAGGAGGGCGCTGTGGCCAAGAGCGTGGGTCTTGTGAACAACACCATCTAACGGCGAACGAAGCCGTTTCAGACTATGGGTTACCATGCAAATCTGAATCCTTGTGATGTCCCCCCCCCTTAAAGTTTCTCCCAATAATCCCAGGACTCTCTGTATTTATGTAGATTAATTAAAATTTGTCTTTTTTTAAAGTGCAGATCGCTTTAATTAGTGAGTAATAGTTACGTTGGCATGCCTAAAACAAGGTATATTATGTTTTACGCATAATATATTTTACTATTGCCAATGTAACGAATCTGCTCTACTAATTACCTGATGAACAGCGATACAAATTAATTACAATTGAAAATTTACCAGTGATTTTATCTTCCACGTCAAGAAAAATATGTATTTATCTTTATATTTTTCTCTCATTAATTTATTAGCAACAACACAGTACTCATCATATTCTTTCTTCTTAAGTAAGAATTGTACGTCTATTTAATGTTTTTTTTTACATTCTGAATATCTGGTTTACAAGTAACGGTGCAGTACTAAACAGACTACAAATATACAAAACCAATAAACTTATCTTTTCCGACACACGAATTCATAAAATGTATGTAATTTTATTATACATTCAAAAAACACTATTTTAAGGGAATACTTTAATTTGAAAATGATTTTCATTCTCTTCATTTATATTTCATTCTTCCTTGTGATGTCTCCTACCTCCCCTTAAAGTTTGACCCAATAATCCTGGGACATCCTGCTTTTATGTAGATTACGTAAAATTTGTCTTTTTTTACAGTGCAGATCGCTTTAATTAGTGAGTAATAGTTACGATGACAGGGCTAAATGAATTTATATTATGATTTACGCAGAATATATTTTACTATTGCCAATGTAACGAATATGCTGTACTAATTACCTGATGAACCGCGATATATATTAATTACATTCGAAACTTTACCAGTGATATCTTCCACGTGAAGAAAAATATGTATTTCTCTTTATATTTTTCGCTCGTTAATTTATTAGAAGTAACACAGCACTCATCACATTCATTAACCATAAGTAAGAATTGTGCGTTCATTTAATTGTTTTTTTAACGTTCTGAATATCTGGTTTACTAGTAACGTTGCAGTACTAAATAAACTATAAATACACTAAACCAATACACTTATCATTTCCTACTCATGAATTCATAAAATGTACTTAATTTTATTATACATTTAAAAAAGAGCATTTTAAGGTAATACTTTAATTTGAAAATGCTTTTCATTCTCTTCATTTACATTTCATTCTTCCTTATGATTTCCCCTACCTTCCCTTAAAGTCTGTCCCAATAATTCTGGGACACCCTGTATAGTATAACTCCGAAAGGAAATACGTGATAACCTCTTCCGAGTTACCGATGATATCGGAAAGTGTTTTTTTTTATCATTTTTAGAAAATTTAGAATCCATATATTTTCGAGATTTAAAGAAGCATGTATAAAAAAAAAAAGTTTATTTTGTGACCGCTGATATCCAGAGATGTTTTCGAGTACATTTATAGTAGTACTCCCTATTAAACGTTTATACGGGTATACGTATAATACGTATTATACGGGGTACGGATTTCAGATACGTATAATTTGGCTACAGTGGTTATACGTGTCATGTAAAACAGCATATACGGATCACACCCAATTTGTTAAACGTATAAACGTCGAAACGTTTTTCGTCTACGGCATGAAAATATAGATGTATTAATGCTTATCTGCGGATTAGAGATATTGAGAAATATCCTCTAGAGTCGCGGATTACCGGGGCCATGTTTACCTATTTTCTGGTTGTTATGCAGGTACTTAAAAGAATCTGAGTACTTTTTTCTCAGTTTAGATATTGTTTTTTCCCCCTAAAAACTAAGCTATTAATTATTAAATGTTTTACTATTGGTAGTGGGTAGCTTTAAAGCTACCTTTTGCAGATTTGTAGCACAGCTCCTAACTTCTTTTGACTTTATGACATGGGCACTTCACGCGAAACATTATTTTTGCATGCGACAACAGAAGAAACTTAAATTTACTTTATATTTCATACTATTGGGCAATCCGACTCCTGAGAAGTTTTGTAATCATAATTTTATTGTATTTAAGAATATTGTTTTCTAAATTTAAAATATTCTGAAAATATGTTTTACTCTAAAAAGAAAAGAGAAGGCAAGTTATTTTAAGCATGTGTAATTGCGTTCACTCTCAGAAATGGATACTCAGATTTCACGAAATTTTCTTCATTTTTGACGAAACCATTTCCTGGGATATACCCCGAGCGAATATTTCGTCATATTGAGAAAATTACTTTCTTCGCTTGTTTGAGGATAACAATTTCGTCAAAAGTGCTTATTTGAAAAGTGCAAGCAGAGGGCTGGTGGTGCCACCTATTGAACAGTTTGGAAGCTCTTGTATCGACAGGAGAAAAAATAATAGCGTCGGTCTTCGGGTTGATTCGAACTCACGACCTCCGGTGTGGGAGACGGTCACTCTAGCTATTACGCTGTTGAGTCCTCGAACAGATACGATTTTACATGCATGTAATTGATTCTACTGTATATTTATATTTTTATAAGGTTCGTTGTAATTTTATCGATGGTGTTATACTTATAATTCTTGCAAGTTTTAATTAGTGAGACTAATTTATTATTATTATTTCCTATGGTTAATATGAATAATTATAATATGAATAATTATAATATGGCTTGATTAATATAATTTATTAGGAAAATTTTCTTTGCTCGATGAATGATTAAAATATGGTCTGGTTAATTTGTTGCTCAGAAATAACGAATTTTATAGTACATATGGGGGAGATTTTGTCAATTTGAGTTGTTGGTTAATATTTTAATACTTTACTGTTTACAGAAGAGAAGGGAGAGGGATCAATTATGCATATTTAATTTGATAGTTATATGAATATATTTCTTAAATGAAAAAGAGATCTTGGAATTTTGAAACTTTATTGACCAAATTTTCTTTTTGAACGATTTTGTAAAACACAGGAAATTTATTCTTTTCGAATTAAACCATAGCGAGCAAAGTAAAATAATAATAATAATAATATAAATAATAACAAACATTCTTAAAAACTTTAACAGCTAAAAAAATAACTAATGCAGAAACAATAACTACCTGTGTTTCAGCATTTTCTGAAAAGCGCTAAAAAGTGCAATTTTTTAAATAAATTATGACAGGAATAACATAAATTTTTTAAATAAATTATGACAGGAATAACATAAACAAGCAAATATTCGCTTGCTAAAGTCGCAGGATTTGAGGAGGTACGGTTTCCTTAAAATGCATTAAGTCTGGCCGTGAGTGAAGAAACACCTTCGTCAAATATTTGAGAGTTTACGTGTCGTTAAAAGTCACGTGATCTTGATACGAAATGATTGTCAAAAACAACGAAATATAGCTCGAGGACTGCTGAATCGTCAAAATTGAGAGTTTTATTTCTGAGAGTGTTCTAAAACCTTCAAGTCAATAATTTGCCAGTATATAAATAATCGAAATTTATAGGTACTTTATACAAAAACAAATATGTTTTCAATATTAGCAAATCTTAAACGCAGTACTCTAACTCTTCGTATAAAAAATACCATGAGTGTCATGATTTTAAAAAATGGATTTTTATTGTACATTAACAGAGTGGAAAACATTAGCGTCGTGGTAAGAATAACATTTGCGCCCCGATGCAATGTTGAGTGTAACACACACGGATAAAAAATTTTAAAATATTGAAAAGAAAAAAAAACCATACTTAACAAGGATTCACAATAAGTCTGAAGCATTTATTCTCTCATTCTTTGATCAAAAAGTGCTAGTTACTTACAATGAATACAGTATGTATACATTATTTATGCATAATATAAAAATAACGGGGTATCTGCTCTCAATACCTTGAGATGATCCAAAAATCTAAATAAATTAAAAATAAAATTTTTCGAAGTACTTTTTGCAAATCACGGTAATAATAATGTTTTTTTTTTTTTTTTTTTTTTTTTTTTTTGAACTGACTTATTAACGTTATCGGAATTCAAACAACTGCATTTTGAGGTTATGTTACCTGAAGCTGAAAAGTCTTGTTCAGAACAGGCCAAACCAATGACTACAGATCCTTATCCTTCCAAAACATGGCTTTCTTAATAGGCATACATTACCATATTTACTCAGAAAAGCAGTTCGTGAACAGCTCAATACCACACTTATTTTTTAAACCATTATGAGCACATAATTTAAATAACTATAATGGCTTCTTTCAGCAATTATTATTTATTTATAAAACAATTAAACATGTTCCAGCAAATTTATATAACATTTTATCCCTTAATTTAATGAAAATTAGAAGATAATAAATTAATTAAAATATTTAAAGAGGAAAATAACAAGATCTTATGTATGAAACATAATACGCAGATTGCTACGGAAACGCCACCGATTTCCAGCTTATTCCCCATTCTCTCAGGCAAGACGTTTGAGGTCCATTGTTATTAAAAGTAAATACGTTACTTGAAATATACGTATACTTTAAATATACGTCTGCTTAAATATACGTTTAGCCGATGTACCCTTATACGTATCCGGATACGTTTAAACGTATATTTTAAGGTATTTGTATTTCAAAGTAACGTATTATACGTATATACGTATAGTGTTTAAACGTATAGCTGAAATACGTATCCCATCGGGAACACTAATTTATTGTGTATTAAAAAGTTTTCTCCAACCGGAATATCAGTTTATAGAATGGTATCAGATCTCAAATAAACATTTTCAGCTGCGTAAAAGAATTTTTATTTACAAGAATAATAAAACGATGTTGATTTTAACATTAATGTTGATATTAATGCTGTTAATTAATCATGTTTGTCAGTAAAACATGTTTGTTTAACATAGAAAGTTTAACTTGAGAGTTGATAGCATTCTATAAACCGGCATTCCGGTTGGAGAAAACTTTTTTCTTTTATAATGTATTATTCATCTATCATTCTCAACACTGAATATCGGTTTATCGGATGCTATCAGTTCTCAAATAAACATTTTCAGCTGCGTAATAGAATGTTTACTTGCAAGAATAATAAAATGATATTGATTTTAACATTAATGTTAATATTAATGCTGGTAATAAATCATGTTTGTCAGTAAAACATGTTTGTTTAACATAGAAAGTTTAACTTGGGAGTTGATAGCATTCTATAAATCGATATTCATGTTGGAGAAAACTTTTTCTTTTATAATGTATTATTCAATTATCTATCATTCTCAACCCTTAATATAGGTTTATCGGATGCCATCAGTTCTCAAATAAATATTTTCAGCTGCGTAATAGAATGTTTACTTACAAGAATAATTAAATGATATTGATTTTTAACATTAATGTTAATATTAATACAGTTAATTAATTAGGATATCCAGTAAAACATGTTTGTTTAACATAGAAAGTTTAACTTGAGAGATGATACCATCCGATGAACCAAAATTCAGGGTTGAGAATGATAGATAACTGAATAATACATTATAAAAGCTACTTGGAAACATTTCCAAAACTTAGTGGCTGGAAAATTAAATTTGTTTTACCTAATATTTCTTTAATCTAAAAAAATATTTTGGTTCCTGACGATTAAAAAAAATAAAGAATGCTTTTCAGTATCGAGGGTAAATCGAGTTATTATACATCGTTTTATTGTATATCTCGGTTTCTGGGTTTTTTTATACTTTCTTAGACAAATAAACATTTGACTTTTTTACCCTGTGCTATATAATTGCTTTCAAATCTATAATAGTGTTTTGCACTCACCCTTTGGCGATAAAAGATATACTGCATATGATTATTATGTGCTATAAATTTTTAGATTGCCCCTTTATTACAAAATATCATGTCTTGAAAATGAAATAATCAACTTGTATTGTCATTATTTTAAGTGAGATAAGATTAACTAAACGATTTGAAGGGGATTTTTAATAAACCTTTCGAAATATTCATTCTGATTTTATATAAATGTAAATGGAATAAATGGAATAAATGTAACTAAAATAAAATTTTTGGAGTTACAAATTGCTTATGCTCCCGAAACTGAAACTCGACATTGGGGAATAATTTTAATTTCAATTTATTCGTTTTCCAATCAGTTAATTTCAAAATTTAAATTGAATTCATCATTACTTAAGGCTGACTGTTTGGAGAAATGTTCTGGGATTGCTTCATACTTGAAATGTAGAAATATTTTTAATTTCCTTTTCATTCGTTGCCGGAATGAACTTGTAACGGAATTTCCGTTAAATTTTAAACTGCGTCCATATGATTAAATTTCGACAAATGATAATGGTACAGAAAATTATATAAATATAAATAGTTCTTTGAAACAATGGCAAAGAATGTTTATTGTTAATATAATATTCGAATGAGTTTACGTGAAATGAACCAATAATAAATAAAAATTTTGAATCTGTGAGAATCGGTAACAATATTTTAACTTGAGGATAAAATATACGAGATAGTGAATGAGAAATGACAAATAAGATTGGAAATACGGAAACACTCTTTATAAGGAATGTACTAGTAAACTCCCGGCTTTGCTCGCGTAATAGTTGAAATACGCTAAGTGATATTTGTATGTGTAATTTTTATTAGAAGATATTATAGTTTTAGGAATAATTCAAAAATTACTAATTAAGACACAATTTTCACTAAACTTCATTACACTGCATTAGGCAGAAATGAAACTTAAATTATAAAGAGAACTAAATATAATTCTAAATAAAGGATAACTTAGAAAGTATTTTGAAGCTTTTATGCTGATTTCATTCGCTCATCTTAGTATTAATTTGAAGTTTTGAATTTTTTAGAAACCGTTCTTAGCGCGCATTTACATCTTAAAATTAACCATCATGTTTAATTCCAAGCTTCTTGTCAAACGGTATATCACCTCTCTAGTTGTAGTGGCACTAACATAAAATGCCTATGTTGAAACAGAGACTGTCACCATTAATTTGCCAACAATATTAACCTTGAAAGCCGCTGGTATTTCCTAATATTCTGTAGAAAACGGAAGTTAGATGTTTTTAAAGGTGTTCTTGTTGTTCCTACTAACCAGGTGGTAGTGTCACCGGCATAAAATATAGCCCGTATAGGATCAGGGACTATCACTCTTGATTTGCAACCAATAACTTCTGTAATCGGTTTATTATTTCCTGAGATTCCACAGAAATCGTAATTTAGGACTCTTTTAGAATGCTTTTCGCTCCTTCCCTTCGCTTCACCCCTTTTTAATTCCGAATTTATTTTCGGCTGTTTTTAGAGGGCATTTATATTTTGTAAGTAACCATCATGTCATATTTATAGTTTCTAGCCTCTTCAGTATCACAGAAATCGCATTTTAAAACGTTTTTTGGTTCTGCAACTGCCTGGTGGTAATAGCACCGACATAAAATATAGCTTATATTTGAGCAAGTTCTATCACCAACAATTTACAACCATTATTTTTGAAATCGGTTTGGTATTTCATAAGATTGTATAAAAAATCTATTAGAACGTAATTTAGAAAGTTTTTACAACGTTTTTCGCTCACTTCATCCTTTTAAATTTGGAATTCTCTTCCAAGGGTTCCTAGAAAGCATTTGCATGTTTTATGCAATTACCATGCCAAATTTCAAAATGTTAGATCCCTCAGTATCACAAAAACGCAATTTAGAAAATTTCTTGCCTCTGCAACCCCCAGGTGGTCGTGACAACAATATAAAATATAGCCAATGTTGGAGCAGGTATACTGTCACCAACAGTTTGCAACCACTCATTTTGAAATCGGTTAGATAGAAATCGTATTGCGTTAAAATTGCGTAGAAATCGCAATTTAAAACGTTTTTAGAACGTTTTTCGTGCATTTTCCCAACCTATTAAATATTTAATTCTTTAGAAACTGTTTTTAGAGAGTATTTGCATCTTAGAAGTATCATACTAAATTTCATATTAATAGCGACTGGCAGTATCACAGAAATCGCAATTTATAACTTTTTTTTTACACCTGCAACCCCCAAGTGGTAGCGACACTGACATAAAATAGGGCCTATGTTAGAGCAATGGCTGTTATCATCAATTTCCAATCATTACTTTTGAAATCGGTTTAATACTTCCTGAGATTGCGTAGAAAAAACAATTTAGTACGTTTTTAGCACGCTTTTCGAGCATTATCACGATTTTTAAATTTCGAATTTTTAAAGAAAAGTTTTTAGACATCATTTATATTCAATGGGTAACTACCATGCCAAATTTTCCTTCTCTATTGGTCCTTCAGTAACACAAAAATCGCATTTTTAGAACGGTTTTTGCTCCTGCTTCACTTTTGGGGTAGTGACACCGTCATAAAATATAGCCTATCTTAGATCAAGGGCTATCATCATCAATTTCTGACCATTATTTTTGAAATAGGCTTGAAATTTCCTGATATTGCGTAGAAAGTTCAGTTTAGAACGTTTTTTATCACGCTTTTCGCACATTTTCACCCCTTTTAAATTTTGATTTTTTAGGAAATGTTTTTAGAGATTATTTATATGTTATAAGTTACTACTATGCCGAATTTCATGTTTCTAGGTCCTTCAGTATCATAAAAAGCGCAATTTAGAACGATTTTTGCTCCTGCAACCCAAGGTGGTACTGACACCGATATAAAATACAGCCTATGTTAGAGCACGAGCTGTCACCATCAATTTTCAACCAGTACTTTTAAAATCGGGTGATACTTCTTGAGATTGCGTAGAAATCGCCATTTAGAACATTTTTTAGAACGCTTTTCGCGGATTATCACCCTTTTTAAATTTCGAATTAAAAAAAAAAATTCTTAGAGATCATTTATATGTAATAGGAAACTACCATGCCAAATTTCATGTCTCTATAGGTCCTTCAGAATACAAAAATCAAATTTTTAGAAAGTTTTTTGCTCCTGCAACCCGAAAGTGGTAGTGACACCGATATAAATTCAGCCTATGTTATAGCAAGGGCTACCATCATCAATTTCCACCATTACTTTTGAAATCGGCTTGATATTGCCTGAGATTAGGTAGAAAGTTCAATTTTGAACGTTTATTAGAACGCTTATTTTTGCGCATTTTCACCCCTTTTAAATTTTGATTTTTTTTTAGGTAACGTTTTTAGAGATACTTTATGTGTTATGAGTTATTACTATGCCAAATTTCATGTTTCTAGGCCCTTCACTATCATAAAAGCGCAATTTAGAACGTATTTTTGCTTCTGCAACCATAAGGTGGTAGTGACACCGATATAAAAAAAAACAGCCTAAGTTAGAGCACGGGCTGTCACCACCAAATTCCAGTCATTACTTTTGAAATCGGTTTGATACTTCATACGATTGCATAGAAATCGTCTTTTAGAACATTTTTTAGAATGCTTTTCGCGCATTATCATCCTTTTTAAATTTCGATTTTTATAGAAGGTGTTTTTAGAGATCATTTATATGTTATAATTTACTACCACGCCAAATTTCACGTTTCTATGCCTTCAGTATCATAAAAATCGAAGTTTAGAACGTTTTTTGCTCCTACAACTCCAAGGTGGTAGCGACACAGATATGAAATACAGCCTATGTTATAGCACGAGCTTTCACCATCAGTTTCTAACCATTACTTTTGAAATCGGTTTGATCTTCCTGAGATTGCTTAGAGATCGCCATTTAGAACGTTTTTTTAGAATGCTTTTCGCACATTATCACCATTTTTAAATTTCGATTAAAAAAAAAATGTACTTAGATATCATTTATATATAATAGGTAACTGCCATGCCAAATTGATTGTCTCTATAGTTCCTTCAGTAACACAAAAATCGCATTTTTAGAACGTTTTTTACTCCTGCACCCCCTTTTCGGAAGTGGTACCGACATAAAATATAGCCTATGTTGGAGCAAGGGCTGTCGCCATTATTTTGACGTCATTTTTTTTTATATCAATTTGGTACTTCCTGAGATTGCATAGAAATCCATTTAGAACGTTTTTTAGAACGCTTTTCGTGCATTTTCACCTCTTTTCAATTTTGAATGTTTTAAGAAATGTTCTTAGAGATCATTTATTTCTTATAAGTAACTACCATGCGAAATTTCATGTTTCTAGGCTCTACAATAACACAAAAATCGCATTTTTAGATATCTTTTTGCTCTTGCACCCCCTTTGAGTTAGTGGCACAGACGTAAGATATAGCCTATGTTCGAACAAGGACGAACACAGTCGTTTTGATACCATTACTTTTGAAATCGGTTCAGTAGTTCCAGAGAATACCTCCTAGAAACAAACAAATTTTACTGCTTTATAATATTAGTCTAGATGAGAAAAAATGCGAATAACCTGAAATGTTGATAAAATACCCCTTTTTATCGCGCATAAAGTATTTTTAACATAGAGTACTATAGAATTGGGAGGATAATAGAGAGTTGAATCACAATTAAGGCCTCTCAGTACTGGACAGTATTTTTTTTTATAAAACAATCTACCATATAATATAAATTTACAAATGGCAATTTTGTTCCGGCTTTTTATAACTTTTGTTCTACTGTAAGGAATTTGATGGGACTTGCACTGATAGGTTGATTATTTTACAGGAAATGTGTTAAATTCTTGTATGTCTTTCTACGTTGCTTAATTATATAATGATGGAGAAAGTTCTGTAGTAAGGTGATCCCAATTATGAAATATATTATAATTCTATCAATATTTTACTCTATTTTATATTATAACTATTTCAATATTTAAGTAAAAAACACGTATAAACTACATGCCTTTCCGACGTCATTCGATCCATAATTCGAAATAAAATGGTGTAACTTTGTTTTAACATTTGAAAAATTCAAATTGGTATATGTTTTTGATATGCACAGTAGGGTGGAGCGAAAAAAATGAATTTTTTTAAATCAAAAACGGGTAGGTGCCAAAAGTTGCCTTTATACAAGTACACCATCTGCGTGCAATATTACCGCTGAAAAAAAATAGCTCGAGTCTGCGCTTTTGGTCCAAAAGTCAAAATTTTGGGTAAAATTTGACATTTTTTCTAAAAAATTCCTATTGAGCTGGCTATTATTTAAAAGTGTTATTTAAACCTTTATTATTAATGACTTAACATATCTAAACGATAAAACGATATCTTTGTTCTGTATAACGGGAGCAAAACTGACAACTTTTGGTAAAAAAAGGCGTTTCCACTCTGTTGTGTCATACAACTAATTGTTGTTTGGAATACGTAGATGCTTTGAAATCTACCCAGGAGGTATCACATGGAGGTGGCTGCATTTCATAACACAACAGTGCATAGCTATACCACCTTTCCATCTGAGCACAATGTTTTATTTATATATTGAATTGTGATTTTTTATGAAAAACTGGCATAAGTTTTCTATGTATCAACCTAGTCCATCTCTTCTCTATATCCACAGACATTGGGAGGTGTGACACTCCTTCACGTATATTACTACTGCTTGTGTATGATAAGGTAATCAGAATAATGCAGTGTAATTAATGGAATCTATTCAGCCCTCTAGTATATTCACCCAAATTGCATCCAGTTACTGCATAGTGATTGGGAGTTCTGTTCCGACAACATTTTACAACATTAAGGTATTTCATCTTTGAGTATGCCATCATTTACTCTACCTCTTGCATTTTTTATATGCTGATAAGCTTGTTGTTTAATGTGCTGGCGATCGTCATCAAAATTGCAATAAGAATTTGCTCTCGATGTGAAAATCTACCATTGTCCTAAATAAATCTTTTTAGTATTTGTTTTTTGCCGTTTTCTGTGATGTTTAGTAGCTGAGTAATTTCCCATAAGTTTTTAGATCAGTTTTTAGCTCACAGGCTATCAAAGCCTGAGAGCTAATGTGCCCGCCCGTTCTGTATGTATGTATGTACGTATGTATGTATGTATGTACGTAACGCGATAACTCTTGATAGAAACATCCGATTTGCTTCGATTTTTTTTTCTAGGTTCATTCTGATAAGGTGCTTCCCTGATTAGTTTTTGGGGTTCACTGGTTAAGGATAAAGGGGAAAAGGGGGGCTAGTCCACCTCCTTAATGCAGATAAATGGGTTTTCCATGCAGAAGGATTCGATTTGCTCCGAATTTGGTATACCGGTTTATTATGTTAAGGAACTTCCCTGATTAGTTTTGGGGGTTTATTGGTTAAGGATAAAGGGGGAAAAGGGAGTTTAGCCCGCCCCTCTTAAATTAGATAAATGGTTTTTTCATGCAGAATGATTCGATTTGCTCCGAAGTTGGTACACCGGTTTATTATGTTAAGGAACTTCCCTGATTAGTTTTGGGGGTTCATTGGTTAAGGATAAAGGGGGAAGGGGGGCTAGTCCACCTCCTTAATTTATATAAACGGGTTTTTCATGCAGAATTATTCGCTTTGCTCCAAATTTGGTATACCGGTTTATTATGTTAAGGAGCTTCCCTGATTCGTTTTGGGGATTCATTGGTTAAGGATAAAGGAGGGGCTAGTCCACCCCTTAATTTAGATAAATGGTTTTTTTTGCAGGATTATTCGATTTGCTCCGAATTTGGTATACCGGTTTATTATGATAAGGAGCTTCCCTGATTCGTTTTGGGGATTCATTGGTTAAGGATAAAGGAGGGGCTAGTCCACCCCCTTAATTTAGATAAATGGTTTTTTTTGTAGGATTATTTGATTTGCTCCGAATTTGGTATACCGGTTTATTATGATAAGGAGCTTCCCTGATTAGATTTGGAGGTTCACTAGTTAAGCATAAAGGGGGAAACGGGCGCTAATTTCCCTTCTTATTTTTTTGAGGGCATTATTCTTTAATATAAGAGTATGATATACAATTAGCGTGAATAGCCTGTGAGCTCAATGCCATCAGTTTAGCTGGGCACTTTTCTTTTTTATTTAGATGTGGATTATATTTGGTGTAAACCGTCATGCGGCATAAACGTGGATTACATACTTTGTGAGTGAACCAGACTCTGATGATCAATCAGTGCTTATATGAAGGTGAATAATTTTATGTGCCTTTGTGAGCCATCTTGCGTAGGACAAGTTTCTTGTGTTACTCTTCGCTAGTTCTTATGATCAATATCTTGATGAAATAGCTTTGCAAATGTCTAGCAGGTATTTCTGGTATGTGCTGAGTACCCTTTTCTCGAATTCAGGAAATAATGTTTGAAAATTACTGTCTATGGCCTCAAAAATTGAAATAAGTAGGGAATAAGCACGTGGACAAAGATTTTTCTATTGGTCCGGCGAATTCCGGTGTGTTAGAATCTAATTTTTGCCAACGATCTTCTCTAATAAATGATGCAGAGGAAATTCACTGGACTTAGAGGTGGCATATGATCAATTATAATGGTTCATTTTAAACATGTCCCTCGCAGAATGGATGACGACGACTAACAAATTTATCCACCTTCGATGGGCACTCACTGCCCATCAGAGTCTCTACGTTCACTCAAAGAGTACTATGTTATCCAAGTTTGGCCCCAGGATAGTTTATAATAAAATGTAATCCACAGCTAAAGAAGGGATCTAAAAATTCATGGGAAATTACTCGGCTACTAAACAACACACAAAACGGAATCAAACAAAGACTAACAAAAGGTTATTTAGGAATTTGGTCGCTTTGCATACGCGGAGGAAATTCTTATTTCAATGCTCTCTGACGATTGCCATCATATTAAACAGCTAGCTGCTCAGCACATAATAGTTGAAAAATGAGTGTAAATGATGGCATACGCAAATCTGAAATATCGACAATCAACTTTGAAGCGGATAATTATATAAATCTAATTCATTGGAAAAGTGTTGTGGTAACAGAACCTCTAATCAATATGCATTTATCGGGTGCAATCTTGGTGAAGATAATAAACGGCTGAATAGATTACATTAATATCATCCGCACTGCATTACACTGTTTGTCTTCTCTTACACAAACAGTAGAAAAATACGTAAAGGAGATCACAGCAGCAGCATCCAAAGTCTGTGGATCCAAAGAAGAGATGTACTAGCTTGATACATACAACACTCATTCCAGTCTTTGATTAAAAAAATCACAATTCAATGTAAAAATAAAACATTGAGATCAGATGGTAGGTTGGTAGAGCTATGCACTGTTGCGAGATAAAATGCAGTCACCTCCACGTGGTACCTCCTGGGTAGTTTTGAAAGCAACTAGGTAAGAGCAGTATTCTAAACAACAATTAGTTGTATGACATAACAGAGTGGCAACGCCTTTTTTTTACCAAAAATTGTCAGTTTTGTTCCAGTTATACAGAAAAAAGATATCGTTTTATCGTTTAAATATGTTAAGTCATTTATAATAAAGGTTTAATTAACACTTTTAACTAATAACCATCTCTATAGAATATTTTTTAATTTTTTGAAAAAATGTGAAATTTTACCCAAAATTTCGGCATTTGGACCAAAAGCGCAGACTCAAGCCTTTTTTTTTCAGCGGTAATATTGCACGCGGATGATGTACTAGTATAAAGGCAACTTTTGGCACCTACCCGTTTTTGATTTTAAAAAATTAATTTTTTTCGCTCCACCCTAATGCACAGTATCCCTCGTGCTAAAATAAAGAGCATAAAGTTTTATAACATGCATGAAAACAAGTATTAATTTCAAAGGAATGAAAACAGGCATTATTCTCATTTTCTAAATGCAGTTTTCTTAATATATATGTATAAATAGTATAAAATAGATGTTTTTTTTTTTTTCAATTGAGATCTAATTCATTGTTGTAATCTCAACTGCCTTCCAAACTTTATTATTATAATTATTATTAATTAAGGAACAAGCAAAATAGTAATATTAAAACCCCACATCTTCGAAATTTGAGATTTCTCATTTACTTTCTGTCAATTATAATTCTAAATCATATATAACTCTCAATTTTTTTGTGTTTATGTACTTCCCGAAGACCTTCGTATTATATAATCGTTTCTCCGTAACTGACGACTCAAATTGAAGATTTAAAAGTATTAGTTTTTTTATCATATAATTTTCTAAAAATCGGTCCCAAAAAGATAATTTAGACTACACATGTTTCCTACTTCTAATTATCTAAATATATTTCCTAATTTACAATTCCATTACAGAAACATTTCTAGAGAGAAAAATAAATTTTGTTAATGTAAAAGCAATGAGACTTCTTAATTTTAAAACTTATTTACAAACTGAATGTAATTAAAGAAATATGTTTGATCTAAAAGAAAAATTAATTAATTGAGGTTTATTTTAGTTTAAATTTGATAGTTAAATATTAGTTATATCTTTGTGCATAAAAATTAAATATGTGATTAATATATAGCTTATTTATATGGAAGTATAGCTGTAGCAAATGCAATACATATTAACTTGATTTTCAAAGCTAAGAAATGATATTTATTTTCATTTGCAAGTTTTCATTTGCAAGTTTTCATTTGCAACTTTAAGAAGGGATATTAAAAGGATTTATTTTCATTGACGATTAATAAAAGCTAAAATTACAGAGTCATGAAATAAGATATGTAATATTCAAAAACATTTAAGGAAATAATTGCTTGGTAACAAAATAGCTTTAATTACTTTCTACATGCTATGTCTCAAAATTAATATCTCAATTAGATTTAATAATGTACATTTATTCATTATGTTTTATTTTCTTAAATTAAATGTAGTTTAGTTAATTTATAGGTAGTTAAAAATCCGTTGTTGGGAAAATACTTCTTACTATTTATGAGAAAGAAAGCTGTAGAAATTATTTTTAACTCATATATAACCAATATATCCAGATAATATTTTTATAGTCAACAATTGTTTATTAAATGCATGAATACTGTACATTTTAAAGCTAATGTAATATTCAATCCTTTTTTTTTTCTACAAAGACTTTTATTTAATGCATAAATATTTTAAAAACAGTTTCACTGTAAAAAAACCACTGTAAATTTGCCAGCACAACTCGATCACAGTTGAATGTACTGTATCTTTCTTTGGTTTCCTGACTATTTAAACATGAAAAATACAGTAGTTGTGTAAAATTAACAGTACAATGTACTGGCAATTTTGAACGCATTTGGACCACAGCACAAACTACTGGCGTCCAAATTGCCAGTACATTGTGCTGTTAATTTTACGCAACTACTGTATTTTCCATGTTTAAATAGTCAGTCAGGAAACCAAAGAAAGATACAGTACATTTAACTGTGATTGAGTTTGTGCGGGAGATGAACAGTACTTTGTACTGTAAAAATGTCGTTTTTTTTTTTTTTTTACAGTGTTCTAAGTGATAACTTTTTAGAAAGCATTTTTTTTTTGATAAATTAAACTGTCTATAAAATAAGTGTCTAGTAAATAATAAAATAATCTTAAATTGTTTAAACAACTTTCAATTTCAAGGTACACTTCTTTCGGTAAATTTTTTTGAAATTTTACGGTATTATTTAAAAAATGTTTTAAGAAGCAAAAATGCCTAATGACACTTCAACACAATTTGTAAATTATTACTTCGAATTCTACGTATCTCATAAGCTTGTCGACTTAATATAATATCAGTATGGTTTTGTTTTTTTTTTGCTGTTGCTAAGACCACTCTCTCACAAATATTTTTTTCAATTTACGGAAATGCTCTTGACAACACTGCCACCGGTGTGAGTCCGACAATTGAAAAAATTTCTGTTTTAGGACAGAAAATTTCCGTAATCTGAAAAAATGAGTTATAAAAAAAAATATATACTTCTCTCCTTCTTCCGTGGATATACATGCTTTTGGAAATATGACCGCGCGTTATCAAGCATCTTAACCACTCGAGCACTTTATAAGGGACGAATTTAAAATGAAGATACGGGTTTTCTTCAAATAATGGATTGGTAAGGCATGCTAAATATCTTGTTCAGAAAGCTCGGAAATTTTAACTTGACCCTAGCCGAAACGCTATTTTCGCATTCCAGTGGGATGCTTTTTACCCGACTGAAAAGAAGGGTTATGTGTTTCACGCGTATCTCTGTATGTGGATTTTTTTATACCCTCAAAACATCCCAACGGCTGGTTGGATTTTAATGAATGAGGTCTCTATCGATTCGTCTTAATTGTCCAATGGTTATAGGCTAGGTTTTATTTTTATAAATTCAAAATGGCTTTCGGAAAATACAAAATGGTCGTAGAGACGAAAAGAAAATTACGCACCCTATTGAGTGGCATATCATTGGATATGTCTTTCAAAATTAAGGCGATGTTTCATTGCCTAATTTGCAGTTAGAAGCTCCGTTAAAATATTATACAACCTGGAAGTTGTGCATGTATTGTGGATCTCTAGCTTTACTGCAACTCTAACTATCATTGACATCTATAGACCTCATCAAAACAGTGTTTATAGGTAAGTACTAACAATTAAACACAACTTAAAACTCATCTATACAAGTAAATAAAAAAAATAGGTAAGTAATATAAACAAGTAATAAAAAAATTAAGTCAATTCCTATTTAGGTCAATAAGGGAAATTTTTTTCTCCCATTCTTCTTTCCTGTTGAGTGGCGCTGACATGCCCTGATCAAGAAGAGGGCTCTCTCGATTATTGAAAATTAAATAATTTAGTTAATGAATTAATATTTAAAAAAAAAACTGGATTAACATCAAGTGTCATCCATTACAAGTTTAAAAAACTTTATTTGAGCTTGATTGGATGAATAATAAGTATTTTATTAACGATTGAAAATTTGAACAAGATATATATAGCAAGAGTGTGAGCTAATAGTAGGAATTGAAAAAAAAAGTAGTTTCACATTGATGAGAAATAATTAATTTGTTCGCTTTTTTCTCAGTCGGGTTTTTGATTTTTTTAATTTAATAGTTTTTATAAATTCAGATTGCTTGATTCCCAACCACTTTTTTAAAAGCGATTAATTCGGCTTATTCTCATATTATTTAATCTGTAAAATCTGTATCTGTCTTAAATAAAGTTACTATTTCTATTTCAAAAAAGTGATGGAAATCAAACATTCTCTTAATTTAAAAAAAGTAACCCACTGAAAAAGTCGCCCGTGGCTGGAAAGGTTAAATGCAGGACATTTTTTCTTTATGAAATAATGTTGGTGTTTTAACACTAATAGAATAATAGACGATAAAATTTATTATATATTTGGCACATTTTTAATAAGACATAATTCGATTGTTAGATACAAAATACGAATATTATATTATGAACTAAATTTGAGAAGAAATGTTTGCTTTTTTGAATAAAATATTTTTTTTAGCTTGATTGAACTACTATATCTATTTTTAAATGTGTCTGTTTAGAAAATGTTTTGCATGCGAATATTTTTTTAATATTCTAAAAAATAAATTGAGAATAATTTTAACTGAATGAGGAATTGCCATTTTATTAAATTCAAAGTCATTATTTTGTTTGTTTGTTTTTAAATAAATTAGAAATTTTTATTTATTGAATTTTCGGCTTTTCCTTTTAAAAATATATTCGAACTTTAATATTAATACAGTAAATACGTTTGTGTGTAAGGAATAAGCGGAACTTTTTCCTCTTTTTCAGAGTTCCTGAAGAATTAACGGGAAAAGCATGTTTTCTAGGAGTATGAAAATTATTTGATAAAAATCGACGAATAATTTAGTGTATAAACAATATTTTCTCACTATGAGGAATACGACTGGATTCGTAAAAAAGCTTTGGTGGCTTAGAGTAATTTTATGACCGCAAAGGGTTAATACACAATAGAATGTACTCAGAAACCTTTTTAACACTGTCCAACAAAGTTGAAAATTGTTTATGCATTCGTTTTGTCCTCCCGTCTGTACGTCAGTCCATCTGTCCGTCAGTGCACGCTCTAACTCCCGTAAATATACTCGGATTTTCATGCAATTGATAAAGCTTATTTAGTGTCACTAAGGCATGTTTGGCATTGTATATGAAGTATGTGAGATTAATAGTTCATTTACAGGGGCACTCAAAAGTATTTCATTATGTTATAGTCAATGGGGAAAAATCGTTTGCAGTGTATTTTAATGACATTACGCTATTTCAAATGTATTAAAATCGGTGAATTTCACTACAAGATGTTTACTATACAATAGGGCAATGCAATATATACAGGCCTGATCAAAGAATTCGTATAATTTCCAGATTGTAGATAGGAACAGGTGAAATTGGGTTTTCATGTGTACTATGCGTTTCCATATGTTTGAATTAGACATAAAGTTTTAACTTATTATACGGTGCAGCTTTGTATCATTATTCTGAATATGATGGAAAGTGTTTCATAAACTATGCTTGACGTATGATTTTTTTCTTTCTTGTTTAAAGTTTGTGGCAGGAAAAACAAACTTTGATTTTATAAATGTTTCTTTGAATCTCGAAAATATATTGGTTTCTGAGAATTCGAAAGATAACGAACGAGGTTTGGAATCGCCAGTAACTCAGAAAAAGTTATCGCACGTTTTTGTTCGTGGTTACATTGTATTTTAAAAGATTTAGAAACATTTGTCTTTTTTACTTTCTTCTATCTCTACAAGAAGAAAGTATTGGATTCGTGAAAAATTTCGACTTCTGGTTTTCGATGGATTTATACGTTTTAGAAGGTCCTGAACACGATTTGATGGTTTTTATAAAATGTCTGTCTGTCAGTCTGTCTGTCACTCTGTCACTCTATCTGTCAGACTGTGAGTCTGTATGTAAAGTAAACTTTGTGGGCGCTCTATCTTAAGAATCAATGCACGGAATTTCACAAAACATTAGGTTCAGTTAGACCTTAATATAAACTAGGGCTGATTACTTTGTTGGTGTAAATCGCACATCAGGTGGCGCTGCTACGCTGAATTTTTCACGATTTCCGCAATAGCTATAGCTCAAGAACTAATGCACTGGTTTTCATAAAACTTCAGATTTAATTAGTCCATGATATAATTTGACGCTCATTAGTTTTTGTTGAAAATCGCCTAACAGGCGGCGCTGCTATATTGCAGTATTCACGATTATCGCAATAGCTCTATCTCAAGAACAAATGTATGAATTTTAATCGAACATCAGATTCAGTTAGTCCCTGATATAAATTAATGCTGTTTAATTTGTGGTGTAAATCACAGGTGGCGCTGCTAAGCTTCATTTTTTAAGATTTCCGAAGTAGCTGTGTCTCAAGAACTAATGCATGAATTTTCATCAAACTTCAGATTCAATTTATCCCTGATATAAATTGGTCCTAATTAGTCTTTGGTGTAAATCATCAAACAGGTGGCGCTGCTATGTAGATTTTTTTTACAATTTCCGAAATAGCTCTATCTCAAAAACTAATGCACGGATTTTCATCAAACTTCAGATTCAGTTAGAATTTGACATAAGTTGTTGTTAAATAGATTTTGGTGCAAATCATATAACCGGTGGTGCTGATATTCTGCATTTTTCAAGAAGTATTAACATGTATGAGATAGAAAAATGTTTTGGGATTGCCACAACGATTAGTTTTAAATGTAGTCATCATTTGTTCATAATGGATTTTGTCAAGTTTATGCTTAGAAAAATAAATTAGAGCATTCAAATTTAAACAATGTTTATTTACACAGCTGAAATATTAGATTTAATTAGAAATTATTCTATTTATATTTAAAACCATTTAACTTATTATCCAAATTTTAATATCATTGATTATACTTCATAAATATTCAATATCATAATGTTCGTTTTAACTTCACACAAACAATATTTTCAAGGTTTTGTTTAATATATCGAATATTTGCTAATTAACGGAAACAAAATTTGTATTCATGAATACCTATTAAATATAAAGTGTCTCTGATTTCATTACATTGAGAGAACTATCTTTAATTAAGATGAGAGCATTATTGTAATTAGAAAATATTTTAAATACGGAAGGACTGGGTTGTGTAATAGTTCAATGCGTTTTGCATGTATTTGATAGTTTCTCATTTATTTTATGATTAATTTATATCTTTAAAATGATGTGTTAAGTTCGAAAGTCGAGTTGTCATTTCTGTGTCACATCGTAAAAATTAATCTGAAAATCACGGAAAAAACGCATGATTGAAAGCACACACACATACGGCGAAGTGACGCCATCTATGATTGAAATTTACAACATTTTCTTTCATTCGCTTGAAGGAAACGTTTCATCTTGAAAAGCATTTTAGTCCAAGTCGCACTCCTGTACGACAATTACCTGATTTTATATTGAATTTTAAAATGTGCTCAGGAATTTTCGCACAACCTGTATATTAGTTTTTTCATCTCTTAGTATAATAATTAGGCGATGAACACGAAACTGGTTAAACATAATTTCAAATGCGATGTTTGGGTGAAGTTTAAGGGGGTCCGGGACACATTTTCAAAAAAAAAATTATTTATTGAGTTAAAATTTTAAAATTTTTTGTAATGGTTAACCATATCATTTGTAAACAAAATCGCATGATAAAACTTCTAATATTTTTTTTTTAATTTTAAATTTAAATTTTGTTAAAAACGTGGGTTAGTTTAAAATCGTTATAACTCGAGATATTATTTATAGAATTTCAATTTTTTTTCATTTAAATGAACAAAAATATATAAGTTTCAATTTAAATTCAGCATTTTAAAAATATTAATAAAAAAAAATAAAAATATTTAAAGTAAAAATTAGAAAAAAATGATGTAACTTTTTAAAAAAAATCATATTTTCAAAAGTAATTATTTTTTTTATTTGCTGAATCTAAATTAAAGTAAAGCTATTGGAAAAGACATGTTCGAAGTTTGAACCATTTATCTGCAACGGTTCTTGATTTATAACAATTTAAATATGAGTAATGGTGAAAAAAACCATTATGAAGAAAAACGCAATTTCACAAGAAGTCGTTTCCTTGACAACCATAGCTTGAAAGGTGGATTTCGAAAACAAACCAAAACGAAAAAAAAATATTTCCTGTTCTAATTAAGATAGAAACATGATTTAAACTTCATTTAAAGTAGAAAACGGCAGAGAAATTTTTAATCCAATAAATTTTTTTTGAAAATTTGAAGATTTTTCCAGGACCCCCTTAAAGAACTTTATGGCGGAAATTATGCCTTACCACGTTCATTGCTGGCACCGATCTTCATGTTTTCCGCTATGAGACGGCTCTTGAATTCATATTTCGCTCCATATAGCTTCGCTGTACTGTGGCTTATTCAGGAACTGTACGTAATGACCAGCCACTCTCATATTTATTGAATTAAATTCGAATACAACACGCAGAATTGATTGTGAATGTCTGAAGGTTCGTAAGGAGTAAGCAAATTACTTGGGGACATGATTTTTTTTACTACATATGTACGAAATTAATATAAAATGTCTTACAATCTAAAGAAATATGGACAACATGATATAAGTGCATTTCTGTAAGGTAAAAGTCACGTCCTTAGTCAGTGATATTTTTTTAATTGAAAAAGAGAATTCTTATTTCACGTCTTAAATGTATTAAGTTTATAATAATGAATTGTTTTTACTACTGAATTTTCGAATATTTAAGTGTGGCCCAACTGTTGTGCACGCCGTCTATAACATAGACGAGTGTGACCCACCTGTACTACACACCTTCTGTGAAACAGTTGATTGTGACCCACCGGTGATGCACGTCGCTTCATAGAACAGTCAAGCGTGACTCACCGGTGATGCACGCCGCGTGATGGGACAGTCGAGCAAGAGCCACCGGTGATGCTATATAAAACTACCTGAACACATATAAAACTACCTGAAATTCAATATGTTTAGAAACGATTTAAAATAAATTTAGTAATAGGCGTTCTACATTTTAAACCTCCTTAACTTATAAACCAATTGACCGAATGACTTTCCATTTGGTACCCTACGGTAATTGTTTCCGAAAAACCCAAATATGGTACAAAAAATTAACTTTTGCTATTTATTTTATTTTAGAACATGATAAAATTTCAGAATCAAGTCCTGAGCTTATTTTTTTCTATAATTTACTTTAACACAAATTAAAACAAAATTTAATTCGAATCGAATGTCTAATCGAATTCGTTTCTTCTGCTACAATTATGCGATTAAAATCACTAAGGTTTTTGCCCCTTTTCCGCTGATTATACTCAAAAATTACGAAAATTTTAGATGAAATAAAGACAGAGAAATTATCTTTTAAATATTTTAATTAGTAGGCGTATACGTTTTCTGTTCTAAAAAGCAGTGCGTATGCAAAATATGTGAAACACCTACTATATTTAAATGCGACACTTAATTCATTTATTACATAATTATTTGCCTGTTTACAGTATTTTACTTTATTAAAAATTATACATAATAACTATATCTTTAAAAGAATTTCATATCTTCATTATTAAATTTGTTTTAATCATAATGTTGTGTATTTGGGGGAAAAAATAATACTAGGTTTTCAGGATTAAACGATCGATTTTTTAAAATAAAAATAACTGTTTACAATGAAAAAATTGGTATTAATGTAGATTAAAAAATTGAATGTAAACATTTTCTTTATTTTATATATTAACTGACAGCTTCAATCTGCTTTCAGTAACGTTTTCCTGAAACAATCGATTAATTTCTCAATTAAAATGTAATGTGATCAGAGACAATACATTTAATAATGTTTTGCTTTTATCCCTCTTCAATGTTTTCAAAAAATATTAATCGTTAAACTACCTCAATTATTGAGAAAAGTTAAAAGACAAAAGAGATGTTTTAATTACTTTTGATTCAACGAGCTGTTATCCTTTGTAATAAATAATCAGATTTATTAGAACTTGCTTATGTTTGCTGGTGACAAAAGAATATAAAATGTAACCGCATGCACTTCAGATACGCTAATTTTGCAAATTGTATAGATAAAATGTTAGTTAAATTTTAAGAAGAACATTTTTAAATTGAAACTAACATAATAAGAAATGTAAAGGAATACTAAAATGAACTACAAAGTTGAAGTTAATTTACTTAAAAAGATTTAAGGAATGCTATAGTTAAATAAATTAAAATTATTATACATTATTATAGAAAAATGACATTTTCATTTGATAAAAAATTACTTTTGTAATACTTCACAGTCGTTATGTATATTAAAAAATATAATTTAATAGATTACAACGACCATTTGGAATTTTTTTTTGTTGACTTAATATTTACTTAGTTTTAATTTTGGGGCATTTTGACAAGAGATGCCGAGAAAGATAAGAGGTTAAAAATCAAGAGCAGTTCCACCGAATTATCCACAGATCGCGACAAATCACCTTCGTAACAAAATTGTCCGAAAAATCTAAATTCCGTCCACCAAATTCCGTCACACCCTCTTCAACAACTGATCGCAAAGATCAAACTTCAGACGACTAAAACCTTCATTGATAAACTCTTCAAGTCCCGTTTCGAGAAGAAAAACAGTTTACAAATCGAAAGCAGTTCCACCGAATCATCCAGAGATTGCGACAAAACCTACGTTAATCTCAATTTTTCCCGGTTAGAATCGAACGATTGTAAAACGCCGTAGCTAGTGGATTGGAGCCCCTCGGGACATAACATTTTACTATCAATCGATTAAACATCAGATTGTTTCCTTTTTTGCATTCGTCTTTTATTCTGTAATCTATTTTCATAGGCTACATAATCAGTGGAAGACCTCGATTTTCATGGCCTACATAATGAGTTGAAGACCTCGATTTTTGCTTTGCAAGACGATTTTCCTTTCGGCGTAGCTCTTTGGCTTTGGATTTTTCCATATCTGATAATTTGCATCTACCCATTTTGTAACTTTTTCAATTTTTAACGATTTTATGCCTTTCGATTACCTATTCAAACAATTTTTAACTATTTTATGCCTTTCTATTACCTATTCAAATAAAAATTCTTCTAAAAGTAAAGAACATCGTTGAATTTCGTTAAAAAAATAAAATGCGAGCATCATTTGCCTCCATCCTCGACCGAAAACAACAATCATTACAAAATGGTTAATAAAATTCAGTCTAGTTAACCAATTTCGAAAAATGTGAAAATTCTTCTTCCTTAAATAGTATTTTTTTTTACTTTTTGCGGGAAAATAATAATATTTTAAGCAAAATAAACAAACAGACATTTTCTTTTTAATGCTTTACCTAAGGGATAAATAAACAGAATTTTTTGGGCTCCATATTTAAATAGTAAAAATCCCTGCCGGCACGGCCTACAGGCAGAGGTAGATTTCGAAGTCAAATATACTAATTTCACAAACAAAAACTAAATCATGATTAGAGATAAATCCACTTTAACAATTTTATCTGGCCGCTTTTGACGAGTTTTTATTTCATTTTTATATAATAGCTGGTTTTATCAGAATCATGTTAAGGCAATATTAAAAAAAATACTTTTCCATGCTCAACAACTCGAAAGTTTCTGGCATAATTCCAGACTCATTTTTAATAAAAAAAAATATATAGATGAAACTTGCTGACGTTTATAGAGATTTATAAGCGACCTGTGTTTTTATTTTTTGTTCAATTTATTAAAACCTAATATATAAAAAAAAATATTTTCTCAGAAGGATACTATTTTTCGTTGCTAACACAATCGCTTCGGGAAATTCCGTTCAAAAGGCCCACTTTGACATCATTTTTTGAAATATATTCTGCCTCTATCCAAAAATCGATCATTACGGTACATTATATAGTTTCTGAATAAGCGAATCTACCAATTAAATGCGTTTGAAAGCAGAAATGAATTTAAAAATGAGTCAGAAAATAAGCAGTTTGGATTTAAGTGCATCCTTAATACTATGATTTTCCCAACACAATCCGCTTCGGTAAATTCGGTTCAAAATGCCCTTTTTAACAATATTTTTAAAAATACATTCTGCCTCTATCAAAAAGTCGACCATTACGGTACATTATATAAATTCTGAGTAAGAAAACGTACCAATTGGATGCCTTTGAGAACAAAAATGAATTGTAAAATGAGTCAGAAAATAAGCAATGTGGATTTGAATGCACCCTTACTAAGATGATTTTTCTCTTCAACCGCTATGTATTTTTAATTTGTTTTTGCTGTAAGAATTGGTCCTAGCCAAAACTTGTCTATATAGATGTTGTAGACAATCTTAAGAAGATATATGATAAATTCACGGGGACTTTATATCTTTTGAATTTACGGAGTTATATATTTTTTTCTTCTTCAACCCCCCTTTTTTGTTTTCGTTTTTAATTTTTTTTTCGGTACGAATTGATCCTATCAAAAACTTGTGAATATAAAAGTTGTAGATAATGTTAAGGAGATTTATAATAAAATTAATTGGAAATTTATTGTTTATAATTTATTATAAATAAATTTAATAATTTTATATAATTTTATAATTTATTATAAAATTAATTGGAATATTATAAAATTAATTGGAATTTGTTAATAATTTTATAATTTATTATAAAATTAATTGGAAATTTAATTTTCATATATTATTTGTGCATTTTAACCGTTGGTTTTTCTGCTTTTTAATATTGTTGCACAAAGGCTTTATTTGCTATTTTTATAAAATTAATTGGATTTGATATATTGAGAATTGATGAAGTTATGAATTTTTTTCTCCCCAAAACCCTATTTTTGCGCCCCTTGGGTCCATTTTTAACTTTATCAAAAATCTGTGATACATAAATTTTTGACCCTATTTTTAGAAGTAATAAAAACTTTAAACTGATTTAATATGTACAAAAATTAAGAAGTTATGGGGGGTTTTCTGTTTTCACAAAACCCCTTCCTATTTCTATCCCCTTGTCCGATTTTGCCCATTAACGAACTTGACCGAGATTTTATGCCCCTTGATTTTATGTATCAGTTTGGAAGAGATTGGTGCAGAACTACGAAAGTTATCGTGTCCAGAAGAAAGTGATATATATATATATATATATAGATAGATAGATAGATAGATAGATAAAGTTTTTTACTGAGGGTGGTTTTGGGTTCTAGGGTTCATGATCGGTGTAGATCTGCAAAATATTTTCAGAAATTCCAACTTAGGAACGATCCCAATAGGTAGTATTTCATACGAAATCTACCTAAAACGGAACCATTATAGATTGCTCCTGTGTCTGTCTGTCCGTCTGTCACAGGTATTTTAATCGTAAATTTTGGAACATGGGAAGTTCAAATTGGCTGAAGTAATATAGGCTATTGTACCACATATTTATAGATTATTTACCATTCACAAATATATTTAGGAAAAACGTAGGGGGGCTAATTAAGTCACTTGCAAATAAAACCTTTTCTTTGTATATCGTGTGGCGTATCGGGTGAAGGCTTTCGAAATGCTGAACTCAAAAGTACACTTCTTTTAATTTTAGATATTATATTTTCAGAGATATCGTTGAAAATATAATATAAAAATATGTCCCCTTCCTTCTATATCCGAATCTGCTGAAACCGAAATTATGAAAAAATTAGGAAAAGTAGAAGTTAATTTGATCCTTGCAGGAGGAAAACTATAGCGATTACCCTAAGTCACATACTTTTTGAGAAAATCGAATTTTTCCCTTACTCACAAATTTGGATTTGCGGTATTTCAGCAAAGGAGTTGAGGATCGCTGGAAGTATTTATCGTCGCAGAAGTATAAAAGGATTGTTACTAATGATTTTTTTTAATTGTTAGTACAGTAGAACTTCGATTAATTGAGGTTTCTGTTAACCGAGCCGATAACAAAGACTAATTTTTTTTTCTTTTGAATCAGCCTTGAATATGATCACACTTTTTAGTTCACTGTCCATGCTATAGAGGCTCTTCTGCTCCCTAAAGCACTCAACTCCCAAGAAACATTGGACCCTGAGAAGTCAACAGCGAACAATGCTTTGTTTCCAGTGGCCGTGTGAACTTTCGTAAATTTTTCAATTTGCTTTTTAATATTTACTACTAGTAGTTGACTTCTTTATTCAATTTGTTAAGCTGTGAGACAGAACTTTACATATATTTATTTTTGTTATTAAAAAAAAACAATCTATTTTTTTTTTTTTTTTTTTTTTTTTTTAAGAGACGCAAACACGGCGAGTATTTGCACACAGTTTCTATTAACCGAGATTTCCGATATCCGAGGTACTAACAGTCCCAATTAGTGCGGATAATCGAGGTTGTACTGTATTTACCCGAGATATTTACCATTAAGGATACAGACGGTTTGGACATACATAAAGACACGGAGGGCTTTCTCTATGCGCCATCGGCTTTTGAAGCCTAGTTAATAACTTTTAATGACATATTTGTGTTATGCAGTGCCCAGTTACTAATTCATATATTTATTGTACTGTACCCTAAATGAGAGATTAATACTCGCACTTGACCGATTATTTTGTTGTACGTTCTTAAAATGTATATTTTATACAGAAAATGAAAAAAAAAAGAAAAAACGTAAACATTAATGGCATGTAATATAATATAATTAAGCAATCAGGCTTTTAACCTTTTACTGTTAAAATTAGTTTTAATTAGTAGCTGAAAAAAATTAAAAGATTTTTTAGTAATAAATTTAAAAATAATTTCATACTATGAGCGCTTTCATCATATTAAACAAATTTATTTCTTTTTAATTACGTTTAACATGACCAGAAAGAATTAATAACGTTTTATACCGTCATGGTACATTCCAAAAATTGTTAATCGATTATCTGCTTCAATAATTAAAAGAATATATTACAGAAGACTAGAAATCTTTAAAGCGCCTTTGATTCAATGAGATGTTCTCTTTGTACTAAATAATAAGTTTTATTTAAAACTGCTTTTCCTTTCTGGTAACAAACGGCTTAAGGTAAGCTAATTTAGCGTTTCATACAAAGTAAGTACTTGGGATGTTCAGAAAAGAACTTTTTTTAATTAAAAGATGCGTAATATAGAATTTAAAGTAATATTAATATTGGTAATATACTTAAAATGAATTTCATTATCATGAAAGAAAAAAAATTATACTTAAAAAACAATACTTTATTCAAAATAAAAAAAAGTCAATTTCTGTATTTAAAAATTGAAAAAAACAATACAACCAATAAATGTCTAAAATGTTCGTACGGGACAAACAAGACTTGAAATGCTTTGGTATATTGAGTTGAATTCTAAAAGTTAAATGATAGCGAGTATTTTTAGAAAATACAAAGAATACAAATACAAGTTAGGAAAGTTATTATTTAAAATGTGAAACACTTTATTTCAGGAAAAATCGGGTTTACTAGATTGTCCTTAAAACATAATATTTTGAACTTTTTTCTTGAATAATAGTATAGATTCATTGGAGTTAAATAAAATAAACAATGTAAAATAGACAAGGATCATAAACCGCAGATTTTAGCCGGTTTACTATACAAATTAGTATAGTTACAATTGAAAACATATAAAATGTCCGTTGACTAGAAAAATAATAAATAGCAAGTAAACATTAAATTTAAAAAATCAAAAAACCCAACTGCGTAAAAAACGAACTAATTAATTATTTCTAATCAACGTTAAACTATTTTTATATTATTTACCTATTTTTTTCTTGTATCGATGACTTTTATGTTGTGTTTAATTATTAGTTCCTATCTATAAACACTATTTTGATTATGCCTATAGATGTTTATGAAGGTTAGAGTTGCAGTAAAGCTAGAGATCCTACCTACACATCTTCCAGTTTGTGTAATATTTTAACGGAGCTTCTGACTGTAAAATAGTCAATGAAACATCGTCTTCATTTTGAAAGACCTATCCAACGATATGCCACTCAACAGGGTGCATAATTTTTTTTTCGCATCTACCGCCATTTTGTTTCTTACGGCCGCCCTTTTGAATTTATAAAAACAAAACCTAGCCTATAACCATTGGACAATTAAGACGAATCGATAGAGACCTCATTCATTAAAATCCATCCAGCCGTTGGGATGTTTCGAGGGTATAAAGATATCCACATACCCAGATACGCGGGAAACACACAACGCTTCTTGGCAGTCGGGTAATTACAAATTCATTACGGGTATAAAGTAGATCGATTTATTTCCCCAGTAAACTGTTACATAATGAGAGACAATCTATTTAAAAATGCTACATTAATTTTAACACAATTGATTGTGTTAAAATTAATCTAGTGTAATCTAGTGTAATCTTATCCAGCGATTTCTGGAGTTCCATTACCTGCGATTTATTCTGTTGAGCTGAACCATATTTCAGACCAGATACTATAATCAATAAGGTTAGCTGGGTGAAAAAATTCAAGAAGATTCGTCCGGGATAGCTCAGACGGTACAGCATTGGCGGATTCAACCAAGAAATCCCTGGCTCAAATCCTGGCCAGGACATTTTTTGCCCTGTTGGAGATTTACATCTGATATATTTAAAAATAGTTTTCCTTTATCCCTTATAAAATATTCCAAAAATTATAATTCGATAAGCTACTTGTATTATTAATAAATATTAGAAAATACTACATATATTTTAATTAATTTTGAATAAAGGATATTAAGATAGTCGTTCATGAACTACAGATAGGTAAATATAATTTGTTTTTCGTACAAAAGCAAATATAAGAAATGAAAACGAATAGTAAAGATAATTATATAATTTAAATAATTTTAGGTACTATTAACTAAGAAATCATGCAGTTAAATAAATTACATCTGTGTAGAAAAAGTCATTTGCATTAGGTCTACCGGAAAATTCTGTTGCATAATTTTCTTTCATGCCTACTTTTTAAAAATTCAGATATCTTCATAGGCTCCACTTTTTTGAAATGGTAAAATTACCATTGTTTTCACTTTAATGTGAAATATGAAAATTATAGAAATTTTACCATTTCAAAAAAGTGGTGCTAATGAAGAAATCAGAAATTTTAAAAAACGTAAGCATGAGAAAACATTATATGACAGAATTTTCCGGTATTTTCCGATACCTAATGTTTGGTAAAAATTGCTTTTATACTATGTGTGTTGCATTTGTGTGTTCTTAAATAAAGAAATCACTTCTGGTATCTAATATTAGTTAATAAAATTACAAAAATCTCATGCTCCTTGTTCTTTAAATATAAACTTTTATTCATATAATGCGACAAAATTAATGATTAAAGACATTCTTTTAATTAAGGGATAAACAAACAGATTTGTTTGTTGCACATATTTTAAAAGCAAATTCGATAGAGAAATTACAATAGAAACACTATAAACATTCATTAAATTTAAATATGAAAAGGTTACTGCAATATAAAGAGAAAATGAAATATGAGATATTTTAAGCATTTAATGTAAAAATTACTATAAATAGAGTTATAAAAATAAGATGAAAGAGGTTCCTTGCCTTTTATAACGGCAAATATAAGTTTTCTGCAAATGGTGAAGTATTTTTCATTAAATCAATTAATTTTCTCAACAAACTGTAACATGACCTGAAACAGTCTATTTAATAATATTTTCCTTTTATCTCGTATAAAATATTCCAAAAATTATTAATCGATTAGCTACTTACATTATTAAGAAATGTTACAAGACACTAGAGATCTAATTACTTTTGATTCAATGATTTTTTATCTTTGTACTAGATAATTAGTTTTATTAAAGTCATCTTATGTTTTCTGGTAATTAAAACATCTGATAGAACGAAAAAACTTTCGATAAGCTAATTTTGATTTTCTAAAGAGAAACCTCATATAATTTTCAGAGAAGAGCGTTTTCAATTGGAAAGATAAATAAAATGCTTTAGATAAGAAAAATATTCTTAAAATTAACTTTATAAATTCATTACATTATCAAAACAGAAAGGATAATATAGTTAAAACAATGAAAGTAATTATGTTTTTTTTTAAATAAAATAACACTGATTTTGATTATTAAATATTACTAGTACAACAAACTCGCAACTATTTCTGAACAGCATAAAGTATTGGTAATGAACTTTATTATTATTTAATACAATTATACTTGATGTAATGAATATTGTTATTAAATTGTAACGATGAAAACTGTGTGTTTAACAAAATTGTTAGTTACAATCTAAAAAAAAAAAGATACACGAGTCTTTATTAAATTTAAATAGAGAGATTTTAAGTCAAGAAATTTCCAGTATTTACTCAGGTAATCGCTTGAGCTGCAATATGACTATTTGAAGCGTTACCTAACGCATATTTATATTTCATGTAAGTCCTTATGACGCACTGTGGTCCCAAATCGCGATTATGTGGCCAAAAATCAGAAAATCGAAGTTTCGTATTTCGAAATGAAATAAATTCTACAGTATTTAGATCTATCAGTATTTAGATCTATAAATATCTGAAGATTTATATTCTGTTATACTTTGCTTTTATCAGCTCACATGAATTAGCATTGCTTATGTGAAGTTAGGAGTTTTTAGCGTTTTCTGCTGTTGCGTGAATTTCAGGCAAATTCGCTGCATTCACACCCTAACTAAGACCATTTCGGATAGTTTCTCGTTTTTTTCTTTGCACTTCTCTGAAACAACATTAAATTACATAAATAATTTGATTTTTCGATTCCAAAAATTAAAAAAATTAAAAAAAGAGGAACTTTTTAAAAAATACATAGTTTTAAGGAATTTTTGTACATAAAAAGTGATATATAAAAAAAGTCCTTCCGAGTTCCTCGGACTTTTATAGTACATAATGTAGAATGAGCCTTCTAAAATCATATTCCAAGAGATTTATTGCGACTTTTTGAGAACTAGCAGTTTGAAGTTGGACATTGCATATTTCCAGTATTAGTCCAAAATGAGTAATCGGGTTTAAAGTCAATCTAATTTTCGCACTGACCCAAAATTGTCAGCGTTTATATAATGCAACATTCTAATTAACATAACACTGTCAATTTCATTTTTTTAATTCGCGAAAGGAGGGGGGGGGGGTTAAGAGTTAGGGACATTTTTTTATTTATATATATTATTTATTTGGTTTTACAATTTTTCCCTTGTTTTTTTTTTGTTTGTTTTTGTTGTTTTTTTTTGTTTTTTTTGTTGTTTTTTTTGTTGTTTGTTTATATTAAAAATAATATTAAATCTGGACCTTATTTTAAAAAGTACATATTTAAAGTTCAGTTTATATGTATACACACACATATATATATACTAAATTCTAGCAACATACATGTCTGGGAAATTCAATCAACAGGAAGGCATCATTTAATGTTTTAAATTTCCTGATTATTTGAAAAGTATATTTTACCTACTTACAAATAAATTTTATTATTAACCCCTTCGAGACCGGTTGCTTTTACGCAAATTTTATTCGGTTGGCACACCTTTTTAAAAAAGAGTTACCTTTACTTAATCAATAAAAAAAAATGCTCTAATTAAAGAAACTAAATATTTAATTTAACTAAATTTTAACTAAATTAAATTAATTATTATCTTTTTTTTTTTACTGGTGCCTAAAACAAATTCTGTTAGCTCTTTTTCAGGGATACATATGCACCCACAGTCCCGAACGGGTTATGTAGTATTATTAAGTGTTACTGTAATTTTCACTGTAATTTTCAATTACCGTCATATAAATCTATAGTAATTTTTTTGTTATGTTTATTTTCTTCAGTTTATTATATGAATGTTAATTTAATTGTATTAATTTATATGCACATTTATATTTTAGTGAATACTTTAATACTTTAATAAATTAAAAAATGTATGAAAATTTCACTCAACCCTTGGAATGAAATGTTGCAGTTACTTGAAATGTGTAAATCCACTTTTCTGAAGGTTTATTTCAAAAATAGATTTTATTTTATTTTTCTATAAAAATATATAAAATTGTTTTATATTAAATCATAGTTTTTTTTTTTTTTGGTAAGAATTTCAAAACTGTTAGGGATGGTAGAATTTTGTACCGGAGAGGAGAAAAGGAGGGGAGAAGCGGAAATTTCAAATATACTAGAAAATTAGTGAGGTAATTATTTATTTAATATTACCAAAATAATGTAACAAAGTCAGATTCTTCATTTTTATTGGAATTTCAAAGGTATTATTCTCTGTGTAATAGTGAGAAGCAAAAAAAAGAGGAGAGGATTTTGAAAGTAATCTAATTAATGAATTTAATGATTTTATTATTAATTCATAGTAAATACATGTTGAAAACTTTAAAAGTAGCAATGATATTTTTAAAATTTCCTTGGTATAGAGGCAAATGCAAAAAGGGGAGATTTCACACATGTGTGTAAGTGTTGGGGGGGGGTGGCAAAATTCAGCTGATTGATTATTTATGTACTTTTCTGATTGCTTATACTCTTTATTGTTACTTTGAAATAACATTAAAAAGAGAAAAAAAATAAGATTTTAACCTGTATATTTTCAGGGAGGGAGGGAGAGGGGGGGTTAAAATTTCACATTTTCATCATCTATTGAATTAGATGATTTGTTTTGAAAAAGGGAAAAATTTCCTCATAATCAAAAGGGGAAAATTCTCATTCCTGTAAAAAAAGAAAATTTAAATTTATAAAAACTTGGCTCTTCTATTGACCCCCCCCCCCCCAAATCCCGTCCCTTGGAACCCACATTACATTTATACATTTAGTTTAAATTCGCAATGTAATGTCATTTAGAATGTTATAAAATTAAAAATGAAGGATATACAACCATCGGGAAAGCCAGAAATGATTTTTGGCCACTCTATCGCGATTTGGGACCACTGTGTGACGTTCAAAATATTTGTACAATATCATCACTAGTCACCGGGTACGTTCAATTTTAGACGTTATGTCACATATTTAAAGAAACACTTGATGTATTCTTCTGGAATTTCAGAAATATAAAGAAAATGTTTGATTAAATAGTTTTTACAGACGCTTTAACTAATTAGGGGGCAATTAAAGCAATTAAGGACCAGCAACAACACATATAATCTTACAATTTTACTTGTTAATAACAGGTATGTTGAATTTTTTTTCTGAAAACGTATATTTAAATTTAAAGCGACAATTTTGAAAAAAAAAATTCAACTTTAAAATACCATGGTGCAGTAGAAGCTTTCGATTATCAGCGTGAGTAGAGTGTGCTTATTTTTAAGTCTCACTATTTCGGAAATATTTCTAATTTAATCCCAGAGTTCTGCGATTAAATATAACAAAGGTTATTATTCAAAAATAGTTATACCCGAGAACTGAACACTCCTTTGCACCGTAATCTTATTCACAGGACTTATGAGAGAAATATTAGCTAAAAGTTAAATACTGCAAATGATATTTAAAAAGTGCATCATGAAAATAAATTTAGGAAAGGAAATATATATGTATATATAAATAGAATTTCATTGCTTTGAGCATATTTCTTTTCAGAATTTTCTGAAGATATGGAAATTTATATTATCTGAAAAATTAATATAATAGCTGAAAGATAAATAATCGCTTCAACCGCATAGTCAAAATATTTGAAAGTTGAAGCATTTTTCAGTATTTCATTTTGTAGAAGGTGTTATTATAACATTCCGTGATATATCCCTGTTTATTTTCACTGATATTAAAATAACAATTTGTGTAAAAATGTAATAAATATGTTTTTGCCAATATTTTTTTTTAATATGAATGGTACAATTACATTCTATGTAATGAGATAAATATGTTAAAAATTTGACACATATACAAATTTCTCAAATGTAATTAGAATATTCGAAATACATATGTCAAAAACTTTCGGTTTACTTGTGTCTACCTTTTACCTGTTTTCAATATAAAAAAAAATACCTATACTTCAGAACATATTTTTTTTTCTTTTATCTAAAATTTCAAATCCTTCATTTTGAAAATACATACATAATGTAACAAAAATTTCCTAAACAATAAACCATGAAACAAGTTTTAGTGTGAGAAAAAATTTTTACTTACATTTTTACAAAAACAAATATAATAATAATAATTTTCTCGTTATGTTATTCTTACGGCATTTGATTTAAAATATTAACATAAGCACAAGATTATAGCAACAATTTAAAAACTTATAATTTTGTAAAATTTGCTTTTGTTTTAAAAATTGAAAACATGCTTTTGCACATATTACAACATCCCACAAAAACGAACAAATTATAGTACATGTGCTGGCCTCTATGTGTTATTTCGAAACCAAATATACACCTAATATCTTAGAACAGTCTGGTCTCGAGTAGGTATAGAGATGAGACGGGCTCAGCCCGACCCAGAAAGCCCAATCTGTGCCTGACAGAGGCTCGGGCTCGACTTTTATACCAGCCTTCGGGCTTATTCTTTCTGAAATTGGCAATTCCAATTATTCTCGTATAGAAAAAAAGATAACTTTTCCCCTGCTTAAAAAATTACTTATTCCACTTTAACTCAATGCTATTTTGATATGAATGAAAGAGAAACATTTTTTTTTCCTTTTGTAGTAGTAGTAGAATGCTATTTTAAAGAAAATTTTGATGTTTGCAGATTTATGTCTGGGTAGGAAAGCGAGCGACGACCTATTGATATGGCGCCAATAGGGTATTTTAGGTAGCTTTCATTACAAAAAGCTACCTATTGCAGCCGTTCGGAGGAAAGCGATTTCAAAAAATTTTGGTATATTTTCATCGATCATGACTCCCAGACCCCGAAACCACCCTCCGTTCAAAAGTTGATATATATATATATATATATATATATATATATATATATATATATCCATATATATATATATATATATATCTGACATTTGTCATACTGTAACTCTCGACTTTATGAACCGATTTGGATGTAATTCGGTATGTACATAGTACATACCAATGTCTCGACCGAGTTCGTTGGCCAGCTTCATCCGCCATTTTGTTTCAAAATGGCGGCCATTTAAAATTTTCTTAAAAATTTTAAATTTGAAATGTGGTACCAAAGAATATAAAATGGAAAAATATTTTTTTCTTATGTATTTGACCTTTATACAAAGATTCCGGAGCAGTTTTTGTTTCGTCTATATCTTAAAAAATGGCTGAGTTATAGCATTTTGAATTTCTAGCGTGGCTGACATTTTGAAACGTCCTGAATTTTGTCACGCGATAAAAGGCGTATTTATGAACCGATTTGAATGTAACTTCGTTTGTACATAGTACATACCAATGTCTCGACCGAGTTCGTTGGTCAGCTTCATCCGCCATCTTGTTTAAAAATGGCAGCCATTTAAATTTTTAAGAAAAATTTAAATTTGAAATGTGGTACGAAAAAATTGAAAATTGAAAAAATATTTTTTTCTTATGTATTTGACCTTAATACAAAAATTCGGGAGCAGTTTTTGTTTCGTCTATATCTCAAAAAATGGCTGAGTTATAGCATTTTGAATTTCTAGCGTGGCTGACATTTTGAAACGTCCTGATATTTGTCACGTGATAACAGGCGTATTTATGAACCGATTTGGATGTACTTTGGTGTGTACATAGTACATACAAATATCTCGACCGAGTTCGTTGGCCAGCTTCATCCGCATCTTGTTTCAAAATGGTAGCCATTTAAAAAAATTAAAAAAATTAAAAATTTAAAATAAGATACCAAAATATTGGAAAATGAAAAAGATTTTTTTTGTATGTGTTTGACCTTAATACAAAGATCCCGGAACAGTTTTTGTTTCGTCTATATCTAAAAAAATGGCTGAGTTATAGCGTTTTGAATTTCTATTGTGGCTGACATTTTAAAACGACCTGATTTTTGTCACACGATAACAAGCGTATTTATGAACCGATTTGGATGTTACTTGGTCTGTACATAGTACATACCAATGTCTCGACCGAGTTCGTTGGCCAGCTTCATTCGCCATCTTGTTTCAAAAGGGTTGCCATTTAAAAAAAATTAAATTTAAAATTTAAAATGAGGTATTAAAAAATTGGAAAATGAAAAAGTTTTTTTATGTGTTTGGCCTTGATACAAAGATTCCGGAGCAGATTTTGTTTCTGAAAATTTGTTCTTTTGTTTATATCTTAAAAAATGGTTGAATTTTAGCACTTTGAATTTCTAGTATGGCTAACATTTTGAAACGATCTTGTATTTTTCACGCGATAACACACGTATTCGCCTATTTCCATGTAAGAAGGCATGTGGATAGTATACATCAACATCTCAGCCAAATATAAGTTACTTTAAATAAAAGCAGCTTGGATAAAGCTGACTAATTTCGTGAAATTCTCATTCATAATGATTAGTATTGATAAAAATTAGTATTGAATCTCCTATATTCGGTTTCCACTAAATTGAGCTTCGTGTGTTTGAATAATATAAGTTGGCTTATTTAAAATAAGGTATTTGAAAGCTACCTCTTCCTCCCGGCACTGGCCGGAAGGACTTTTTTAATTGAAATGTTCATTTATGAGTACTTTATTAGAGATCTAACGCGAAATAAATATATATATATTTTAAGTCAATCAACATTAGCTTAAGATTTGCAAGTTTCCGTTTTCTATTGTTTGCGAGTGCTAATTGCTCTTTATACGAAAGTAACGTTAGTGCAGGGTTCGCACGCTATTAAGCCACGCCCCAGTTTGTAAGGGCTCTATCACCAGTATTATTATAATTTTCTTCACGATTCATTAGCTAGAAGATAGTTTTATGCGATTACTGGTGGTAGGGTCCTTACAAAATGGGGCGTGGCTTCATAGCGTGCGATTCCTATAGAGATTCTATCCATTTTAGGTAGCTTTCATTACAAAAGCTACCTATTGCAGCCGTTCGGAGGAAAGCGATTTCAAAAAATTTTGGTATATTTTCATCGATCATGACCCCCAGACCCCGAAACCACCCTCCGTTCAAAAGTTGACATATATATATATATATATATCTGACCTTTGTCATACTGTAACTCTCGAATTTATGAACCGATTTGAATGTAATTCGGTATGTATATAGTACATACCAATGTCTCGACCGAGTTCGTTGGCCAGCTTCATCCGCCATTTTGTTTCAAAATGGCGGCCATTTAAAATTTTCTTAAAAATTTTAAATTTGAAATGTGGTACCAAAGAATTGAAAATGGAAAAATATTTTTTTCTTATGTATTTGACCTTTATACAAAGATTTCGGAGCAGTTTTTGCTTCGTCTATATCTTAAAAAATGGCTGAGTTATAGCATTTTGAATTTCTAGCCTGGCTGATATTTTGAAACGTCCTGAACTTTGTCACGCGATAAAAGGCGTATTTATGAACCGATATGGATGTAACTTCGTTTGCACATAGTACATACCAATGTCTCGACAGAGTTCGTTGGCCAGCTTCATCCGCCATCTTGTTTAAAAATGGCAGCCATTTAATTTTTTAAGAAAAATTTAAATTTGAAATGTGGTACCAAAAAATTGAAAATTAAATAAAATATTTTTTTTATGTATTTGACCTTGATAAAAAGATTCGGGAGCAGTTTTTGTTTCGTCTATATCTCAAAAAATGGCTGAGTTATAGCATTTTGAATTTCTAGAGTGGCTGACATTTTGAAACGTCCTGATATTTGTCACGTGATAACAGGCGTATTTAGGAACCGATTTGGATGTACTTTGGTGTGTACATAGTACATACAAATATCTCGACCGAGTTTGTTGGCCAGCTTCATCCGCCATCTTGTTTCAAAATGGCGGCCATTTAAAAAATTTAAAAAATTTAAAATTTAAAATGAGATACCAAAATATTAGAAAATGAAAAAGATTTTTTTTGTATGTGTTTGACCTTAATACAAAGATCCCGGAACAGTTTTTGTTTTGTCTATATCTAAAAAAATGGCTGAGTTATAGCGTTTTGATTTTCTATTGTGGCAGACATTTTAAAACGACCTGATTTTTGTCACGCGATAACAAGCGTATTTATGAACCGATTTGGATGTTATTTGGTCTGTACATAGTACATACCAATGTCTCGACCGAGTTCGTTGGCCAGCTTTATTCGCCATCTTGTTTCAAAAGGGTTGCCATTTTAAAAAAATTAAATTTAAAATTTAAAATGACGTATTAAAAAATTGGAAAATGAAAAAGATTTTTTTATGTGTTTGGCCTTGATACAAAGATTCCGGAGGAGACTTTGTTTCTGAAAATTTGTTCTTTTGTTTATATCTTAAAAAATGGTTGAATTATAGCACTTTGAATTTCTAGTATGGCTAACATTTTGAAACGATCTTGTATTTGTCACGCGATAACACACGTATTCGCCTATTTCCATGTGAGAAAGCATGTGATAGTATACATCAACATCTCAGCCAAATATAAGTTACTTTAAATAAAAGCAGCTTGGATAAAGCTGACTAATTTCGTGAAATTCTCATTCATAATGATTTAGTATTGATAAAAATTAGTATTGAATCTCCTATATTCGGTTTCCACTAAATTGAGCTTCGTGTGTTTGAATAATATAATTTGGCTTTTTTAAAATAAGGTATTTGAAAGCTACCTCTTCCTCCCGGCACTGGCCGGAAGGACTTTTTCTTTATGAACTCTGCTCATGTTGTGGCTCTTCTCTTTTCATTCACGAAGACACTTTCATTCGTAATTAGATAAAGATGGCATCTTATTCCCGATAGAAAGCAACCAAGCAGTGGTTCCTTTTTTCCTATAAAATCAGGTAAAGGTCTAAAACAGGTAAGAATCTTTCAGGTAACGGTGTCAAATTTTTATTTTAAGCTAATTTTCGAGGACACGAGAATTACGAAAGATGTACACTTTTTATAGAAAATAGAAAAACGTTGTTCGATTCTTTGTCATATAAATACTAATTTCTGCAAATTTCTTTTGTTTATTCTAAAAGCACTTCCTTACCGTTTTATCAGATTTGTAAGTTGCGGGAGATAATATATGAGAATATTTTGGGGGGGAGTATATTTTTATTTGATAGTAAACTTCTCTTTTGATAAGGTTGAATTTAAATTTAATAAAACTAGCTGTCTGCTAGGGATTACCAGGTATTTTTATGCAAGAAGTTGTTAAAAAATGAGATATTACATTTAGAACAACTTTTAAATATTCAATAGTTTCTGTACATTTGTTTCGGTGTAAATTCGGTATCGAACTCGAGCTCTGATGACACAAAATGTTACGGGATCAGGCGGCCTCGGATTTAAAATGGTCGGGATCGGGCTCCGAAAAGTGGGTCCGAAAACATATCTAGACAGGTAACGGGAAAATTGATTTTTAAACTTTAAAATCTCTCGGCGGTTGGTTGAGAGCCAGTTGGTCGAGCACCATCCAACAGAGTAAGATGTGGCACTTGAATAGATCTCGATCATAAGCCGGAACGTGTTACTAAAAAGCAGTCAACAATCGATAAAATGCGTGTTAACCCTTTATGCCCCGACGGTACTTTAAAATAACTTGTTATAAAAATCATTTAATACATCGATTGGTAGTAATAGTGTTTAGAATGAGTTGTAGCTCGTTTATATTTTTCCAAAAGTATTATTGGTTACAAAAAACAAAATTATTTTTAACAGGATGATTTCTTTTTGCCTTTGCATCTTTTCAGTTTTCTTGACGTTGAAAGATGAAGGGGGAGGGAGTTTCAGTTCGGAAATATTTCTATATTTCTATTGTAAGAAAATCATATTTGTACATTTCCTAATTCTACAAAATACTAAAAAAAAAACTTTTATATAAATATCTGAGTTGATTTATAAATATTGCACAAACTCCCTATAAATTCAAATTTAATTAGTTAATTTTAATTTGAAAAATCCTCCTAAAATTTATTAAATGATTGTGTAAATCTTCTAATGTAGTTTCAAAAATTCACGAAAAATGCTTTAGAAGATGAAATTTTCATGAATTCACAATTTGGTACATAAATGTTTAAAAAAGGGTTACAGTAATGATTTCTTCGAAATATATAGGCTGTTTTGGTTTAAACACCGTATACGGAAATTGCCACTGGATTTGTAACAGTGCTATTACGTGATAGATTTCAACTTGAGATCTCTTTCTTCGTGGAAACAGTAGGATGTTTTCAATTTCGTATTTGACGTAATCTAAGAGAATATTTTTATGAATACTTCTGAATCTTTATAAAGGTATACAAGTTCTCCTTCCTTTTGCTGTAGCACAAAATAATTGGGCCAATATTGGGTAATTATTTCAAAATTGTTGCTCCATGTCTTCCTGCAGTAAGAAAGGCGACTACCATGACGCAATGTAGCAAGAATTGTCCCTTGACTAATGAACAAGATGTCAACAAATGCACAACAATGTTTCAACCGTTAGCCGCTCAAAATTCTGTTCAGCACAACACTATTGTAAATAAATATTTTCATCACCAATATTTACAAACGATTTCAGCACAATTAACAAAACAATTTTTAGAACACGTTTTTAGATAGAAACACTTTTGCAACATATTCAGAACATATTTCTAGATAGCAATACTTTTGTAACATATTAAAAACACAATCACAACACAAACAATTATTTTGTATATGAAGTTTCCTAATTCACAACAAACTAATGTGTTGTTAATTTGGTGACAAAAAGTGTTGTAAAATGTGTTTATTTTTGTGTTTGAGAATTTGCAGTGATGTCAACAAAGGCACAACAATGGTCCAAACGTTAGCTGTTCAGAATCAAGTTCAGATACGCTGCATGTTAGAGGTATTTCTGTATCTGCCATATCCCAACCCTACAATCTCCCTTTTCATGAATTATATAAATTAACATTAAACAGACATGTACGATATATAAACACAGTCTTCACTACACACGAACTTCATCCCATATCCACATGCGCAAATGACTCTACATACATATGTACTTGCACTGAATCATAAACATACGAGTATGTATCAATAAGTTTTTACCCTCACTTAGAGATAATTGAGTGAAATTTATGAAAATGCTACATTTTATGAGTCCTTTTCTATATAGTCAGTGTGCACAGAACACATTTGTGCAACCGGTATTTCAAAGGGAGGGGAGAGGATGCATTCCAGGAGGCGCGACAGTAGATGCGAAGAGAGTCATTTTTCTAACTTTTGCAGACACTCACATGTGACGTTGGAAAGGGCCGTGACCACTTATTCATGCTATGCACCTCCCGAGCCCTTCCCCCCAAATTTCTTTTCCGAGGGCACTTTTCTAAAGATTTCAGACATCATTCATGCCCTCCGGGGGGGGGTGTAAATTTGGGGCTAGGGGCTCGGGGAGGTGCATAGCACAAATACGTGCTCACAGGCTTTTCCAACAATAAGTCATGTGTGGGGATGGGCAAAAATTAGAAAAATGACCCTCTTTGGGTCTACTATCGCGCCTCCTAGAATAAATCCCCCCCCCCCGTCTGTTTGAACTATCTTTTGCAGAAATGTGTTACTGTGCACGGTGAGTACATAGAAAAGGACTCATACAATGTAGCAATTCATAAATTTCACTCAGTTATTTTTATGGCAGGTCAAAATCTTATTGATTTAATTTGTATTTAATTATGCATTTCCAATGTCAACTACAAAGAATAAGCTTGAACTGATTGAATTAGTTTTATTCAAATTTTATTCAAGTTCACAAACAAAAATTTCTATCAATAATTTAAAAAAGAACTTAACCACTCACTTTTGATTAAAAAAAGAAACAAAGAAGAAAGAAATGTGTTTACCTAAATGTACTTTAGTTATAATTAAATCAAAACATCAATATTACAATTATCTGCTTACTAAAGTTAAATATTTTATGAAATAATTTTTTTTTTGAATGGAAAAAATTTTTCTCTAACTATTGCAATGTGAAATTTTGTAATTTAAAAAAAATGTGTGAAATTTTGTATTAATATAGATTACGAATTGGTAAACGAGTTCAGTTATTCTGAAAATGTTTTAATACATAAAGTGAATTAAAAAATTGAAATATTTGTATAAATTAAGTAAAATCTTATATATTGTGTTAAGGATTTTTATTCCTAGTCTCGGTTTATTAATAAATTATAATTTCGCTTGTTTGATTTGATAAGACTTTCCAAACGAATTGAAAAATTTTAAATAATATTTTAAATTTCCAAAATAACTGAATTATGAAAACATGTTGCTCGTCAAACTCTTTTTTTCAGGAAAGTATTAATATTCGCGATTTTTCATTTATCATTTTTAGTTCTGTTATTTTTTTTTACATAAATGTATTTTTTTCTGATTAACATAGTTGTAATCTTTATTAAATGTATTTGAGGAAATTATAAATTAATTAAAAAGATTAAAAAAATGTCCTAACTTTAATTTTAGCATAATGTTTTTAAAACGAGATAAAACTTACGAATTTGATATCCTTTATGACACAAGAAATTATTTTCACTAAAATTTTGTCTTATCATTTAATTTTTTTATGAATTACATTATTTCTATAAATAACACATAACTCATTTAACAAAAAATGCGTGCTTCTAAAATAAATGTGAAACTTTCAACAATGGATCTAGCATGAATATGAAAAGTTTGTCATAAATCGAAGTTACGCTTCAATGCCAACTTCTGAATTGACCGCAAACTAATGTTAATCCAAACAATATCAAACATATGCATAATTAATTATGTTATATAACAATCAATCTTCAGTACTGTCCGATAAAAGATAGAAGCAACATTAAAAGATATTAATGTATACCAATTCAATAAGGAGAGGCGTTTTGTAAATGAGAATATATATCTACATCTAATTAAATAAAGAAGTGGTGGTATTTACTTTGTAACAATACAAAACAAGTTGTGTAATGATCCACAAGTACATAAGAGATTAAAGTAACTTATCTGTTTTACTAAAATAACACGGACATTAATCTCAATGCTTACACCGTTCTTAAAATAGTATATGAAAAATACTTTATTGTTGATAAATATTAAAATACATAGCTTAAAATTTTGTGTACATTTTTTTTGTGTGTGAGTTATGTTTTTCAATGTTCATTTTAAAACTAAATAGGTAATTAGATAAAAAAATTTTAAACATATCTACGAAAATAGAACGCGTAAATGTAGATCCCATTAGAGCATTAATACAATTATTGCTTTTAAAATTCCAACAAGAAAATCATTATGTCCCCTCAAAAGCGTCTAATACTTTCTACATTAATAGGTGCTATACAAAATAATCCAATAAACATGTAGAATTACATACGATATCAAATAATTCAAAGTCTAAGCTTTATAACAGTAAAACACAAATTATTATATTTAATATAACTGACAAATTTTGTTATGTAATTCAAAATTTACATCTTCTAACATGATTTTTTTGTCGGATGCAGTGTCAGAATTAGCATGTTTTAAAGGCTTTTTAAAGAAATATGAAGTTAACGTAATTATTTCCGAGATTTATATAATACTTTTATAAAGCTTAGACTGTGAATTTTTTGAAAACGTATGTAATTCTACATGTTTATTGGATTATATTGTATAGCACCTATTAATGTAAAAAGTAGTTAATTACTGCAATGATAGAGATTGAAAGAACGTATTTGTCTCACTTAAGGTTACAAGGGATCTACTACAACTATTTTTCTACAACTATTCTCTACAACTATTTTTCTATTTTTATCTTTTTAATTTCACTTTAAATACTATTCAACGGCACACTAAATGAATTATGACCCATGTGTATCACAGAATAAGTAAAAAAAAAAAATTGGAGAAAAATAAGTAATTTTCTTGAATATTTAAAGCGTTATGGAGAACATTTCAAAATGTCTCAGGCGCATTCCATATCCATTAAACCCCCAAATATTTTTATAGTTGTTTGTCATTATATATGTCATAAAACTGTGCATCTTTTTTTTTTTTAATTAAATATAATTGGATAAGTTAAAGGTAGTTAATTGCAGAAATAGGATGCAAAAATGCTGAAAATTTCATAAAATTTAGAAAATATATTTTTTTTCTTATCTTTATATTCAAATATATAAAATTAGATGCACAGTTTGATTTATAAACATAAAAACAAACTGTCATAAAAAATATTGGGGATTTTAATGGATATGGAATGCGCAAGGGGCATTTTGAAAAGTCCTTCATAACGCTTAGAATATTCAACAAAAGTCTTTTCTCCAAACATTTTTTTAATTTCTTGTGTGATAAACATATGCCATAATGCATATAGTGTGAACCCTTGAACAGTATTTAAAGAGAAAATTTAAAAAAAAATAAAATAAATGATTTTAAAGGTCCCTTGTCCCCTTAAACAATATACAGTAAACTCCCGATTATCCGCGTTGCGGATTATCCGCGAGTCTAAATTTCTTTTTTTTTTCTTTTTTTATCTTTGAGAAGAAACTTATTTCCGCGATGTAGGATCGATCCTTTTTACTAAATATGATTTCCATTTGAAAACCTGGAACAATCACGTGCACAAAGCAGGTGCAGCTAATCTTGAGGGTGTCGCAAGGCCACACACCTGTTGATAAACAAAGTACGGGTACTGAAAGTCACCCCCGCCCCCCTGTTATGATTTTGATTCTCCCGTTTTTCATAAAGCACACCAGTTTGCTTGTTTTAGCTGAGCTGTGAACACGTGTCTTACAGAAGTTCGCGTTTGTATTTAAATTTTATAGTTTTTCATTTTCAATACGTATTTGAAAAATGTCAAAAAAAAAAAAAAAGAGTTGTGTTAACGATTCAAGATAAATTAGAACTGATTAAAAAAATTAAAAATGAAGCTACAAGAAAACAAATAAGCTTGCAATATGGAATTGGAGAATGCACAGTTAGGGACATTTTAAAACATAAAGATAAATTGCTGCAATTCTCAGCCTCATCAGACAACATTTCATCGATGAAAAGAAAGAAAAAGTATGAAAAGCAGCACTTTTGAAGAACTGGACTCAGCACTTTTACGTTGGTTAAGACAAGTGAGAAGTGAGAGAACGCCTGTTTCAGGGCCTATTATTGCTGCAAAAGCAAAACAATTTTTTGAAATTCTGGGATTAGAGGGATCATTTGATGCATCGTCAGGATGGCTGACAAGATTCAAACAACGTTACGGGATAAGAGAAATAGGTCTTTGCGGCGAGAAATTAAGTTGCGATGAACAAGCTGCAGAAAATTTCAAAGAAGATTTTGTACAATTTCTTCAATCAGAAGGAATTTCTTTCGAACAAGTATACAACGCCGATGAGTCAGGACTGTTCTGGAAATGTTTGCCTACACGAACTCTGTCATTTCAAAGCGAAAATCAAGCTCCAGGACATAAGTGCAGTAAGGAGCGTCTAACAATAATGACTTGCAGTAATGCTACAGGATCCCATAAACTAAAGTTAGTAGTGATTGGAAAATCAAAAAAACCGAGATCTTTTAAGGGAACAAGAGCTGAGAACCTCCCAGTACATTATTTCAACACAAAGAAAGCTTGGATGTATAAAACAGTATTTATAAAATGATTTGGAGAAATGTTTATTCCCGAAGTTAGGAAACATCTGGCGTCTCAAAATTTACCCCAGAAAGCTGTGTTGCTAATTGACAACGGCCCATCTCACCCTGGAGAACTACAATTGAAATCAGAAGATGGAAATATTTTTGCAAAATGTTTGCCTCCCAATGTTACAGCTCTTATCCAGCCTATGGACCAGGGCGTAATCGCTTCAATTAAGAAAAAATACAGAACGAAATTACTGAAAAAAAGAATTGAAGAGGGAGATGATCTTAAAAGCTTTTTCAAAGATTATACGATTCTTGATAGCATTTATGATGTAAACAGTGCTTGGGAGTCGGTACAGAAATCCACATTAATAAAATCCTGGCGGAAGATTTTGCCAAGTATAGAAAAATCTCTAGTAGAATCAGAAAAGGAAGAGGAAGAAGTTTTCGTTCATAATTTAGCGAATTTAGCAAAATCTGTTGCTGGTGGAGAAAATGTCGATGAAGATAATATCATTGAGTGAATTAATTGTGATGCTGACGATCCAGGTTTCGAACATGCAACTGGTGACCAAATTATTGAAGAAGCATTAGGTATGAATTTGGAAGAGAGTGACGAAGAAGATGATAAGATACAAAAGAAAATGAGCCACGACGCAGCTTTAGTTCACGTTGAAGGAATTATCCAATATCTAGAGGAAGAGGATGACGCGTCACTTTGTGATAAAATAGTACTTAAAAAACTTCAATCGCAAATAAAGAAGAAATGTTTCAGTACAAAATAAAAGACACTTTTGACGGATTTTCTAAAGAAATAAACCTTCAAAATAAAGTTTGTAAGTAATGAATAATTTTATTATTCCTGAAGTAATAAGTATCTTTATGTTACCCATTGTGAGTAGAAACTGTAAAATGTATGCTTGTGTTACTTATTATGTGCTTAAATTGTTCAAGAACATATTTGTGTTGATTTGTTCCCTTTTCTCAAAATTTTGTGGATTATCCGCGATAGTCGCGCCACCCAATTCCGCGGATAATCGAGAGTTTACTGTACAAGTTAACCTGCACGCTTACACCGGTCTTAAAATCGTAAATGAAGGCATTTGTTTTATTGTCTTTGAATATGAAAGGAATAATTAATTCTTGTAATAAATTAACATATTCCAATTATACACATACGCACCTAATACAAATCTCTAATTTTTAAAAGACATCTTAAAGTGCATCATTGAAATGAATTTAGTAAATGAACTATTGTTCAAAGCCAATATAGTCATGCGCAAAGTAAACAACTCGAGTTTGTTTAGTTTGCTCATAATTCTTTACGGTCTTTTCCAAAATATGAAAATTAAAATCATCTGAAAAATAAATAAACACTTAACGTGCATCCTCCTTATAATTGAATATTGGAACCTTTTTCAGTATTTCATTATCCAGCAGATGATAGGATATTATTATGTGGTAGATTTCAGTCCAGGAATATTTAAATGATAAATCGCGAGAAATGGTAACATATATTTGCTTTATTATTTTTGAAATTGAAAGGAATAATTAATTCTTATAATAATGTAAAGTTAATGCATTTTCACACATATGCATCTAATAAAAATCTGTAATCTTTATATATCTTTGTAAATACGAGGGGATCCAGAAATAGTTTGACTGTTTTTAAAAATTAGTATTAAATAAATAATGAGAACCATTGAAGTTGTTCTTGCAAAATAGTAATGTTTGAAGCCTGAAATTTCTTCTTTACGCTCCTTTATTTAGTTTCAAATATTACCTATTGAAAGCCCTGCGAACTCGAATATGTAATGATGTTCCAGACAAAATTGCGTGTTCAAAACGAAAACAATATTTTTAGGATCACTAAAAACAGAATAGAAAAACGGAATTGAGTATTTTGACAGATTGAGATAAGTAACCTATAGAACTAAAAAAAGTACTTGTTGCACTGAGGTTCAAACTATTTCCATGACAGATTAATTTTAATAGCTATTACAACGTACTTTTTTCTAAATTTCAAAAACTGGGAGTACATATGAGATCATTAGGTATAAATGACTTGCACCTAGAAAGAGATGTTTACAGGGTTACTAGGATGAAAATTTCCTTCACCCGTAATGATAGAAAGTTACGCTTAAAAATATATCCGAGATTGTCCAGACCTAACTGGCAGAAAAATTAAAAATTTCAAAGAAGTTCGAAACAAAAAAAGGCACCCTGCAGGGCCATACTAGAGTGTTTCATTTTTCCAAAGGTGTGATTTTCGTATGACTTTGCTTACGCCCCGAGTCTCAGTTCTATAAAAGATGTATATGTCAAATTTCAAGAAGATTGGATAATATTTAGGGGTCGCACATAGTGATCACTTTTATATCAAACTAGTGAAATTTCTAATATTGAAGTGTTTTGTACTAATGAGTTTCTCATGTATTTCTTTCATCTTTTGAAGGTAATTGAACTTTAAATAGAGAACCAAAAAATTGATATTTTTAATAAAAAACCTTTTTTTTTTGGGGGGGGGTGCTTTTTACCAAAATTTGGGGGGGGGGATGCCGGGAGAAATTTTGGTGGGAAGTTACAAATTCGGATCCAGTGACCCAAAAAACATAAAGTAAGCCGATTTCCAGAATTACCATTAATTTTGCTTGGTAAAATTCCCTGTTGCCTGGACTAATAACCCTCCTGCAAGAATTTTTTTAATATTTGTCACCGTTTGTAAGTTCTTGTTTTTTTTTTTTTTTTTTTTTTTTTTAAGATCCATCAATCATTTTTGGGACACCCGGTATATGTATCCCATGCAGAAGTGAAAATCAACATAAATGTTAAGATATTTTCTTACCAGGTTTTAATTTGTTAAATCATTCACCGAAAAAAGACAATATCAACGCACATAGGTTCACCAATTTTTTTTGGTAATCTTTAACAAGGATAGTTTGTGTTGGATCATATAACGTTGTATAAATAATCATAATGAAAAATAGGAGAAATTTATTTTCTCGATCGATTATACACATCCATATACTTGATTATATGTTTATTGATATGTATCTATCGTTTGAAATTAATTTTCCCAATAGCGACTGAGAAGATCTGCTCTGAATGCTGGTAGATTTGAGGAGTTTGGTTCGAAACCATATCGTGCTCGTCTGTTTCGGGGACGCTGACATTTTTATCACCTTCTCTTTTGTTTCTTGAGATTCCCCTACTTTTGTTAATGACCACAAAGCCTTTGGAAAAGAAAGATAAGTAAAATAGTTTAAGATTTATTTTTCACGGATTGTTGAAAATGCGATATAAATGCAGGCTTATACTTTTATAAATGTCAAATCCCTCACCACTTCGGCCAATATCAGTAGCGCAGATAACTCAACCGTAATAAGCACTACCATCTAATTTCTGTTAGCAACTTTGAAGAGATATCTAATTTACTTTTAATTAAAATGAAAAATGCTAGTGCTCGTTTTATTGACATATTCAATAAAATAAGCTACTAACTATATATATTTATTTCGTCTTAACAGTATACAGGCCCTTTGACTAATTTATGGGTAATTTCTTAATGACAGTTTTACGTCATTAAGAATTTCTAAATTCCACTCTGAAAGTTCAAATGATTATTTTTGGTTTTATAATGACAAGGAGATTTACTCGGACCCACTGGGTTACAGAATATAGATGAAAACGATTTATTTAATTGATAAATGTATTAGATTTTTTATATTTAATATATTTTTTAGAATGCCCACTAACAATACCAAAAATCATATTTGAATGAAAAATAGTAATTAGTTGCCGAAACGTCAGTGAAGGCTTACTGTGGAGAGCCGAAAAGTTTTTGGTTTCCGTCTGTCTGTTTGTTAGTTTTTCTGTCCCGCGATAACTGCCGTAAAAAGCATCCGATTAGCTTGAAATTAAGGATGTTTGTTGGTGAGGTCCCCGGATTTAGCTGTATAGATTTTGGTTAAATTTGGGTCATTCGTTCGGAATATATAGAACATTTTATTTTGCTCTATAATGCTTTTCTATGGCAAGTCAGACGATTTTCAGATTTTCATTTGTTGAAAGAAATGGCTCATATGAAAAATGGATTTAAATGGTAAATTTTGGATGCTGAAATTTTTAAATAAAATTATATTATTGCAATTAGTTTGAAATTTTATCAACATATTTGCGAGATTTTTAAAATTAGGTTTATAATTTTTGGGGGAATTTTATGCAAGTTTTCCAGTAATATAAAGCATTTTGTTTTATCCATTTGACATAATACATATTTCATTTTTTTTAATTTTCTTTCATTTGTTGCCTAGCAACGTATTTGGTCCTAATATTAGTATAATTGCGTGTATAATGTTTGAGAAAAGCCAACGTCAAAACGGAGGAATTAATGCATTTGTATTTTTGCATATAGATGGATTTTAGCCCAGAAATAAAACTAGGCAATATTTTATTTATTTTGATCAAATATTTTGCTTAAAAATAGAAAAGTTCATTATTTTCATAGAGAATAATGTGACATTTTTCCATAACATTTACCAATATTTCTTTAATTGTTGCCAAGAGAAAATCAAAACCCGGAATAATATTTTCTCTTAAACAATTTTCAATTGAAATATTTTGACGTGAAACAGGAAAAAAAAATTAAGAATAGAAAAATTAATATGGCGGCATATTAGAAATAAAAAGAAAACTCTCGAGTATTTCTTAATATAGCAAGATGAAAAGTTTTGAGTAAGTACGCATCGCAGGTGAATTAGACGTCATTTTCGATAGCAAAGATGCTGGAATAAAAAGTTCTTGGGTAAAATAAAATTTACTATTATTCACGGAGGAAAGAGATAGATGGAGATGCAGTATGCCGTAAAAACAGTTTGCAATATAATGTGCGTTATCGCTCAGATTTAAATGCCCTCATTCGGCCCAAACAAAACAAGCACGTGGAACAGGGACTGAATTCTTTGACTTTATCCGTGCCTTTTTTCTGTAAAATGAAAATGATCTGCTTATATTTAAGCATTCTAAGGTAGTATTTGATTGTATTATGAATTAAAAATTATATTACTATTTTTTTTTTAAGCACGTCGTTGTTTGTGCCGAATGTAGCAGATTTTAGGGTTACATTTTTGGCGTCACTTCAAGATTTATTGTCTGCGTACGGTTAACATGATTTTATTTTAAATTTAAATTTTATTAATTTATATATAAAAAAAAACTTATGCTTATCCTTATAAATCACAGCGTAAAAAAAATCTAATATATACTATAACCATCCGCTCAATCAAAAAATTACGAATGTAAATTTAAATAGACTACGGGGGTTCAGGGGGGGGGGGCTTTGCCCCGCTGAAGAAATGCAATTTTTGACTTAAAAAGTTACCAGAATAAGTAGCTCATCAGAATTTCAGAACATCAATGTATAACCACTTGTTTAACACTTGTAATTTCTGAAACTTCACGTTCAATTACTTTACTGAAACTACGTTCAATTACGTTAGTGAAACTTACGTTAAATTTTGTTTTCTTATAAATATTTATCTAATTTGAAAACTTTAAAAAACGATTTGTAGGAAGTTGAATATTACGCAATGAGGGTTAAAAACAATTGCAAAGATGACGTTGAGGCTCCTGATCTGCAGATTTACTAGTTTAAATAAAGTTTTAAATTTATTGCCGAAACGTCAGTGAAGGCTTACTGTGGAGACCCGAAATGTTTTTGGTTTCCGTCTGTGTGTTTGTTAGTCTGTCTGTCCCGCGATAACTGCCGTAAAAGCATCCGATTAGCTTGGATTTTCGGAGGTGTGTTGGTGAGCTCCCCGGATTCAGCTGTATGGTTTTCGGTTAAATTTGGTTCATTCGTTCGTAATATATAGAACATTTTATTTTGTGGCATAATGCTTTTCTATGGCAAGTCAGACGATTTTCAATTTTCATTTGTTGAAAGAAATCGCTCATTTGAATAAAGGATTTAAATGGTAAATTTTGGATGCTGAAATTTTTAAATAAAAGTATTAAATTATTCCTATTAGTTTGCAATTTTCTCAAAACATTTCTCAGAGCTTATAAATTAGGTGTATAACTTATGATGGAATTTTATACATGTGTTCGAATAATATAAAACATTTTATTTTATGAATTTACTTATATTTCATTTTTTCTTTTAACCGTTGCGTAGCAACAGCATCTCATCTAAAAATATCATAAATGTGAAAGTATGTATGGTTTTTTGAAGTCAAATCAAAGCAAAAGGAATGAATTAATGAATGCCCTTGTATAGATATTTGCACATAGATTTATTTAAACGCAGATATGAAAATAGTATTTATATACTATATAGAATAATATTTTTATTTATTTATTCAACTATTTGATTATAAATGAAAAAGTTCGTTATTTTCATACAGAATAAACTGACATTATTCTGTTAAATTTTATAAACTTTATTGTTGCCAAAAAAAAATGAATAACAATTTCTCCCAAAGAGTTAATTTTAATTTGTAAGATTTTCACGTGCAAAAGGAAAATGGAATAAGCAAATTAAAAATAAAAAAAGGATATATAGGACAGGAATGAATACATATAAATATTTCACACCAAATATAACCTAAAATATTTTTTTTTTAGTAATATTATCCCAGCACTACGAAGAAAGATTCCTCAATTTACTCGATTTTACTTTGCCCACCTTTTCTCATTGGTTGCGATTTCATTTTCGCAATTGTGTATATTAATTGGCACAAAGTCTTACATTTTTATAACTGAGGTATACGTAAGGCCATAAAAATAAGAAATTCCTTATTGTCTCCTATAAAATGTGATAAAGTTTTGGTTAATTATATATGTTCTTATTAAGAGGAGCAGATCTGCCAAGCTACCGCCGTTCTGGATACCAGTATTTTAATACAGAAAATATTACTTTACTTAATTGGAACATTTGCGTGATTTAAAAGAATAACATATTCTCTAAGATAATAGTGATGTGCAAAAAGCCTGAGACTTGGCATGTTTGGTGGGGAGTGAAATGTTTTACTTAAGCGGTCCGGGACACAAAAATCTTCATATTTTCATTTTTTTTTAATTTTATTTTTTTATTGGATTAAAAGTTTCTCTGCCGTTTTCTGCTTAAAATGATGTTTAAATCATGTTTCTATCTTAATTAAAACACGAAATATTAATTTTTTCGTTTTAGTTTGTTTTCAAAATCTGCCTTTCAAGCTATGGTTTTCAAGGAAACGAGTTCTTGTGAAATTGCGTTTTTCTTCATGATAGGTTTTTTCACCATTTCTCATATTTAAATTCTTATAACTCGAGAACCGTTAAAGATACAGGGTTGAAACTCGGAACATATCTTTTTCAATTATTTTACTTTACTTTTGAGCCAGCATGTTTGAAAAAAATATTTACTTTTGAAAATATGATTGTTTAAAAAGTTGCACCACTTTTTTTGTAATATTTTCGTTAAATATTTTTAATTTTTTTAATTAATATTTTTTTAAATGCTGGCTCTAAATTAAAATTTATACATTTCTGTTTATTTAAATGAAAAAAAAATGAAATTCTATAAATAATATTTCGAGTTATAACGATTTTAATCTACCCCTCTTTTTTAAGAAAATTTAAAATTTAAAATTTTTAAAAAAAATTATGAGAAGTTTTATCATGCGATTTTGTTTACAAATGATATGGTTAACTATCATAAAACATTTCAAAATTTTAACACAATAAATAAAAAAAATTGAAAATGTGTCCCGGACCCCCTTAATGCATTTATCTCTATTTTGATGCTACGTGAACGATGTCTCGTGCAACAGCTTGTGGAGTATAAAATAAATTATCAAAATAATCCCTATTACGAAAAATGAAACAGAAAGTCCGGCTAAGGGAAATAAAAGGTTAGTAAACCTTTCGTAATTTGATCTAAAACACAGGTTTGCGTCAAATATGAACGGTATTTGTAACATCACGATATGTGGATACTATTAAAAGGCTATATAAAAAAAAATACTTTACGGCGCCAAATCACGTTTATGGGGCATTCTCACAATCTTTTGACTTTCAGTAATAAAAATCTGGTTAAATTAAACTTTCTAAAATAATATTTTAAACTTATAGACGAATGCCTTAATGATTCAAAATAAAGAAAAAATGGTCAGCAGCATTTTGTTTTTATTTATTTAACTGAGGTTTAAGTTAAACTTGCGACTTTCATTTTCCTTACCATTTTACCATTATAACTTTTTATTTTCTTCTTATTTTAACTTATGATGAATTTCCATACTACCCACAGGACATTCAAATAAAAAATAACAATGTAGTATTTTTAGTAAAAAATTTTGGTATAACATTGTCTTAAATGGGTGTTAAAGAAGGCCCGGAAAGGAAAAAAGGGACGGTAATGGGAGAAAAGGGATAGTAAGGATGGGACGGTAAGGAAAATTACAACCTATTTTTAGGCCAATCATGTTAAGATTCAGTGATAGGCACAATGTTCAGTGATTTTTAAAAGCTGTTATTTACATTGGATTAAATAAATAAATAAGTAAATTACCTTGAAAAGTGCAGGAATAAACTTTGGGGACGGTAAGACTACCAATAAAGTTACCATGCTTGAAATTACATTAAAATGGTGATTTAAATTCTGGAGTAAATTTCCTGTCAAATAATTTTAGCCATTCTTTCTCTATCATACTTCTGCATGAGAAAAAATTTGACAAAAATTCTGTGACTGCATCTGAAGTGATTTTCTGTGTAATTCAACAAGAGGGACTATAAGGAATCTAAAACCCAGGGACAGAGTTTAAAAAATAATATCAACCGTAAAAATGTGTGCAGGTTAATTTTTTGCTACATATTTATGTACTACAATTGTCCCAGTTTAGGGGAAAAATACATCGAATTATTTTTATTGAAACAATTTTATATAGACAGCTCCAAACTTAAAAATCAGCATCAGGGACACGGGACGGTATAGGAGTTTCCCGGATATTTGGATCCCCAACATCGTCCAAATCTTATTGATCTCGTTAATATTGTTATGCCTGAACTGAGATGTTCCCCAGTATATGAAATAAAAAATCCCATATGAATATGTACTAAAATAAAAATTATTATTCAGGAACTTGTAAGTCAAAAGATTGCGAGATTGCCCATTATCTATATAGTCAATTGGAAGTGGACACGGGGACAAATTATTAACCGTTAGGTTTAGAAGTTCCTCTACTTTATGGTGATTTTAGTAAGTTAATGCTATCGAGTACATTTTTAGATATTTAGATTAGATCTTAGATATAAATATTGCAATGGCAATCAAAACTATTTTTTGGAAACAAAAATTATAAAGGTATTAGATTTCTAAATTAGATGTATCAGTTTACGTTTCAAAAGTTCTTTATCCGTTAGATACAAGTGTTTGTGGTTAGCAGGCAAGTAAATACTGCTGTATGGATATTAGGATAACGTAATATGCTTGTCCAAACTGTTCCTTATCCTTATAAATCGCAGTGTAAAAAGAAACCGAAGATATACGATAACCATTAACTCAATCAATAGAAAATTACAAATTTAAAATAAATTACACGGGTTCAGGGGGGCAGAGTCCCCCTGAAGAAATCTGCTTTATTATATAAAAATTACCAGAATAAGTAGCTCGTGAGAATTTCAGAATATCATTACATAACAACGTGTTTAATTTAACTCTTCTAATGTCTAAAACCGTGGAAATATTTTTTACTTTTATAAATGTTTATGTAATTTAAAAACTTTAAATTTCGTTTTTATAAAAAGATTAATATTACGCAAAATGTGCTAAAAACAATGAGTTGAAGAGATGACGTTGAGGCTCTTGATCTGCAGATTTACTAGTTGCCGAAACGTCAGTGAAGGCTTACTGTGGAGACCCGAAAAGTTTTTGGTTTCCGTCTGTCTGTCCCGCGATAACTGCCGTAAAAAGCATCCGATTAGCTTGAAATTAAGGATGTATGTTGGTGAGGTCCTCGGATTTAGCTGTATAGTTTTTGGTTAAATTTGGTTCATTCGTTCGGAATATATAGAACATTTTATTTTGCTCTATAATGCTTTTCTATGGCAAGTCAGACGATTTTCAGATTTTCATTTGTTGAAAGAAATGGCTCATATGAAAAATTGGTTTAAATGGTAAATTTTGGATGCTGAAATTTTTAAATAAAACTATACTAGTAAATCTGCAGATCAAGAGCCTCAACGTCATCTCTGCAACTTATTGTTTTTAGCAAACTTTGCGTAATATTAATCTTTCTACAAAAACAAAATTTAAACTTTTTAAATTAAACAAACATTTATAAAAGGAAAAATAATATTTCGATGGTTTCAGACATTAGAAGCGTTAAATTAAACACGTTGTTATGTAATGATATTCTGACATTCTCACGAGCTACTTATTCTAGTAATTTTTATATAATAATGCAAATTTCTTCAGGGGGCGCCCCCTGAACTCCCCGTTGTGTAATTTATTTTGCATTTGTAATTTTCTATTGATTGAGTTAATGATTATCCTATATCTTAGATTCCTTTTTACACTGCGATTTATAAGGATAAGCAACAATTTGGACAAGCATTTTACGATATCCTAATATCCATACAGCAGTATTTACTTACCTGCTAACCACAAACACCTGTATCTAATGGATAAAGAACATTTGGAAATGTAAACTGAGACATCTAATTTAGAAATCTAATACCTTTATAATTTTTGTTTCCAAAAAACAATTTTGATTACCATTCTGCAGTATTTATATCTAAGATCTAATCTAAATATCTAAAAATGTACTCGATAGGATTAACTTACTAAAACCACCCTCAAGTAGGGGGACTTCTAAACCTAACGGTTAATAATTCATCATCGTGTCCACTTCCAATTGACTAAATAGATAAACGTGATTTGGCGCCGTTAAGTGTTTTTGTGATAGCCTTTTAATAGTATCCACATTTAATTTAAAATCGTGATGTTACAAACACCGTTGAAATTTGACGCACCCCTGTGTTCAGGTCAAATTACGAAAGGTTAACTAACCTTTTATTTCCCTTAGCCGGGCATTTTGTTTCATTTTTCGTAATAGGGATTATTTTAATAATTTAATTTATTTTACACTCTACAAGCTGTTACACGGAACGTTGTTCACGTTGCATTAAAATAGAGATAAATGCATTAAATAAAACATTTCACTCCCCACCAGACATGGCAAGTCTCAGGCTTTTTGCACAACACTATTATCTTACAGAAAATGTTGTTCTTTTAAATCGCGCAAATGTTTCAATTAAATAAAGTAAATTTTTTTGTATTAAAATACTGGTATCCAGAACGCCGGAGGCTTGGCAGCTCTGCTCCTCTTAATACAAACATATATAGTTAACCATCACTTTATCACATTTTATAGGAGACAATACGGAATTTCTTATTTGTATGGCCTTACATATACCTCAGTCATAAAAATGTAAAATTGTGTGCCAATTAATATACATAATTGCAAAAATGAAATCGCAACCAATGAGAAAAGGAAGGCCAAGTAAAATCGTGTATAAATCGAGGAATCTTTCTTCGTAGTGTTGGGAAAATACCACTACAAAAATTATTTTAGGTGGTATTTGGTGTGAAATATTTATATGTATTCATTCTTGTCCTAATTATCTTTTTTATTATTTGTAATTTGCTTATTCCATTTTCCTTTTGCATGTGAAAATCTTACAAATTAAAATTAACTCTTTGGGAGAAATTGTTATTCATTTTTTTTTTGGCAACAATAAAGTTTATAAAATTTAACAGAATAATGTCAGTTTATTCTGTATGAAAATAAGGAACTTTTTCATTTATAATCAAAATAGTTGAATACATAAATAAAAATATTATTCTATATAGTATATAAATACTATTTTCATTTCTGCGTTTAAATCAATCTATATGCAAAAATCTATACAAAGGCATTCATTAATTCATTCTTTTAACTTTGATTTGACTTAAAAAACCATACATATTTTAACATTTATGATATTTTTAGATGAGATACAGTTGCTACGCAACGGTTAAAAGGGAAAAATGAAATATAAGTAAATTCATAAAATAAAATATTTTATATTATTCGAATACATGTATAAAATTCCATCATAAGTTATACACCTAATTTAAAAGCTCTGACAAATGTTTTGACAAAATTGCAAACTAAAAGGAATAATTTAATACTCTTATTTAAAAATTTCAGCATCCAAAATTTACCATTGAAATCTATTATTCATATTATCGATTTCTTTCAATAAATGAAAATTTGAAAATCGTCTGACTTCCCATGGAAAAGCATTATGTCACAAAATAAAATGTTCTATATATTTCGAAGGAATGAACCAAATTTAACCCAAAACTATACAGCTAAATCCGGGGAGCTCACCAATATACATCCTTAATTTCAAGCTAATCGGATGCTTTTTACGGCAGTTATCGCGGGACAGACAGACTAACTAACTAACAAAACAAACAAACAGATGGAAACCAAAAAATTTCGGGTCACCACAGTAAGCCTTCACTGACGTTTCGGCAATTATCGCAATTAGTTTGAAATTTTGTCAATATATTTGCGAGATTTTTAAAATTAGGTTTATAATTTTTGGGGGAATTTTATGCATGTTTTCCAATAATATAAAGCATTTTGTTTTATCCATTTGACATAATACATTTCATTTTTTTTCTTTTCTTTCATCTGTTTCCTTGCAACGTATTTGGTCCTAATATTAGTATAATTGCGTGTATAATGTTTGAGAAAATCCAACGTCAAAACGGAGGAATTAATGCATTTGTATCTTTGCATATAGATGGATTTTAGCCTAAAAATAAAACTAGGCAATATTTTATTTTATTCAAATATTTTGCTTAAAAATAGAAAAGTTCATTATTTTCATAGAGAATAATGTGACATTTTTCCATAACATTTACCAATATTTCTTTAATTGTTGCCAAGAGAAAATCAAAACCCGGAATAATATTTTCTCTTAAACAATTTTCAATTGAAATATTTTGACATGAAACAGGAAAAAAAAAATAAGAATAGAAAAATTAATATGGCGGCATCCTTCTATATATAAAAAAAAGTTTTGATTTGGAAATAGACCAATGAAAATCTGCGTAGATATTCCGGGTGGATCCACATCCAATTTGAATGCTTAAGCATGGTCTTTCATCGTTAATATTAAAAAAAACTGTTGCATACAAAAATATGAAAATCGGTGGTATTATAGAAAAATGTTTGATAAACATGCTGCTGCAGACAGTTTTCAAGTCGAAGAATTATTTTAACAGATATTTAATGCTAAAGTTGGACAAAATCGTTCCATTAAAAAAGTTTTATTTGAGCAAAAACTATACATGAGAATTTAATCATTTTTAGATCATTTTATACCTTATAAGTTCCCGGTGTGCAGATTGCATTTATTTTTCTTATTTGACTCATTCTTTGAGGTTTTATTTCAATTTTAAATTCAAATTTTCAGCCTTTCGAGAGATATTTTTTACAAATTTCAGAAAAAGTTATTAATTTAAACTGTTGCCAGTTCTATAAACAGCGCAAACAATAATGTTTACTTCAAATTAAAAATTTATTTTACACGTGACTATTATAAACAGAAAATATAAAAAGTAGGAACTCATTGAAAACTACGTCATAAAAACTATAATTACACGTGAATTTTAAAAGAGACGGAATATTGTAAAATAATAAATTCCTAAACATGCGTTAGAAGTCTTAAATAGGAAAATTTACGTCACATTACACTTATTATATAAAATGAACGAAAAATAATATTGCAAAACAGTTTAAATTTAAAAATTGCTCGAGACATTTATTTGATATTTTAAGATGATTATAATATTTCATTTCTAACAAAATTATTTTTACGTGAATATTAAAAAGAAAAAGAAAAGTTTGGTGAAAATTACGTCAGATTATAATTCTCAAATTCAAATTATATTTCAATCTTCCGAAATCTTTTTAAAGCCGATCAAATTATCGTGCTGTTAGAGTCTGCGGTGTCTTAAGGAGGGTTGACGAGCGTAGCTCGTAGGGGGCAGAGCCCCCTAGTATTAGAAATAAAAAGAAAACTCTCGAGTATTTCTTAATGAGCCTTCTTAATGAGCCCCTTCTTTACAAGATGAAAAGTTTTGAGTAAGTACGCATAGCAGGTGAATTAGACGTCATTTTCGATAGCAAAGATGCTGAATAAAAAGTTCTTGGGTAAAATAAAATTTACTATTATTCAGAGAGGAAAGAGATAGATGGAGATGCAGTATGCCGTAAAAACAGTTTGCAATATAATGTGCGTTATCGCTCAGATTTAAATGCCCTCATTCGGCCCAAACAAAACTAGCACGTGGAAGAGGGACTGAATTCTTTGACTTCATCAGTGACTTTTTTCTGTAAAATGAAAATGATCTGCTTATATTTAAGAATTCTGAGGTAGCATTTGATTGTATTATGAATTAAAAATTATATTACTATTTTTTTTTTTTTTTTTTTTTTTTTTTTTTTTTTTAAAGCACGTCGTTGTTTGTGCCGAATGTAGCGGATTTTAGGGTTACTTTTTTAGCGTCACTTCAAGATTTATTGTCTGCGTACGGTTAACATGATTTTATTTTAAATTTAAATTTTATTAATTTATATATATATAAAAAAACTTGTTTATCCTTATAAATCAGAGCGTAAAAAAAATCTAATATATACTATAACCATCCGCTCAATCAAAAAATTGCGAATGTAAATTTAAATAGACTACGGGAGTTCAGGGGTGCTCTGCCCCGCTGAAGAAATGCAATTTTTGATTTAAAAAGTTACCAAAATAAGTAGCTCATCAGAATTTCAGAACATCAATGTTTAACCACTTGTTTAACACTTTTAATTTCTGAAACTTTACGTTCAATTACGTTACTGAAACTATGTTCAATTACGTTAGTGAAACTTACGTTAAATTTTGTTTTCTTATAAATATTTATCTAATTTGAAAACTTTAAAAAGAGATTTGTAGGAAGTTGAATATTACGCAATGAGTGTTAAAAAACAATGACTGGCAAAGATGACGTTGAGGCTCCTGATCTGCAGATTTACTAGTTAATAACGATAGTTTTGTATTCAATTCGTTTGAACAGATAATAGCTGAGGAAATCGCCAAAGATCACACTGCTTAAAATCAAACTTTTTTATTCTCATCATTTGAGTAGTTTAATTGTATTGTTTGATCACATGTCTTAAATTTGTATTTTATTTATATTTAATTGTTTTATTTATTTATTGATGAATGTTGTAATTTTGTTATGTCATAAAAGCCGGAAACAAATGCTGATATATTTATATTAATTTTAGTACAAATGGATTTATGTTATGCAATTGTCTGCATGCGATTAAGATAGATTTGAATACACAAATTGCGATACAATTTTATAACGAATTGCGTTTGAAAGTGCATTTTTCTATCTCTTCCACGGTAATGACGTCAGCGTTACGAACGGACACGTTTGTCCTTTATAATGTAGACAGATATTTCTTGAATAAAATAAAAAAAAACTAGATTTTAAAATATTCTGGTGTGATCTTGAAATTTCTCAATAAACAAACAGCCAGATTTGGCAACATTATTTGCGGCCTGTATATTTGTTAATATGAAGCTTTTATATGTGATTAAACTTTACACGAGTGCTTGGACAGCCTCTGTACGGGAATACATGTAAAGCCGGATAGATGCTGTCCGAGACCCGGTTTAAAGTTTAAATTATATACTACCAATACAGATTTTGATAGATGCAATATTTTAAACATTAAGGGGTTTTAGGACTCTTAAAGTTCAAAATCTTGGAAACTGTAATTCTTCTACATGTTAAATTCTTAACTTTTCTGAATACTTTGATATAATTGTTTCCTTTAAATTCCTATTTGAACAGACGTTATGTATTTAAGAATTATACCCCTTGAATAGCTGAAGCGGCATTTCCGAAACTTTGAAATCGTTTTTCTCCAAAAGATGTTTTTGGGCATAACACGCGGGATATCTCAAAAATTTTTAAATATTTTTTCATGAAATTTTCAAAACATATGTTTCAATTTAGTCTGTATACACGGAACCTAAAATTTCCTGTTCAAAAAAATATTTTGTTTATGTGATTATACTTTTGAAATTTTCAAAATTTTGTAATAGCTAAAAAAATTTTGCACTAAAAATATAAAAATAACACTTTAAATACAAATTTATTTAGGTTCAGTGTAGTTGTTACAATCTAAAATATAGGTATGTATCAAAATTCTTATTCTAGTTGCAAAATTTATTTTGTAATCCTGCGCGGAAGCTGTTATACTAATTTTCTCATCGTCAAATGTCTGACAGTTTGGAGTCCCCTGTAAACGCTAACTCTGCATCTTTCAATTTTTTTTAAAACATGAAGTAAAAGAACATACTTGTATAATTCATCCCAAGAAAAATTATGTTTTAAAATCATTTACATTTTAAAATATTGAAGGTTGAAAATGGTGTTTTTCTTTTCACTTTTTCAAATTTTAAGAATCCTGAGACATTCGTTAAAACACATGTACTCAGTCATTCAAAAAGGTATTTATCAATATGTAGACATGCCCTTTCTTTTAAGCAACTATTTTTTTCTTTTCAAAAGAATCATTCTACTAAAATTAATCATACGATCGCAAAGATCCAATTACAAAGTTACCAGATGTTTCATTATAAACCCATTTTGATTGTCATGGAAAGGAAATTAAAAATATTTCTACATTTGAATCATGAAGCAATTGCGGAAAGTTCCTTGAAATAGACAATCACAAGGAACTATGAATTCCATTTATATCCGGAATTGCGTAGAAACCGAATAAATTAAAAAAGACATTTCATCAGGCAAATTTAGATTAAAGTTTAGCAGAAATTAGTGATTCGGATTTTTTCTTTGCTTTACATTGTTTATCTTACATTTCTGTAAATGTAAAATGACTTTTATAGACAATATATTTAAATCGCTATGCAGTGAAAAAACTTTTGGATAATTATAAAAAATATTACAAATGTAAGTATAAGTAAGAGTAAGAAGTTTTAATTACGCCCACTAATATCCATATCACAACATGTTACCTTTTGGAAGATATATTGTGATATGATAAACAATATTCTCTTAGTTTTTCCTGAACAACTTGGCCGACAGCCCAAGTATAGGGAAACCGTGCTTTTAACCCCAACCTGTCTCGGATTAAACTTTGAAGTGGAAAAGAGTATTTATATTAGTTTTAAATATATTTAATGCTTTAATAATAAATATTGGAGTAACCTCCTGTGAAATATATTTTAATTATATTCAATAGAATTCCTATGTTCTAATGAAAGTTTATGTTAAAAAAAGATAATACTAATTTTATTTGCATATTAAATCAGCATTAAGCTTTTCTGAATTTAAAACTTAAAAATATTCACTACATATTCACATAAATATATCTTTTTATATAGTAATAAAATTTAGCTTTAACAAAAATTATTATCAATATTTACATATAAAAACTCGCAAATAAATATTTAAGTTTGAGTAACTTTCTGTGAAACATAGTTAAATTATATTCTATTAAGATTTTTATATATGGAATACATGATTATGTTAGAAAAAACATAGTACTCATTTTATTTGCATATTCAATCAAAATTAATCTTTTCCGTATTTGTAAATTAAAAACAATTCACTACATATTCTCATAGATACCAAGTTTTTATAAACTAATAAAATATTTCGCAGAAACTCATTTTCAAATGTTTTTAATCAATAAACAGTCACTATCTTTATTTCAAATACTACTTCTTTGAATTTTCTGTAATTATTTTCATTCAAATGTATCATTCAACTGAAAGTAATTATAGAACGCAATAACAAAATTAATTCTCAAGGTCTCAAACCTAAACAAAGTTTATTACAAATCCATTCCGATTGCGAATTAAAAATATTTCAACATTTTAGACATGGAGCAATCACAGGATTCTATTTTAAATGAGCAAGGATGAGTAAAGACTTAAAAAAAAATGTTTCGGAATTATGTGTTTGGAATGTGGATAACTTTAATAAAGAAACTGTTTCAAGCAAATTTAGTTTTTTACTTTATTAGCTTGTTAGAGATTAGCAAAGAGATTTTTTGTAATTCTTTAAGTTATATATTAAAGAAACTGTTTTTTTTTAAATACTTTAAAAGTTCATATAATACAGAACAAAGAGGAATTTTATAAGTAGGAAAATACCGGGTATTCAAAAATCACCCCCACCTTGGTTACAAAATTTATTCATATCCGCCTTACATAAGATTGACATATGAAACTTGTACAAAAATGTTGGAAAACTAACCAAGTTGTTTTGTTCCAGGTTTCCACAACGTTTGCTGTAGCTTAGTAGTGTCAGTTTACAGGAAACCGGACAACCTACCAAGGACAGGCCGACCATCTACTCAGCTGAAAGGGCGTAAGGAGTGAGATAGTTTTTTGTGTGAAATCCCATGAAGTCTGAATTTTTTTTGTGCGAAATCCAAGAAATCAGTGTGTAGGGCCTCACATGAATTACAGATTCCAAAATTGCCTCGTGATACCAAAGGATACACCGACTGAGCTTTTTTCTGATTTATGAACATTTCCCATTTCCTGGACATTTACACTGCTACACTAAAAAATCCTGGTTCGTTTTCCATCATTTTCGCCCCTGTTTCACATCTCTGTGTTATATATATATAGTGAATATTAATAAATTTTGTAATCAGGTAAAGACATTTCGCACACCCTGTATAATAATGTGATGATTGTGGCACAATTTAAGGGTTAGTTAAATAAATGTTTATGATGGAATATCACTATAAAATAGTGCGATCATATTTAATGACATTTTAAAGAATCTATACATTATTTTTTTATTTAATATGTCTAAATTCTTTTAAAACAACACATATCAACAGAATCCCAGCTGTTTGTGTAGTAGTTATGCACTGGCCACTGGAAAACAGGTGCCACGTCCGATGCACAACGCATGGATGTACGTTTGTAGTGGATCGGAGTCCATTTATAAACGGAGCTCTATTTATCCCTTGTATTCAAAACATGATCATTGTGCTTCTAACAAACGAAACCAACCAATCAAAAAACTCTACGCCTAAACTAACTCTACTAAATTTTAAATGCCTTCAAAAATAAAATTCCTAATGCTACACATCAAATAAATTTACCTGACACTTACACGCTTAAAAAATCCATCTTTTCTAAATTCTTTGTTCTTCATTCAACGTTCAAGTTACAAATATACAACTTCGAAAGCCACTCATACCTAAATGAGGGAAAAAAAGCATTGCTCTCTACATTGGGCAAATACTGCCACTAAATTTGCTGTGAAAATCAACATCTGAAAATAGGCTCAATGTTAAAATTTGAACAGTTGACATCAGATATTAAATAAATTTTCTTCTGTATTAACCAAATTGTCGAAAACGCACTGCCGATATATCTATCCGAACTGCTTGTTGGAAATCCCATTAGACGAAAACACAGACTCCATTTTCAAAAAGGAACTAATTCATGAAGGTACTGATAATGGACCAACTTTGCACTGATGATGGACTTTTAGAAGCTTCGAAAGAGCTGTATGCACTATTTTGTATATCCATTTTTACAATTTAATTTTTACAATTATTCCGCACTAACCCAGGTTCGAATCCTGGTCACGGCACCGCTAATCTTACTGAAAGTGTACGTTGTGGGGATCAGGGCGCTTGTATACTACTGGCCTTAATTTCTTAATGACCCAACACAATGATACACCTGGGGGAAATTGTGGTAGATTTGAAGAGGTAAATGGGGAAGCAAACCCACTTACACCGATCGCGGGTTAAACAAGCCTAAATCTAATCACCCTTTGAGTATAAATACTCTTTACCATATCACTCTACGTAATTATTATAATTAATAAGATATAAAGTGATCGTTCGATCCAAGCTAAACCCTTTGATAATAACCCCATATTACCCTAAATGAAAGCGGGAAGATCTCTTCAACCACCCGACTGCGTTGTGTAATTTTACGAAATAAGTTTCGCCTATGGATGTACAACAACGCATGCATTATTCTACAAAAAGCACAGCCCGAAATCATACTTCCGTAACATAAAATAAATCTTTAATTATATAAAATTCCCAATCATTTAATTCTAGCGTATTTTTAAAGGTAACTATAAACATTAGATAAATAAGTCTGACTCATGGTGTGCAAACAAAGCTGATAATTTCTATACAAAGCATTTATTAACATTCTCACATATTTACACTTAAAACATTTAAAGAAGTTAAATCTCTTGCCCCTGCGAGAATTAAGGAATAATATTAAAAACAAGTAATTTCTTGAAGTTAATAAAGCTTAACATATTCATAATTGACCATTTGTGATTTCCCCCTACAATCGGGCACGCAGTACCCTAATATACTCTTGTAGAAATACATTAATTAAAAATGGAACAAAATATGAGGAAATAGTACCTAAAAACATGTATTGGACATATGAGTAGTTTGATAAAATTCCTAACGCTGTTCCCTACACTAAGGATGGTCCAGGAGGTTGAGGGACAAAACAGTCTTTAACACAATAATCCATGTAACACATCTCGCACAATATTATTATAAACTGTGCGGACTATTTTTTATTCATTTTAATTAATCTTCGGGATGTATATACCGTCGTTGTCTCTGGATCGAGACTCAGGTACACATTTTTGATGAAATGCATGTTCCTATAACAATGTGGCTACCGCGCATACATAATTCAAGAGTCTGCTTCAACTCCCACTTAGATTCGGCAACAGCATATGCTAAGCTTCTGCAACTCCTATCTCACACTGTCGATTCTGCTGTTTCTGCAGCTGCACTCTACTAAAACTGAGATTCATATACTCTGTACAACACTCTTCGATTCTTCTCTTTATTATTCACCCTTACTTTCTCCTGGAGAATGGTGGGGGGTGGGATGTGATCCTCTGCTCAATTTCTAGCCACTCTCGTTCTCTCTTCTATCTATAAGCCTTCTCATTCGAAGATCGTTCTAACCAATGTCTAAAAATCACCTCCTTCTGTCTGACCTCTTCACATCCCCTCTTGCCCCTCACTTGGGAGTTCTCCAGTTATTAGGTCCATAAATTTGATAATAAATCTGGACCGACAAGAGCTGTCCCTTCCATTGTTACTCTCTCGTCAACAGGGTTATGTCATGGGCCATAAAAACGTCTTGGAACTAGATAGAGATTTCCCCCTCTGAACCTCCTAATATCTCATCCTTATTTTGTAAACAACCTACCTCTTTAGGTACATTTTTATAATAGAGTATACACATTGATTCACATTTATTTCATAATAAAATAATAATAACAATAACTTAATTTCCAATATTTCATAATACACTAAAAATAATAATAATAATTTTACATCATTTATTTGTACAAATACAATTTAAAACATTTTTGTACATAATACTCCATATTTTGTACACTTCTGTGTATTAAGGTGTATTCTGTACAGCAGTAGCATTTATCGTTGCCCTTTTATTACTTCATAGATCGGTGGCACTAAGTTTGATCCTTCAATTTTAAAAATTTATCCTTTGCCCCGCAAAAATACCCGTTAAACATATTAAAACCGTTTTTAACTTATTAATTAGCGTTTTTTTATTCATTATGTTGATTCATGTAATAGGCCTCAAATACCCTACTTTCAAAAATCAGCATTTTTTTTTTTTTTTTTTTTTTTGAAGTTATAGAATCTAAAATTCCTGAACGGATTTTAAAATTTCTTTCACTGTTCGATAGTTGATAATCAGAGTTCCCAAGTACGATGCATTGCATATGACATGTGGAAGGTGATGGCTGCAATTGGGTTGGAATTAAGATTGAGATTTATGACCGAATTTTCAAAATTCTTTCAATGTACCATAGATGGTAAACATATTTCCGAAGTACACAGTATTGCATCTGATTTTTCGAAGGGGTTGGCTGCAAATGGGTTGGATTTAATATTAAGACTTACAGATGGATTTAAAAATTTTTTCACTGTTTGATAGATGATAAAAATAGTTGCTACGTGCACTGCATTCCATCTAATTTTTAGAAGTGGGTGGCTGCAAATAAGTTGAAAAGAAGATTAAGACTTCTGAACCGATTTTAAAATTTCTTTCACTGCACGATACATGATAAACAGATTTTCCAAGTACACTGCATATCATCTGATTTTTGGAAGTGGGTGGCTGCAAATAGGTTGGAATGAATATTAAGACTTCGGAACCGATTTTAAAATTTCTTTCACTGCACGATATATGATAGGGGCCCCAAACGAAGACTTTTTTAAACAATCGTAAAAAATAATAAATAGTATTTATTTGTTTTAAAAACCAAAGACTCCAGGTTAAAGGACTGAAAGGTTTATTTTGTAGAATTCCATACAGATGCTAGTATCATATTGTGACTGAAAACATAAAAACACATTCAAAATGGCAGAAAAGTGAGAAAGTTCGTCTCGACCTACTAGAAGACTTTGTCCTTGTTTACCTCAAATAAAGGCATTTTTTTATTCATTCTATCATTTTTTTAGTTTAAAGATAATCATTTAATATGATGCATGTCAATTTTAATATAACATTACAGATTATGTCTGAAAATTTGAACTTTGAAAATGAAGTACCCGTTCGGGGACCTTGGAATTCAAACCACCATTAAACGCCTTAATATTTTCTTGTCAGTGCGCTACTTGACTCAAAAAGAAAGTGGTGGAGATCTTTCGGATCTTGACCATCCACAATTTGATGACAAAAAACATTCTGAAAGTGATCCTATTCAGTAATTGACAGAAAGTTATGATCAATCGAGTAATCTCCACATTAAAAGGACGGAAGTGAAAACGATCTGAGTGGGAAAATATTAGTAAGTACTTATTGATTTCTTTTTTAATTATGTACTTTTAATGATTAGGGATACAATAGCTGTGTAGAAGTGTTACAATATTTATAAACGTTTTCAAACTGCATATGCAGTGTAAAAAAATTTAAATCAGTTTTATCTTGTAGTGCTTAAGTTAGTGACATAAGTTTTATCTTGTAGATTGTAAAATAGAGAAAAAGGACAGTAAAAAAGAAAAAAACCCTTTAAATTTATTAATTATAATTTATTCTTTTCCATTTTATTATTTATTCAATTCAATATTTCCACATTTATATGTAATATTAATTCTAAGTAAACTAAAATGTTCTTTTTCAATTTTTTTTTTAATTTTCTGTGTAGGTCTTCTAATTTCATATTGGAAGACCTACCAGAAACACCTGATGATAATCTTATGATGGACTGTCTTGTTCACCAATGGAATATTTTTGCCAATACTTTCCCTAGGAATTTTGGAACTTGCTAATGCACATCCCACAAATAAGATTGTATTGGTCTAAATGTTGTAATGTTCCTATGCTAACACAACGCGTGAAAAGAAATAGATTTTTTGAGCTTAGGAACACATTGCAATTTGTTGATAAGTCAATTCAAACGGAAGAACAGAAAAAAAGGACAAACATTTTTTTAGTCATCCCATTGCTAGATTCTTTTAAAAAGCGCTGTCTATATTTACTTCGAACCAAATGTTTGTTCGTTTATGAACATATGTTTCTGTTTAGTGGAAGATGCCCAATAAGACAATATGTTCCCTGGAAATCGAATCCTGTTGGGTTAAAAAAAAATTGTGATTGCTGCACAACATGGACTTGTGTTAGACTTTGTAATATATACAGGAAAGAATACTCTTCCGGAAACAGATACAAATTTTTATGGTCTAGGAGGCTCTGTAGTGAAGCATTTGGTTGATACAGTCCCTTTTGTGCCCAAGGCAACCCTACTATTTAGTGACAGATATTTTACTGGTCTGAAAATACTGGACTATCTGATAGAAAGAAATATTTTTGACAGGCAAAATTATGACCAACAGAACAGAAGGAGTGGTTGTTACTTTGCCGAAAGATAAGAAATTGGCATGAAGGACATCACCTTACAAAACAAGAAAAGATAATAAATTTTGTTTGATAAAATTGAAGGATAAAATGTCTGTAGTGCTTTAATCTAGCGCATTTGGAGTAAGCACAGAATCTTCTTGTAAAAGGTGGTCAAAAGAAGATAAATACAAGATAGGTTTTCAACAACGATCTATAGTTAAGTCCTATAATAAATAAATGCGGGGAGTTGATTGGATGGATCGGCTAATTTCTCACTATAGAATTTCAGCGAGGACAAAGAAGTGGTCGATAAGAATATTTTTCCACTTCTTGGATAGGGCAACCTGAAATTCCTGGGTTCTATACACCAGGCATTGCAGAAAAAAAGGTATCCCTCAAAAAGATATCTTGCCTTTGCTTGATTTTAAGTTGTCCATAGCGGAGCGTTTAATCCGAGCTGACAACTCCAACAACAAACTTAAAGATCCTATTAAAGAACATTTGAGAAATTTTAAGTACAACCGACCAACAACAGCCTTGTCAAGACTTAACAAGAAAAAGAATATAGAAATTAATTTCGAAGATACAAAACATATATGCCTCTTAATGTATTACCATAATTTAATTATCCGTGAATCAATAGAAATTATTACTAAAGAAAATACTGTTTGTAATGACGTTTTATCCTACAACATACCCATAATTTGACTCAGTTTGTTTAAAGAATCATAAAGCACGTACTATTACACTTCCCTCTATATCCATATTTTTTATTTTCCCAATGCTTTCCGTATCTAAAAATTGACTTTCACTTTCACTCCTTTCGACACCAACTACGTGAAATTTGAAAATAACACGCTTGTATTTTGTATTCTCTGACGAAGATTATGTGTATAGTTGAAAGTAACAAGGACATTAAAATAATTTAACACCTTTTTATATATTTTTCATAATTTAAGTAATTTGCACATAGTGTAATTTTAAGTTTAGATAAATTATCCCTTACATAATAACTCCCCTTAATGTAAATTTTTCAAAGGAACGCAAATATCAAAACGCAAAATCTCAGAATGTATCACTCAGAATGAACCAACCACTCGTGCAAAGCCACGGGTTTTCATAGTATAAAAAAAGTATTTTTTTTTTCAAGTACTGATATGAATATACGTGGTTAAAGCAATTTTACAAGAATGATTCTTTTGAATGGATTAACTACAAAATAAATTACTTCGGAAAATGAAAAATTCTTTATTTTCTCGTTTAATACCTTTTGTTTAAGAGAAGGATTTTATTGAGTTTCTTAGCTCGTTTGATTTAAATGAAGGTTTTAATTTCGCCTTTCTTTTTATCTAAATGAACATGTAATCCGACTTCTTTGAAATATTTATTACTCCTTACATTTCATGGATTAATTTTCTCTGGAAAAACTTTTTTTAAGATTAAAAATTCTAAATGTCAAAAGAATAGGGAATTACAATTGATGTGCTTAGAGATTGTGTATTAATTAATAAATTATTTTACATCCTGAATAATTCAAAATAAAAAGTTTAATTAAAAGAATAACTAGTTTTATATATAGCAATAAATATACTTCTGTATAATATTAGACTGCTTGAAAGGAAACTGGTTAAATGAAAATAATTAATAAAATAGATGTGTTTATCTTAGCATATAAATTTAATTTTAAGAGTAGTTTCATCATGGAATCTAAGCTTGTAACTCGAAGACACTCCCAACTTAATGTTAAACAGATGGCACCGTTTTTCTTTCTGTTTTCTTGTTTGCATTTTAATATTTTAAATTATTTTTTTATTTTTTTTATTTTTATTTATTTATGTGTTTATCGGATAGAATATCTCGATGTTTAACCGGGTATTTTTGAACTTTCCCGTTCTAATTTTAAAATAAAAACACTTTCAGTTACTCTAGATACATGGCTAAATATCTTTATCTGATATCCTATGCCAAAAAATGAAAAATGACAGAAAATATATACATAAATAAATAAATGAAATGGAAACGAGATATTTCTTATGAACGCTGCAATGGGTTTAACATTAAACTATATATTCCTTTTCTTAAATTTTAAAAGATGTATTAAATAAATGTTTTCTTTATCGTAACAGTTAACCCCTTAAGCATCCATAATACGACATGAACTCTTCTAATTTACGTACCACGTCGTATGTACGTACGTCCTCGCTGTATGTCCAGACTGCAGTGTTCTAAGCACCTGTTTTTGTTTTTTGCGTCGCTAACTGTTATTGTGATCATTGAAACTTATTTACTTCGAACCTTGTTTCTGTTTGTCTAATATAAATAAACCTTTTTTCATCTCCCCCCATTACATGTAATTAAATAATTCGCATGTAGTTGAATATAATGATATAAACTATTTTTGGCGGTATTTAATAAATCTGGTATTCAGCATACTATCACTAAATTGAATGTGGTGCTTAAATGGTTAAAGTTGTTTAAATGTCATCTTTTAATTTACTTGGCTTTTTAAATATAAGGTCAGTTAATTAAACTTACAGTACTCAGAGTATTCGGTAGGGGATCTAATTGAGAGAATGACGCCAAATTTTGTAAGTAGATTAAACAAGAAGGGGCACGAAGAATTCCGCAAAAAATATTTGTTTCGAAAGTCACCTTTGGGGGAATATGTGGCGCTGTGTAACAGAAAAGAGAGTTTTAAAAAATGCAGAACCAATACCGAAATAAAAATACCTTTTATTTAGCCCATTTAACGATTTTAGTATTGATTCTACAATTTTAAAACTCTCTTTTCTCTTACATAGCGCCACATACTGCCCTAGCGATGACTTTTGAAACTATTTTTTTTCGCTAATCCTTCGTCCCCCGTCTTGTTTAATCTTCTTACAAAATTTTATTCTTTCAATTAGATCTCGCTACAGAACACTCTGAGTACAGTCAGTTTAATTTTGGCCACATTGTATATATCCATTAAAAACAATTGGAATAGCAATAATTTTCAAAAAATATATATAAAACAAAACGCTAGATGTCATTAAAAGAAAAAAAAAATAAAATGATAAGTATTGAAATTTGGGTTTTTTTTCTGTTAATTTCACAAATGTTTCTACCAAATCAATTTTCCATTTAAAATCTATGCGTAAAAGATCGCAAATTTACTTTTAAAATGTAAAAAAATACTTGAAAGAAATCTCAAGTACATTTTAAAAATATCTATTAAATATGTTTTGATCCGAATTAACGAACCACGGTAATATAGGGGAGTTTCAAATCCGGAGTTGAATAGATTAATTAGAATACATAGAAATCAAGAAAGAAAAATCATGCATCACGTAATAGATTATGAAAGACTTTCTCACACTATCGGAATACCCTTAAGAAATTTCCTTTTGTTGATACAGTTAAATGCGATATCCAATTAAACATGTTAAATAAAGAGAAAAGTGGCTATTCACACTATTTATATATTACACTCTTTATTATGTCTATTATTCATAAAATAGAATTCACTCTTTCTAGGCAAAACGGTAAATGATCAGGGAAGCGCCTTATCAGAATAAAACGGTATACCAAATTTGAAGCAAAATAGGATAATTCTGCATGAAAAACGCATTTATTTAAATTATGGGGAGATTAGCCCCCGTTACTCCCCTTTTATACTTAACCAATGAAAGTTGAAATCTAATCATGGAAGCACCTTATGAGAATAAAATGGTACACCAAATTTGAATGAAATGGGATAACCCTGCAAGAAAAACTCATTTATGTAAATTAAGGGGATTAGCCTCCGTCCTCCCCCTTTATACTTAACCAATGAATTTCCAAATCTAATCAGGGAAGCGTCTTATCAGAATAAACTGGCATACCAAATTTAAAGCAAATCGGATAATTCTGCATGAAAAACCCATTTATCTAAATTAAAGGGGGGGATTAGGCCCCGTTCCCTCCTTTCTACTTAACTTAGGAACTCCCAAAACTAATCAGAGAAGCGCCTTATCAGAATAAACCTAGAAAAAAAAGTGAATCAAATCGGATACTTCTACCAAGAGTTTTCGCGTTACGTACATACATACATACGTACATACATACGCACGTACATACGTACATACAGAATCTGCGGGCACATTATCTCTCAGGCTTTGATAGCCTGAGCTTTGATAGCCTGAGAACTAAAAACACAACTCAGTTGCATTAAATTTTCAGCCACTGTTGTCTATAGATAGTAATGTATGTCGGTACTTTCTTGCAGCTCTGTATATGATCTACGCACCTCGCAGTACACTAAAAATGAACCAAGTTTTAAAATGCATATGACAATTGAAAGTGCAAATGCAGCAGTAATGACTCAAAGTCGATTCAGCAACCGAAGTAATTTATGCATTTTACATTGTCTATATTCTACAGAAAACATGCTGTAGTGCGTAATTTATATCTGTATTATTGAAATTGTGTAAATTTATCAAAATTAGGGGATCGAACGTACGCTTCCCGGGTTACAGAGTATAGATAAAAACCTTTTTTTTTCGTTTTGCTCTGTAAACGATTTTCCTCATTGTATGGAATGTAACGAAATACTTTCGAGTATGCAAACTAGATACCTTTGATTACATGCCCTGTAAACTAACCATAAATGGTACGAACTTCATTTTTTGTACCGAACATTCCATGGTAAACCTAAGGCAAACCGAGTAAATTTATGCGATTTAGACCATAGACAGACGAACAGACAAGCTGAATACATAAACGATTTTCAACTAAGCAGTAACGTGTTAACAAGGCTGTAGATGGTCGCACAGATGGGAGTAGATTATAATGAAATCTGATACAATATGGTGACATATATGAAGTGCACGTGTTTGGCTTTTGACAGCTTTAATAAGAAAAGTCTTATAATTAATGTGTTTTATTTTCTTTTGTGTAACGTTATAGGTCTTGCCAATGTTTAGCTTATGAGTTGTGCCCATACTGACTAAAAAATATACCGCCTCCACCTAGAAGGAATAGGTAATCATTTTCTGAATACTTAAGCTAAAAATATAGACTTCCGAGCTATGCGAATGGGGTAAACAACTAATCTGAATAGACTAAAGGATATAGAATTTCTATTTATAGTCTCTTGTTTACTAGGTGACGAAACGATAATGAATTGCTACATTAGCTAGAAATTATCGCTTTTTTTCTGGAATGGTTTCATAAACTAGAATTATAGTTACTAAAATTAACCTCTTTTGTTCGCATCGATTTGCAGAGATTTTTAAATAAGTTTGACCACGAGAATATACGAAAACGCTCTAGAATTCTATTATGAGACTCTACAACTCTCTAGCAAAGATAACTAGAATTTATAAGGATGACCTGGAGCTATTTTTTTTCTAGAGCCTCAGTTAAGAATCTAGATGCCAGTACCGTGTTTTATTTCTCAGTGCAAATTGCCCTAGTTTTATTTCTATCATGTAATATATTTTTAAAAACATGAGGAAGCATATCTTCTCTGCTTGGATTACTGGACCTACTTGATAAATACTGATAATCGTTTTCCAAATATCTGCCACAGAAGCTTTTTTGCCACTTCCCATGACGGTTTATGATTGAATAAAAAATAATATCTAGGTATCCATCGTTTAATGGGGTTCCATTAACTGCGATATATTCTCTTTAGCTGTTACTTGGCAGACTACTTGATATTGCCCATACGGTTATCTGAGTGAACTGTATACGCCGGTATTCGGTCAAGGTAGTTTAATCTGAATGATATATGTCCACCGATTGTCAGTTTAGGTAGTTCAGTAGGTCAGTTTGTAATATTCAGTTTGCTTGATATCTTAAAGATCCAGTATGATTGAGTTAAAAATAATGGTAATCCACTATTATTGCTTTGGCGAAATAGCGAAAATAATCTTGGCGAGAGAAGGATAATTTGGTAACATGTTTTCTGGCAACCTATTTATTGCTTTATACATACTAGCATTTTTTACTCAACTAGCTGACCCGCCCGGCGTTGCCCGGGCCTTAATAATATTCGTAAATGAATCTGAAATTTTTATCGCAGGTGCATACAGAGGGGAGTGGGAGTGGAGATTGCAAATTACCAGGGCTCGACTCTTGTTCAGTTCCAAAGTTGTGTAAATTCACAGGTTAAGTTTTTTCATTTTTATATGTCTCATGCTCTTTTTATTCCAAATTAATTGATGAATTCAATTAAAATTTAATTATATTTTCAATAATTTAATTTTTTATTTAAAATCTTTAGATGAAAAAGCAATATACAACATAAACTGTAATAATTAAAAAAGAAATAATAAAATTGTAAGCAAATATTACTATATAGAATGTTTTAAAAAGTACCATCCAGCTAATTTATTTTCTAATAGAGTAAAGCCTGTTTCTAATGGAATCCAGCAATAAACAAAAAAAAGTTACAGCTTCCCTCTCTCCCCAAAAATGTTATTATGCTTTTTCAATTTAAATAACCTGCATAAAACGGAATTCATCACAGGTCGTTTCTGTCTAAGCAGGTTTTATTGTATCTTACTTCTGGTGGGCCCATAATAATATTCTTAAATGAACCTGAAATTCGAATCGCAGATCCGTACAGAGGGAAGTAAACAAAATTACTTGACGTCATGACAACATTTTTAAATGTCTTGCTGCTGATTAATTTGCATTTCCAATATAGTGCTTTGCAGAAATTGCACGTTTTACTCAAAGTTCAACAGTTGTGCCCCCCGGAACGTTTAAATCAATAATTTGGATTTCAGAAGCAACGCGTGCACTCTGCGGTTATTAAGCCTATTTTAGCGATCGCTTATGCTCTGTGTTTAACTTTATTCCCGATTCAATCTATTTCAATTTTCAGTTCGTAATTCGGCTTCTTCTTCACTTTCAAGTATTCACCGAGATCTTTTACGGGCATTTCAAATGATATTTTGAAGCTCTATAATTGCAGCAAAAGAGGGATACATCATGGAGCTCTTTCCTCTACGGCGAAATGTAAATAAACCCGATCGCCCTAAATCCTGCCAAAGGACTTTTCACAATAACCAATGAGATGCGTTTCTCGGGCGTTGCCATTAGACAATAACAAATAATCGCGATTTCTGTGCCACGTACGTTAGCGTAATATATATATATATAGATATTTATAAAATTTATTTAATATAAAAAAGCTATTTATCTATTTTTTATACAAGCAGAAGTAATTTGTACATAAAAATAATAATAATATATATATTAATAAATTTATATACACTGCTCAAAACAATTAAAGGATATTGCAGTTTTAGGTGGATTTTGTATCTGGTAAACTGTTTAGCTGATTGATACATGGTCGACAGACATAGTAGGTTATATGAGAATAAATTACACATGTTTGGCAGAAAAAAATGCATTTTATTGTGCATTTGTGTACTAAAGGAAAAAAACACAATTTGTGCATATGAGAAAAAAAGAATAAGAAAAGGTGTTTTCTTCAAAGAAAATCATTTTCAGTAGGGGGTATGGTTTCTACGGGTGGCCAGCAACGTTGAACACCTTTGAGGTATGGACTCAATAAGGCTATTAATGACGAGTTGGGGTATTCTGCCCCACTCTTCCAGAAGAGCTCTTTCCAGTTCTTGGAGAGTTTTTGGGGGTTGTTTTCGGCCAGAAACTCGTCTTCCTAGAGCGTCCCAAACGTGCTCGATTGGATTCATGTCTGGAGAACACGCTGGCCATTCCATTCGAACGATGCCTTCCTCGAAAAGGAAATCCTCCACCAGGTTTGCATGATGTGGCCTGCAGTTATCGTCCATTAAAATGAAGTTATCTCCGATTGCTGCAGCGTAAGGGACTACAATAGGTCTGAGGATCTCATCCCTATATCGGCGACCAGTCAGAGCTCCATCTCGAATGATGTAGAGGTCAGTCCGCCCGTCAATGGAAATGCCACCATACACCAACACTACTCTACCGCCAAATCTGACGCTTTCGTGCACGAACGCAGGATTATTCCTACTGCCGCGGTCCCTCCAGATGAAAATACGCATATTATCCGGATGCACAGAAAAACGGGACTCGTCAGAAAACAGAATATTGCTCCATTCATATCTCCTCCAGTTGACATGCTCGGTTGCCCACTCCCTGCGGTCGCGACGATGCCTTGATGTTAATCTAACACATACCATCGGTCGGCGAGCATACAGACCTACAGCATGGAGCCAGTTTCGGACAGTCTGAGTTGAAATCGTGGTGCCTGTAGCCGAGCGAAGGTGTTGTTGGAGAAGAGTAGCGTTCACGGTTCGGTGTCTCCGAGCTGTTAACGCTAAATACCGATCTTCATTGGGCGTTGTTGCCCGTCTACTACCTTGACCTGGTCTTCAGCCTGCACATCCACTCTCCAAAAAACGGTTCCAGATCCTGGAAATGACACTTTGTGACACTCCAATGGCTTGCGCTACTTCGGCTTGAGTTTGGCCCCCTTCTAACCTACCAACAATTCTCAAAGCTTCTGAATCTGTCAAATGACTTCGCTGAGACATCGTACTCATCGAAACAAAGCAATCACTGAATGCCGATCATCCTTGTCTTCATTCTTTTTTATCCAGTTGAAAGTCAAATTTCATTCGCTGCCACTGAAGCGACGTTTTTGACGTCGAACTCAAAATTTGCATACTCCACAGTTTGAAAACCAGAAAAATTTGCATTTGTGATTCTCTTCTTCTATTTTCGGCAAAAAAAAATTTCGTTTATATCTTTATTTTATATAAAACTTCAAATATCCTTTAATTGTTTTGAGCAGTGTATATATATATATATATGTATATATGTATATATAAATTTATTAATATATATATTATTATTATTAATTAAAACCGGGAGGGATCACCCCCTCACCCGGTAATCGCGGGAAAAACGCGATTTTCGTCAAAGGATCGATGGATAAATGGAAATATCGTCAATTGAACAGAAGAAAAACGCAAATTTTGTTAAATGATCACGGAAAAAACATGAATTTCTTTAAAGAATCGTGAAAAGAACGCAAATTTCGCAGAAAAACGCGAATTTCTTGGGAACCAGGAATAATTTCTCCTTCCCCATATATGTATGTATATATATATACATTAGATAATTCGGAGGAAGACGCAAATTTGTTCCTAGTACTTTTATGTGTCAAAAGATAATAATACTGACCGGTTTATGTGAAGAGCCTTGTCCTAGTGTGCACGTGGTTTGTGAATTTATCTTAATTTCTTTCCTGTAATTCCCATTGTTTTTGGATCTCGTGAGGATTTTACCGGGTCAGTAAAGCCCTTATAATATTGCGTTCCTCATACTTAAAGTTGACAAACGGATGTTTTATTTTAAATAAGATATTAGCAATATAAATGAGTACCGCATTCTATTATGCACACAAGTCAAGCAGAATCGGCCATAACCTTGCAGCAATAGAAAAATAAGCGTGTGTGGCATCTTCCCCCTATACTTGGGGGATGACGTAACATGGTTCAGAAATAAATTAAAAAGAAAACAGAAAGTGAAGTAATTATTTTCTGTAACCAAGTCATACCACCCTGTACATATAGTCACATGATCTCTCATTTTTCAAACCATTAAAAATATATTGGCGACAATCCACAGTAAGCCAGACCGTAAACTCTCAATACTTCAGTTTGGATCTCTTCTGAATACAGCTTGGAGCAAGACGGTCAAAGTAGAAAATGTCACTTCTGGGTTTTCAGCTACTGGGATTTAGCCGTATAACTCACAAACAATTCCAGAGCATGCGTTTTCAATCTCTATTGTTTCCTGCATTGATACAGCTGTTGCTTCCACAAGCGTCGCAAGTGAAAATAGGCCTACACCAGCAGCTGCTTCCTCCAAAAGATCACGTGAGCCTACACCAGTAGTTTCTTCCACCGTCAGAACTAGTGACAAAGGACTGTCACCAACAGTTACCTCATCCAGCACAGAAGACGGAATTTCCTCTCTTGAAGCAATCAGCATTATTCTTTAAGTCGGAAAACCTATTTCTTCAAGTGAAAAAATTCCTATCGATACCAGTGGCGATAGTTTTGATGAGGATAATGATTATGATTTTTGTGCTGTTTGCAAAGGAACTTTTATGCTGAAAAAGGTCTGAAGTGAGATTGGATTCAGTGCATAAAATGCAAGAAATAGTTGCACGTAGACTGCAATGGTAATCATGTGCCCTGAATGAAATGTTGAATAGGCTAACATTCAAACCTGTACCCTTAATAGTTTCAGCAAAGTTAATTTGAAAAAAAAAATAAGGTTACAGATTTGTTTGTTTTTCCGTAGTTTTTGTTAATTCACATGTATTGTCCCAGTGTTTGTTTTATTGTCTTATTTAAAGTGGTGTTGCATCTCCTGTCATAACTGGTGGCATATTCCCCGTATATATTGGGGAACATGCCACAATTACACGAGTTTATTTAACATTAAATTAATCAATCATTTAAAAACTGGGAAGAAATCAATGAGTGTACGTAAACAATAAGATATTAAAGAGCATGGCGGTGCATTTTTTCTTTATTTTATCATTTCAATTTTGGCTCTACTAAGCAAAACATCATATTATGCGGCGTCTTCCCCAAATTACCTTATATAAACAAGGTTCATGAGGGTTGTTTTCATAGTTGTTTATGTGATTTGGTAACAAATCTTACTTCTCGAACCCAAATTGCGCCAATCTCTTTTAAAAGCCCCAAGGTCCCTATACTGGGAATGTACCAAAATAATAAAGCATGTGTAGGAACGTCACACAAATGACTTGACCGAGTCAGAAAACTTACTTACAAAATCATTTAAAAAATCTTTTGCCTCATTTCTTTTTATTTGACATATATGCCATAAATTCAAAATTCAGTATAATGAAGATTTCTTCTTCCGACAAGCAATGTACCATACCCGTCCGCTTTTTGAGCTGAATAAACGGATTGCGATATCCGGAGATGATAAATGAAGTAAATTTCAACATGATAGATTTTTTTTTAAGAATAGTAGAAGAAGAAAGTTTCAACTAATGTAAATATATAGATATCCCATCATTACAATCAATAAATTACTACAAAATGAATGACTTTTTAGCAAGAGATACTCGTTATTCAGCAATTCATTGAAACCATATAAATTAATCATTTTTTTTTCTATTCCTTTTATCAACTCTGCTTGCGTATTTTCCATAAGAAATAAAAAAAAATAGTTACTTAAAATAAATGTAATTTTTCTTCTACAAAAAGAAAAAAAAATATTTCGCTGGATTGGAATGTAATTTCAAAATCAATTGAAAATAGTTTAATGCTGAGCTCATATTGCAAAACATATTTTCTTATTCAATTATGTTTTTTGAATTTGCATGACAATGTGGAGCGATATCGTTTGTATAGTTTGCAGAACCGTGATTGAGTTTAAGATTAAGAAAACCAATAATGGAGATTAAATTCGTTTTGAATAAGTGAAAAGAAATTGCAATATAATAAGGTGGCATAGAACTCAACTCTTTTCTCTTTTAAAAGTTATTACCGTTCAGGTAAAAAATATATATATTATCGATAAGTGCACTATTTTATTGAGATTTTGAATTAATGGTTATAATACCTCTACTAGCCGAATGTCTCTCTGACCTATATATCAGTCACATAATATAAAATTAGACAATAACTGAATAAATAGAAATTTAAATTTAAAAATTTAAATTTATATTACGTGGAATTATTGTTTATAATATACTTACATAAATGATATACTTATATTAGATGTAAATTTCCAACTGGACGAAAAATGTCCGGACCAGGATTCGAACCAGGGATCTTCTGGCTGAAGCCGCCAGTGCTCCGCCATCTGAGCTATCACGGACGAATCTGGTGGAACTTTTTTACTCACCTAACCTTAATCATTATAGCATCTGGTCTGAAACCTGGTTCAGCTCAACAGAATAAATCGGCTCAAATCCTGTTCCGGACATTTTTCGCCCAGTTGGAAATTTACATCTAATATGATTTATTTACCAATTGGAATAATCGTGTTAAAATTAATCTAGTGTAATTTCATATCCAGAGATTTCTGGAGTTTCATTACCTGAAATTTATTCTGTTGAGCTGAACCAGGTTTCAGACTAACCCATGCTATAATGATTAAGGTTAGCTGGGGGGAAAAGTTCCACCAGATTCTTCAGGGATAGCTCAGATGACAAAGCACTGGCGGCTTCAGCCAGGAGATCCCTGGTTCGAATCCTGCTCGGGACATTTTTCGCCCAGTTGGAAATTTACATCTAATATGATTTATTTACCAATTGGAATAATTGTGTTAAAATTAATCTAGTGACATACTTATAGTATACTTATATAAATGATATACTTATAATGTACTTATATAAATGATATATTTATAATGTACTTATATAAATGATATACTTATAATAATACTTAACTGAGATTTCTAAAAATAAAAGAAAATTTTGAATATGTTAAAACATGAAAGTTTTTTCTCAATCGTAATGATGCAAAGCTGCAGCTTAATTTGCGAATACCAATAAATTTTATTAAGTTCCCTGTGTTTTCCATATTTTGAACAAAACAGTAAAATTTCCTGACTCATTTGGCCAATTTGTAAATTATCTGGCTTTTCCTTACTGTGCAGGTGGTGTTAAAATCCTGATATAAATTCATGTCTGAAAGATATAGAAAATATTCAGATCATCAATTCGATTTCGAGTATCAATTTTAAATTAGTTGTTTGGAGGATTTTTTAAAATTAAATAGTTCTAAAACATTTTGAATGATTTTTTGGATTTTGCAATCTAAATAACTATTACACGGAGAAAATTAATTCTTAGAAAAACTATTATTTTATAAAACATCATTATACATACATCTACATTCGTTAAACCAATTTTACGTGAATGAATCTTTTAAAATAATATTAAAAACAATTTCATACGAAAGCTGAAATATTTTTCCTTTGTTCCTTAATTCAATTCTTTTTAAAAAGATATTTTTAGCAGAGTATTTAGTTATGCAATGTGAATTCATTTTTTTATTTTTACATTTTAAAAATGAAAAGAAGCATGTAATTTAAGTTTTCCAAAATAACACCTAATTAAAAAAAGAAAATCTCATAAGACTGCACTCTTAGGAGTAATCATTAAAGCGTGTTATGTGTATGTGCATATATATATATATATATATATATATATATATATATATATATATATATATATATATATATATATATACAGGGTAAGTCAAAATGGATATAGCGATTAGAAATGGCTATAACTATTTAATGGAAAAGAATTTATGGATAAGATTAACACAGAATGTAGACGGAACTTCGAAATTTTGTATACATACGTCATAGATGTTCTATGTGACATTCCTTGGTCACACAGACAACATCTAGGTGGTAGTCCATTTCACGCCATACATTCTGAAGCCTTTGTTCGGTCACCGACACAAGCGCATTGCAAATGCGTATTTTGAGTTATTCAATTGTTTTAAGCATGGGAGGCACAAAATCGCAGAGTGTCAAGTCCGGAGATCTCTGTGGCCAAGAGCAGAAGACATCATCGGCATCTCCACTTCGACCGATCCAACGCTTTGGAAGATGTTGGTTTAAAAGTGTGCGAAGCTCCGTACTCCAGTGTGGGGGTGCCCCATCTTGCTTCACTGTGATAACAGAATGACATTTGTTAAATTCTAACACACAGAATGGTTTCTGCACGGGACTCGCCATTTTTACTAATGAGACGCCTACAATAAACAAGTTTCTTGTGGTTGCGAAGTTTCAACTCGCGCATGCGTAGGCTTCCGCTTCACTGAACCTGCGCCTTACGTAAAGAAATTTTGAAGTTCTGTCTACATTCTGTGTTAATCTCATCGATAAATTCTTTTCCATTAAATAGTTATAGCCGTTTGAAATTGCTATATTCATTTTGACTTACCCTATATATATATATATATATACTTCAAAATTTCTTTACGTAAGGCGCAGGTAATATTGTTTAGTTTTTTCTTAGTTACTCTTGGTTTTGTTAATTATTGTTTTAGTTACAGTTTGTTAGATGTTTTTCGTGTAATAAATTATGTGAATTTGGATTTTTCAATATATATATATATATATATATATATTGTGAGTTCAAATTTTCTATATTTATCTGGTTTTCAGTTTTCCTTCTGTTTTATTTTTCGAATGCATTATATCGACAGTGTAGAATATTCATAGAAAATTTACTATTTTATATATGAAATAATGAATTTATTAGCGCCATGTGGTGCCTACCGACTGAAAATTAGACATCTACATGTCGCTTTGATTTAATGACTTTTGATCATCTCCTTATATCTCTATCCTATTTGTTAATCAATTGACAAGTTTTTATTAATATTTTAACTCTCTATCCACGGGAAAAGCTATTTTCGCGTTCCAGCGGGCTACTTTTTTAAAATTCAGATTGCTTGATTTGATTTATTCTCGTATTATTTAATCTGTAATTATATTAAGTGGCTATTTCTATTTCAAAAGAGTGGTAGGAATCAATCGTAATTTTTAAAAAAGGTAACCCACTGGAAAAATTGCCCTCGGCTGGAATGTTAATAGAATTTAATAGTGGAATTTTCAAACTGTATATTTGTAATTTTCCTGCGACAGTTCTGTGGGTTATTAATTGCCTTCCCTAAATTTGGAGTTTAAGTCACTTTGTTGATCGAATATGTTAGATTTTTAACTACATATTAGGCATTTTATATATTAATCAAACATCTGACATCTTAACACAAGAGATTTTTGTCAGGTTTTGTCAGTAGAACTTGTTAGATGTCTTTATATTTTCTACGGTATTATATATATATATATATGATACATTTTCACTAGTATGATATAAACATATCGGTCTTAAGCAGCAGCCATACACTCGTTATCTAACTCAACCGAGAAATCAAAGTTTTACAGTCGTAAAATCATGGTTAAGAGTGGAAGATCATGCTGACGTCCATTGGAAGTTTCCCGAAAATAATAACTGAAGCCTTTAGATTCATCAAATATTTATTAGATGATCATAAAACGCACCAATTCCACTAGATGCTACCCATATTCGGGTCGTTCCTACGTCGTAAAATGTAAACCACTAGATGTTAAATTGCAGAACCAGTAAACAAAGCTCTCCAGGTGTCATGGGTTATTTAAGCAAATCAATAATCGTAATATTCTCTGTCTACCTGCCAATGCAACAGGTTAAATGCTTGTGAAAAAAACACGCGTACGAATACATTACAGGTGAAAGAACCAACACCGTAAAAACAGCCAGTAGGACGCGACGAGAGGCATTCTATGATAGGATTCAGCTCCGGGTGAAGGGGGGGGGGGAGTATGCGTGACGTCGATGAAGAACTAGTTAGTCTCGGCGTCAGATTTATAACGGAAACAAATGTTACGGGAAGCTGGCAAGGAATTATAGGATATCGAACAAATAGAATAAATAATATGAAATACATTCCAAACAAAAAGAATTTAGTTTCAGAATAAAATGAAAAAAAGTAATTTAATGGTTTTTATAAGATTAGACGAATGGATTTAAGGTTTTTAGAATAATAAAAGAATGCGCATTTAAAGCATGAATAAATGATAAATGATATTTAAGATAGTACTAAAGCTATGTAAAAAAGGTAGATATTATAATAATTTGGCATAGTTTAATTAAGATAAAAGGACAAAAATTTTTATTATTACACACACACACACACATATATATATATATATACATACATCCGTATGTATATATATAATTCATTAAAATATGCAAAAACAAAAACAATATAAATTCAGAAAGAAGGTGTATATTTAAAAATCTATAACAATTATCTATGAACACTTAAAACTATCAAACTTCAACTACAAGACTGTCTGTTTGTCAGCAGTGGGTGGACAAACAGAACTAAATCCACCCTGACACTATAAAGATTTTGGATATTTCTAAACACAAGTTCATCCCGCATTAAAAACCAATGCAAAAACTTACATATTTCTTTTTGAAAGATTTGACTATAAGATATAAATTTACATGTAAATGTTGTATTTAAACAATATTAAAAAGTAAACAAAACATTAAAAATATTAGATAAACAGTACAAAGTTTCTTAAATTCAAAGTATAATTATACTGTACTGTATATGAATTCAGAACGACTAGTGTCCACCAACAACTACAAGAAAAAGATATAAAATGAACAGAAATACCTGTCAAATTACAAGTGCAAAAAGTCCTTCACCTGATATCAACAGAAATGAATCTTTTTACCATATCCAATATCAAAAATTCAAAAGCCAAATCTGCATCTTCTTTCGAGCATCCCTGCTGATCTGTTCTTTTATAAAGAATTTAGGTAAACCACTATCATATAGAATGTTCCGGAAGCATGCAACCATAAATGGTGATCCCGCCAAACCAAAATGCTACTATTTACTTTTCAAAATCATCTTCAAATAATCTTTCAAAAAATTAAGTGGATAATTGTTATTGTAGAAATAATTAGCTGAAAATTTAAAAATCTCTTTGTAAAAATTGAAAATTTTATTGAAACGAATTAATTGGTTAATTACAGTATTAATATAAACCCTTTTATGCAAATTGGAGAACTAAAGAGGCATGCTTCTGGTAAAAAAATGAAAACTATTTCGTTATCATATAAATCCAAATTTAAATTACTATGAAAAATATGAAAAGAAATATCTAAAAAATCTTCATTGTAATCCTTCCTGTTTGACCAAGTCAACTTTACACAATTAGGATATAATATGTTATATTCATTTAAAAAGACAAAGTGGAAAATGAAAATGTCATCAATGTACCTAAATTTTTTTAAGTTTTATTGTATTATAATGTGCATTTAAATTCAAAATAGAAAAAAAAATTGCAGGGGTACTAGAATAATTTGTTCCCATACAAATTCCACATATCAGATTAAAAGTATTACTCTTGAAAGTTACATAATTATTGTAAAAACAAAAATGGCACAAACTTAAAAATAAATCTCTATTCATATATAATTCATAAGTAAAATAAAAGCCTTACAAAGCTTTTGAATGACAATAAATTCGTAATACTTTTGTTGCTATCTCTTTTTTACTTCTTGAAAGTCCATTCTTATGAAATGAAAATTGTTTAAATGTAATTAGATTAAACTTTTTATGAATTTTAATTAAAAAAATCATTTTGTCATTAAATCATAAGGTGACGCAAGGTGAAATTATAAAAGTTAAATCTCCATAAATAATTATAACGCAAATATACATTTCCACGATAAGTTTAAAATTCCCGCAGCGAAGGTTTTATATTTGCAGACCAATGGCTTTTATTTATTTTAAATATTTATGCTGCCGTGGGGTATATTGTAATTAAAAATATACAAAATGCACACTATTTTAGTTATGAAAAATCAATACTATGTTTAAAAATGTCGGTTACTTTTTCTACTTTTCCGGCGACAAAGCATTTATTCAGAAAATTTCGTCATATTTGAAGTTTTTATATCTATACTATCTTTTATAACTAATTAACTAATTATCATCACAAATAGACAACGAAAAGGTAGCAGTAATATATATAAACATTTAATTAACACTTAACAGAAACAAACACGTCAGCATACGTACGAAATCACATGACAGGACAGAATATATTTAATTTACAAGTTTCATGAAATGTGGTGCTGCCATCTATACTTAATAAATGGAAACATAAAACATGACAGCTCTACCCCACTTAATATTTCTGTCTATCAGGAGTTCATCTGTACCTTCCTATCTTCTCAGTACCTGTGGTGAAGAAGAATATTTAGTTTTTAAAACTTCAGCAGCATCAAATATTGAACTAGTAGGACCAGAAGGTTTTGGAAGTATTGACCCAGAGTCAGTTGATTTAGGACTTCAAGAATCAGGATCATGAAAGTCAATTGGCGTACCTGGAGTAATTGGATCCTAAGAGTGAACTGGTTGCAGATCTGTAATACTAGGCTGTATTGGTGGAGAAACACCTTGTTTCACTATTGCATTTTCCCTTCTGAAATGTCCTGTATCACTTTCTTCAGAATTTGGACACTAACTAATGAAATCTCTGAACCTACATTAGTTATTTTATCAACATGCCTTTTCCAGATATTCGAACCAACTTTAACTCTATACTGTAACTTTTCTGCGCTTGCTATTATTCGACCAATTTTTCACCTGGTTTCTGGAGTATAAATTCTTACAGTTACTTTCTGGTTAATTTCAAATTCATTTACTTTAACTTTGGACTCTGTTGCATCTTGTTTATCCTGAACAAAATTTAAAACAGTTTGTACTACCAAATCTAGTTGTGTTCTTATATGACGTTTTAGAAATAAAGATGCATGACTCTCCCCTGTTGAAATATAAGGCATCTTTCTATATTGCAAAATAAAGCTATTTAATTTAATTTGCAAAGTCCAGGTTCGAAAGCCAAGGCTTTTAATCCACGTTTGAGAGTTTGCACATATCTCTCCGCCTATCCATTTGTAAGTGGGTGGTATGGAGCACTGGATTTATGTTTTGTTGATTTTTCAAAAATGTCTCAAATTCTGTTGATGTAAACTGTTTAGAATTATCTGATACTAAAGAAATAGGAAAACCGTATCGTGAAAAAGTGAGGAAAGAGAAGTAATTGTATTTTCTGTAGTTGTACTAGGAACAATAAAACCTTCTAGCCATTTGCTATGGGTATCAACCACTAAGAGAAGCATTTTGTCCATAACAGGACCAAAATAATCAATGTGAATTCTTTGCCATGGAGCTGTAGGCCATTCCCAATGATGTGTATCTACTCAGGGAGGATTATTTTTTAAATTTACACAAGTAGTGCAATTTCGTGTGAGATCTTTACTATCTTGGTCTATACCTGGCCACCATACAAAACTACGGGCTAAGGACTTCATTTTCCCTATATCAAAATTACCAAAGTGTAATTCTTTTAATATTTGCTTTCTATGAATTTCTGGGAAATCTACTCTACTCTACATCCATTTAAAATACAACCATGTTGACGAGTAATTTTTTCTTGTTTACCGCCAAAAAGTAAATTTTCAGGAATTTCAGAACCAGAAATGAGGTGCTGATTAATTTGACGTAATATGGGGTCAGAATTTGGAGCTGAAGCAATAGATTTAGAATTTAAGGACAAAATAGAAAATTGATTAATTTGAAGAATTTCAGATTCATCTATTACATCCTTTGATCATTTGAATTAAATTGTTGAGGTAAACCTTTATATACGTAAATGAAGTCTTGAAAGAGCATCAACATTTCGGCGTTCAGTAGTCTTCTTATAACGGATATCATATTGAAAATTTGTAAATAAATTACATATCGTTTCATTCTAGCCGCTAATAAAATAGGAATATTTTTAAAAGGAGAAAAAATAGACAGTAAAGGTTTACTGTCAGTAAATAATGTAAATCTGAAATACAAAATAATACATACAAATGTTGAAAAAAATTCTTCACACCAAATATAATGGCTAAGGCCTCTTTATTACCTTGACTATACCGTTTTTATGCATTATTTAAAGTTCTGGACACAATCCCAATAGATTTTTCAGTGTTACCGGTATCACATGCGAAATAACTGCAAAGATACCATAAAAAGAAGCATCAGTAGCTAAAACTAAAGGTAACTTAAAATTAAAGTGAGTAAGAACCCTGTAAGATGTAGTTTCTTTTTTTATACTTTTACATGCTTGTACAACTTATAAGACCAATTAAATTTCACATTCTTCTTAAGCAAATTATTTAAAGGATATGTAATTGTAGATAAGTTTAGTAAAAAAATAGCATAATACATTCATGTCCAAAATTAAGGTCACAAAGATGAAATTTTTGAAAACTGATGAACTACTTACTGTGTTGCCACGACATTTGACACAGAGGTATATTACAATAGGAGAAAGAATATAACAACATAAAAATATGTAAAATATTTTAATTGTGAATTAAGAAACAGGGTATATCAAAAAGTTTTAAATCATGAACCATAGATAAAGCATTTTTCTCGGGATAAGTCTGTCTAATATGGAGTGTGACCACAGTGCACTGCTATACAAGCATCACAATAAGCTCTCATGCTGTTCATGAGGGTGTTAATAAATGTTTGTGGCAACAAAGTCCATTCTTCCAAAAACGCGGCTTTAAACTCCTGGTGAGACTTGGGAGGTGGGTTAAGTTGTGCAATGGCTCATCCTTGACCATCCCAAATATGTTCAATAGGCCTGATGTCCGGAGATATCGAGGGTCAATTCATACAGCGAATATCCTATCTTTTAAGAAAATCATCAACAATTTGAGCTCTGAGTGGCTTCGTATTATCGTCTATAATTATGAAGTGCGAGCCTACAGTAACCTGGAACAACCTCACATAGGCTTCAAGGACATCATCTCTAACCTCCGGCGTCCAGTCGTGTGTGTCCCTTTCACTGCTTCCAACAGGAGAGCCCGTTTGTTGTGGAGCCGAATACTTCAGTTTTGAACACAACAAGAATGGGAGAATGTTCTTTTCAGTCATAAGTCGAGATTCACCCCGCACAGTGATTCTCGTCGATTCTTGATCTGGAGAGAACATGGAGCTCGCTTTCATCCCTCCTATGCAAATGAAATCGACAGATTTGGTGGCAAAGGAAACCTTGTCAGTGGCGGCATAATTTTGGGCAGTCATACACTACTGCCATCTTCGATGCAGGACTGTCAACGCATAACGCTATATTGATGACGTCCTTGAAGTCTACGTGAAGTTGTTCCGGGTTGCTGTAGGGCCGGACTTCATATTTATCGACGATAATGCGAAGCCACACAGAGCTCACATTGTTGATTATTTTCTTGAAGAAAAAGATATTCGCTGTATGAGTTCGCCCTCCAGTTTTACGGACCTCAGTCCTATTCAATATGTTTGGGACGGTCTAGGAAGAGCCATTGCACAGCGTAACCCACCTCCCAGGACCTACCAGGACCGCCAGGATTTAAAAGCCGCGATTTTTGAAGAATCAGCTTTTTTGCCAGAAAAATTTATTGATACCCTCATAAACAGTATGAGAGCTAATTGTGAGGCTCGCACAACAGTGAACGGTGGTCACACACCACATTATACAGACTATTCCCGAGATAAATGCTTTATCTCTGATTCATGATTTAACACTTTTTGATATACCCCGTTTCTTAATTTACAATTAAAATCTTTTCCACATTTTTATGTTTCTATATTCTTTCTCCCATTGTAATATACCTCGGTGCCAAACTTCGTGGCAACAAAGTGAATTATTCATCAGTTTTCACAGATTTTATGTTTGTGACCTTAATTTTGGACATGAGTGTATGTAACTAAGCCTAGAAAAGCTTTAACTTGTGATACAATTACTGGCCTTGGAGCATTTAAAATTGCCTCATTTTAATCTTGTGTTTTATGAATAGCATGTTTATCAACTTTATAACCACCCATACAATGTCCCATACAGGATAAAAGAGCAGCAACTTTCTTCACCTGTTTAATATCGTGTAGAACAAAATTTTGTTCCAATCGTTTCACGTAAGTTGTGAACGATTCCACATTTTCATCAAATTATTTAAAATAAGTAAACATATTACTTTCTTAAATGCAGCAAAAGGGAAAAAAATGTAAAAATAAATGTAAGCTATCACTTACCACCTCCGTAATGATAATGACTTATTAATATCACATTGAAGTAGTAGGAACAACAATAGTGCTTGAAATCAAAACTTCAGCATCTGATCCATTTTCATCAGCTCAAGCATTATTTTTGGCAAACTTTTTCTGGCAACACTACACGTTTTTTATTTTCATCGTCGCCATCATTCTATCTTTTATAACTAATTAATTAATCATCATCACAAATAGACAATGGAAATGTAGCACTAATATATGTCAACATTTAATAAACGCTTTACAGAAACAAACACGTCACTATACTCACGATATCACATGACAGAACGGAATATATTTACTTTACAAGTTTCATGAAATAAGGAGAAAATATTGGTGCTGTCATCTATGCCTATTAAATGGAAACATAAAACATGAAAACATCTTAAAAAAACTATCAGATATTTTGAAAAGTTTATTATGTCATTAGAATAATTGGATTAATAGAATTGGTTAGTGAACAATAATTGAAAATCATTTATATTCTTATTACAAGTATGTTCTAATTTCAGTTTATTTCATTAAATTACATTCTATTGCAATTTATAAATATATATAATTATAATAAATAATAATTAAATAAATATAATTTTAGATTACTAGAAACAGAATTGGTCTGTTTACATTATTAAAGACGCATACTTGAGTAACATGGTGCGTATATAGTACATCTCGAAATCTTTTTATTTCAAGCATTACAGAAAGATTTATTAGTGACGTATACAATTATCATAAACACCAAAAAATCTATAAAATAGGATCTACGTAATATTAAAATTGTTATTCACAAGACCTTTATTCAAGAGTTTTTCTCTAACTAGGTATGAACTATTTCTTTATTCATTAAAACCTGCTTTTTACATATTGAACATTTTAATGATTTTTATGATTTTAAAATGTTCCGTGTGCATTTCATTTTTTCCCCCAGTTTTATGAAAATTCTCACAGATGCTTCCTATATATGTATAAGCATAATTAAAACATAATGATATTTCAAGCTAATTAAACAAAAAATAAGTAAACAAAACAAAATTTTATTTGGATAAATTTTTAATTAAATTTAGACATCGATCTAAACTTTAATTAATTAAATTATCATATAATATTTATACAAAATTATATTTAAAAATTTTGACTTATAGTACAAGGTACGCCGAAATAGTTGAATTAATTATCTTTTAAACAATTAAAATGGAAGACAGCAGCAATAAATTTTATCACCAATCAAAGTAATCTCCATTAGCCATAAAACACTTTTAACGTTTGTATTGATTCTGGAAACTGGAAGATTCTGGAAATAAAGATTCTGGAACCTTCGGAATCGCTTTAAGAGACGATGTCACATGCTGCTAAATGTCCAGTAAATCTGCAAAGTGTATAATCAGCTATCAATCTCAGCGTCAGCCGCCGATCACCAAGCATCTGTCGCAGTTTTTCGATTTCGTTTGATGTTGTCCACGGCGACCCGATCTATTACACAGATCTATTAAACAGATTATTCACAACAGATAGCTGTACGTCGTGGAAAAGTTACATTGATATAATATTTTTATCATATAATTTAAAGGTACTCCTCATAAACACATTTTACACTCACTGCTTCTGATCTATAGACATGCGTCAACATTGGATGGTTATCTGTTGCCCTTTTCACCAATTTGTAGCTGTTTATCCGTAGCTCAATTGCATTGGACAAAACGTGACACACTGACTCCGTTCTGTTAGTCTCAGCGGGCGACCCTGCTTGAACATCATCATTTCGACGACAGCAAACGCTTTTTCACATGTTTCTGAAAGGTCATGCATCGACGCGCGTTTCCAACCCGTTTCTTGTTTAAATATTGTATTATGCACCGAATTTCGTTGAACGCACAGTGTAGAAATAATCACTGAATAATGAAATTATGCGACAAGAGATATGAAAATGTAACTAACATGTTACTGAAAGCGCATGCATCAACGACTGTTACTACACTATATTGCCATTAATGACCAGCAACTTTCAATTTTAGACATTTTGTCGAATATTTAGAAATATACTTGACAGATTCTTCTGGAATTTCAGAATTAAAAAGAACAGGTATGACCTCATATTTAGCAATGTCGATTTGTTAAGGGGGGCAATTAGGGGGCCAACAAAAAATCAAAGAAAAAATAATACTTAGCATCACCCTGTAAAATAAAATGCTCGAAATAATCTACCGCTACCGAATATAAATAAACAGACATTGTGCCTCATGTGTATTCTTTTGTGTAAGAATAGCATGTATATTAATAGAGATATAGCGATTTATTTAAAATAATTTAAAAATTATTGCATGTTTTTTGCTTATAACATGCAGGGTTTTCAACAAAATTTAACGCTGGTTTCAGAAAAATTGACAAAATATAGTAGAAATAAAATACTGCAATTGGAATATAAATATATTAAATATTTTAGGAAATATGAGCAAGTGTATGAAATAATTTTTATCTGCGCATGCGCGAACGATAACAAGGATCATTTTACATAATTTAATAGTCAACTCTATGGAGCAACTTATTAAAAAAAATCTAGTCAAATATCGTAAAAATTCAGAAAGATATCGGCGTTAAAGTGAGCAAATTTTTAGTTGCTCTCCAAAAGCAGCTGAATGATAAGGGGTTTTACGGAAATTGTCATTTTTTATTAACAGACTTTCAGAAAAAATTTAGTATTTAGTGAGTATCAACGAGTAGATTTGGAACACATGCTTCGATTTTGATACTTCTTTTGATCATGGTACAGGATAGTTCTGGTGGTTATCCAAGAAGATATAAAGTATCAATAAAAAATGAAAAAAATAAAAATAAAAATGACAATTTGTGGAAAATCCCTTATCATTCAGCTGCTTTTAGGGAACAACTAAAAATTTGCTCACTCTAACGCCGATTTCTTTCTGAATTTTTACGATATTTGACTAGATTTTTTTAATAAGTTGCTGTTTGACTATTAAATTATGTAAAATGATCCTTGTTATTGTTCGCGCATGCCCAGATAAAATTTATTTCATACAACTGCTCATATTTCCAAAATATTTAATATATTTATATTCCAATTGCACTATATTATTTCTACTATATTTTGGCAATTTCTCTGAAACCAGCGTTAAATTTGGTTGAAAACCCTGCATGCTATAAGCAAAAAACATGCAAGATTTTTTTAATTATTTTAAATAAATCGCTATATCTATATTAATATACGTGCTATTCTTCCACAAAAGAATACACATATTGCACAGTGTCTGTTTATTTATATTCGGTAGCGGTAGATCATTTCGAGCATTTTATTTTACAGGGTGATCCCAAGTATTATTTTTTTCTTTAAATTTTTTGGCCCCCTAATTACCCCCTTAACAAATCGACATTGCTAAATATGAGGTCATACCTGTTCTTTTTAATTCTGAAATTCCAGAAAAATCTGTCAAGTATATTTCTAAATATTCGACAAAATATCTAAAATTGAAAGTTGCCGATCATTAATGGCAATATAGTGTATACCGTTTGTTGTTTAAATATTGGATTACTCATCGAATTTGTTTAGACACACATTGTAGAAATCTTCATTAAATAATCAAATTATGCGACAAAGAGCTATAAATTTAATTACCCGACATTCAAATTCAACAATAAACTGAAATCATCAGAAGCCAATCTTTTAAAAAATTATGATTTTATGATTTTACCCTATATCCCAAAATCCAGAAAAATACATATATATAACAAAGATATAAAATCCAATATTAAAGGAAACCAATATATTCGTAAGAGGGAGAAAATTCAAGTATATTCTCGAAATGTTTTTTTTTTAATTCTCTTTCTGAAGTAAATTGAAAAAAAGTAGACTTAATATTTTTAACAATTTCCATTCTCTTCATTCATAAAAAAAATAAATCCTAAGAGAAGTTCTAAATAAAAAAACAAATTTATTAGAAATAAGAAAAGTATTGACCTGTTCTTATGGAAAAGTGGTTTCGAATGAAATAAATATTTTGAACAATTAGCTTTAATCGTATATTCATTATTACATTTGTCAAAAATTATTGGCGTATTAACTGGCTCAAAATTGCAATATGTCAATGCTTTACTCTCAATAAATAGTATTTTTATTACAATGAAATAAAGTGACCTTTTTATAAAATTATACACTGTGTAGATTTATATTAAAATTAAGCATTATGTTAAACGTTTACAAATTAGGCTAGAGAAAAAGCATTACATAATGCCAATAACCATTAAATCATAAAATTATATAACGTAAATTTATAAAATTTATTACACGTAATTCATATTCGGCAATACATTATAAACTAAATTTAACACAAACCAAGTTACCACGCGTTATAAGCTTAAGTACCCTCAGATATCCCCCCCCCCCCCCCCGAAAAAAAAAAGAAATGAAAAAAGTATACATTCATAACCATACATACAACAATCGAAAAATAAACATTAACAAAAAAAAAAAAAATCACCATTAAATGGAATCAAAATGGACTTAATACTTTTCATTCTAATTTTTTTTTCTTTTCCCATTCGATAATAAATAGAAGAAAAGTGGTCTTAATATTTTTCACTCACAATTGAAATTTGTTTTAAAGTAAAAAGCTGCGAATTTCGAGATCTAAAATGTGAAAATTGATAGAAAAGAAAACCTGAGAAACCTTTTAGTTCTTTAACAAAATCCGATAACGGACCGTCAGACAGTTTCATTCTGTGATGTAAATTGCCACTGGTGAGAAAAGAAATCTTTAAAAATATTTCCACAAATAGAATTTAAGCGAAATTTGTTATATTTTTTAAACTTTTCTTAGATTAAAAAATATTGACATTTCAAGTCCATTTTTGGAACGATTTTCTTTATTTACATATTCTTACATTTATTTTTTAAATTTCGGCAGATTACGTAAATCAATCAATATTGCAATATGTCAAATATTCTTTGTTGTTAAATTGAGTCTTTACCACAAGGAAAACGTGTAATCCGATTATAAAAATGTATTTGTATAATTTGTTTAAGGGAACAATGTACTTTAAAAATCAGGAAATTAGACTAAAATTTATTTTTTATTTCTAGAATTAGTAAACTAGATGCTCAAATTCGTCTGATGCAAAAAGGATTTTTCCATTTTTGCACTTCTTTACAGATATATAATCGCAGATATATAATATCTATTTTTTAAAACTGTTTATACAGTTTTTAAAAAATGAAAAAAATTTCTTTTTGAAAATAAAAAAGTCCTTCCGGCCAGTGCCGGGAGGAAGAGGTAGCTTTCATACTCCTTATTTAAAAAAAGCCAAATTATATCATTCAAACACACGAAGCTCAATTTAGTGGAAACCGAATATAGGAGATTCAATACTAATTTTTATCAATATAATGAATGAGAATTTCGCGAAATTAGTCAGCTTTATCCAAGCTGCTTTTCTTTAAAGTAACATATATTTGGCTGCCAAATTCGGCAATTTCTTAAAGTGCCTGTCATTTTAAGATAACATGGTGGATGAGGCTAAGCAGTGAACTTGGTCGAGACCTTAGTAATTGCTGTGCACATGCTCACTCTCATCGGAATCGGTTAATATATAGGAGTGCTGTCGCATGCAAAAAATCAGATTTTTCAAAATGTCACCCACAATAGAAATTGAAACTGCTATATCTGAGCCATTTTTTAAGGTAAAGACAAACAAAAAATGCTCCTGAATCCTTATATCAAGGTCAAATACTTAAGAAAGAAACCTTTTTCAATTTCTAATTTTTTTGCACCTCACCTTAAATATATATATATATTTTAATTTAATGGTCGCCATTTTGAAACAAGATGGCTGATGAATCTGGCCAGCGAACTTGGTCGAGGTGTTGATGTATACTATCCACATGCCTTCTTACATCGAAATAGGCGAATACGTGTGTTATCGCGTGACAAATACAAGATCGTTTCAAAATGTTAGTCATGCTAGAAATTCAAAGTGCTATAAATCAACCATTTTTTGAGATATAAACAAAAGAACAAATTTTCAGAAACAAAAACTGCTCCGGAATCTTTGTATCAAGGCCAAACACATAAAAAAACTTTTTCATTTTCCAATTGTTTAATACCTCATTTTGAATTGTAAATTTAATTTTTTTAAATGGCAACCCTTTTGAAACAAGATGGCGAATGAAGCTGGCCAACGAACTCGGTCGAGGCATTGGTATGTACTATGTACAGACCAAGTTACATCCAAATAGGTTCATAATTACGCCTGTTATCGTGTGACAAAAATCAGGTCGTTTTAAAATGTCAGCCACAAGAGAAATTCAAAATGCTATTACTCAGCCATTTTTTTTAGATATAGACGAAAGAAAAACTGTTCCAGAATCTTTGTATTAAGGTCAAACACATACAAAAAAAATGTTTTTCACTTTCCAATTTTTTGGTATCTCATTTAAATTTTTTTATTTTTTAATTTTTTTAAATGGCCGCCATTTTGAAACAAGATGGCGGATGAAGCCGGCCAACGAACTCGGTCGAGATATTTGTATGTACTATGTACACACCAAGGTACATCCAAGTCGGTTCATAAATACGCCTGTTATTACGTGAGAAAAATCAGGACGTTTCAAAATGTCAGCCACGCTAGAAATTCAAAATGCTATAACTCAGCCATTTCTTAAGATATAGACGAAACAGAAACTGCTCCCGAATCTTTTTATCAAGGTCAAACACATAAGAAGAAAATATTTTTTCAATTTTTAATTTTTTGGTACCACATTTCAAATTTAAATTTTTCTTAAAAATTTAAATGGCCACCATTTTTAAACAAGATGGCGGATGAAGCTGACCAACGAACCCGGTCGAGACATTGGTATGTACTATGTATAAACGAAGTTACATCCAAATCGGTTCATAAATACGCCTTTTATCGCGTGACAAAATTCAGGACGTTTCAAAATGTCAGCCACGCTAGAAATTCAAAATGCTATAACTCAGCCATTTTTTAAGATATAGACGAAACAAAAACTGCTCCGAAATCTTTGTATAAAGTTCAAATACATAAGAAAAAATATTTTTCCATTTTCAATTTTTTGGTACCACATTTCAAATTTAATTTTTAAAAAAAACTTTAAATGGCCGCCATTTTGAAACAAAATGGCGGATGAAGCTGGCCAACGAACTCGGTCGAGAGATTGGTATGTACTATGTACACACTGAATTACATCCAAATCGGTTCATAAATACGCCTTTTATCGCGTGACAAAATTCAGGACGTTTCAAAATGTCAGCCACGCTAGAAATTCAAAATGCTATAACTCAGCCATTTTTTAAGATATAGACGAAACAAAACTGCTCCGGAATCTTTGTATAAAGGTCAAATACATAAGAAAAAAATATTTTTCCATTTTTAATTTTTTGGTACCACATTTCAAGTTTTAAATTTTTTTAAAATTTTTAAATGGCCGCCATTTTGAAACAAAACGGCAGATGAAGCTGGCCAGCGAACTCGGTCGAGAGATTGGTATGTACTACGTACACACTGAATTACATCCAAATCGGTTCATAAATACGCCTTTTATCGCGTGACAAAATTCAGGACGTTTCAAAATGTCAGCCACGCTAGAAATTCAAAATGCTATAACTCAGCCATTTTTTAAGATATAGACGAAACAAAAACTGCTCCGTAATCTTTGTATAAAAATCAAATACACAAGAAAAAAAAATATTTTTCCATTTTTATTTTTTTGGTACCACATTTCAAGTTTTAAAATTTTTTAAAAATTTTAAATGGCCGCCATTTTGAAACAAAATGGCGGATGAAGCTGGCCAACGAACTCGGTCGAGACATTGGTATGTACTATGTACACGCCGAATTACATCGAAATCGGTTCATAATTAGGGAGTTACAGTGTGACATAGGTCAGATATATATATATATATATATATATATATATATATATATATATATATATACAGGGTGATTCAGCTCGTCGGTGACAAACTTTAAGGATCGATAGAGCACACCTAGACGAACATTTTTGAACAGGGAATGTAGGGTCCCTGACGCGATGGTAAGGCGCTAGGCGCTTTCGAAAATTTGGGTGCCGAAATTCGAAACGTCATAAAAACTAGGGAAATGGATAGATTTTCTTGCTTGTTGCGTCGAAATGATTCTGTTTGTTTAGACTTTCTTCAGTACCAATTTGATAAGCGTATCTCTTAAAACATGGATAGGGGGCGCTGCAGACTTTGGAGAGCTAGACAACAACTTTAAGCCCGTTATTTTGATAATTTAACACATGCTCGCCAAAGTTTATACACTAACTTAAAGTTTGAACCCAAAAGTAGAGCCCTGCAAAAAGCGTAAGAGCCGGAATAAAATGTCAAAGTACAGGGTGGTCGAAACTCGAAGGCTCCTAAGAGATAAACAAACAGATTTCTTGACTTATGGCATGCATTTTCATGATTCTGTTTGCTGGGGCTCTCTGAAACTCAGTTGAACGGTACAAAAAGAAACATCGATAGGGGGCGCTTTGGGCAAAAAACATAATTCGTTGACATTTCGGACGCTAACTGGAAACGGGGCGCTACGATCAGTTAGTAATAATGAAAACACATTTTCTACCTCTGCTCAACACTTCTGAATAAATTTAGACCAAAAACATCAATGATACTGGAAATTTATTTACAAAAAATAACACTACAGAAGATGCTCGAAATTTCGACCTTGGGCCATGATGCAGGCTTCGCACCTCCGTCGCATTGAGGAGTGTGTGTTTCCAACAATGCCAGGAGTATCTCTGATCTGCCCTGCAGCTGCCACAATGCGCGCCACAAGTTCTTCAGCACTGCTGACAGGTGTATGGTATACCTCGGCCTTCAGGTAACCCCAAAGGAAGAAATCCAAGCAGGTGAGGTCTGGTGATCGGGCAGGCCAGTGAACTGGACCCCCACGCCCGATCCACCGCTGGCCATACCTTGCGTTTAGATGGAGACGCACGTCGTTCGTGTAATGGGCCGGAGCTCCATCGTGCTGGAACCACATCTGGCGACGCGAACCTTCGGGTACGTGCGCCTCATCCAGAAGCTGCGGCAGCACTTGATCCAGGAAAATCAGGTAATTTCCACCTGTCAGCCGTTCAGGTAACAAATAAGGGCCAATGAGGCAATCCCCCAGAATGCCGGCCCACACATTTACTGAGAAACGCTCCTGGGCTGCTCGGCTTCTGGTTTCATGTGGATTTTCATCACACCACACATGACTGTTGTGGGCGTTCCACATTCCCTCCCGGCTGAAGGTGGACTCGTCCGTAAACAAAATGCTGCTTACAAAACGGGGATCCCTGGATCTCATCGCCAAGTACCATCTTGAGAATTCCACTCGAGGGCCAAAATCCTGCTCTCTGAGCAACTGCACCCGCTGGATGTGGTAGGGGTGCAGATTCCGGGAACGTAAGATGCGCCACGCAGTTGCTTGCGAAATGCCAACATGTCTGGCGATATCTCTCGTGCTAAGACCTGGGTTGTCCTCAACCAGGTTAAGCACAGCCTCTTCGTTGTCGGGGGTGCTCACTGATCGCTCCCGTTCAGGCCTGCCTCCGTCGAAAGATCCCGTTGTGGACAACCTCTGGTGTACTCGAGCAAAGAAGGCATGGCAGGGGATTTGCCTGTTGGGGTAACGCTCGGCGTACAACCGCTGAGCGGCTCGTCCATTACAACCAGCAGCGCCATACGCCAAATGCATGTCAGCCAATTCAGAGTTTGTGTACCGTTCCATCCTACTACCGATCTGCAGAGAAGTAACCCGAAGCTTAAGTAGGTACCGCACGTTCAAAAGACGTGTCTGCGCATACAACTACGTCATCTCGCGTTGTCGTCTACGCATTACGTATCTTTTGCATATCGATATGGTACGATATCTTTTGCATAAATCAGCAAAAAGCACCTTATGTAAATTTTATTGCGCGCATTGTGCATGATTGAAACCAGCTATGTTTGTTAAAAAAAACAAACAAACTGCAGTTTTAATAGCTTCTTATGATAAGTAAATTACTCTCTTGTTTTGTTTCTAACTGATTGTAGCGCCCCGTTTCCAGTTAGCGTCCGAAATGTCAACGAATTATGTTTTTTGCCCAAAGCGCCCCCTATCGATGTTTCTTTTTGTACCGTTCAACTGAGTTTCAGAGAGCCCCAGCAAACAGAATCATGAAAATGCATGCCATAAGTCAAGAAATCTGTTTGTTTATCTCCTAGGAGCCTTCGAGTTTCGACCACCCTGTACTTTGACATTTTATTCCGGCTCTTACGCTTTTTGCAGGGCTCTACTTTTGGGTTCAAACTTTAAGTTAGAGTATAAACTTTGGCGAGCATGTGTTAAATTATCAAAATAACGGGCTTAAAGTTGTTGTCTAGCTCTCCAAAGTCTGCAGCGCCCCCTATCCATGTTTTAAGAGATACGCTTATCAAATTGGTACTGAAGAAAGTCTAAACAAACAGAATCATTTCGACGCAACAAGCAAGAAAATCTAACCATTTCCCTAGTTTTTATGACGTTTCGAATTTCGGCACCCAAATTTTCGAAAGCGCCTAGCGCCTTACCATCGCGTCAGGGACCCTACATTCCCGATTCAAAAATGTTCGTCTAGGTGTGCTCTATCGATCCTTAAAGTTTGTCACCGACGAGCTGAATCACCCTGTATATATATATCAATTTTGAACGGAGGGTGGTTTCGGGGTCTGGGGGTATATTATTATAAACATAATGAAATTTATACACATTATTGATGTAAACTAGAAGATAGTTACTGTAACATGTTATGTGTAGAACATACAGTAAAAATACAGGGGAACTGAAAATTATTCCATTATATTATGATCTATGTAGAAAAAGCATCTGTGGCATATTTAAATTATGTTACTCTGTCACAAACGTAATGGAATTCATATGAATTTCTGAAGTGTACTAATACATGCTTACTGTAGAATGTGTTGTGCAAAACAGTTGTCTTTTATTTACAGGGTAACACAAATGAGTACCGTTTTATAATGGTCTGTGGGGAAGAACCGATCCCAGAGTTTTTCAATTATGTTGCATTATTTCGATCATGATAAAAATGATAAAGATTACTGAAGTTTGCTGCAAGATGCTTGCATTATAATATGATGCTCATTTATTTATGATTCTCGCATTATAATTTGATGTGCATTGCATTTATCGTTCATTTACAGGGACACGTAAAAGATTTTGGATGCAATTCCGTATCCGAAGTGATGTTCATTAGGATGACTCCTAAAAGAACTTTTTCAGTTATCGATGAAAATATACCAAAATTTTTTGAAATCGCTTTCCTCCGAACGGCTGCAATAGGTAGCTTTTTTGTAAAGAAAGCTACCTAAAAAATTGCACATTTCTATATCCTGAAACGTTCCATGCGCATTCCTAGTTAACAGTTTCCTCTGATATTTATACTGTATATCCTCTGTACAATAATAAGTAACTGTTACCATAAAAAGTTGCATTTTAGAGATATTTTTGTCTTCAAAGTTTTGTGCAACTCAGTATATATAGTTACCTACATAAAAAAAGCATAATTATTAAAATATTTTTCCGCTTACACATTCAGCAAATTTTTACAATTTATGTCAACTTCCATTTTAATATATATAATGTATCTGATAAATAAATATTGTCATATTTATCAAAAGAAATTCATATGGGACATTTTAAAATGAGACAATTATTTGTTATTTTAAAAATTAAAAAAATGAATAATTTAAATCTTTTTATTATTTTAACACCAAATATTGAATATAACTATTTGATCTTGCTATGATGTGGTTCACTGTAGGTTCTTCTAATGCAAAAAAAAAAAAAAAAAAAAACCCTCCAACCATTCATTACAGGAACTAACAAATTTTATTTAACATTTTTAGGTAAGTTACAAAAAGAATACTACTCATAAGTATTAACGGTGAGAGAGAGAAAAGCTGTATATGCAAGATACGCCTAAGCGTGACCCAAGACGACCATGTATTACATCTTTGCAGGTCGAGATAAAAGTCACAAGTGAAGAGATTTCATAAGATGCATAATAACACTTGGCGCTACAACATCGCCAAATTCCAACATTAGCACTGTGAACGAACAGCAGACAACGGGTTTATTTGCGAGCCAAATGATTACCCCAAAATCTAGTAAGCCCGATAAAAACAATGAAAAACGCGTGATGCAAGGTGGTTGCCAGAATAACGGCTCTACATATGTAGGGTAGACCGGGGCTAGTTGGCAATAGGGGCCTGTTGGCCCAGTCGCGATATTTTTAAAACTTTGGGTTCGATGACATTGTCAGTCCAGCCAAGTATGCGTTGCTTCGCTTTCCTCCTCCAACATCAGCACCATTTAAGTCGGAGCTTCCGTTAAAGAATTATTGAGAATTTTCAAAATTTTGCAAAGGTGAGTAAATTTCCTTTCTTATAAATAATCGTTTTTTATTTGTTTGTAGATTACATTTTCGATTTTGATACATAACATTTCAGAAAAATAATTGTTCGTAGATATTGTAGGGCATGTTGTTTTATTGAAATACTTTCAGAATAAGTCCTTACAGTCATGAAAAAAAAAATGTCGATACGGGGTTAGCTGGCCCATTTGACACGGGGCATGTTGGCCCACCAGGCCAACATGCCCCGTAGGAAGTTGGCTCTGCGATATTGGAATTTTGATAGCTTTAATGATTTATTTTAATAAACATGTATTATTATTTTAATTAATTTATTATTAATTAATAGTAATGAATTATTTTATTAATTGAATTCCTGGTTATCCCAGTCAATCTTTTTAAAAAATGAAGTTATAATGTTTTTTACTGCCTCCCCAAATTAATTCAGCTGCTCCTGTTGTACACAAACATTTATAACTTTCATAATTATAGAAAAATCCCTGTTGACTTGGCCTACAGGCGCAGGTAGATTTCGAAGTTAAGTAATAATTTCACCAAGAATTTAACGGATTATGGGAAATGTGATATTTTTTCTTATACAACCTTCCCACCCCCCCCCCACCCCCACACACACACGCACTTTTTTGTTTTGGATTTCTTTTTGCAGTAAGAGTTACTCCTATCAAAAGCTTGTGAATACAAAAGTCGTAGATACTATTAAGAGGACTTAAGCTAAATTTAAGTGACTTTGATATCTTGTGAATTGACGAAGTTCTGAATTTTTTCTTCTGAAAACCCAATTTTTGCACTCCTTGAAGCCTTTTTTAATTATATCAAAAATCTGTCATGCATAATTTTTTGGCCATTTACCTAGAAGTTTTGAAAACTTTAAACTGATTTGATATGTTATCGTGTCCATGGAAAAGTAAAAAAAAATATATATAGATAGATAAAGTTTTGAACTGGGCTCTAGGTGTCATGACCTGTGTTGATCTGCAAAAATTTCAACATATGGGAGATTGCAATATAGGTAGTATTTCTTACTAAATCTACCTAAAAGTTCGGACTCCTAGTGTTACATACTACCGCTAAAAGTAACAAATCTAACAATCAAAATCTACCCGACTCTGACATTTCTGAATTATTAATAAAATCCCCTTGTTCTTCGTCCAGAGACGAGTTTTCCACAAATAATGCTTTAATAACATCACATTTTATGAAGTGAAAACCTCTTACTTGGGTAGTTATTCGTTGAAACTTAATAATCCTTTCTGTCTTCGTAATCCATAAAAAGGGCAGTTTCAGGAAACAATTTTTTAATTATCAAAAAATATCTTTTCCTTTAAGGGACATGTTGTCTCTTCCACAGACAGAATAGAACTACACTTCCTGAACCGTTAATAAAGATCAGCAGTTCAAACAAATAATATAAAAAAATGATATCATCCAACATAATTATATCAAGTATATTGCTATATCCTAACTTATTACAATATCTAAATCTCGTTATACCAATAATAAATCCTGAATGTAATCAGTAATATTAAAATTTATTACAGTTACGTAATGTATTAAATACATTTTTTACGAGAAAATAAAATCAATTTTTAAAGCAATTTTGGTCGCAGTTAATAATGTGAATAACTCACAGTTTTAATATTTAAAATTTTTATTTTGATTTAGGAGGCTATATTGTGTTTTCGTTCGCAAGAAATAAAAATTAAGATTTGGTAAAATTTTGATCATTTCTTAAACTTCTACACTATCAGAGCATTAAAAAGTGACGTGGGCCAACTTACCCCGCAATCGGAGCAGGTTGGCCCAAGCAACTTGGTGTCAATTTGAGCTTCTGAACTAATACTTATAATTAATATTTTCAAGTTTTACTATTGCGACTTCTTCCTGAAAGTGCACTGATAGTGGTAACATAAAAAGAAATGTAAAATGTTGAATTGAATTTTTTTTTTAATTATTAGAAGAAAAAGCGGGCCAACTAGCCCCGGTCTACCCTATTTCTTAGAGACGCCATAAAACCTGACAATGTTTATCTAAACTATTATGTTAAATGATTGCTACTTATAATTGCGAAATGCCGAGAAAGGCATAAGCTTTAGAACAACTGACAAATAAATTTAACGTACATGAAAAGTGATTTAAAGAGGCTTCTAAAATAACTATATTTTTACATTTTTTATATTTTATCTCAACGGCTTTTTTACTTAAGTAGAAAATGAGACTGAATTATTTCTTTCATTGGCGCCGCAAATGAAAAAAAAAAAAAAAAACATACATTGAAACATCAAAGGCAGGTGCTTTTAACTCTTCTGTTTTATTTTATTTAACGGCTCAAATGTTATTGAAAAAATGAATTGCATCTCCAAGAAACGGTTATAAATGATAAACTCAAGATTATTGCATTCAATTAAAGAGGTTATTGAAAGAAAGAAAAAAAATGAATAGATAAAATTCGATATGGATTTAAAGCATAGATTTAAATTATCAATTTTAACATAACGAAGGGAGAAAACAACACGTTTCAAAAGCCAAAATAAATTATTTAAATTAATTTTAAAGAAAATGTGATATGTGAGAGAACTCTGTAACATATCTCACCGGGACACCCGAAGAAAGCTGTAACGTGTACGTTGCAGCTTTATACCTACGTACACCCATTGTCCACCTTTGCAGTTACAGAATATGTACCATAACAAAATAAAAAAAAATCTATTTAAGTTGACACATAAAGAGAAAACTATTTTAACTTGTCTCTCAAACTATTAAACCATAGTTCCTGTAAATTATTTTATAAAACAGTAAGTAAGTAGAAAAAATATATTTGCTTGCTTTAAAGACAATTCACAATGAACTGTATTTTGTTCATGACTGAGCGCTCATAATATTCAAAATAATCTTTTTCTTTTACTTAAACCCTTAACGCTCAAATTAAATTACGGTTTAAAAGTTCAAATTGCTTATTGGCACCACTTTTATGAAAAAGAAATATTCACCTTATTTAATGGCACGAAAAACGATACTAAAATATAGCAAATTTCACTATTTTATAAAACTGGTGGGAATCAAACAATTTGAGTAAAAGACACAGCCCGTGAATATGACGAGAGCGAGAATTAAGGGGTTAAATATTCCACAAAATAAAAGTGCCACATTTGTTGATGACATGGGATCATATATTTAATTTTTGTGGCGCTGGTACCAGCTATTTAGTCATGTATATTCATAAAGAGAAGTTTTTACATTAACTTCATCTACCATTTCTCAAAATTTGATCTTACATGAGATCATAATATTATAAAATGCAAGCAAATAAAAAAAACAAAGAACAAACATACCAGTCAAAATTTTGTAACTTTAAGGAAAGGTGACTCATTTCATAAAATTGAAGCTTATTTGTGTTATCTTAGATTGCTTCATTCCTGGTATATGAAACAAACAAAAAAATTTGTGCATAACGCACAGGACTACCAGAGACAAAAAAAAAAAATGTGCAAGCAGCACGCGCGCAAACAGGTGTACACCTAAATATTGTGTAAAAACACAATTATACTGGCGTCAGCTTATGGTTTCTGCCTTAAATAATAAGGGGTAGTTTTTTTTAGATTCCTGCAATATAACTAAGTTCCCGCTCTCCAAAAATGAAAGTATAATATAATTTAGCATTTTATGAATTTTCACACTGCCATCCTGACTTTCTGTTTATTGATTAAAATTTAACTCCTGGAAAAAATATTACAAAAAATTAATAAAAAATTGCATATAATTTTATATAGTGTGACAAGATACCTTATTCGATCTGCCACCTTCAAGTAAGAAGTATCTAATTAAAGTGTTAAAAATGTTACATGTTAAAAGTCAACAGATTCGAAATGTATGTGTAGTTTAAAATGCCATGTGACAGATAACTCCTCGTAACTTTAAAATCTTTGTACATAGACAAAGTGATGTTGTCATTGCTATATTATGACATTACACAAACAAATAAAAGAAATAACCTTGTTAAAATTTCAAAACTTTTTTAAAAAAAGAAGCCTGATGGAATATTTTAATATTGAAAAAAAATGTAAAGTTTAAGAAATAGAAAAGTCACAAAAAAAACTGTATGTGTGTGACGGGGGAAAAAGAAACTCCCAAACTCATGAACTATTTGTAATGTAACACATGAACAAGTGTGTATGCAAAGCATACACAACGTGTAAGTAAACACATGAACAAATTGTATAATTTCACCTGAACTATGTGTAATAATGTCTCAATGAACAAAAATGTTATGTATTTGCCAACAAACTAAACAGACAGTATGTGTGTAATAACCCAAAACACTTTTATACGAGTGAGATTCAGTTAATTAATGAATTAATCACCAAAATGTAATGAATAAGGGTTAATAAAAGAAATGAACTACGTGTAATGTGTGAATATACTCTTGTTAAACTCTAAACTAGCCTGTGTGAAATACTCAATGAACTACTTGTGAAAAAATATACTGTCGAATAGATCGTTAGCAAAGAACAATGTGTAAAAGCAAATGAACAAAATATGTAAATCAACTCATGAACTAGTGTAATATGTGTATATGAATGGACAAAAGTCTTTCTAAATGATGAAATTTTGTGTAACACCAACAAATATCCAACACATTAACTACTTGGAGGGAAAAAATCCAGTTGAATAAATGGTTAACTAAGGGTTAAAATTTAAATAAAACTGAATATGCCAAAGTTATTACTGTATTTAGTTAAACAGAAGTGTGTATAAAGTGCACTAGTGTTCGACATATTGCATAACTCTACGCTAAAAATGTGGAAGTATGCCAAGGCAAACATGTTCCAAGTAAAGGGATGAAAGAGAAAAAAAAATGAATAGCAAAATAACAAGCTTTATACTTCATGTCATATGAGTGTATGTATCCGTCATAAGACACCTGTGAGACTTTAACTCACTAATGAAAAAAAAAATTAAATGTGAGAAAATGCCAAAGATTTAGTTTAATGACTATATGTGGATAGTCCTTTAAAAATAAAGTGAACATAGCAGCTCATTTTATGAATTTCAATAAATTTTATAAAGACAGCCCTTAACGATATCAAATATCATGTCAGATATAATAAAATTACCTCTAGTCATCAGCCGCGCGTAAACAATGAAATTAAACAGTACATTAACTGTATGTGTAAAAATGTACCTCCAATTAATTATGTCTTGCATAAAAATTTAAGATGTATGTGCAAACAATGTACAATATTTAAATTATGTCATAATTTCTGCAAAATCTTTGAACACACCAACCAAAAACATTTTACTTTAAAACAAATTTCTAAAAACCACTGCATATGGTCAGATACATTAACAATGAGTAGTCTTTACAATATTTTAAAACAGTTAATAATCTCTCTATTCTAAAAAAAAAGTAACTACCGCTGTCACCGCCGCCAGTTTTGAATTTTTTTGTGACCAGAGGTTTTTCTTCGTTAATATTAAGGAAAATAATGCATACAAAAATATGAAAATCGGTAGTATTATACAGAAATGTTTGATAAATACGCTGATGCAGACATTTTTCAAATCGAAGAATTATTTAAAGAGATATTTAGTGCTAAAGTTGGACAAAATCGTTCCACAAAAAAGTTTTATAGGAGCAAAAACTATACATCGGAATTTAATAATTTGTAGATCATTTTATGCGTTAAAATTTCCCGGTGTGCAGAATTCATTTCTTTTTTTTTTTTTTTTTTTTTTGATTCATTTTTCGAGGTTTCATTTCTATTTTAAATTCATATTTTCAGTATTTCGAGAGATTTTTTTTACTTATTTTAGAAAATTGTACTAATTTAACCTGTTGCCAACTGTATAAACAACGGAAACAATAATGTTTGCTTCAAATTAAAAATTTATTAACACGTGACTATTATAAACAGAAAAAATCATTTGGAATTAGAATTAAATAATTACGTACAAAAAGCAGGAACTTATTAAAAATTACGTCATAAAAATTATACACGTGAAGTTTAAAAGAGAAAGGATATTGTAAAATAATAAATTCATTAACATGCGTTAGAAGTCTTAAATAGGAGAAATTACGTCATATTTACGTCACATTACAGTTATTACATAAAATGAACACAAAATAATATTGCAAAACAGTCTAAATTTAGAAATTGGACTAGACATTTATTTGATATTTTGAGAGGATCTTTACAACTGTTTTTGTTAGGAAAGCGCAAATAATATTTCATTTCTAACAAAAGTTTTTTCACGTAATTTTAAAAGAGAAAGAATAGCTTGGTCAAAATTACGTCAGATTAAAAACGATTAATTTAAAATGTCTCATTTAAAAGAACTTTCTTTTCGCTTTGTTAAAAAATACCAGGAGACAAAGACTCTGTTTACTTAATTCCTTTTATATTAGCATATTTTGAAATGTTGTTACACATGTCTACGTCATCAAGTTATTTTTATTTCAACGTTTTATTTATATTTTTATTAATGTTGTACTAATTTATTTGTTCTTTCGTTATTTAAAATAAAAATTATGTCACTTTGTATAATTTGGCGAGTGGTTTGGCGATTTATATAATTTGGCGAAATGGGTCGACGAGATAATCAAATAGTACCGCAGCGGATTTGGCGTTAAAATTCCCCAATCTAAGAGAAATGAATAGAAATCCGTTTATAGGGAGATCGCCACTGTTTTTTAAATTATAATTCAATCTTTCGAAATCTTTTTAAAGTCGATCAAATTAGCGTGCATTTAGAGTCTGTGGTGTCTGTACGGGGGTTGGCGAGCGTAGCTCGTAGGGGGCCGAGCCCCCTAGTATACAGAAAAATAAATTCAGTTTGCTGTTTTTGACTCTGAAACTCACAAGAAGTGTCATCAGTACATACATTGACAGTAATTGTATTATGTTGTATACATACATAAACAATTACAAGACATATTTTTTTAATATTAGAGCTGGAAAACTTTAAGTGAAATGCATATGCTGATAAATATAATGAAAATACTAAATTACTAAATAAAACAATGCAAAGGAAATAATACAAATATTTACATTAAGTACAAAACAGGGGCTCCTATCTGAAATGGGAGCTCAAAACAATGAGTTTGCTTAACTAGCTGAGAAAGGGAGGGATTGGTTAATATAAATTCGTTTTCTAAAAAAAAATCGTGCAATCCGCTATACGTTGCAGAACTGGACGGTCGAGCAGGTAAGTCAGTCAGTGAGGCAGTGTCATCTGTTGTGGGTGGCTTTTTTACCTGGTAGTGGGATGTTAATGTGCAATGTAAAATATAGTGTAATGATGTTGATAACGATACACAAATGCAAAGAGGTAAGTCTCGTTTACTTATGGTATATAAGTATTGTTGGAAGGGTCCATGATTAGTGAGAAAGAGATACAGGTATCTGTTACTTATGAAAATGTTTTGTGAGTTCTCAGGTGTGAAGTCACGCGTGTATTGACCCACCTGCATTGTGAATCAACGTTGTTGCCATCGGTGTAGCATTTTTTTTTTAGTTCTGATTTCAATGTTGATTGTGGGAATGGTGGCTCAAATGATTTTCTTAATAACTTTAATAATCTCTAAACAAAGCCAGAATGATTATTGTCACTGCTGTTGCAATGCACGCCGGCGAGGTCGCATTCTGTTTTCGAGAACATTCTATAGACTCTGATTGATTGAATCATGTATCTTGGCTACTACTGGAAATTTCTAGAAATTGCCGTCAGATTCTGAAAGATAATTTTTTCGCCATCTTCAGCTTTGTCGACACTCTTTCGACACCTTTTGGCGCCAGGCTTGTGTTTTGACACTGATAATCTTGAAAGTCAATTTTACCGAGATATCTCGTCAATTTCGGCAGTACTTTGCTAAATATCATTAAATATAGCGACATATTATCTACTTTGCGACTTCGTATGCAAAAAAACTGTTCAAATAATAACTGTTTCCCCTTTTATTCCCACTGAAATGCATTGACCCGGTAGTGAGCCTAAAATGACACACTAATCTAATTTTCTCGAACATATGACCTAGCCCAATGGTCTTCTCGTACACCAAAACGGTAGGATAGTCAATTTACTCGAAATTGTTCGAGCTGTTTTTTACATAAAATTTGCACACACACACACACATAGACATAAGATTTGCTCATAGAAATGATTAAATACATATTTTAGAAATATATTGTCAACTATAAAAAAGTGACGTCCTAATAGAAGACTACAATACACAGCAAAAAAAGACGTTTAAAATATGAATTTTCAGAGGAGATATTTAAAAAATTACGAAACATCCAAATAGGTTTAACATTAGAGAGATAGATTTGAGATCTCACGGGCTAGCATGCTTTTTACGGGAGACAAAGGAAACAACGGATTCTACAGTGTTTCTAGAAATTTCTTCAGATTATGAAAGCTAATTTTTTCGCCAAATATCTTCAGCTTTTCCGACATTCTTTCATTTGGTGCCAGGCTTGTGCTTTGGCATTGGTAATCTTGAAAGTCAATTTTCCCGATTAATCTCGTCAATTTTGACATTTTTTTTTGCCAAATATCCCTAAATGTAGTAAAATGTTACCTATTCTGCGACTTCGTTTATTGAAAAATGATAAAAAAAAAAAATAACGGTTTCAAGTTCCCACTGAAATGCTTTGAACCGGTAGTGAACCTAAAACGACACACTAATCTAATTTCCTCAAGCATGTGACCTAGCCCACTGGTCTCCTAATATCCTAGAACGGCCGAATACACATTTTAGTCAAAAACGTTCGAGCTATTTTTTATATAAAATTTGCACACACTCATTCTCAGACACATAGACATCAGATTTGATCGTAAAAATGATTAAGCATATATTTTTTAAATATTTTGTCGACTGAAAAAAGTGACGTTTTATTGAAGAGTACACAGCAAAATAGACGTTAAAAATATTCATTTTCTAGGGAGATATTTAAAAAATTGCGAAACATCCACATAGGTTTAACGTTAGAGAAATGGATTTGAGATCTGACTGGCTAGCGCGTTTTTTATAGAAGATGAAGGAAACAACAGATTCTACAGTGTAAAGACAGACAAAAGTTCATTAATCAAAGATAATATAATATAACCAAGAACAAAATTATTCAATAACCTTTGACGAGTTCCCAACGATTGCAAAAAGATGTCCTTAAGTAAACATCAGACTCCAATATATTTTCGAGATTTAAGGAAGCAATTATAAAAATAAAGTTTTTTTGCTGCCACATACAAGGCTGTATCAATAAGTTTTTGCCCTTACATACAAATAATTAAGCGAAATTTATGAAATTGCTACATTGTATTAGTCTTTTTCAATATAGCCCCCGTGCAAAATAACACATTTCTCCAAACAGTATTTCAAAGAGAGGGCGGAAGATGTATTCCAGGAAGGCACGAAAGCAGGCCCAAAGGGGGTCATTTTTCTAAATTTTGCCGACCCCCACATGTGACTCATTGTTGGAAAGTACTGTAATCACTTATTCATGCTATACATCTCCTGAACACCTCCTCTCAAATTTGCCCTCCGGGGGACACTTTTCTAAATTTTACGGACATCATTCATGCCCCCCGGAGCGCAAATTTGGAGGGAGGTGTTCAGGAGGTGTCTCGTATTTTCAGAAACGTTTCCCAGTAAATTTTATAATGAATTAATAAGATTTGTAAAAACAAAATGTCTGTTTATAGAGGCTCTCAATTTTCAATTAAACATTCTCAGCTGTGCTATTGAATTTATACACAAAAGTTACAAAATAATATTAATAATAATATAATTTAACGACTGTTTTTAATTACGTATTAATTTTAAAACACTATTATTTTTATGACGTTTAATTTCGTTGACCTAGTTAATATTGTTTTAAATAAATTTCTGTTTTTGTCGTAAATGTCACAATGGCTACTTATTATAGAGATTTCTTCAACATTTATGCCACAAGTTTAGTATTCAATCGGTCAAAAAAAAATTTGACTTTTATATAAAGATATTGCCATTTTTTAAAAAATAAGTAAGAATTTTTAAATTAACCTCTCTGCCTGCCGTTCCATTGAAAATTGGTCTTTATGATGTGTGGCCCTTGAATAGGGGTGACCAAATTTTTCATTTCTCTTTCTTTTTATCCCACGATTTTTAAAATCTCCATATTCTTTCAGTAAGTTCGCTTTGTTTTTAACAATATTGTATATTTAATGCTTGCTGCAATTAAACTGTGAAGCCGTTTGCTCGCAGATGTTACTTGATCATGACAATTAAGAACTTTGATTTTGTCATTCAAATCGAAATGATCTGTCTGCCTTGATTTAGGTGCCATAATTTTTAATTTTGCATAATCCTGAGCATAAAATTTCTAGCATAAAAATTCCGCTTCAATATGCATTCTCAGCTTTAGTAAATATGGAATGGGTTTTTCTAGATTACCTGTTATCCTTTGTGTGCCCACAACAAAGGGTCAATTTTCCCCTCCAACACAACCGTACAGGTTGAAAAGTCAAACAAAGTGTGATGAACACCTATTTGTCTCACTTGTGGAAAAGTTTGTCGCCCTTCATTCTGTTGCTAAAACCTCCCCACCTCTTCCTGCCTTCTATATTACAAGTGCAGTGGTTTGCTGAACTCTTATCTTTTGGTTCAGGAATTCAATACATTTGTTTAGGATTTAAGGATTATGTAAAAAATGGCCTTTTTGAGGGCTAGTTGCGGCCCCTAATAGGAGTAAATTTAACATTATGTGTATGGGAAAAAATTTCGTTCCTAATAACATTGGCCCTTAATAGAGGTAGCCTTTAAAAGAGGTTTCACTCTATTTTACTATTTAAAGCTAATTATGTTCTTTCATACTTATTAACTAGAAGCGTTTATATTAAAAATACCATCATATATCAATTTATGCTAAAAGAATATACATATTTATCGAATTATGAAAATCTCTCACAGTAATAAATTATTCCAAAATGATTAAAATTGAATTAAACAGATTCCGGTTATATTCGGTAAAGAAAAAAAAATCAATTGTAACAAATCAATCTGTAAATTATAGCAATAATAACTTAAAAGAAACTAATCATATTTTGCATAATCACATTTCAAGATTATAAAAGTATCGTATTTTCTCTTATTTTCATTCCTTTTTTCTATCTTGTCAATAATAAATTCTTTAAATAATTATTATAATGTTGTACTGAAGAAATTTTTTATGTATCCTATGTATTGAAAAATTATTTAAAATCAATTGAATATAGTTTAATCCTGAGCAAAAAATTTAAAAAAATCATCTTTTGATTCAACTATACCAGATTATTTATTTTTTGATCATCATAACGGTTTGAAGTGATGACTTTTATAATATTGAAAAAACAATATTTCCGTACAAAAGACAAAAAACAAAATATATAGAAATATTTCTTTAAAAAGATCAGATATTGATTTATTTATAATTGTTTCATATATCAATTTCCTTTCTAAAACTAAGATAAAAAATCTAAAACAATAATGGGCTACATAAAACATAACTTGATTTATTGAATAATGGACTTCCTTATGCAATTTAGAAAGTAATTATTGAATGAGTGTGCATCAACAGATTATAAGAAAATCTCATTTGTATTGCGCTTTTACTAAAATTTGTTTTACCGCACTAAAAGGCATACTTTTGAATCAAGTTTATTATCAAATTATTTTATTATTGATTATTAATATTGTTTAATACCGCAATTTATTCAAGACATACAAAGTATAGTTTTGCAATATATTTACAAAAAAAAAAAAAAAAAAAACTTTCTTCACTGTGAAAGAGGCAAATGTTTCTTAATATCGAAAAGTAATGCTAGGAACAAAAATATCCAACAACCAATTCCAAGCTAGCAACACAGATCTGTAATAAACAATATGGAGACAATAAAAAGCAGTAAACCAACGTTTAAAATGCACAAATAATGCGTGAAAAGCAGCAAACAACTGTTTCGAATCTACAGCGATATTCTTCTTCAGAGCAAGACAGGGAAAAAGGAACAGCGTGCTAGAAAAAGCAAGGCTGAGCAAAATGATTGGGAGAGACGCGCTGGCTTATATACCCTATGTGGGTAGCGAAGGCGCCAGAAATAACCGATGAGAGAGAAGCAGTGGAAAAGACTGGGTGGTTAAGTAGCGACATTTACCGGAGAAGGAGAGAAAAAGAAACCAAAAGAGGGGAAATTAAATTAATGCTCTCCAAATACTTGGAAAATCAGGAGTACTAGATAAGTCATTGACTAAAGAGTGATAATTTTTAATGATGTGTTAAGCTTCCCAAAAATCAAGATCAAGGTTAGAAGAACATTGTTGGATAATGGTGGCTGAGGAAAAATCGAACCTATGTTGAGAAGACCAAGAATGTTGAGCAATAGAAGAACGTTTGAGCTCCTGATTTTTAACATAACCTTCATGCTCTTTTAAACGAAATCTAAGAGCACGTTTAGTCTGGCCAATATAAGAAAGGCCACACTGGCAAGAGATTTAGTAAATACCCCAGTTATCTAAGCGATCAACGGGGTGTTTGAGATATGAAAAAGTGATTTTATTAACAGGAGAAACAATAACATTAAAATCAAACCTTCTTAAGATTTTAACAATTTGCTGACTGATTTTAGGAAAAAATGCTAACACAACTGAAGTATTAGAGTTGGAATTAGAATTCTTTTTAGAATGGACGGATTTCGTCAATTTCTTATAAATAGAATCAATAATATTAGAGGAATAACCACGATCAACAGAAATAGCTTTGAGGTAATTGAGGTCAGCATTAAGTAACTGAGGAGTGGAACAAATATTGGTAGTTCGAAAAACAAAAGTATTGAAAGCAGCGAATTTCTGGTTAGGGAGATTGCACAAAGGCTCTTATTGCTATTTTAAGATATGGAGACATTCTGTTCATAATTTGCGTACCTTTTTTGTGGGGGGAGGGTACGTCAGCACCACCTATTGGCTGTTTTTTGAGTTATCATTTTCGTGTGTTTTAAAGAAAATCCCGTAACCTATAGATGCTAACCCTGCAAACCGTTTTGTATTTGGTTATTTTTCCGGTTTTTATGAAATTTTAAAGTTTCTATGGACTTTTTGTCCGCCCGGTATATCTAATGCCAAATTTATCTATTATATATAAATATGAACGAATATACACTCATAAATATTCAAGTAAATAGTTTTTCTTTTCATTTAAAGAATGATAAAGACTTTATTTTGGAAAATAGGGTGGTCAATCCGAATCCAACCTTAAAGGGTCAAAACCCAACCCAACTTTAGCATGATTTAAACTAGAAAAATTTAAAGTCAACCTGACCTGAACCCTGAAGGAAAAAAAATAGTGTGAACCCAGCCCGTCAGAATACAAGGCTCTACTCTGGATTTGGGGGGAATTTGTTGCCCTGAATAAAAAATTCAGTGTGTGAAAGGCAATAGTCACAAATAGTTAGATGACAGCAATTTATCGTTTTCTCTTTAACAAAGTCCACTTTCATAAAACAATAATGGGTTACATAAAACATAATTTGGTTTATTGAATAATGTACTTCATTACGCAATTTCGAAACTCGTTATTGAATGAGTGTGCATCAGTAGATTATAAAAACAACCATTTTTATTGTACTATTACTAAAATTTGTTTTGCCGCGCTTAAAGACGTACTTTTCAATAAACTTTATTAGTAATCTATTTAATTAATGATAATAAATATTATTTACAACCGTAATTTATTCAAGGGATGCAATCTATAGTCTTGTAATACCTTTATGCAAAATAATACAAAATCATTTGAAAATTTTAATCGCATATAAGCAACAATTGTATTAATTTTGATTTGTTTGAGAAAATATAAATTAAAACTTAAAAATGCTACAATTAAAGAAAGAAGTTAGTTCAACTATTAAATATGTATTGATTAAAAACTTTAAATCTGTGAGAGCTTAAAAATAATGCTTTTGGTTCTCGAATACATTACTTTTTACTTGATGGAAATTTTCCATGATTTATAAAAAATCAATACTTTCATAATGAAATATTGCGGGTTGGTTAAAAACGAGATAAACGTTAATCGCTTAACAAAAGAGATGAAGCAATTCTAAGCAAGTTGATTATTTTATCAAATGATTTTTTTAAACCTTTAATATTGAAATATATTTTAACAGGATTGTAGATTTGAAATGATTTTAGTTAAAAGAAAATTCATTCGATAAAAGACAGATCGTTCCTTTTTTTGCTTAAAATGAACTACTTTTGGAAAAAAGAATTTTAAAGGAAGTGCTTTGTCATTTTATTTAAGTTATGTTTCTAATTTTGCTTTATAGAAAGATGCATGTAATAGAAATTCTTTGAAAATTTTAATCGCACTAATGCAGCAGTTGGATTAGTTTTAATTGGTATGGGAAATTCTAAATTAAAACTCGAAATTACTACAATTATAGTAAAAAGTTCGTACAACTATTCAATGGGTATTCATTACAAACTTTATATCTTTAAGAGCTTAAGGGGACACATATCCCTTAATATTTTAGAAGAATCGATTTTTTGTTTTTTAATTCATTTGGCAGCTAATGCTATGAACAATCTGCTACAAACCGCATCAAAATATTCGGAAAATTGCACTCGTTAAAGTAAAACTTATAAATTGTCCTTGGTCTGCTTCAAGCGAAAAATTTATGTTTAAATTGATTTTTCTCAAAATCGATATTTTTTTACTTGAGCATATGATAACTCCAAATTTATTCGAAACTTTATATATTTCTTTACAAGATCATTTTCTTCAAATTGAACTAAAATCTAAGAAATTTAGGAAAAAATATTGAATGTATGAGTATTCGAGACACAAAAATAATCAAGAATTTCATATTTCTATATTGAAAACCAAAAAACTTTAGAAAATTTTCGTTTATTCATTAGTTTTTAGTTCAGTTTATTTCTGTAATGTTCTTAAACTTATCGTAAAAGTTTCTAAGTTGTAGAGGGTAAAAATCTTTTTAAATCTATCGTGTAAGCTATATACATTATCATTAATTTAAAAAAATCATACACTAAGGAATAATTATTATTATTTAATTATACAGTGTTTAATGCAAATATATTATAGTGCATGGAGAAAATATTATTTTATTAATAAAAAAAAATCTGAGGTGTTAAGTGTAAAAATGAGTGCATAGAGCCACTTTAAATATTTGTCCCCGAAATAAAAATTTTCATCTGTTTAAAGGGTCGTCCCTTTAAAAATGATTTTATGTCTTGATACAATCGCTTTTTATTTGATAGAAATTTCGAAGACTTCTAAACACTCAATGCTTACATTAATGAAATATTGCTAGTTGGTTAAAAGCGGCATAAACGTTAATCGCTTAACACAAAAGATGGATCAATTATAGTAAATTGATTATTTTATCGTAAATTGATTATTATTTTTTTTAAATCTTCAACATTTAACTATATTAAGACCACAATAATTGATTTGAAATGATTTTACTTAAAAGAAAATTTATTTGATAAAGAGAAAGTCATTCCTTTTTTGTTATTTAAATGATCTAGTTTTGAAAAAAGCATGTTAATTGAAGTTCCTTGTAAATTTATTTAAATTATGTTTCTAATTTTCTCCTTTGTATTACAGAAAGACGCATGTAATTGAAATCCTTTGAAAATTTTAATCGCATAAATGGAACAATATTATTAATTTTTATAAGATTGGAAAATTCCTAATAAAAAATTAAAAATGCTACAATTAAAGTAAGAAGTTCGTTTAAATATTCAATGAGTATTAATTAAAATTTTTACATTATTGGGTGAGGAATAATAATACTTTTGGTTCATAAATCAATCACTTTTTACTTCTTTGAAATTTCGAATTTATTATTTTGTCAAATGCTATTTTTAAATCTTCAACATTTAACTATATTTAACCAGGTTAATTGATTTGAAATGATTTTACTTAAAAGCAAATACACTCTATGACGGAAAAATCCTTTCTTTTTCTGCTGAAAATGAACTAGTTTCGAAAAAGCACTTTAAGGGAAGTTTCTTGTTATTTTATTTTAATTAGGTTTCTAATTTTGACCTCTGTGTTAAACAAAGAAGCATGTAATTGAAAATCTTTGAATGTTTTAATCGCATGATTGCAACAATTAGATTAAACTTTATTGGTTTGTTAAAATTTAAATTACTACTTGAAAATGTTACACTTGGTAAAATGTTGTGGTTCAGTTCTTGCATTTATGAAATATTGCTCTCTGGTTAAAAACACATAAAAGTTACCGTCAACCGGGATTACTTTGGTCCTTGCGGGGGCTACTTTGGTCCATCCCATAAAAAAAGTTTTTATTCTTTGTATTGTCAAATAATACAAGATAATTCGGAATTTTTGCCATTGAAAAATATTTTATACCCTACTATAAGGTATTTTAATAGTTTGGGGATAATTTAAATATTTTGTTAGTGGCAACACTGGATGTGTTTGCAAACATCTGTTGTAGTGTGTACATTTTATCTCAACTGATATATTTTATCTCTCCAAACTTTCTATAATGAGATAATCTGGATAAGAGATACAAATAAGGTAAGTGTCAAAATATTACCTTTAGTAATCAGTAACCCATGTGTGATCATAGTTTTTCCTTTAAATTTTCATTTTGACAGAAAATGTTTACGTTTTCATAAAGCTAACTTGAAAACTAGTTTTACGGGGCTACTTTGTGCCAGGCATTTTTTGGTCCGGAAGTAGCCCCAATTACTTAGAAATGCCTTTTATACAACCAAATCTATTAAAAAATGTATTCAGTAACATTTGTTTTCAAATGTTGCTGTAGCAAAATGTTACATTAATTAATTTTGTTCCAGTTGCGTCCAGTGTACAATTGGTTTACTATGTTTAAATGTCAAAAAAAAAAAAAAATCTTTATCAAGTTTGTAGTATTAAATCATTAACAGATCCTATTGCAAGGAAATTTCAATATTCCAACATATGAAATGTATTCAATTTATATGAAAATAAGTGAATGGACCAGAGAAGTTCCCAGCAGGGGCTACTTGGTTCCAAAACTTTAAAAATAGTTAAAAAATAAAAATAAATAAAATATTGCCTCTTTGAAACCATACAGTTCGCTTCATTGTTTCATGTGAATTGCTTACAACTCAATTTCAACGTTGAAGAATCATATATAATATTTTTTTAACAATGGAAATGTTAGTGGAACAAGGAAAAAATGGCCCAAAGTAACTACGGTTTATGGTAATAGCTTGTCAAAGAGGTAAAGCAATTCTAAGCCAGTTGACAATTTTATCAAATGATTTTCAAATCTCCAGCATTTAACTATATTTTGCAGAATGATTGATTTGAAATGATTTTATTTAAAAGTAAATTCATTCGATAAAGTACAAATCGTTCCTTTTTCTGTTTAAAATGAACTACTTTTGAAAAAAGAATTTTAAGGGAAGTTCCTTGTAAATTTATTTGAATTAAGTTTCTAATTCTTTCCTTTCTATTCTAAAAATAAGCATGCATGTGAAATTCTTTGAAAATTTTTATCACATGAATGCCACAATTGGATTAATTTTGATTGGTTGCTGAAATTTTAAATTAAAACTGGAAAATGTTCAATGAAAGTAAAAAGTTCGTTTAACTATTCTTTGCGTATTCCTTAAAAAAAAAAAAAACATTGCGAGCTTTAAAATAAAGCTTTCGGCTATTGCATTAATCTCTTTTTAGTTCAAAGAAACTTAAACTATTTTAGAAAAACGATGTTTGCACTTATGAAATGTAACAGTCGACATAAAATATAACCAATGTGGTGACATTTATTCGTTACAAGTACAAATTAAAAAAAAATGATGAAAGAATTGTATTACCATATATATTGCAATTACCAAATTTGTCTAATAAAACATAAATAGCCGGTCCATAGCAATTTATGAATTTTTTTAATTTATTTTTAAAATAAATATTCGTGTGGCGTAATGAAAATGGTAGGAGTTTATGAGGAGACTTATCTGATTTAAATATAGAGCTTTTATTCAACAACGGGCATAGAATTGGCAGACAAGGTCTTATAAATTTCCCCCTCACTCCGTGATAGCAATAAAACAATCTTAATTAAATATAAACTCAAAAGTCGACTCACGTAACCTCATTTTTCCGGAGCGTGCTGAAGCTGCGATGGCGGGGTTCACTTCAAATCCACATCTAGATTTCATCTCACTCTAAATCTGTTCTTGTTCCCAGGCTAAGCTCCAGCCACACAGGCCGTTTCTCCAACACCAAAACTACTCACTCCAACTAACACTTCTCTCCAAGGTCTAACTGATTCAACCGACTAACCCACTGAACTTCAACTACTAACTAACTAACTAACCGCTTAATCTAATTTCGCTCCCCTATATATACCCTGGCAGACTGAGCAAATAAAGCTGCATACGGTTACCGCTAACTCGCGGAACAGTGAACTCCTAATTAAAGATGCACCGCGGACAATTACAGTGCCTCTAGACTAGAGTTATGTCTTACACCATATTTACTTTCAAACCACTAGAGAGCCTCTGTAACAAAGTTACTGGTTTCTTACAAGCTTAGAAATCGTTTTAATTCCGAATTCGTACCAAACTGTAAAATTATTTATTCAAATATCCTATTTTGACATAATATTTTGTTTTGTCGGAAATTTTAATTTTTTCTGTTTAGTTATTTTTAGAAATATATTTTCTTGCGTCTAAGACGAATATTTAAAAAAATGCCATTACTTTATGACCAAAACTTAGCAAGTTTTATATTTTCAACTTCTCATCTTTTCAATGATTTGCTACTCTAAAAACACGTTTTCTTTAACTTTTTGTAATAAGCTATACATTCTTAAAACAAATATGTTTTTCATACTAAATATGAATAAAAATTTTGTAAATGAAGCATATGTGTTTCGTTTTTCATACTAAATATGAATAAAAATTTTTTAAATGAAGCATATGTGTTTCGTTGGTTTTTGTCACAATTATTCCGAACAAAAAATGCTCTAAAATACTAATATGTAATTTTAAAAATAGAAATATGCTATAGAAAGTTAGAAATATTTAGTTTATTGTGATATTTTGAGGTTATATTTTCTGTTACTTTAAATTCAGAAAATATATTTAGCATATGAGTAATCACGATATATAAAGTGCCTTTAAATAATTCGACTGTATTTATTAATTTCATAAATGTTTTCGATACAAATTTAAAACAAAAGATAAAGCGCATTGAAAAATAAATTTATTTAAATTGAAAATACTTATAAATTCAATAACAGTTTAAATACTCGAACTGCACTCAAATTCGGAAATATTTTTTCCGAAAAGAAATATTATTTTATTTTACATTTGAAACAAATTTAAAGAAATAAATACACTAATAAAAAAATTATAATCGTTTTCTTTTCCTACAATTTCCGTTTCTGTTGAACTTTTTTGACATTATGTGATACGTAATTTCAAAGAAAATATTATTGAATTTTTAAGAAAATTCTCGATCCTGACATATATTATTCTACTTTTCAAAGAGAATGTACAGCTCTGGGATTTGTAAAAGTAATATGTGAAACTATGTATGACACAATTCATGAATGTGTCATTTTTATATGAAAACGAAATCTTTTATGTAGTTACATGTTGAAGCGCTTAAAGAAGTGAATTCTGTACTTTGTTATTTGCTATCTATTGACACTACTGAATAAAAAATATTAGATAATTAAGGCTTTTTAGTTCGATATAGAAATACAAAAATTCGTATTTAAAATGTTAAAACATCTTATTTATGCACTGATCTATCAGGATATTAATAATGTTACTTCAAATATCAATTTTTAAAAGCCAACAGAGTACCTTATAATTTTCAATCTTTAAAAAAAAAATGTTTTGATATTTATAGTAAAATATCTCGATCACATATAAAAATCTTTTTTGCAGGGAATTTTTGCTCTAAATCTATTTTTAGGACATTTTTACTTTTAAGACTGCAAAAATGCGAATAATTTTATATAGAAAATTGAAAACATTTATATTGTTCAGTTACAAAATCTTTGGCTTAGAAAAAGGCTTCATAATCCTAACTAAAAAATTTATCGAATAAAATTATAAATATTCCTAATCAGTCACTATTACTTTCATATTTTCAATGAAAAAAATTATTTCAATATCTATTGTACACTGTCATAAATTTTGTTCTGGGTTTAACAAGTTTTTGTCGCAGCAGTAGCTTGAACCAAAAGATGGTGAAAACTTTTTACAATATCTGAACTTTGGTTCAATTGAGTTCGAGATGTTGAAAATAGATTTCATAGTTTCTAGGTTTCAGCTATTGCAGACCCAAATGTATATTAAACGCAGCAAAAAAATTTTAGCAGTGTAGCTCTGGTTAAACTATATCTCCAAATATTGTTAGAAGATCACACCATTTTTTGGTTGCAGCAGCTGTGGCACCAAAAGTTTGTTCAAACATCGAAAATTATTAGCAGTTTAGTAATCTCCTAAATGCATCTGTATATATATCATAAAATGTAATATATAACATCCAAGTAAATGTGTAAGATGATCTATGTATGTAAAATGGATGTAAACATGTGATATGCATGTATTATATTAGAACACAAATTTAAAAATATATATGCATATATGTGCGGAGGAAATAACTATTTTGCAATTAGAATAAAGATAATTTAAAAATTAAAAATATTTCTAATTATTGACTTAACACAACATATGTGAAATATGTGAATAAGGCAGTTTTTAAATCTCTTGTTTCGTATACGGGGAGACCTCACAATCTTTTGACTTTAGGGGAAAAAAATCTGGCGAAATTAAACTTGCTAAAATAACAATTTAATGTGATACACGAATTCCTTAATGATTCAAAATAAACAAAAAAAGGGTCAGCAGCGAAAAATTTCTTATTTAACTGAGGTTTAAGTTAAAGTTGCGAGTTTAATTTTCCTTACAGTTTTACCCCTATAACATTTTATTTTCTTCTAATTTTTTACTTATAATGAATTTGCATAGTACCCACAGTACATTCAAATAAGAAATAATAAAAATGTAGTACTTTTAATACAGAATTTTTGTATAACATTGTCATAAAGGGGTGTTAAAGAGGGGACTGTAAGGTAAAAAAAGGGGGATGATATAGGAAAAAAGGGACGAAATGGTAAAAAAAGGAACGGTAAGGAAAATTACCACCTATTTTTAGGAAAACCATGTTAAGACTAAGTGATAGCCACAATGTTCATTAAATTTTAGAAACAGTTGTTAACATTGGATTAAATATTTTTTTTTTCAATTTACCCCCAAAAGTGCAGGAATAAACCTTGGGGACGGTAAGACCACTATCTTGAAATTGATATTTAAATGCTGATTTAAATTCTGCAGTAAATTTCCTGTAAAAGAATTTTAGACATTTTTTCTCTAGCATACTTCTGCATGAGAAAAAACTTGAAAAAAATTCTGTGTTTGCATCTGAAATGATTTTCTGTATAATTTTAGAAGAGTTATGGTAAGGAATCTAAAACATAGGGACAGAGTTTAAAAAATAATAACAACCCTAAAAATGTGTGTAGGTTAATTTTTAGCTAGATATTTATATAAAAAAGTAGTTTCAGTTTCAGAAAAAAATTACATCGAATTATTTTTATTGAAACAATTTTATCCAGACAGCTCCGAACTTAAAAACCAGCATCAGGGACACGGGACGGTAGATGAGTTTTCCTGGTATTTGGACCCCCAACGTCGTCCAAAACTTATTTATCTCGTTAATATTGTTATGCAATCATGCAATGGGATGTTCCCCAGTACATGAAATAAAAAAAAAACACAAAAAAGTGTATTAAATAAAAAAATATATTATTCAGGGACATGAAAGTCAAAAGATTGTGAGAATGCACCAAATACAAGAGAAGTTTTTAAAGTAAGGAGCGTTTGAAAATAAAAAACAAACGAAAGAAAATTTTCCAAAACCAAATTCATTTTCAGATTTTACATACAAACATTTATCATACCTTACAACTAGATTTTCAATACCCTCTTCATAGAAAATTGTCGCCTGCTCCGATAACCAAAAGCTCACGGCCGTTTTCACGTCTTTGTCATCGTTGTAGCTGCTGTGATGATGTTTGAGATAGCGGAAAAAATGGAAATCGCTCGGCGCAAGGTCGGGGATGTAGAGGGGGGGGGTCCCGAACTTCCCAGCGAAAAGAAACCAATAGAGCTCGGTATATAAAAATAGCATATAAAGCCTTTGGGAAACAGTATTAATTGCAGAAATATCAACGTTTAAAATGCACAAATAATACATGAAAAGCAGCAAACATCTGTTTCGAATCTACTAGCGAGATTCTTCTTCAGTGCAAGATAGGAAAAAGGGAACAGCGTGCTAGGAAAAGCAAGGCTGAGCAAATAATAAAGCTCGGGTGTGATCTGCGGTGTGAGGCCTTGCATTGTCATGGAGTAGCAAAATTCCATCTGACAGCGTGCTGCGTCTTTTGTTTTGAATCGCTCTGCGACAAAAACGTATGACTGGCCGTACCCGTCCCTCGCACGGGGCGGGAGATTCAAAAATTTTGAACATTTTAAAGACACAGAGCAGATCGTAGAGGTTGCCTACACAGCTCCAACTGAGCACAGTTGTTCCCAAGGAATGCTGGGATACGACTCAAACACTCGTTGCAGCGCACGGACCATTTATTAGTGTATACAACAAAACGGCCCTTGCTTTGAAAATGCGCCTCGTAACTTTGGTACAAATATAAATTGCAAAGTCAAAACGCATTAAAATATAAACAAAAAAAAAATAGTGGACAATATTTACAATTGCATTAAGTTTATCAATATCCCCTTTTTTATGGAAAATTGTATTTCAAGTACAAACTGACACAATATGATTACAAAAACTCCATAAATAATGATAAGAGAAAACAAATTAAACACAAATCTAGCGGAAGTTCAACTTTTTGTTTTGTATACCTTATAGCAGTTCTAAGTGACTCAAGTAGTGACACAGTGTCACATAAAATCCATGTATTCTGAGTTATTTCAAAAGCAAAGCTGAATACTCCTTTACATGCAGCAGTTGTATGTCAACGTTACTACACGCAGTGAAAAAAACGGAAAATCTTAATCTAGGAACTTTAAAAGATCATGAACGAAAATAGATAGGAACCTCTACTGAATTTCCCGCATTTCCGAAAAAAGTGCTTTATATTTAGAAAGCTCAAAACATAACATATCTTTGAGATTTAAAGAATTGTTCATACAGTGCGTCCGAAATGTTTATAGAAAACAGTTTTTTTTGTTTTGTTTTTTCAGTTGAAAAAGAGCAGTAAGAATTTCAAAATAATTTATAATTATAAATAATATCAACATAATAATAATATTACATAAAAATAATATCCCACAATCACAGACTTTGTGAGAAAAATTGAAACTTATATTTTACTGTCCCAAAAGTTTATAGTCAACTCATTTTTCCCCTTTAACGCTCAAATTTTCAATCTGTTTTTCTAATCACTTAAAAAACACGATTAGGCACACTTAAAACAAGAGTGTGAAGAAATTCTGGCTTTAAAGAAAACCAACTTAGTTCAATTTGAAGCTTTAGCGCTTGAACCGTTGCAAATTGACGCCCTTTAGCACATACGTCTCTAGCTAATCTTCCCAGAGGTTCTCTATTGGGTTTAGGTCAGGACTTAAGGTTGACAAGTCCATACCAGTTACTTGGTTTTGTCTAAACCACTACATTGTAGAGTTGGGCAAGTGGATGGAACAATAATCTTGCTGGTATATCCATTTGTCCTAACCTAGCACCATTCCAAATGGAAGTATCTACTTCAAGCGTTTTTTGGGAACCTTCGGAGCATTAGCGACATTTCAAAAAAGCAATATCGGTTGTTTCATTATAAGAAAATGCTCCCCACACCATGAGTGAATCCCCTCCTTGTTGCCTGCTGAAAAACGTTCGTGGTTGTTTTGCGAATACCGTGTCAGTAATATGACCAACTATCGGGGACATCTGAGTTATACTTCTTTTCATCACTGAAAAGAACACTCAACCATTCATCAGTCAGTCCACTTCATGTGATTTTGGGCCCAATGAATACGAGCATCTTTATGCCGTTTTGTAAACTTTGGTGTACAACGCATTTTGCAATAATCAAGAAATGCACTTGCCTCCAGCCGTCGATGAACCGTAGACTTTGATACTGGAATGCTTACTTCTTTACAAACTGACCGTACAGAGAGATTCTGGGTTGAAATTAATCTCAAAACCTCTCTGTCTTGCCGTTTTGTTGTTCTCTTTGGTCGTCTAGAGCGTTATTTTGTTTCGAAATTGTCACCTTTTGACAGAATTCGATAAATACCAACCCTGCTGAGGCCATTGTTCTTGCAATGTCTACAACTTTCCATCCACGAGCTTTAGACGATAGATTTGCAAAGTTTCCTTTTTGGAAAACTGCACGTTACGAGGTATCTTTGCAATCAGTCGGAAATGAAAATACAGATTCGCTTTTATATCAGGAAACGATTGCGTCACAAGTACATGACCTTGAAATATGCAAATTTTTGATATCAGTACTTTAATTAGCTTTTAACACCGGTTGTCTAAATATTTTTGGGACAGCATATTTTTTATATTAAAACTATGACTGTTAACAGTTGTTTGAGTATTTTATTACTTTTATTTCATTATTATATATTTGCATAATTTATTTCGCCTTTCTTACTCGTTTAGTTAGCTCTCAAATCAAAAAAAATGGTTATCTTTAAACTTTTGGGACGCACTGTACAAACGAAGTATCTTTTCTACCGCTGACTTTTCAGAAACGTTTTCGAATAGCTTTAATAGTGTACTAATCAGTTTTATTAACCCGGATTATAGGTTTTTTTTTTATTGTATCTATTCACAAATAAGCATTTCGATGTTTCATGAACATTTTATACAAGCAATTATGATATAGCGACACCATTAATATGAACAATAAAATTAATATCAGTCTGTTACGCTTGCATGTATGCTTCAAACTGCGCAACTAAAAACGGTTTAATTAAGAATTAATTGTATTCTAAAAACCGGTATGCCGGTTTAAGAAAACTGATTGATATACCGTAAAAAGTACTCTGAAACGTTTCCGAAATTCAATGACAGCAGAAAAAACTTTTTTGTTTTATAAATGCTTTTTTAACTCACAAAAATATCCGTGTAACAGTTTTTGAGCGTTCAAATGATAAAGAAAGCTTTTCAAAATTGTAAGCAATTCAGACTAGAATACTGTACATTTTAGATGATGGTTATTTTAACATTTTGTAGATTAAGAAATATTTTTTCTACCACTATATGATACACATGCAGGTCATCTGTTACTACAAACAAAGATGAGACCGACTGAGCCCCAGCCCAGACCATACAAAGGCTGGAGATATATTTACATACCATTTTTTGGATCGAGCTTTTTGGTGTACAAAAGTTTAAAAAAATGTTTGGGAGACAATTATTTTTTCACAAATTGAAAATAAGTAAATAAACAACTGCTATTTGAACTACACTTGCTATTTCCAGCTTTGGAAAAATATACTGAATTAATCGCTTTCGTGAAATATACTGCTGCTGGGATTTTTTCAGAGAATGCGGAAGGAGAGTAACATAGGTTTTGTTATAAAATACGTAAACAATAATACTTTTAATTTTATTTTTTATTGTGCTTTATTATGGTCAATTTATTACTCTTATCATTGCTTACAACGAATATGTCATTTGTAACGAGTGATTCCTATTAAATATTTATTAGAGTATACGTATTATATGGAGTACGTGTTTTGGATACGTATGATAATGGCGAAGTCGGTTATATGTTTTATACGAAACAACATATACGGTACAGCGTATATACGATCTACTAAAAAACAACTTTTCAAAAGTAAAAAAAAAGCCAAGCAAAAAAAAAAAAAAAAAAGAAAAGAAAAAAGGGGAAAGTTGTGGCTAAAAAATAGCGTGATATCAAATTTCCAAGCTAATATTATGGTACTTATTTAACATTTTTTATTAAAAATTTACCATATGTAAGTCGAGTACCTAAGTATGCGTTGATAGAAAGCCTTTTCTCCTTTACTTAATACATCATAACGTGTTTCTGAAAATAAATTTTTTTTAATTATGCATGATGGGCTTGGCGGCCATCTTTCCATATTTTACACAATTTTCTAAGCACACAAGTACATTGTTAAGATCGGAAATTCGAAATTGTTGCTAAAGCAAACATTTTATGCTTTTAATTTATGGAAATGAGTGCCTAGAAATTTGTGTCTTAAAATAAAGTTGAAGTAACTTCAGGTTTTATCTTATGATTCTCTTTTTTCGGAGGGGGTTAATTAATTAGTTAAAGCAGTAAAAATCAATTTGTTTTTCTTTTCTTCAAAATAAAAGACTTTCTTAATTTATCTGTCTGTAGCCAAAACTAGAAGTTCAAAATTGTTAATAATGCAAACATATTACGAGCTTGTCTGCTTAGAAATTTGTGTAAAATATGGAAAGATGGCCGCCAAGCCCATCATGCATAATTAAAAAAATTTTTTTTCAGAAACACGTTATGATGTATTAAGTAAAGGAGAAAAGGCTTTCTATCAACGCATACTTAGGTACTCGACTTACATATGGTAAATTTTTAATAAAAAATGTTAAATAAGTACCATAATATTAGCTTGGAAATTTGATATCACGCTATTTTTTAGCCACAACTTTCCCCTTTTTTCTTTTCTTTTTTTTTTTTTTTGCTTGGCTTTTTTTTTACTTTTGAAAAGTTGTTTTTTAGTAGATATCAGTTCTTTTTTTTAAACAGATTATATATAATTGAAATAATTCTACTCGCTAAAATTAGTCCTTGTATAGCCTTTATAAGTAGGGAACAAACACAATAGTATACACTTTGTTTACCTATCATTCATTTTTTAGAGTAATTAATCATTTAAAACTAAGGAAAGTCAATTTCTTCTTTCAAAGTATCAGTCTTTCTCAATTTATATCGCCTTAAAATTTTCTATGAGGGATGAAAATTTAGTAAAAATCAAATAGAGTCAAAATAAAATATATATTTACAGTTAGTCTGTCAGTTAATTGTTTGTTCTAACTTTTTTTTGCTGACGGTTTTGCAAAATAAATTTATCTTTACAAATACCTACGGAAAATCCGAGAATGAAGTCCCGCAGGCATCTAAAGAATCGAAGATCTGTCTAAAGAAGTAAATCTAGCAATTCTAGACATGATGATGAAACATTTTTGATAAAAAAAATCTAAAAATTTAAAGATGTAAACTGTACATATAACTTCATCTTCATTTAGATCGTGTTATAGAGAAGAAAGAATAAATATGTAATTTTACTCAAGTCTGTTTATCCATACCTATTTGCATAAATGTGAGAATATAATTTCGTATAAAAATTCCCGTAAATTGATTATATTTAATAGTCTATTATTAAAGCCGCATAAACATTAGAATAAAATTTTTTGCAGTTAAAAATTGCCTGAAATCTATAGTCTTATCGTTCGTCAAATTTGTTATATGTTTTTTTTAATACCCAGACACCTTTTCTAAACTCTGACCAAAGATCAAAGAAATACTGAAATTATCCAAATACTTATACCTTTCTATCGTATTTCTTTTTTTGAGTGGGGGGAGGGGTGAGGAAGGGCGCTTAAGAACTTCGTTTTGTTCTTAGAATTCTGAATTAATCATTGAAAAGATCTGCCTACGTAAGTCTTGTTGCAGAATTTTCATTAGGTAAGAGTTGCATCAACTTATATATCATGTGAATATATTAAATTACTTTTGTAAAATACTAGATGGGAGCCATTGATATTTTCAGAGCATTTGCCTACATTTTAAACTTAAATTATTTACAACTATTCATTAATTTTCTATACGAATTAAAGAAGTCGTTGTTTCCATGGCAACTGTACCTTTCACTATTGCTTGTTTGTTTGATTGAACACATATATATCAGATCACGTGAGGATCACGGCGGGATTTGAACCCGCCCCCACCTACGTTCTCAAGCGGCGTGGTGTCTTATCCACTCAGCCACGGTGGGCCACTATTGCTTTATCTAATACCCAGATACTCAAATTTAACCAGCTGCGCTTAGAATCATGCTCATAACAGAGTACATTTATATGTAAGAGTGGTGACACATATGCACAAGTCGTGTACTCATATTCAAGTTTTTGTCCAAAGTACAGTAACTCAGTTTTCATTAATAGACGTGGAAGATTTCGATTAAACTAACCAAAAAAGTTTAAAAACATTGGCTTTCTGATTTCATTTTATGCAAAATCGTCTTAACCAACCAAAGTTAATGTCCGGGATCCAGAGTGTTTACTGCAAACATAAAAAAAGTTTTCAAAAATGCAGGCTTCTGATTGATCAATCTCATCGCGCTAATAGCGTGAAATCTATCTTGATCCCGGTCTATTCAACGTCCTTTAAATATTCGAGAAAGCCTTGACAAGTCAGGAAAATATCACACAAAGCAGGCAAAACAAAGAAGAAAAATCATTCATTGGCTCGTTCATATCCACGAGCCAATGAATGATTTTGTTCCTTTGCTTTGCCTGCTTTGTGTGATGTTTTTGTGACGCGTGTCAAGACTTTCTCAAATATTTAAGGGGCGTTTGTTTATTTCACCACCATGAAGCTATGAAAGGAGAGGAGCAGACATGTCAATCTTCCCGTGTGAAAAACTACATAAAGAAAACGAGTTCTTTCCCCCTCTTCTGCCCTTTTCTCTCTTGATTTTGACCGATAGCAGCCCATTTAGCAGTCTCCATAGCAAGATGCAGCTATATATGACGGACGCAAGGGGGAGGGTGTTAGCGTGACCAATGACGTAATAGGCCAGTTTATGACGTTTAAAAGTCACACGGAGTTGGATCATCTTTACACGATGATTAGTACAAAGCGGTGCGCCGATTTTTTTTGTGTCCATTGCCGTGTACAGATAATCAACTCCGTGTGACGTGATGAGCTGGCCACACTTAGGAACAGCTTCAAATGACGTCATCTACTTCGAGGCAAACGAAAAAGGACAGGCTACCGCGGCGCTACAGCGTCTAGAATATATAGTGTGGAAATCCAATCAGTCGATCACAGCGATATCTGCAAGATATTTCCCAAAACTCCAAGACAATTTGGTCTAGACGCTGTAACATTTTTTTTAAACGTTTTATTAACTTACATTTGACCTGTGTGCTTGGCGTCAAACCCGCTGTAATAATACGATGTTTACTTTGAAATTTGAAAATATATAGCAGATGTCGCTGCGATAATCTCCCTGGATTTCAGCGTCAGTGCACATTTAAGGGATACACTTTTTAGCGGTTCTTGGATAGCAAATTTCCACATTATGTATTCTAGACGCTGTAGCGGTGCATTACGCATGTCTCTTTCTTCTTTAAAAAATATCCTGCAGATGTCGATGCAAATGACTGTTTGGAATTCGACATCGTTGTACATTTAAGGGATTCAATACTTTCGCGCTTTTTTAAGTATTGCTGGGATAGTCGATTTCTACAACATATAATCTAGACGCTATAACGGAGCTATAGTTTCTAGAAGATATAGTTTAAAAATCGGCTTATTAAAAAAGTGCTAAAAATTGTATCCCATAAATGTTGAACGAGGCTGAACGACGAATGTCGGTTACAGCGACATATGGTAATTCCAACATAACTATTTCAAAAGAAAATGTTTCGCTCAGAGAAGATCTAGAAAATGTTGCTCCTATCGACATTTGTCATTCAGTATTTTTCAATATTTATGGGATTCAATTTTTAGCACTTTTTAAAGAATTACTGGAATAGCCGGTTTCCACACTGTGACCGTGATCTAGGTAGATTTTTCTGTGTTATCGTAACGAGATTGACCAATCAGAAGCCAGAATTTTTGCTAACTTTTCACTGTTTGCAAAATTGTACCTGGATACCGGCCTATATTTCTAGACGCTATAACTGAGCTCAGGAATAGTACAGAAAGCAAACTCTCTATTTTGATACATTAAGGCCGGGATCTAATTAGGAACAAGTGTGTCTCTATAACGAAGTAGCGACATACGGCCAATAAATGTTTATTGGTAAAAGTGATAAAAACAAATCGTTAAAGTTCTTTACGAGCATGCCATTATCGCCAGGTTAATGCATGCTGAATTATTTCCCTAGTCTAATAGAGATCGTCCATGCGCGTATCTTCTAATGGAGGATATTCCAAATATGGGTTCGAGGCTGAAAAAGTCGCGTGGTACCGGTAATTTACCCAAAGAATTTCTAACTGATAGAAGGGAAACAGGAAACTACACTGTTAAAAATATCGTGAAAAATTACCTCGGTTCTTACAGCTTCTCTATTTTCTGACCAATGAGAACGCTACATAAACGCCTATGAAGCGTTCTCATTGGTCAGAATACAGATAGCCTTTAAAAACAGAGGTAATTTTTCACGATATTTTTAACAGTGTACTACTGCTTTCTCCCATGAACTATTTCATTGGCTAGCGGGGATTTACATTACGTAGACGGAGACTTCCCTTCTTTACGCTAGACGTTCTTGCCTTGACCATGTGATCATAACGTAGATTGAATATCCTCTATTCAAGAAAGCGAATTGCCGTACTTTCGACAAAAGCTTGAAATGAGCATGTCTCCTGTGCATATATCACCACTCTTATGTATAAAGGCTCTCTGTTATGGTGTTGTTTCTGATACAGCGCCTAGAATACCTAGTGTGGAAATATGCTATCCAAAGAGTTCTAAAAATTTGTATCCCTTAAATGTGCGACGATACTGCTAAAATTTCAAGTGTCGATCGCAGCGACATCTGTGGGATTTTCGTATTACTATTATTACATTGTATAGACTAGCAATTTCTTGCAGTTGTAGAAAATATCCTGCAGATGCCGCTGCGATCTGCCTATTACAGCAGTATCATTGCACATTTAAGGGATACAATATTTTAGCGCTTTTTTAAGTATTACAGGGTTAGCCGATTTCAACACTATATATTCTAGGCGCTATAGTTTCTGAGCGCTGTTGGTTAAATTTCGATATTCGTGTTTTAGAGTGAGCAATAGAGAAAAGTACTAAAACTATTGAAACAACAACTTCTTTAATATTGAAATGTATAGCAAAGGAGTTCAGAATCAATGCCTTAAATAGTTTCGAATACGCACTGTTGTTATGACATCAATACCCTTCCTGGATGTGGAAATGCAAAATTGTGTTCAACATAATTGGCCGCAATCTAGATAGATTTTTCGCTGTTAGCGAAACGAGATTCATTAATCAGAAGCACTTTTGCGAACTTTTCGCTGTTTGCAGCAATGCAGGCTATTGATTGGTGAATCTCGTTTCGCTAACAGCGAAAAATCCATCTGGATCCCAGCCTAAATTTCTGCACTTCATCCATGGCACTAAGAAAATGACTGAAAACTTTTATGACATAGGCCGGGATCCAGAAGCAGCAAAAATTCTCAAACATTCTGGCTTCTGATTGGTCAAACTCATTTCGCTAACAGCGAAAAATCTATCTGGATCTCGGCCATAGTTTTCTTCGATGAAATCAATGCAAAAGGATAATATAAAAAATTTTAAAAGACTTCTAAAATGATTTGGCGGGTTTATCGCTGTTTGGCATAATTTATAAACTTTAAAATTAATTAACAGTTTTTCGCTAATTAAGAATAGAAAATTTGTGTTTTTAAAGCTGAATTTTACAAAAGCACGTAGATTGAGTAAATATCTGTCCAAAAATGCAATCCTTACTTTTTTATGTCCATTATTTAAGTCTCTACCTTGATTGAACCATAAATTGTGACGAAGAAAATAAATCGATCATTTTCAGTATCTCGACGTTATTTTAAAAAATCTATATCTCTGTTTATAATTAATTTATGAGGATGCATTTGGTCTCAAATTGAAGATATTTTCCATTAGGTCCTTCTGGTTTTGGTTTTATTTTTCTGCGATGATTGGTTCTTTTGATATGGGAAATTTTACGCTGGCATGTTTGGTTGATTTTACATGGAGAAGTTGTCATCAGTATAATAAGCAGTTACGGTGTCTTGCGTTTTATTCTTGGCGTTTGTTTGTTTGGCGAGGTTAGCATTTTTTTTCAGCTTGGCTTGGCAGAACGACCGTCCTGCTTGATCCTTTTCCAGAGGTCAGACTTATAAATGTTGAAAGGTTTTCGTTCATTATGTAAAATGACTTGCTTTTCTCCTGCTGGTCGGTGAATCAGAGGCATTGAGAAACACCCACGAGAGTCTTGTATTCATAATGTCAAATTTTGAAAATATAACACAATTTAAACTCTTCCAGCAAATTTATGTAACATTTTTAGCCCCCCATATGCTGTTTCTTTCTTCCAGCAAATGAAGAGTCGTCTCCAAAAAATAACTTTCCGTTGTATAAACCATCCGTAACAAATCAGATGTATAATTGTACGGTTAAATTCTGTACTGAAATATTTAAACGTCTTAGCATCGCACATTTTCGATTTTTATATGTTTGTATTGGGAAGAAAAAAGTACATTTTAATGCAATTTGTTTGAAAACTGCTTCCCAATTTATTTTTCAGATATAATATTTTTTAGTAGTTTTTAGCGTCATTTGTTTAATTTTGACAACTCAAGCACTTTTTTTTACTTTCTTCTGTCTTCAATAGAAAAAAGAATTGCAATCGAATTTTTTTTCGACTTCCGGTTATCGACGGATTTACCCGTTTTAGGGGTCAGAGATCATCCAAAACATGTTTATATAAAATGTCTGTCTGTCGCCATTGTACCATCAAAAATTGTATGGAGTTATGCATAGAATTGAACCAAATTTTTTTAAGCTTTGGGTATGGCACGCAGGTCTTTCATTATGTTTGAAAAAATCAGCCGGAAGGGGCACTGTAATAGCAATTTTTGCGCAATTTTGTATATTGTACCATCGAAAAATGTATGAAGCTATGCATAGAATTGAACCAAATTTTTTGTGTATGATTTTGGTTAAGGCAAGAAGGTCCTCTCTATATTTAGTAAAATTCTGCCGAAAGGGGGCGCTTTAATAGCGATTTTTGTAAAATTTTCAATATTGTACCATCTAAAAGAGTGCGAAGTTATGCATAGAATTGAACCAATTTTTTTGTGTATGTCTTTAGCCATGGCAAGAAGGTCCTCCCTGAATTTGGAAAAAATTCGCCGGAAGGGGGCTCTGTATTAGCGATTTTTGCGCGATTTTGAATATTGCACTATCTAAAAGAGTACGAAGTTATGCATAGAATGAACCAAATTTTTTGTGTATATTTTTTGCCATGGCAAGAAGGTCTTTCCTGAATGTGGAAAAATACCGCCAGAAAGGGGTGCTGTAATAGCGATTTTTCTGTAATCTTCTTAATCTTTCGTAGTTCTGTTCTACACCAGTGGCTCACGAATCGACGGGAACTTCCCATCCTGTTAAGCCAACTTTTCGTGATTTAAATATCATGATCGAGATTAAATCGTTTTTACTCCGATTAATTGGCTGAAGCAGAAATTTAAGATGAGAGTCAAAGTTGGTATAGTATTGAAGTAATAAAAATGAAATATTGACATCTGTAACAACATTTTGAAATATTAAAATATATGAGATAGAAGAGGTTTTGTGATTCGCAAATTCAACTATTTTTTTTTTCTTTTTTGTATCTTTAATGCCAATAGTATCTCTGAATTGGACTTTCTTGAAAATTTAGCGATTTATCTTAATCGTGAAGTTATTGTTAATGATAAGTCTGATTCCACAATGTTCTCGGCAGCTTGGAAAAACCTTTTCAGTACTACCATATAATTTATTTTTTTATATTAATTACCGTTAGTCTGTTTTTATATTTTATTCATTTATTTAGTTTTATTTCATGTGTTCACATATTTTAATATGTGTGTTTGTTTCCCCTTTATGATAATTTATTTTTAATTTTATTTTCATGCATTTTCCCCCCAACATGCTTCTGTGATTGGCTGTTGTCTTCTGCTTTCCTATTGGCTGTTGATTTCTAATTTCCTATTGGCTGTTTCTTCAGCTTGTTTCCCCTTCCCTTATCTTTCATTTCAGTCTTGCTGCTGCTTTCATAGTTGAAGCACGTCTTCATCGCGAAGAAGCACGAAGAAAGACTCAGATCTTTTGAAAGTGCTAGTGCATTCAAAAGTTTTTGATGGTGTTTTAAGAAGTTCTTTTTATAATTAGTAGAATTATATTTCTAATACCAATTTTATCTCACGTATAAAAATAAAAGAATATTCACTCGTTAATATTAAAATAGTTAATATTTTTTTTCATTCAAAAAATATTCGATATTTTCTTTTGTAAATTCGGCTCAACCCAAAATAGACACGAAATGGTCAAAATTCAACACAATCCGAACCGGAAAATTTAAAGTAAACATGATCCGAACATGGCACAAAACACACACACACACACAAAAAAAAAAAAAAAAAAAAAAAAAAAAAATCGCTTGTTACCGTCTCGAACCGAACCACGGATATTGTTCGTTTCGCCTAAAACCGAACTACCCGTCAGAACTTCACTTTGAACTTGGACTTTATTGCCTTTAATTGGAGATTCATTGGGAAAACGGTAATAGTCACAAAACGATAGATGATAGTAATTTATCCTTCGTTCTTTTACGAGAATTGACATTCATCATTCTTTCCCTTTTATACGAATATTCAACAGTATCTTTTAGTGGTTTCGCCCCTTAACCTTTAACCCTGCTGGACGATCGTACTGCGAGTGAAAAAACTCGTTACCTAGGCAACCGAGCAACTGACGTAAAAGCGTGACGTCAGTCTCTACAGGTACAATCTTAAAAACCCAAAACAGTCTGGATTCGAATGTTGATAATGAACGTACGTGCATTCTTTTACTCTTTTGATTCGACGAATTAATTATGCGGTATGATGTTAGATATTTACCTCTATTCATTTACTGCAAGTCTAGTCAAGAATAAGTCAACATTCAAAGGTGTCTAATTTAACTCACCCACTTTGGTCGATGTTATGGCCATTTTTATTCTTCGTAACTATAATTCTCATCCTTCATACAAGCATACTAGTTGTATTGAAAATTCTTATTCAAATTGAAATCTTCGTCGATGTTTAGTGTCATCTGTATAATAAACAATGTGTGTTTATACTGCTGCCATTCTTTTGTCAGTGTCTGCCTGAATTTCTGGGAAAATGGGGTAAGTAACGCAAATTTAACCTTCATTCTAAATTCTAGTAATGACAACTCGCAGTTTTTGTTTTAAAATCGAATCGTGAATTGAATTCTGTTAAGTCCTATTCTTTTGTCAGATTATTCATTTTTTTTTCTCTAATTTAAATTCGAGCTATTCAAACTTAATCCGTAAACTATTCTATCCACCTGCCATCATGGGCAACTTTGGTTTGCTTTTTAAAATTAAGATTGTTTGATTCCCACCACTTTTTTGAAGTAGAAAAAGCCATTTCATTTAATTACAGATTAAAAAATGCAATAATAAACCAAATTATACGCTTTTTAAAAAGTGTTGGTAATCAACCAATCTGAATTTTTAAAAAGTAACCCACTGGAACGCGAAAATAGCATTTCCCGCGGCTGGAGGGTTAATTGTTTGATGCGATAAATACTTCGTAAGTATACCCACGTATAGGTAATCTTTGAATACTTCACATGACAGGCATTTGTCTGTAGCTTCATTTTACAAATCTAAATTTTAATTAAATATTTAATGATCTCTAATAAAACAGAGAAGGAAGAAAAGACGATCATTTTCTATCACATTGTTATTAAATTTTCAACAGTTCTTACTAGCCCATTGTTTATGAATATCCAAACCGTTAAATTGTTTGCAACAAACTATATTTACTTCCTGTTCAAAAATCCATAAGTGCGCTTCTATTGTTGATAACCGGAAAGCTTGTTGTTTATTTCTGGTTTCAACATTGTTTCACAATCTTTGAACCGGTGCAATATTTCTGGATATTAAGAACATATTTAATTTCATACTGTTTCAAGTTTATTTGTTAAGTTTAATTTAACAACTCTTTGTTTATTTTGAGAAGTTTTCCGTAAACTTATAACACTGCAGTCGATATTTATTTCACTATAAATTTTTGGTTGCTATTTTTTAAGTTTTAAATATCCTTTTGAATCTAAAAGAAACTATACCTATCGTTAAAGTGTTTATAGCATACTGTGATATTAGCATACTACACTATAATACTGCATAATATAATTATACTATAGAAGTAAAACGAAAGATAAAAAAATACGAATTTTGAAACAAATGCAAAATTAATAATTTTTAATTAGAATTTTTGCCATTATGTTTATGTATAAGCATTTCAGACAGTAGGTGAAGAGGGGGGAGGCAAAACATTGCATGGGCAGAAAGGGATGATTTTATGGGCTGTAAGTTAAGTGACTATATAATAAGTGAAATGTAAGCCCTCCAACAAAATTTAGGGGTCTAGAGAGGTTATTTTAGTGGCCTCACGAGAATTTATAGTAATAATATGGGTAAAAATTTGTGGTATAAACCACTATACGTTGTCCTAGTAATTAGAGGATCCAAGGAGGTAAAATAAAATTCGCCTTCGCCCCACCCACTCGGCGGTGTAAATTAATTGTGGGTTTCAGAGTTATAAAGGTTCTTAGTATAATTGTTAAATGTTCCTGTGTCTTAAATTATGACCACTGTAAAAATTTATGAAATATTACTCCACAAAATTGGTGGCAGCGTTGCTGCCTCCATTTTATTGAGTAATTTAACACATATAACTGGTGTTACATTACTCTAATGTGTAATTCTACACTACTATTCTACTATTTATATCGGTTTAAATTAAACCATTATATATGTTAAATTACTCCATAATTTTTTTTGCAGTGTACTATTAAGAAATTGTAATTTATATTTACGTTTGACAGCTTAAATATTATTATGTTTTTAATACGTGCAAGAATGTCTCACTATATTTAAATGCCTTTGGCCGACAATGTTGCAAGTATAGACTTACACTAAACAGTTTATTGCGCATTTTTCTAATGAAGCAGCTGCCCCACCAATGGCTGAGAAGTTCTGCTCTCGATGCAGGTAGACGGTAGGTGCTAAGTTCGAACCCAATCGCGCACGTCGGCCTAACCATTCGGAGTATTCGCGGTTTTCTTCGAACATTGGGAGACCTTGCTAAATACGGGTTAGGTTCCCTTAGAAAGATCCCCAGGGAGGTAATCGGACGTCAAATACAACCCAACCCCAATGAAGCAGCTTTTTTTATTCGCCTTAAAAAACGATTTTTTTCCCAATTTCTGGTGTAGTAAGAGCAACATTATATTTGTCAACTCGCAAAGGAATGTCTCAATACATTAAAACACCTAAGACCTTCAATATTGGAAGTACAGCCTTCCACTCGACAATTTATTGCATATTTTTATAATGATCTCAGAAAATAGGTGACTTACTTTAATTCTTGATTTTAGTTCGAATTTCAAACAATAGATGGCGGTGAGTGAAATATATGCTAATTCCGGACCCGATTTCTGGTACTCCGGGATCCATTCAAACTATTTTAATCTCCTTTTTTCGCATGGGAGAAGAGAGAGGCCAAACAATCTAGCCTGGATGCTAGCCTATTGCTTGCAGCGTCATCTATCGTTACTATTTGTAACTAAAACTGGAAATCGCAGCATAAAAACTCCTAACATCTTACGTAACACTCCTGGAATTTTTAAAAAAAACATGTTACCTTTGCAAGTTATTGAATTTTAAAATCCATCAGTAATTTTCGGGACACCCGGTAAATGCTGTTGTTTTAAAAGATAATGTTTGCTTGAAGGAATAATTAAACATCCATACATAAAATGAAACTTTGTCATTGTTAGTTAAAAAAAAATAACTCATAAATCATTAAAAAATCTGTTGCGAATATTTTGTAAACTAATTACTAAAACTTTGCATTACACTCTAATCATAAATTAATTTAAATAATTACCTATATAATTATATTTATACTTAATTAATGACTCTTGAAAATAAAACAATTAAACTCAATTATGTGCAACTTAATTGAATTTCTCCGAACAGCTGCCGCGTTAGAAGTTTACATACGTATCGAAATTTCCAGTCGGTCAAAATTAGCAATTTATTTTCTTTTTAAATATAATGCAATTTTAATAAATCTTTTCTCGGATCTAGATTACTAGTAAATTAATCATAAAATGTTTTGCTCGTATTTTCAAAACTGTGCAGTTAAAACAATCAAGCAGAACGAATTTAGCCATTTAAATAAACATTATCATTAAAAATTTAAACTTCAAACATAATTATTAGCTATTTCTTACACTGTTATATTTTTTATACTTCGAAATTTCCATCGTCAATTAAACATCTAAAATAGAATTTTGGAAAATATATTTATATTACATTATGCTAAACTGTAAATTTAATAAAATAAATAATTATAATTATGTTTATTTTTTAATGTTACTAGAAAAATCTTATTATTCCTTGACTAATTTAACGTCAATATGTATTTTTTTGTTTTATTTATTTAGAGAATACTTCAAAATTACAATTAAAAATAGCAATCGAATATTGCAGAAAATCTATGTTACCTTATTATGCGGAACTGCAATTTTCAGATTAACATGCAGATTATATTCATTTCAACATATTACGAAAACATTTTCTAATTGATCTAAGAAACATAATGATTAATCAATTACTTGCACTTCATTCAAAAGAGACCTAGATACTTGAAACATCGACATTCATCTTTCGTTGACACGGTGCTCCAGTTCTGTGTTTTTCATCCATTGTTATCTATCCGAGCAGGACTTAGTCGTACAACAGTCCATTTTATCGGCTGAGTGATTTTAACTATTTAAAATTAAAAACATCTTGTACTACGAAGAGCTGCACCTCTCGGGACATTTTTTTTTTTTTTTTGACCGTAGAAAATGTTGTTGAACAAAGACTTTGCTTAAATTTTATATTTCAAATGAAATTTCATTTCCCGAAAACCTTAAAAGTCATCGAAATTTGTTGTGGATTTTGTACCAGAATAATGCACCATCGCACAATGCTCGTTGTTCAATAGTTTTTGACCATACACGTAAAGAACTTCTTCGACCAATCGCATGTTATTGCCCCTTGTGACTTTTTCATGCTCCCGTAGCTCAAATTACCAATTCAAGGAAGGCGTCTTTAGTCAACTGAGGCCACACGACAAAATTCGCCGAGGGAGCTGGAGATCACATCTCAATCAACCTGCTAAAAAATATATGGTAGGTTGGGTGAAGCGCGTTATACAGAATTCGCACGCTATTTAGCCACGCCCCCATTTTGTAAGGACTCTACCACCAGTAATCGCATAAAACTATCTTCTAGCTAATGATTAGTGAAAAAAATTATCTTTATAATAATACTGGTGGTAGAGTCCTTTCAAAATGGGGCGTGCTTAATAGCGTGCGAATCCTGGTATAGTTGTATTGGACTGTATAGAACCTACTTTTAAGGCGACAAAATAAAATTTGAAAATAATTTTTTTTTTTGTGTGTGTGTGTTTTATTTGACAATTCCGGGTACTTTTTACACGAAATGTAATATTTAGGTACACGCAATAATATAAATAGAGATAAATACATGAATTCATGAACGTTCCTGTAAAAGAATAGCAGCTAGTTGACAAAAAGTCTTAAATCAAGTTTCTGGGAAATATAAAAAACTTCTATAAAACCCCACTTGCTTCTTTTCGTTGTCCATTTTGTTAGGAAATGTTTCAAAATACAGTAGCGCTCAAAAGTATTTTAACAACCTTATATTCTCTCTTATTTTATTTAATATAAAAATGTAAAAGAAAATATATTCCCTATAATTGAGAACTCTATGACTGCAGTTATTCAAATGTATCAAGTTTCAACTTGTTTGTTTACATTCGGCGCCACCGAAGAAGTATGACTCCTCCTTAGCTCAAAAGTATTTTGACAATTAGTTTGCATTTAATTGTTGAAGGTGTCTGTGGCGCTATAGCTTCGATTAGTGTTTATATTGACTTGTTGTGATTATTTTTAAGGATAAGGAAAGCCGAAATGTAAAAAATATTGAAGTTATTCTAGAAAAAGCCGCTGTAAATGCACTTAAGAAAGGTATACTGCAAGCAGAACTAGCTCGTTCCTTTAACGTGTGTCGGCAATTTTTATTACATGGAATAAAGTTTTTAATAAACAGAAATACATCGAAAATAAGCCTCAAAGTGGCCATCCGAAAAAAAAAAAAACTTTCAATTTTGACTGTATTATAAAAATGATATCTACAAGTGATTGTCGTAAGTCTGCTGTAATAATAAAAAATGAATTGAAAGAAAATTACGGCATAGACATACACGTTTCGTCAGTCAAACGACGCCTAAACCTCTATAGTTTACATGGCAGAAGACCAGCAAAAACACGTTTGTTATCTACTAAGAATAGGAAGGCTAGAGTTGCATTTTTAAAACGGCATAACCCTTTCAGGGGCAAAGCAATTCCATTGCTAAAGTGTTGAAATTGATGATTGACACAGGAATTTGAAAACAAATTTATTTGTAAATAAGAAAAAGCTATATTTCACGCACATAATATACCGAATTTTTTTTAAACAAAATTCTGGTGTCAATCATTAATTGCAACACTTCAGCAATGGAATTGCTTTGCCTCTGAAAGTGTTATATCGTTTTACAAATGTAACTCTAGCCTTCCTATTCTTAGTAGATTAGAAACGTGTTTTTGCTGGTCTTCTGCCATGTAAACCATAGAGCTTTAGGCGTCGTCTGACAGTTGAAACGTGTATGTCTATGCTGTAATTTTCTTTCAATTTATTTTTTATTATTACAGCGGACTTACGACAATCAATTGTAGATATCATTTTTATAATATAGTCACCATTGCAAGTTGTTTTTTTTTTCGGATGGCCACTTTGAGGCTTATTTTCCATGTATTTCTCGTTATTAAAAATTTTATTCCATTTAATAACAAGTTGCCGAGACACGTTAAAAGAACGAGCTGATTCTGCTTGCAGTCTATCTTTCTTAAGTGCATTTACAGCGGCTTTTCTAGAATCACTTCAATATTTTTTTTACTTTTCGGTACTATCTCCTGATCCTTAAAAGTAATCACAATAAGTCAATATAAACACTAATCGAAGCTATAGCGCCACTGACACCTTCAACAATTAAATGCAAACTAATTGTCAAAATACTTTTGAGCTAAGGAGGAGTCATATTTTTCGGTGGCGCCGAATGTAAACAAACAAGTTGAAACTTGATACATTTGAATAACTGCAGTCATAGTGTTCTCATTTATAGGGGCTATGTTTTCTTTTACATTTTTATATTAAATAAAATAAGAGAGAATATAAGGTTGTCAAAATACTTTTGAGCGCTACTGTAGCAAGCCAGAATTATCTCTTTTTTGAGAATCCGTTTCACCAGGAAAGTACCTAGAGATATAATTTTTTTTTTTTTTTTTTTTTTTTTAACAGTAAATAAAGTTTTATTTTAAAAGAGTTAATTTTATAAAGCTGAACACTCTCGCTAAAAATTCTTTTATAAGAAATCGTTTTGCTAAACAGAAATTTTTAATGTAACGGTAAAAACGTTTTTTAGAATATTTGGCGAATGACATCAGTGATACATAACACCAAATTATGCTTATCATTCTGGCGTTTACATACATAGCCTACCTTCTTAGAGAGCTATTATCTATAAAAAGTTGAAACATGCAGAAAATAAAATTTTATTTCGTACAAAACCATGTTAGATTTTGGTAAGCGATCTCAGTGTAGTATTAAAAATAAATGTTCATATAATAAGTATGATAAAATTTACATATTTATAAAAGTACTCTTAACAAATTTTACACAAAAAATATTCGTATAAAAGCATATAAAAGCAATGAATCTGACTTTTATTAAAAGTGAGACCATTCATAAATAAAATATAAATTTCCCTGTTTGTTTCAAGCGTAAAATTAGTTTTTAATGAAAGTATCGTCAAAAGAGTAACTCTTTAGACACCTAACATTTCATTGTTTGAATGCGAAAATTTCTTTCGACCGTTATTTCCAGAAGTACTGAGAAGGAAAATATATTGTTAAATAATTTATTATATAGCATATCTGCAGGATGATTACAATTAAAAATAAAGACTTCACTCATTTTATTTGTTCGACTTATTTTATATTTATTAAATGGTATAGAGAAAAGAACAGACATATTACATCCGAGAAAATAATATTTTATACATGAAATGCATGAAATTGCTTTTCGTGCTACTGCATAGAGTTTTACCTGAAGCATGAAATTAATGTTACTGAATAAATGATACTTTTATATTATTGTGTCTCATAATTAATTAAGTCAAATTACAGTCAAGTTAAGTGAAATTACAGTACAGATAGAAAGTATGTAAATTTAACAGTACTGTTATTTACAGTAAAATTTATTAAAAGTGCAGTAAAAATAAGTAAAACCAAGAATGTAATGCAAAGTTTTGTGATTAACCAATATCTTTTCATTTTTGAACAAGATTCTTCTGACTGTAGAAATAAAATAACTTAAAAAGATACTTTTTCATAAAAATCCAATCGATATAATATATATATAATACACGTGTCACGTCAGCTACAGTATATTCAAAAAAAGCACCAATAGCCGTGAAGAACATTTTAATACTGCTTCCCCTTCATCCAATGAACAGTCTTTTATGAATGGTATTACCCGAAGAGGCGTGGATGTTGCCACTCGTGTGTAAAGTACATTTTAAAACATCATCAAAATAAACCTCAACACGGTATTGTCACTACAATGTTTACATTCTAGGTTTCAGATCGCAATTTGGCAAATATGTAATTGAAATTACTTGCTTTGTTATTACAGTTTAATTTATGTAATTAATTATAGTTACAATTACATACCGTAAAAAATTCTTGCATCAAAGTATACGGAACCACCACTCATCCCATTATTTGACGAAATTTCTGTGCTTGAATATCTATAACTGTAATCAATTACACACAATTAAATTGTAATTAGGTTGCAGATAATTGAAATTACTATCTCGCCAACTCTGCTTGAGATATTTTATCATAAATAACATGACGTTTTACCAATCATTGAATTCATTAAATTACCATTTCTTTTTAAAATATTTGTACTAAAGAGATAAAAGAAGACTTAAATTTTTATTATTTCAGTTTATTAAAATACATTTTCCAAAGTACTTTGAAATATTGTCTTTGGTATTAGAAAAATCACACTAACAATGTTTTCAGAATTCTCTTCTGAAGAAAATAAAAGTGCTTGATTAATTGCAAACATGAAAGATTTTTTAATAATACAAAAGCACGATCCCCTACAAAAAGTAAAAAAGACAAAAAGTAAATGAGGAGTAGGAACACTCAAACATATTTTGAATATTGTACTTTTTAAAGCACACAAAAATGTTTTAAAATGTAACTTTTGATAAGAATTTTTAATTTGCAGATTCTTTAGCTATTTACTTTATTAAACTAGAAAAAAAGTCTTTTTTTATGGGGTGGGGCATTTTTTTGTGGTGGCGATTCTCATATTATTATTTTTTTAAATATTAAAATGAATTCAAGTCTAGTTTTTTACTAAATGTGTTATTCGCATTGATTCTATTAATCTTTTTTATTTTCTTCAAAAAAAGGTTATTTTTTTTAATTCGACCGATATTTATTTTTTATGTATATTACTCAATTACTCCAAAGCTACGAGACCGCTACACGTGATTATTTTTTAATGCAAGGACGATAAGGCAAATAAGTAACTTCATTTAAATACAAAAAAAGAAATAGCTGCAAGATGCCATTTAAATAATTGCGTTTCCAACATATAAATGGATTTAGAATAAACATGGATCAAAGGAGGTTAGTAATATATTTGATTATCATATATTTGTTATAAATTAAAATTTATATTTATATTAACCTTAAAGCGAAAATGTAATGAGATCTGTTTTATTTTCGTGATAACAATTATAAATTTATTTCCAGATTTATGTTTAAATGTTTATTATAGGGTAAATTGGGTGAAGATGCCATAGGTTTTGACTTTATTGTTTTAAAATTTGCCTGTTGTATTTATTTGTTATTCATTGATTTCTTGTTAAAGTTTGCAGCCTTATGTATCATTTAAAACCTTATTTCATTTTACAGATATTATATAAAGCATCAAAAATTTTGTTTTTGAAAACATTTCGGCATCTTACCCATAACTATGGGTAAGATGGCCAAATATCTAGGGGTGATGCCTTGTGGAGTTTCAATGTAAACAATAATTTTTGTGAAGCAGTTTAAAACATAATTTGACGAATAAAAGCAACTGTAATTTTTAGACATGCTTAAGTTGTTAACTTACTTAATATTAGTAAAAGGACAAACTGATATTTAAAAATAAAAGTTATGTTCTACTTAACAAATAAAAGAATTATGGCTCTTAAATATGCCTATTTTTAAACATTATAATACGTTTAAATACGATAAAGTCACTGTGATAAAGTGTTTTTCACGTGCTCTTTTGTTCTTTTCAGCTAGAACTCAGACTGCACATTTGTTTAGAAACTTTTAGCAACCTCTATATAGACAAAAGTCTAAGTGGGTGCAATTAATCCAATTACATTTTTCAGAGGTTTTATTGCACCCAGATAGACACTATGAACAAAGATTCTCATTCATTTAAAAAAAATCCTCATCTTCTGAATCTTGGTAAGAAATTTAATCCGTTATCTTTTCGAAGCTGATCAAATTAGCGTGTTTTTAGTGTCTGCGCTGTCTTGCTCGAGGTTTGGGAGCTTAGCTCGTAGGGGGCAGAATACACTAGTTATTTAAAACTATATCATATACAATACACTTATTAAAATTATATTTATATTATAAATTACATTTATTAAAATTATTTATAACTGCATTTAACATAAAATTTTTAACAATGACTAAAATTATTATTTATTAACCAATTATTCATAAGGCCAATAAAGTTTATTTATAAAGCAGAATGCATATAGAAACCTTTCAAATTATGTTCACCTTAGACTTTATTATTTCTTTATGTCATTTTAAACATTTAGAAAATTTATGGTTTTAATCAATGTATATTTTTTAATCAGTTGATTAAAATCACGATTTAATCACTGATTTAAATTATCTGATTAAAATCCTTGACAAGTTAGTTAATAGCCAAGAGTAATTTAAATAATGAAAAAGCAAATAGGAATTTGACCACAACGGAAAATAACCGGCATCTTACCCTAAGTGAAAACAACCGGCATCTTATTTCCAAAGGTTTTCGTCGACACACCGCCAAGTATTGTACAAGAAGCCGGTAACCCCCACTAACGGAAACAAGTGGGAACCGACCGCCGTTTATGATTTTCAGAAAGGCCAGGTACCAGTTCTCTCTAAAAACATCAGCTTTATTTATCTGGTGTTTAAATTAACACTTATATAGGCAAATAAAGAAGTCACGTAAAACATTTTTGACACTTACCGGAAGTGTTAAAACGAAATAGCAATAAAAAAGTACCACTTAATTTTTTGAAAATCGCAAACGGAAATTAAAGTATCACCAGGGAACCCTTTTCCTTACAACTGAGCAGAGTTTCCGTACAGTGCATTCGCATATGTCATCTACGTGATTGGGCATCTTGTCCAACACGGCATCTCACCGCAAGTTATCCTAATTGAATTCAAATTCGCAATACATTTTGTTTCAAAAATAACAGATTTTATGAGTGTTTATAAGCAAATTAAAGGTTTGTTGTTAATTCAGTAAATTGAAAAATATGGTCAAGAACGTCATTTCACAGCGTTATCAGTAATTAATTCATAGGAATTCCTATCATATGTTCGACATACCACGTCATCAAGTCACTTCCGTAAACTTGTTAAAACCATGTTTTGTCATGTGGTATTCACTATCAAGGCTAGGATTATGCAATCCGTTATTAATAACCAGTTGTGTCGAATACAGTGGTCATTCAGTGTATTAAATAACTGTATGATGCAAATAAAATATAAAAAAAATATTAAAAAAACACCTTTAATTCAATCTACTTTTTACTCCATATTAAGATGAATACGGCATCTAATATTAAAATAGATTCTATTCTTCTTTTTCAAAATCTAAAGAAAATGTATCTAAATATCGCTTCATATTATATGTATATATATATATATATATATATATACAGGGTGATACAAAAGGTATGGAATTGCACGTTCATTTTGTCCCGTTCATTTGCATCACTCGCTATATTACATTATGAAACACAACCAGTAAAAAAAAAAAATAGCACGTTATGGCCATCACAAAACGTCATTCTATATAAATCAAACCACTGCAACTAAAATTAATTGACAGCCTAATCATTCTCAAAATACAGCTATGGTGAAGATTGTAGAAAACGATTATAGTAACGACACCTGACGAGCGGCACCCAGACCTAATAAATCTCTATTCATAATAATATTTGCATGATCTGGAGTTCCAGGAAATACAGTGCATTATTTCTTGAAGTACAGCTACCACTGTTATCCTGAGAAAGGCAGCAGGGAAGCGCCACTTGTTCAGAGATTTATACCGACACCTTATCAAAATCAATTCATATCAAGTTCTACCTGAATCTGAAGTTTAATTAAGTTACATGTCATATAGCGACAGACTGACAGATAGACATTTTTTAAGTACAGTCAAATCGTGTTCAGTTATTTTTGAAACGCAATTATCCATGGAAAACCAGAAGTCGATTTTTTTCACGAGTCTAATACTTCTAGTTAAAAAAAAAAAAAAAAAAAAAAAAAAATCATAATCATTTATAATTTTGAAGCACGTTATCATCTCATCTTTCATTTATTCTTCATATAAAGTTTAATTCTGCTAGATGAAGAAGAAAATTTCTATCTAGGAAATTTTGTATACAATCTAATTCTCTTAAGTTTTCTGAATATAAAAAGTATGACAGTTGTTGTATATTTCTTTTTATATATACCTCATCACTTTATGCAAAGACTCAATTTATCTCCACTATTTTTACTTCTACAAATTTGAAACGCCCTTAGTTGAAAATAAATTTATTTAATAAAGGAGAAAGTTTTTTTCATTTTCTTTCTTAATACACATCAGTTTTGGAAAAGAATTGGGTAAATTATTAGTTTGAATTAAGTTTTATCTTTTATTAAATGAAAGGAAGCATGTAATTGAAGTTTCTTACAATTTTTAATTGCATCTCTTCAGAAAATAGATTAAGCTATGCTAAGTTCCCACACTATGAATTAAAATTTTAAGATATTTTAAGTTTTGAGTAACAAAGATAAATATGCTTACTCTGTATTTGAATAATAATTTAAAACTTTTGATAATACTAATTGAATTATACTAGCAAATAAAACTATCGTTTAGCTCATGGACTGTCATTTAACACAATTGTGTGCAGAAACAATATTTACACATGTTAGCCAAGGGGACGGCCCTGTTCAGTTTTGCCAGTGGTCCTGCGTAGAACGGGGCTACAAATGCTCTGGACAACAGTATTTTAAAGTACTTTTCTTCGCCTTATCAAATTGCAGAATTATCATAGATTAAAGCCTGGCAACACGCAACACTGACCATGGTACACAAATATGTGCGGCAAAAATATTTCCGAGGACAGCATCCCACACAAATACATGTGCTATCAATATTTTTACTGAAGACAATTCCTTGCTATGAAGCAAAACTATTGATAATTCATTAACATGGATTTAAAAAAACTCCGTGTCCACCTGCCCTTTTTCGTGATTTCACTTTGGCGTTCAACGTGTAAAAATAACTAATATTTGATATTTTTTATTTTAAATTGTATAATATTAACACACTGAAATAAATAAATAGACATTGCCGCTATTGAGAATCGTGAACCAACTCGCTAAACACAGAAAACTGCTTTGTAAATGTCTGCCTACAAAATCCTCTTCCTCGCAATCTCTTACAGTCAACGTGTTAAAATGAAAAGAAAACTGTCTAAGTAAAATATTATTAATTTTTAAAACACAGTAACTATTGCATTACCCAGTTATGTCTTTCATGATTCTACGACATTTTGCCAAATATAAATCGTCAATAAATTATTCGTCCTGGCGAGAACACCCCGCTAGAATATATTTGCACACTTTTTGCAAAAAATGATGGATTGTACACAATTTGCGTATAAAAAGTGAATATTTTTTAATATTTCAAAAGTACACACTTTTTGTTCAAATCACCTTCATTTTTCATACTTACAAAAACGTGTACATTTTGTGTTTTCAAAAACTTTGCACATTTTTGCATAAAATAATTTCATATTCGATGTTTGCGAAATATGTGCATAGTGCACATATTTTCGAATAAAATAAGTGCATATTGTATGTTTGCAAAAATTGTTAATTTTTAAGAACAAAAATGTCTGTAGAGTACAACCTCTGAACAACGGACACTTCGTGAGTAAAGAATTTGTCGGCTATTCGGAGGTTTTCTCTATACAGAGCTAAAAATGTACAATTATACAGATGTTGAGACTAGAAAATAGAGGCGTTCGATAAATAGAGGTGTCTGCTATTCAGGAGTTTGCATTATGGAGGTTTTACTGTATATTGTAATTTTGCAAGATGTAAGATATAACTTCTATATTTTTAATTCACTTCTATGGGTGTGTGGTTAAATTCTGTGAGGTATTTAATTTCTGTGAGAGTCTTCTAGGGGGAGAGCCCTCCCCCTCACCTCTAAAGGGAATTTTTTTCTTCTTTTTCTTAGAAATTAAACATTTTAAATTACTCGATTTTACATTTTAATGAACAAAATTTTCTTTTTCTCCGTTTTTTAACGACATACTGCATTTTGCAGTATGTCTTTAAAAAACGGAGAAAAAATAATGTCATTCATTCAAATTTAAAATTCGCGGAAGGGATGATACCGCCACCTGAATTCAATACTGTTTTAAACCACCCATTTGAGATTAGTTTTTAACACGTAAACATCAAAAGAAACAGAACTATGAATTAATTTCTATACCGGATATAGAAGAGTGAACGCCCCCCCGCCCCCCCCCCGAAAAAAAAAAAAAAAAAAAAAAAAAACGGAAAACTGACGGTAAACTGGTAAACTGATATTCCTCATAGTGTAAAATTACTTACTTGTAAATTATACATTTCGTATGTCTTTAAAAATGGGGGAAAGATAAAATTTTGTTTATTAAATTTCAAAAGCTTGGGAAGGGGGGTAAAAAGCTGTGTCACCGCCACCTGAATTAAACACTGCCCCTTGAATACGTTTTATATTATTTTTTAACACATAAACTTTAAAAAAAAAATAACAATTAATTTCCATGATGGATTTAAATGCACCCCCTCTCCCCTTCCTCCGAAATGGGAGGAAATTGATTGCTGCACTTTCTCGTAGTATTTAATTATTTTAAGTTTTTCGAAAAGATTACATTTACTGTGTTTATTGAATCTCATGCAGATGCGATGCTTTTTCGAAAAGTTACAATGATTCGAATTTTGTGCACAAGAAAAATTTTCGGTCTTTTATTCCCCTGACCGCCGAGAAAAAGAGCAAAATTGTAATGTTGTTTTGTTTGTAATTTTTTAAAAATGCTAAAAAAAGATTATTTTCCAAACACGATATAAAGAATTAATTACGTATAGGAATATAAGCCTTGAGATTATTAATTATAACTTAATGTTTTAAAATTGCTTTATAATTGTGGAATTATACTAATTTAAATATTACTACTATTGCAGTGAAACCTGTAGTTTAGTGAAATGATATATCAGTTTGCGGCGGTGAGAAGTTTAATATACCGGCCATTCCATACAAAATGAGCAAAACAGCTGTGGCAGACATATCAGAGATTTTAATGAAAATCGTTATAAGTAGATCATATCTATTTATGAGTAAATGTAAAAAATTAAATTTCTGGATTGTTTATTTAAGCATTAAAATTTACATTAAAAGTGGATGCAAAATCGAGGTTTTTCTACATGCTTAAAATTTCAATTTTTATTATTAGCCTTAGAAATGGAAAGAGTATAAAAAAATATTTATAATTAGGAATGAATAATAAGTAACAGATTCGCGTAAGTTAGTAATTGTATTTTTATTCCGTAGTGAGAAAAAAAAATATTTTTGAAAATTTTTGAGGGAAAAAAGCAATATTTCTATTGCTCATTTAAACATGAAGGACAGCTCTGACAAGTTCAAAACTACTTGACATTAAAGCTAAAAGTATATATTTTAAATATCGAAACTTTTATTCTTGCCATTTTATACCTTAATGAGAAAAAAAATAAATAGTAAAACATGTTGAGGGTAAAATGCTATATTTCTATCACTTCTTTTTAAGTGAAGGAAGGCTTTTTAAAACTTTTAAATTATTTGATATTATAGATAAAACTCTATATTTTAAATAAAGAAACTTGTATTCTTGCTTTCAGTTTATTTTTACCTCAGGAAAATTTTTAATTAAAGTAGAAAAAATGATTAGGTTAGACAAAAAAATTACATATTAATCCTAAATCCAGATACCGAAAATAGATGGTAACACTCATTTTTATCACCTTGAAATCGTGCAATATTTTAAGAAACTAGCGCGAATTCAAAGAGGAAAAGCTCATGGAATATAAAAGATATTACCTTTTTGAACCCATATTTCATATGTTAGGAATCAAAAGGCAATCTTGAACTTTTTTGAACATATCAGGGACTTATTGATCTTTATGTCAGTGCAATATTGTTAATGTCGGACCATTCCTTTATTTATATTTTTGCACATACATAAGAGGAAAATTTATGATTTTGTTATTTTTTTTTTTTAAGTTTCTAAGTTTTTTTGAAGATGAAGGAAATAAAGGGCAACTTTCAAACTTGAGGAATTTGATCTTCACATGCAATACTACATCGGGCATCAATTTCACAGAGCTTTTTGAATTCGTTTGATTTTTATAACGTTTCTAATTTTCTCAAAATTCACAAATTTTCAATTTTTACAACCTATAAAATATTAATCATGGTGTTACCAGATTATTATTACGCAATAAATGGGAAATTTTTTTTTTGAGGTTACAATAGTATAAAAAAATTCATTACCATTAAATAGTTTTCAAGATACAGAACTCCAAACTTGCATCTTTGGACGATTGGACACAAGTCCCTCTTTATCACAAGTTTTTTAAATGTCCAAAACTGCTAAAATATTTTTTTTTTTTTTTAATATATTTTGCAGTGCTCTATTTTAATATAACTTGAACATGTGTATCATATTTTATTAAAATCGGTTACTATGTGGCCACGACTTTTTTTAAATTTTTGCTCATTTTACGTGGGATGACCCATAATTTAAATCCGTTTTCCCCAAAACTGATTTTTCAATGATTTTAGATTTTTTAAATGCTCCATGGTTCATAATTTTTGATCAAAATTTATAAAATTGATAAGGATAATTGTAATATTGCTTAGAAAGAAACTGTATAGCATTTAAAAATTTGACATCATTAAAATAATCAAATGTTATTTTTAGCTTGTTAAAAGGCAAAATTTTGATGAAATCGTATTGAGTACCGAAAAAAAAAATCTAAAAATTTAACTAGTCAAATGATTAAAGAATCGATACACATATATTTTTTTTATATAATAGAGTTTTAAGTGACTAAAATACAAAATCAAATATATATCTCTATCCCCTTAAACGATATACGACACAATTCAATAAAACGGCATTTTAAAAGGAAATTATATCTACCATGCAGTTATTGATTGAAATGACGAATTGAAGGACTTAAACCTGAGAACATTATTGTTATATGATGCCGTTTCCAATCTTTTGACATGTACGATTGAAAACAATAGTTTATCACTTTTAAATCTGATATAGTGTTAAAAGAAAAGTATTTTTTAAAATTTTATAATACCTTAATTATGGATAGATTAAATTAAATTATCATTACTATCATTATTACATAATCTGAAAAAAAAAATCTACAAAAAAAATTATTTTTCTACAGATATACATTCTGTTCAACATTTTTGACATTATGTGATGTTTAATTCCAGCTAAGATATTATTCAATTCTTCAGATGTTTTATTTTATCTTGACAGAAGTAACATCTAAAACGATATGACGAAATTAATGAATATGTGAATTTTATAAGAAAATAATATCTGTCACAGAGTTATACTTTGAAGAGCTTAAAGTAGTGAACTTTGATGTTATATTATCATTTTTTTCATTATTTCACAGATACGAATCGGAAGTTTACGTAATGCTGTGAAATTTATTTTAGCATTTAAAATATTTAAAATATCTTGGTAATGTTTAAACTCAATAAGGAAACTATTAATATTATTATTAATTTCTTGTTATTTTCTTCTGTCTTTACAAGAAGAAAGTATTGAATTCGTGAACATTTTCTAATTCCGGTTTTCGACGGATTTATATGTTTTAGGGGTCAGAGATCCCGAAAAACATGTTTTTAACAAAATGTCTGTCTTTGAGTCTGTCTATCTGTGTGTGACAGAAAAATTTTGGGTGCTCTACCTCAAGAACTAATGAAAGGAATTTAATAAAACTTTAGATTCAGTTAGTGATATGTATTGGTGCAGATTATTTTTTGGTGTAAATCGCCCAGCAGATGTTACTGCTATGCTACATTATTAATGATTTTTACAATAGCTATGTCTCAAGAACTAAAGCACGGATTTTCAAAAAATTTCAGATTCAGTTAGTTCTTGATATTTTTTTGTTCTGATAACTTTTTGTTTTATATCGCTCAATAAGTAGCACTGCTATGCTGCATTATTCATGATTATCGCAATAGCTCTATCTCAAAAACTAATTCACGAATTTTCACCAAACTTCTGATTACTTTAGTCCCTGATATAAATTAGTGCTGTTTAGTTTTTCGTGTAAATCGACCAATAGGTGGCGTTACTATGCTGGATTTTTCACGAATTTTTCAATAGCGATATCGCAAGAACTAATGCATGAAATTTCATCAGACTTTAGATTCTGTTTGTCCCTGGTATAAATTGTTCCTGATAAAATTTTGGCGGAAATTGCCAATACGTGCCACTACTATGCAGAACTTTTCACGATTTCACTATTTCCCCAATCTCAAAAAATAATGCACGGATTTTCATCAAACTTCAAATTCAATTAGAAGTTGACATAAGCTGTTGCTGATCAGATTTTGGTGTAAATCACCTAACCGTGTGCGCTGGTATAATACATTTTTAAGGACGATATAGCATGTATGAGATAGAAGAATGTTTTGGGATTCCAGCATCTGGCTAGTTTTTTATTTTAAATCTTAATTAAAATTGATATTTGTCTATAAAACAAATTTAACTGATAAAATCATATATATTTTTTATTTATTAATTGCTATATTTTTTATTTCCAATAACATCTTGGTCATTATTAGCTATGACTTGACTTTGTGTTGGCCAGTATCGCCAATATTAATAAGACAATTTGTCACAATATAGCAATATTTATATTTTGATATTTCGTTGTCAATATTTTTAACGTGAAACCAATATATTTTTTCCATAATATATCTAAGTTTAATAATGCATTACTAACATAATATTTTCCCCAACATTGAGGTCTTTATATTGTCATAATTAAACAAATGCCTATATCTTTTTAATATTGGTGTCTTATTTATAATATTACAATGCGAAATCAAAATTACTGTAATAGTGGAATATCGTTGCAAACATTTCCAATGTAAAACTACTTATTTCATTGGAAGTCTTTCAATGAATGTAATAATTTTGCAATATTAAGATACAATATCTATAACAATAAAGATGTTTTAGTGTGTGCTATGTTCTAAAGAGGCCGATGATTGCAGAGCTACAATATTTAACAGGATGGTATCTGTGTGTCAAGAGTGTGCCAACCAGATTTTCCATTTTTTTTATTAGTTTTTTTGTAAAATTTTATGCGATTTTTACCTTTTTTGCAAGATTTACGGCGACTTGTCCACAATCACAAAAAGGGCCCGGCTTCAATCCTTTATCTCAATATAGTAAATGGTATTCTATTTTCAAAAAAAGTTTATTCGAAATACGTACATCAAGTTTTTTTAACGAATTTTTCAGTATTTTGTGGCAATATCTTAACATAAATTAAATGAGTTTGGTTTTAAACATTTAGCCTGAAATAGTGAATTTTGTTTTCAGTGATTTTTAATTTTTTGTGATTTTTAATGCGATTTTTAGTATTTTTATGAGATCTATACCAGTTTTCATTTATTTATTTATTTATTTGTGTGTATTCGGAAAAAGAATTCCGTTTCGAACTTTTCGCCTAGGATACTAAATTGTTTGCATCGGCGACTTTTGAAATGTTAGTTATTTTTTTAATGCTATTTTTAATGCTTTTCGCATTCGACGACAACTTTTTGATTTTTGTGAATCGGTCGTGAATCGTCGTTTGCGAGGTTTTAGCCCAATATAGAAAATTTTGTTCCCTGCGACTTTTGAACTTTCAGCGACACTCTATAAAAAGGCAAATGTTTCTTAATCTACGAAAATATACTATAAGCACATACGAAAATATATAATAAATTCTTCCAAATTACTCTCGAGTTCGAAAACATTTCTTTATCCCTATAAACCTCATAAAGTAAAATATTTTCCTGATTTCCAGAAGCATTGATAAAAGCAATTTATTTTGCTGTCACTGATTTTAGAAAACGTTTCAAAGTAGTTTTTATAGTGTACTAGAGGGCTCAGTCACCAGAAAACTACGTCTGCCAACGCCCGTTCAGGCTTCGAACATACCATTCAGCCTCTGAAAACATACTAATGTGCCCTATTTAAAGAATATTACCAGGTTACGGAAAATTGATTGATATTATCATTATAAGAGCGGCTATCTTCTGTAATCGCGTTTCAAATCCTTTCAGTTTGAATAGGAATTTTTCGGTTACCATGTCCTCATCCATTGCTGTCATAATTTATGAAGTATGTTTTCGTTATTGATAAGTAAGATCATTACACATCAATTACACATTTGAAAATCAGCTTGCATAAAATGATTAGGTTAAAAATGACGGTATCTTCCTGAGTTTTATAACGATGCTATGGAAAAAAGTATCCCTTTAGGTTTGAGAGTAAACAACTCCGTCTAATTGGTAATAGCTCTCACAAGGAGAGGGTCAACCTTGTTAATCACAGATTTTGATTATTTTAATATATGTTGTAGGGTAGAGACCCCTTAGTCTCAGGTTCAACGGATTTTATACAACGCTTGTTAGTTCTTGAGAAACCGGGGGGTCTAATATTAGTACACAACTTAAATAATTACTTTGTAACAAAAAGTACAGGTTGGGCGTAGCTCAGTTGGTACGGCGTTTGCTGGCTAATCCGGGGGACCGGGTTTGAAACCGGAACGCGCTACATATTTTGTCTTTCTCATTTTTTGTTTTATAAATATACTTGTAAGTATAGTTTAATAATCTCAATTAAAAATTTTAATATCGTACATTAATTATAATGTTAACAAATATAAATTTTAATTTATCATTTTTTATTTTGAACTATTATTTCTCATCCTTTAAGAGATTTAAAAAGAAATTGGATCTATTATTGAATAATAAAAATTCCAAAATCGTTACAAACCTGTTGTGGTGACATCTAGTTATGATAAAATAAAACATATTCAAATAAAATAAAATATATTCAAATAAAATAAAAATAAAAGCAGAAAGAAGATAAGGGGGAAAACAAAATATTTGAAAACGCACGCAAGCATACGTATTAGAAATTTCAAAATTTTTTATATGCAAAAAATCCGTTGTAATTTAATTCCGATGCTAATTTTTAATATAATTATGCTTATTACTTTAAAAACAGAGTAATAGTATCATCGTATTGATTTCCCTTGTTAAAGCAATGCATAAATGATATTTCTTTAAAATCACGAATTGACACTATTGTTCAATATCATTGCATCGATAAAGAATATATGAAATACATTTTAAAAGTGATTTTTAAAAAAATTAACAGTTTTATGATGTTTTATACAACTATTTAGTTAAAAGTGAAAAAAATTAAATATGTTAAAATTATAATTGAAATACAATATTATAAATTTTAATTGACAATGAGATTATTAAGTTATAATTACAAGTATATTTATAAAACAAAATGTAAGAAAAACAAATTGTGTGGTGCTTTCGGGAATCGAACCCGAACCAGCGGATCAGCCAGCAAACGCCGTACCAACTGAGCTACGCCCGACCTATCCATCTTGTTACAAAGTAAGTATTTAAATCGTATGCTGATATTAGACCCCCCCCCCCCCGGTTTCTCAAGAACTAACGAGCGTTGTATAAAATCCGTTGAACCTGAGACTAAGGGGTCTCTACCCTACAACATATATTAAAATAATCAAAATCTGTGATTAACAAGGTTGGCCCTCTCCTTGTCAGATCCACGTATTGAACAGCATTGTGTTTTGAAATGTTATGCTTATATTTAATGTCTTGATCGAGTTTTAGGTATTTCATGAATAAGTATAGCTTATTCATGATTTGATTTCTCTATTTTAATAAACATCATGCATATTTTCAAGTTATTTTTACAATGTATATAGTTTGTATTTTTTAATAAGAATATTCGATTTCTAATAAGTATTTATTGAATAGTAATTTGTGCAAAGTAAATCGAAAGTATTTTGCGCATACATTTACCTGTATTTATGCTGCATCAAGTGATGTAATACATAAACAAATTTGCTTGTCATACTGTTTTTACACCATGTGACGCCAGATCATGTCTTCGGAATAAAAATCGCTTAAAAGGTTTCGTTTTAATATATGACGTAATTTTCCCTGTTAAGTAAAATTCTCATGTAATAGTTTATTCAATGTTTTTTTTTCTCTCTTTTAAGATTCTTTTTTAAGGTACATATATTACAGATATTATTTAACTTAAAAGTATTTGCAAATATGATTTGAGATTTTTAAATATGAACTAATGTTCACCATTAAAAGTTTTTCTCGTGTCATAAAGTAAGTATTTTAGGCATTTTAAGCATTACGATATTTAATGATTGGGCCTTTTACATATGACGTAATTATCACCTTTAAATGCTTTTCACGTGTGATAATTTTATTTTATAGTTCCCGTGCTTTTTTAAGAATTTGACTAACTTTCTTTATTTTCTGCTTTTAAAGCGTAATCATTTAATTCTTATTTAAAAATTTTCTTTCTTTTTTAAGATTATTGGTGACTGCCGCTTTTAAATTAAAATTCAAAAGAAAAACTTTTTTTTACGTCTATGGAATTTGAAAGAGACAGACGATTTTTGTTTTCTGAAACTGACTTATTCCGGATGATCGAAAGGTGGAAAAAGGTTTATATTTATTTTATTTTACTGAAAAACATAATTTAATCACATTATTGTCTTCACTATCGATTGAAATAAAACATAATTTCTATTTCAATTCGAAAATGACGAAAAAGAAACCTAATAATCCCCGTGTTTTCCCCTTTTTGACACAACCCGAACCGTAAAATTTAAAGTAAACACAATCCGAACCCGGCGCGAAAAAAAAAAAAAAAAAAAAAAGAAAACTTGTATCCGACTTGTACCAAACTGTGTTCGTTTCGGCTAAAACCAAACTATCCGACACGATTCAGAACAACGTAAATAAATAAAAAAAATAGCTTTTATCCGACTGGAACCAAACCGCGGGTATTGTTCGTTTCGGCTAAAACCGAGCTATCAGATACGATGCAGAAAAAAAAGCTTGTATCCAACTCGAACGGAACCGCGGGTACTGTTCGTTTCGGCAAAAACCGAGCTCTCTAACACGATTCAGAAAAAATAAATAAACAATTAGCTTGCATCCGACTGGAACCGAAGCGTCGGTACTGTTCCTTTCGGCGAAAACCGAGCTATCAGATACGATGCAGAAAAAAAAGCTTGTACCCGACTCGAACCAAACCGCGGATATTGTTCGTTTCGTCTAAAACCAAGCTATCCGACACCACACAGAAAAAAAAATAGCTTGCATCTGGTTTGAAACGAACCGCGGGTATTGTTCGTTTCGGCTAAAACCGAGTTATCCGACGCGATGCAGTAGAAATATAAATAAATAAAAAAAAAAAAAACTTGTATCCGACTCGAACTAAACCACGGGTATTGTTCGTTTCGGCTAAAACCGAGCTATCCGACATGATGCAGGATTACAGTTTGAACTTGGACTTTATTGTCTTTAATTGAAGATTCATTGGGTAAACAGTAGTAGTCACAAAACGGTAGATGATAGTAATTTATCGTTCATTCTTTTACGAGAATTGACATTCATCATTCTTTCCCTTTTATACGAATATCTCCCGGTACCTTTTTATGGTTACCTCCCTTGAACTTTAATTGTTTGATGCTATACATATTTCTTAACTATACCCACGTATAGGAAATCTTCAGAAACTTAACGTAACATATGTTTATAATTTTATTATACAAATCTCATTTTAATTAAATAGTTAATGATTTCTAATAAAACAGAGACGGAAGAAAAGACAATAATTTTCTATCACGTTGCTATTAAATTTTCAACAGTTCTTGCAAGTCCATTGTTTATGAAAATCCAGAACATTAAATTGTTTGTTACAAACTGTATTTACTTCCTGTTCAAAAAACTATATGTGCGCTTCTATTGTCAAAAACCGGAAAGCTTCTTGTTTCAACGTTATTTCACAATCTTCTAACCAGTTTAGTATTTCTGGATGTCAAAAACTTATTTAACTTCATAATGTTTCAAGTTTAATTTAACAAGTCTTTGTTTACTTTGAGAATTTTTCCATAAACTTATAACAGTGCAATCGATATTTCTTTCACTATTAACTTTTGGTTGCCAATTTTTAAGTTTCCAATATCCTTTTGAATCTAAAAGAAACTGCACGCATCATTAAACTGTTTATAGTATACTGTGATATTAGCATACTGCATTATAATACTGCATATTATAATTATATTATAGAAGTACGAAGGCGGATTAAAAAAAATACCAATTTTGAAGCAAAGTCAAAATGTTTGATTATTAATTACAATTTTCGCCATTATATTTATGTATACGTATTTCAGGCAGTAGGTGAGGAGAGGGGACGAAAAATGTATGGACTTAAAGGGAAGATTTCATGGGCTGTAATTTAGGTTACTATACAATAAGTGAAGTGCAGGCCCTCCAACAAAAATTAGGGATCTAGAGAAAATATTTTAGTAACCCCATGAGAATTCATAGTAATAATATGAGCAAAAAATTGCAGTGTAAGCCTTTATAAGTTGTTCTAGTAATTAGAGGATTCAAGCAGGCAGCATTCGCCTTCACCCCACCCACTCGGTGGTGTGAATTAATTGTGGGTTTCAGAGTTATAAAGGTTCTTAGTATAATTGGTATGTGTTCCTGTGTGTTAAATTATGTACACTGTAAAAAAAAAATATTAAGCGTTACTCCATAAAAATGGAGGTAGCGTTGCTGCCTCCATTTTATCGAGTAATTTAACAGATATAACTGGAGTTATGTTACTCTAATGTGTAATCCAAGACTACTATTCTACTATTTATATCATTTTAAATTAAACCATTATATATGTTAAATGCTCCACAAATTTTTGCAGTTTACGATTAAAAAATTGTAATCTGTATTTACATTTGATAGCGTAAATAACTATTATGTTTTTCAATACGTACAAGACTGTCTCAATATATTGAAATGCCTGTGGCCTACAACATTGCAAGTATAGCCTTACACGAAACAATTTCTTGCGTATTTTTCTAATGAAGCAGCTTTTTCTATGTTTTTTTTTCAGATTTCTAGTTTAGTAAGAGCAGCATTATATTTGTCAACTCGTAAAGGGAATTCTCAACATATTAAAACACCTAAGGCTTTCGGTATTGGAAGTACAACCTTGCACTCGACAATTTACTGCATATTTTTATAATGATTTCAGAAAATATGTATATTCTCATGGAATAATATCAATAAAACGATAGATCTGAATGTTTTTATTTTAAAAAGATAATGTTCGCTTTAAGGAATAATTAAAATTCCATACCTAAAAGGAAAAATTTTACTTAGTTTTTTTTTAATAACACATAAATCGTTAAAAAATATGTTGCCAATATTTCGTAAACTAATTATTAAAACTTCGCATTACACTCTAATCCTAAATTACTTTAAATAATTACCTATATATATATAATTATATTTTTACTTAATTAATGATCCTTGAAAATAAAACAATTAAACTAAATTATGCGCAACTTAATTGAAATACTCCGAACAGCTGCCGCATTGGAAGTTTACATACGTATCGAAATTTCCAGTCGATCAAAATTAGTAATTTATTTTCGTTTTATATATAATGCAATTTAAATAAATCTTTTCTTTGATCTAGATTGGTACTAAATTAATCATAAAATGTTTTACTCTGATTTTAAAAATTGTGCAGTTAAAACAATCAAGCAGAACGAAATTAGCCATTTAAATAAACATTATCATTAAAAATATGAATTTCAAACATAATTATTAGCTATTCCTTACACTGTTATATTTTTTATGCTTCAAAATTGCAGTCGCCAATTAAACATCTAAAATAAAATTTTGGAAAATATATTTATGTTACATTATGCTAAACTGTAAATTAAAGGAAAAAATATATAATATAATTATAATTATGTTTATTTGTCAATGTTACTTGAAAAATCTTTTTATTCCTTTACTAATTTAGCATCAATATATTTTATTTTAGTTTTATTTATTTAGAGAATACTTCAAATTACAATTAAAAATCGCAACCGAATACTGCAAAAAATCTATTTTACTTTATTATGCAGTACTGCAATTTTCAGAATAACATACAGTTATATTCATTTCAACATATTACAAAATCATTTTCTAATTCACATTCTAAGAAACATAATAATTAATCAATTTCTTGCACTGCATTCAAAAGATACCTAGATACTTGAAACATCCACATTAATCTTACGTTGACATGGAGCTCCAGTTCTGTGTCTGTAATCCATTGTTATCTATCCGAGCAGGTCTAAGTCGTACGACACTTCATTTTAATGGCTGACTAATTTTAACTATTTAAAATTAAAAACATCTTGTACCACGAAGAATTGCACCTCTCGGGACATATTTTTTAACAATAGAAAATTTAGTTGAACAAAGACTTTGCTTAAATTTTGTGTTTCAAATGAAATTTTCGTTTTTCGAACATCTTAAAAGTCACCGAAATTTGTTGTGGATTTTGTACCACAATAATGCACCATCTTGCCCCTTTTGACTTTTTCCTGCTTTCGAAGCTCAAATTAACATTTCAAGGAAGGCGCCTTGAGTCAATTGAGGCCACACAACAAAATTCGCCGAGGGAGATGGAGATCACATCTTAATCAACCTACTAAAGATATATGGAAGATTGGGTGAAACGCGGTATACAGGCTAGCTGTTAAATACTGTTACAAATATTCAGTCATTTTATTGTACAAATATAAAATATAAAATGAAAAATAAACTAATATGGTGAACATCAGATATGAAAGTTTACCGAGAAATAATTTTATTCGAATTGACTACCATCTTAATCGATTACCAAAGATAGTCTCTTATGCCATTGTCCGACTGCGGCACGAATCATTTTAAGAGGTAATTGGTGCCATTCATGCAATATGGAAGCATTGAGAGAGTCCAAACTTATGTGTTGTTTGCTATTTATTTTAGCCTCTAAAATCCCCAGACGCAATAATCTAAAGGATTTAGATCCGGTGAAGAAGGTGGCCAATCTTCTTGCATGATAAAGTTCGGACAATTGACATGGAGACAAGCCTGCGTTGATTTAGCTCGCTGCGAATGTGCATAATATTGATGAAATATCAAATTCTTTTGGGGATACAACCTGCCAGCATGTAGCAATAAATGTGTAGCCAATATGTCCTGTTTGAAATATTCCGCATTGGTTTTTAACCCTTCATCGATAAATTTCAAAGGTAATTTTTCATTGTTTGACACTGCAGACCAAACCATAACATAATTCTTGTTCTGAAAGTGTTTAACAGTTCGTAGGGTTTCAGATATATCCTCAAAGGTTGCTGAATATACGACATCATTTTTTGGCATTATAACACTGTTCAGTGCAAAATAGCTTTTCATCAGAAAATATAATTCTGTCAACACTTTTCTTACCGTGCCGCTTCAGCAATTTCTTGTATCTTTGTAATCTTTTTATTCTTTGTGCAGCAGTCAAACCTTCAACTTTTCTTTTGCGATAAGGGTGAAAATCCAGGTCTTCATTTATATGTCTATATATACATTTCCAGGTCTTCTTTTAATGTTCTCTTCTGCAGTCATTTTATTTGCAGAACGTTGTGAATTTGATCGTATCTTTTCCCGAACTCTTTCGATGCGTTCTTTTGTGCGGACTGACCGTGGACGACCGAACCAAGGTCGATTTTTTTGCTATTAGTATCCAATAATCGATTTATAGTTCTATATAAAAAGTTCTATAAAAACTAAAGGCATTTTAATTGCTTGAAGGTTTTACCTGCGAAAAATCCTTGATCAAAGAGCTGTTTAATCATTATTCTTTTGGCTTCCGTCTTTAAAATAATTTTAAAAATTTGCTTTATACAAAAATTGTCTACACTAATAGAACATTGCCAAACGCTGAAATAGAGAAATAAGTTGTTTTACCAAACAATTAAAATTAATTCTTATTTTTTGGAGTGTGACAGTATGTAGTTGCCACCCTGTAGTTGTATTGAACTATATAGGGCAGTGGTTCTCAACCTGTGTGCCGCGGCACAGTAGTGCACCGTGAAAAGATCCCAGGTGTGCCGCAAAACTTTTAAGCAAATTGCATCAAATTTTTAAAAATTCTAATCTGTAATGTCATACTTCTCATATTATACGATTAACTTTGAAATTAAGTTTAGTGTCCTAGATTTGCTTTATTTGGGAGAGTTTTCTTTTCTGTTACTCATTAAAAGAACATATGAGGAAACCCTGAAAAAAACTTAGGTCTCTTGAGATAAATTCTTTCAGAAAAAAAAAATTGTCTTCCGAAGCAAAAAGACACAATTAAAAATGCACTAGAAAAGATCGTTGAAAAATGATATGAGAATATGCCTATCCGAAGATTTTATCTTGCACAGAAAGTTTTCTAATTTTTAAAAAAGTCAAACTCAGATATCTCTTTGAATGCTAATGTGGCAAACTAAGATATTTTTTCACATTATTAGTCCCTTTCACTATACAAATTGCTATATGCTGTTGCCTGTGTTTTCCTCCACTGCTATTGATCAATAAATCTATACCTCGAATCCGCTTCTTCTCCATATATATGGGAAAATTCCATGATTCTTTGCACTGATAACGGTATGCTGAATGATGCCGAAATTAGTGTTAAAAAGGTGCATAAAACGGTGTTTAATCTGCTTATAAATAGTAATTCATATTAAAGAGGAATACATAAAAAAAGATTATAAGAATTTTATTTAAAATAATTTTCTTTTCCTTTATTCGACTCAGATGACCTATTTTGATTGTGATAATAAAAAATAAAAAAATATGTCGTCATTTCTTATGTAATGATAAATAATCCTTCCTTCCTTTTTTTTAAGTCATCATAATTTTAGTGTGCCGCACAACTTTAATTCAAGTTTTAAGTGTGCCGCACAACTTTAATTTAAGTTTTAAGTGCGCCGCGAAGTAAAAAAGGTTGAGAAACACTGATATAGGGCCTACTTTTAAAGGCGACAAAGTAAATTTTGAAAATATTTGTGTGTGTGTGTGTGTTTTATTTGACAATTCCGGGTAATTTTTACACGGAATGTACTATTTAGGTACACGCAATAATATAAATAGCGATAAATAAATGAATTCATGGGCGTTCCTGTACAAGAATGGCAGCTAGTTGACAAAAACGTCTTAAAGCAAGTTTCTTGGAAATATAAGAAACTTCTAGGAAATACCACTTGTTTCTTATTATTGTAAATTTTGTTAGGAAATGTTTCAAAATAGCAAGACAGAATAATCCCGTAAATTCTTTTTTTTATGAATCAGTTTTACCAGGAACGTACCTGGAGATATTATTTTTTTTTACACTAAATAAAGTTTTATTTTAAAAGAGTTAATTTTATAAAACTTAACATCGCCACTCTCGCTAAAAATGCTTTGAAAAATAAAACTCTTTTATAACGAATCGTTTAGCTAAAAAGAAGTTTTTAATGTGTCGGTAAAAACGTTTTTTAGAATATTTGGCATATGACATCAATAATACATAACGCCAAATTATGGTTATCATTATGGCGTTTACATGCATAAACTAACTTCTTATAAAGCTATTATCTATACAAAGTTGAAGCATGCAGAAAGTAAAATATTATTTTGTACAAAACAATTATTTTATTAAGTTATCTCATGTTAGTCATAAAAATAAATGTTCATATAATAAATAGAATAAAATTCATATACTTATAAAAGCACGCGAAACAAATTATACACAAAATGTTCATATACGATCCAAGAAGCAATAAATCCGACTTTTATTAAAAGTGACACTGTCATTCATAAATAAAATATGCATTTTCTTGTTGGTTTCAAGCGTAAAATTAGTTTTTAATGAAATTATCGTCAAAAGAGGGACTCTTTAGACAACTAACACTTCACTGTTTGAATGCGAAAATTTCTTTCAACCGTTATTTTCACAAGCACTGAGAAGGAAAATATATTGTTAAATAATTTATTATATAACATATGTGTAGGCTGATTACAATTAGAAATAAAGTCTTCGTTCATTTTATTTATTTGACTTATTTTATATTTATTAAATGGTATAGAAAAAAGAACAGATATATTACAATCTCCCGTGAAAATAATATTTTAGAGATGAAATGCATGAAATTGCTTTCCGTGCTACTGCATAGAGTTTTACCTAAGCCATGAAATTAATGTTACGGATTAAATAATACTTTTATATTATTGTGTCTAATAATTAATTAAGTCAAATTATAGTCAAATTAAGTGAAATTACAGTACAGATTGAAAGTATGTAAAATTAAAAATAAATAATAATAATAAATTGTTGTTAATTTACAATATTATTTATTAAAATTACAGTAGAAATAAGAAAAATAAAGAATGAAATGCAAATTTTTGTAATTAACCAATATATTTTAATTTTCGAACAAGATTCTTCTCACTGCACAGTTTTCATTTTCCTGACATTTTGTTATCAACCTGTATAAAATAAGTATTTTACAAGTACAGAAATCTCTTTAGAAATAAAGTAACTTAAAAAGGTACTTTCTCATCAAAATCTAATGGACTTTACAAATGTCACGTCAGCTGCGGGTATATACAAGAAAAGCACCAATAGCCGTGAAGAACATTTTAACACTGCTTCACCTTCGCCCAATAAACCGTCCTTTATGAAGGATATTACCCGCAGAGACGTTGATGTTTCCACTTGTGGGTAAAGTCCATTTTTAAACATTTTAAAAATCAACCTCAATACGGTATTGTTACTACAATGTTTACTTTCTAGGTTTGAGTCAGAGTTGGGAAAATTTGTAATTGCAATTACTTGCATTGTAATTACAGTTTAATTGTATGTAATTAATTATAGTTACAATTACAAACCATAAAAAATTCTTGCATCACTGTAATCGGAACCACCACCCATCCCATTATTTGACGAAATTTCTGTGCTTGAATATATATTAACTATAACCAATTACACATAATTAAATTGTAATTACGCTGCAGATAAATGAAATCACAAATCTGCCCAACACTGTTTAAGATATTTTATCATAAATGACTTAACGCTTTACCAATCATGGAATACAGAAAATCACCATTTCTTCTTAAAATATTGATACTAAAGAGATAAAAGAAGGTGTAAATTTTTATTCTTTCAACTTAGTAAAATACATTTTCCAAAGTATTTTCAAAATTTCCAGAGTATTTTCAAAATTCATTTTCCAAAGTATTTCCAAAGTATTTTTTTATTTGTCTTTGGTATTAGAAAAATCACATTAAGGCGACAGTGGACGTTCAAAAACATTTTCTACAGTTTTTGCTCAGTTCTTTTGAAATTTAATACACATATAATTTGTGCAATAATTGAGAAAATTTCTTAATTTCATTATTAAATATTAATATGCATATGAGTAATTAATTAAAAATATGCTAATTAGTGATACAAGTTCAAAATTCTCCATGCGCATTAAATTTTGTTCCAGAAACTTGTAATTTCTTATAGGATAGCTTTATGATATTATATCAAAAATTGGCATACATTTTAAAATTATACTAAGTACCTTGGTAGAAAAAAATTATAAACATATTATATTGATAATTTCAGATAAAATATTACTTTTTTTTTAATCTTTATATGAAATAATGCACACATATTAATAGCAAGTTTTATAATAAAGTATATCAACAACAATATTACCAAGTATTACGAAAATTGGTATAAAATTAAGACGCATGGAGCATTTTGAACTTACCCAGTTGGCAAAAATTCTCATTTTGAGAAAACTGGATTTTAAGTTTTATTTTAAGTGTAGATTAACGATTGTTTACGTTGGAAAACAGAACGTTGGAATCTTTGCAAAACATTTTCGGATTTGAATATATATATATATATATATATATATATTTTTAAGTAGAATATTGACAGAACTTTTTTTTTCCAACAAACAAAAAATTGATTTTTTATTGTTTTTTGTGATTTTGAACGTCCACTGTTGCCTTAGTAATGCACTCAGAATTCTCTTCTGAAGAACTTAAAAGTGCTTGATTAATTACAAACATGAAAGATTTTTTAGTACTACAAAAACACGACCCTTTACTAAGACAAAAAATAAATGAGGAGTAGAAACACTCAAACATATTTTGAATATTGTACTTTTTACCAATGTCGCCTTAACAATGCACTCAGAATTCTCTTCTGAAGAACTTAAAAGTGCTTGATTAATTACAAACATGAAAGATTTTTTAGTACTACAAAAACACGACCCTTTACTAAGACAAAAAATAAATGAGGAGTAGAAACACTCAAACATATTTTGAATATTGTACTTTTTACCAATGTCGCCTTAACAATGCACTCAAAATTCTCTTCTGAAGAACTTAAAAGTGCTTGATTAATTACAAACATGAAAGTTTTTTTAGTACTACAAAAACACGACTCTTTACTAAGACAAAAAATAAATGAGGAGTAGAAACACTCAAACATATTTTGAATATTGTACTTTTTAAAGCACACAAAAATGTTTTAAAATCTAACTTTTGTTAAGAATTTTTATGTGCATATTCTTTAGATATTTACTTTATTAAACTAGAAAAACGTCTTTTTTTTAGGGGGGGGGGGGATTTTTTTATTATAGCCAGTCTCTTATTATTATTTTTTTTATTATTGTAATTACTTCGGATCTAGTTTTTTTTACTAAATGTATCATTCGCATTGATTGTATTAATCTTTTTAACCTACTTACAGAAGGGGAGGTTCTTAATTCTACCGATATGTATTTTTTATGTATGTTAATCGATTACTCCGAAGCTACGAGACCGCTACATGTGATTCTTTTTTAATGGAAAGAAGATACTCTAGAAGTGGTCTTATTTAAATTTCATCAAAATTGTTTCACTACTTTCTCAGATATTCAACAAAAACAACAACAACAACAAAAATAAATAAACATCATATTTCACTTTTACCTATTTTCATCAAGTGACGTATTTTACTTTGTAGTAGGTTTTCAAGTCTTATTTATTTATTTATTCATTTTTTTGTTAAAATGTTTATATTGTCAACATTTGCAATGAAATATGTTTCCTTTTCTATGTCACTTGTTTTCAATTAATCTCATCACGAAAATGCAGATCAATTTTGCTTTTATGAATACAAATATAACTAATTCGTTAGAAAAATATTATAGAATGATACTTTTCTTATTTATTATAGCTTTATTACAGTTTCATTATAGATTTGGCTTTATTGTCTAAAAAGATAGGTGCAAAACTTTTTTACTGCGCTTATTAATAATATAAGAATAAAATATTTTAAGAAGATCATATATTTTGGAAAGATATGGTTAAATAATATAAAATAAATTTAACTTACCATTTTGAGATTCATAAGATAACTTTATTGGTGTCATCAGATAATCTTAATTTCATTTGATAAACATGATATTTTGAATAAGTAACTTTATTTAAGCACAAAAAAATAACTGAACATGCCATTTAAATAATTGCCTTTGCAGCATATAAATGGATTTAGAATACATATGGATAAAAGAAAGTTTAACAATATTTTTGCTTAGCATATTTTTGTTATAAAGTTTATATTTATAGTAAACTTAAAGCAAAAATATAATCAAATCTGATTTTATTTTCATGATAACAATTATAAATTTATTTCCATACTTATGTTTAAATGTTCATTATTATAATTGAATTCAAATTCGCAACACTTTTTTCTTAAAAAAAAAATAAAAGATTTTAAGAGTGTTAAGAAGTAAATTAAAGCCTTTTTTTTTTTTTTTTTTTTTTTTTTTTTTTTTTTTTTTTTTTTAAGTAAATTGAAAAATATGTTCAAGGACGTCATTTTCACTCCGTTATCATTAATTTATTGGTATTCACGCCATTAATTGGCACGTCACGCCAGCAAGTCACTTTCGGGGACTTGTTAAAACCACCTTTCGTCATGTGACATTCACAATCGAGGCTAGGAATATGAAATCCGTTAATAATCAGGGGTGTCTAATACATTTGGTCATTCAGTGTATTAAATAACTGTATGATGAAAGGAAAATATTAAAAAAAATAAAAAAGCACATTTAATACAGTCTATTTTTTACTCCATATTAAAATGTGTATATGGCATTCAATATTAAAATAAATTGCTTAAATAAATTATAATGAGAAATTATTTATATGTTTATGCATCAATATAATATATAAAAAATAAAAACGTAAAAATAGAAAAAATCCCATTTAATGTATTATATTCTTCTTTTTTAAAATCTAAAGAAAATGCATGTAAATATCGCTTCATATTTGATGTATATACCGGGTGTTTCAAAAGTTCAGTGCGAAAGTAAAACGCGATAAAATAAGATCTATGCTTCGGAGAGAGAAGCGATTTGCAGATAAATATTCAGCGTGTTGCCGGATGTTGTATGACAGCAACTAAAAATTAGTTCAAAATCTCGACAATAGAGGGAGCTACTGCAGATAATTCTGTGGACTAATTTCCTATTGCTCGCACAAAACAATATTTGGACACAAAAAAGTGTAGATGCAGTAATCTCTAATGTTTTTGTACCAAAATCTTGCGTTATATAAGGAATATTCAATTATTCCATGGAATTATCTGAAATAGTGCCCTCTAATGGCGATATTTTGGACTAACTTGTTTGCAGGTATCATATACAATCCCGTACCACGGTGAATATATATCCGCAAATCGCATGTATCACCGAGTCTTAGATCTTATTTTATTGCGTTTTACTTTCGTACCGATCTTTTGAAACACCCGGTATACAGGGTATTGCAAAATGAATGAGATTGCGCATTCATTTTGCATCAAGCTCTATATTTCATTATGAAATACAACCGGTAAAAAATAGTACGTTGTGGCGATCACAAAACTTCATTCTATACAAATCAAATCACTGCAACTAAAATTAAATGCCAGCCTTTTCGTTCTCGAAATACAACTATGGAAAAAATTATAGAAAAGAGATAATTGTAACGACACGTGACGACCGGCACCCAAACCCAATAAACCTCTGTTCACAATAGGGTTTAACATAATCTGTAGTTTGAGGAAATACCGTGCATTAGTTCGTGAATTATAGCTATCACGGTTATCCTGAAAAAGGCTGGAGGGTAGCGCCACCTTTTGAAAGATTTATACCGAAACCTTATCAGAACCAATTAATATCAAGTTGTACCTGAATCTGAAGCTTAATTATGTTACGTGCATTAGTTGGTGATAGAGAGCGTCCACAAAAATTTAGCAATAGACAGACACACAGACTGACAGACTGACGGTTAGACATTTTCTAAATAGAGCCAAATCGTGTTCAGGAATTTTTTAAACGTAATTATCTGTGGAAAACCGGAAGTTGATTTTTTTCTCAAATCCAATGCTTCTTGTAAAAATTTAAAAATGTAAAAGAAAAAAAAACATAATCATTTATTATTTTGAAGTAAGTTATCATCTCATCTTTTATTTATTTTTCATATAAAATTTAATTCTGCTACTTGAAGCAGAATTACTACCAACGAAATTTTTTATATGCGAATTCTCTTAATTTTCTGAATATTGTATGCATGACAGTTATTTTAACATATAAATTATTTTTTTTTATATATATCTTATAATTTTTTGCAATGACTCTATTAATCTCCAAAATTTAAGTTAATTTCACTTCTATAAATTTGAAACGCTCTTAGATGAAAATCACTTTATTTAATAAAGAACAAAGTTTTTTCATTTTCTTTCCTAATACACATCAGTTTAGAAAAAAGAAATTAGTGAAATTCTTAGTGTGAATTGAGATTTTTCTTTTATTAAATGAAAGGAAGCATGTAATTGAAGTTTCTAAAAAATTTTAATTGCATATCTTTAGAATATATAATAGATTACGTTATGTTAAATTCCCAAACTATAAATTAAAAATTTAAGATATTTTAAGTTTAAGAAAGCTGAATGTGTACACTCTGCGTATGGCTAATACTTTAAAACTTTTGTTATACTAAGTGAATTAAACTAACAAATAAAACTATTGTTTAGCACATGGACTGTCATAGTACACAATTGTGTGCGAAAAAAAAATATTTACACACTAGTGTAAATGCCCGTCCTAGGACGGAGGTTAAAAATTGTGCTTTTCACTTAAAATTTGAAAAACTGATAAAAAATAATTGACACTATGGAAGCGTTTAGATGAGCAAAGTTCGGCTAGTTTATGTTCAATTCAGCACACAATTAACATTTACAATATGTCTGGGTAAAACAGGTTTTCCGGCTAATAAACTATAACAAAATTAAGATTTTTTAATAAAAGTAAAATTTAAGAAATATGCAATAAAACTGCGTAATTAAAACAGTCTGCTGCAACTATTGAAATAATACTATTTTTTAAATAAAATTTTGAAATTGTATTTTTACCGTTTAACCCCCTTTTCCTCCGCCCTCCAATTTTTTTTTTTTTAAATATATATTGATTAATAAATAGGTATCTCGGGTTGAACTCCATCCGAAAGAACGAAGGGGTAGCATTGTTAAAGTGTTCTTAACGCCTATTGCTGTTTTTCTTCTGTTTACCCGCGGCTGACGTCCCGCAGCAGGGGTTTGACATCTTCAGGTGATGTCAGTTATGTCGTCTCCTTTAAACTTCATAGCTCCATGGTTTACATTTTTTTCAATGAATCACAAAAGGAATGACTCTCTACAACAGCTTCTTATTTACGTTTGCGTACGAAGTGCGCTACGCTTGTTTTCAGAAATGGCTGCGTAAATCATTGAAATTTTGTTAGATTTGAATATTTTATAGAAAGTTATTGTGAACAGAATGAATTTCAGGTTGAAAATATTTGTGTTTAGGGAGATAAGTTTTCTCATATACATCTTAAATCAAAATTAAGCCTAACGTGGTTCCATCTTATAGGATGCTGGTAAGATTGATGGGTTCGCCACAGATCCGTCACACTGCCTTTTATTATATAGAGATATCAAGCCGTGGACGGGCGTGTTTAGTTTTGCCAGGCTTCCCGCGTAAAACGGGTCACAAAATGCTCTGGACAACAGTATTTTAAAGTAATTTTCTTCGCCTTATCTAATTGCAGAATTATCTAAGATTGTAGACTGGCAAACACGCAACACTGGCCATGGTACACAAATAATTGTGTCAAAAATATTTCCCAAGGCGGCGTCCCACACGTATACGTTTGCTGTCAATGTTTTTACTGAACACAATTCACCGCTATGAAACAGAACTATTGATAATTCATTAACATAGATTTTTAAAAAAATAAGCTGAGAGAAAGAAATAGCATACCGTACGGGAGGCTAAAAAAGCAATTTAACAAATTACAACGACCATTTGGAAAATGATTTTTTTTCAAAGACTAAAATTTAAGACATAAAAAATCGCACGGAATTGATCATACAGTACGTACGCCATGAATTAAACATTAATAGTGTTATTACACGTAAAAATTGCAAGCGACAAAAATCGCCTGCGACTCATCAGATTTCATGAAACTTATGTATTATCCACCTGAAACGTACGTATTATTCAAGCATTTCATTGGCTGTTCCGGAAAAGGCATTTCCATCCTCAGATTTCTTGGAAATCTGACGACCAATTTTAAATGAAATTTCATTCTTAAACTTCTAAACATCCCACAATATTACTTTTTACACCGTCGTATAGAGAAAAAAATGTACTTTTAAATTCAATTTGTTTGAAAGCTGTATCTCAATTTGTTTCTGAGTTATTGATTTTTTTTTTTGTTTTTATTACTTTTTTGTCATAGTGGCAACAGAAGTATCCATCTCTGTTGAAAGTAAAAGGAAATACAGATTACTGTATAGACCAATCAGAAAACAAATAAAATGCGGATTCAACCAATAAAACACTTCAGATATGTTTTTGATTTCCTACCCTGACAAAAGACAATAACCATTTTTCCAAATGCTTGAAAAAACCCGTATATTTCGTTATTTCAGTTTGGCGTTTAACATGTAAAAATAACTGAAATTTTTATTTTTGAATTTAAATTGTTTAATATTAACACACTGTAATATATAAATAGACAGTGCCGATATTGAGGATTATGAACCGACTAGCTAACTCGCTAAACACAGAAATCTGCTTTGTAAATGTCTTCCTACAAAATCCACTTACTAGCAATCCCTTGCGGACAAAATGAAAAGAAATTTGTCTGACTATGTCAAACGTTATTAATTTTTTAAACGCAGTAACTCTTGTATTACCCTGTTTTATCTACGATATTTTGATTCTACGATATTTTGCCATACATAAATCGTCGAAAAATGATGTAGCGAAAATACACATAGTGATGTGGGTAAGAAATTTCATAAGCTTTTTTTCAATCAACCGTCCATTTGCACAGCAGTAACTCAAATGCTCTTTTTAATCATTTTTTCTTATTCTTTATAATATTTTTGAGGATAAACCGTCGCAAATGTTAAGTAGTAGTTTCATTTTCAACCTTTGATAGAGGATATAAATTAATAGTACTGTTATAATGTCATTTTACGTTTGTAAAGCTAGTGATAAAATGTACATCAAGAAGTAGAAAAAAAGGTAATTAAATTAAACACGCCGCTTTCAATTCAAATTCCAGATTTGGAAGGAATATTGGAAATGTTTATTATTATATTATTTTTATATTGTTTTTGTTGTTAATCATTTGTTAAATATAATAGTTTATAAGTTCATTAACATATTTCACGTTATGTGAATTATTATTTTTTATTATTAATATTAAAAGATTATCATTATTTTTTGAGTCGTCTATATGACGTCAGGACGAAATAGGAGCGAGGGATTTTTATATAGTTAATTAAAACAAAACTATCATAAATATCTACAGATTTTAATTAAACATCAGTTAAAGTTACAATAGGATACTTTTCCTTTTAATTTTCAGATATTTCTAAAAGGTATTATAGCCTGATAAAATAAACAAATAATTTGTCTTGCTATGACTTCTCTTTTTTAAGAAAATTTATTATCCGTCTTGAAAGATTTACAGCAGATTTAAATGAAAAAATAATAAACATAAGATATGAAATAAGATAAATAATACTTTAAGAGAAAATCATATAAATGCAATATTACGCCTTGAATAAAATATGAAGATTATGTGTTTATGCAATGCTATTCAAAAACATAGAAATATTACTTTAAATTTATTTAAAATAAATATTTTTCTTCTGATGCAATTTAAAATTTAGTATGCTGTTTATTAGAGATAATTTACTTCGAAAATTCGGTTTAACCAAGAAGTAATATACATGATCTCTGAAATAAAATAAATACTTTAATAAAAAACATTATAAGTATGAAATTATACTTCGAATTATATATAAAGATTATGGTTTAATACCTCTAATATTATTGATTCTATTTATAAGAAATTGACGAAATTGGTACATTCTGAAAAGCATTCTAATTCCATCTCTAATGCTTCAGTTGTGTTACCATTTTTTCCTAAAATGAGTCAGCAAGCTGCTAAAATCCTAAGAAGGTTTGATTTTAATGTTATTTTTCTCCTGTTAATAAAATCACTTTTTCAAATCTCAAACATCCGTTGATCGCCCAGATTACTGGGATATTTACCAAATCTCTTGCCAGTGTGGCCTTTCTTATATTGGCCAGACTAAACGTGCTCTTAGATTTCGTTTAAAAGAGCATGAAGGTTATGTTAAAAATCAGGAGCTCAAACGTTCTTCTATGGCTCAACATTCTTGGTCTTCTCATAGGTTCGATTTTTCCTCAGCCAACATTATCCAAAAATGTTCTTCTAATCTTGATCTTGATTTTTGGGAAGCTTACCACATCATTAAAAATTCTCACTCTTTAGTCAATGACTTATCTAGTACTTCTGATTTTCCAAGTATTTCGAAAGCATTAATTTAATTTCCCCTTTTTTTGTTTCTTTTTTCTCTCCTTCTCCGGTAGATGTCGCTACTAGTCCGCCCAGTCGTTTCCACTGCTTCTCTTTCATTGGTTGTTTTTGGCGCATTCACTATCTGCATAGGGTATTTCAGCTAGCGCGTCTCTGTCTATGATTTTGCTCAGCCTTGCTTTTTCTAGCACGCTGTTCCGTTTTTTCCCTATCTTGCACTGAAGAAGAATCTCGCTAGTAGATTCGAAACAGCTGTTTGCTGCTTTTTATGTATTATTTGTGCATTTTAAACGTTGGTTTTTCTGCCTTTTAACGGTTTTAAAGTTTTTTTAAATGTATTAAATAAATGATCTATCGGCCAATTTTTACATAACTCGATACAGCTCTTGTAACAGCGGGCTATTACCTACTCACCTGATAGAAACTCATTCGGCAGTAAATGTTCACTCGATTTACAAATTTACAAATCTGGAGTGACACTACTCGACTTTTCAAACAATGTATAATTTGTATATAAAAAAAAAACTTCATGTAAATTTCTGACACAATAGAATCGATGGAATCTAATACTGAACCTCCCGTTTTGACAATGGACACGTTACCCCTCCGTTACTAATATTTGACACTGCCACATGCCTCAGCTTGACATAGACACAATATTTTCCACTGATATTCTGTCACATGTTCTTGGTGATATTATTTATAGAATCGTCCGCAAAATGGTTTTAAAGTGGTTTAAAATGTATTAAATACATGATCCATGGGCCAATTTTTACATAACTCGATACAGTTTTTGTAACAGTGGTCTATAACCCTTTAAGACCCAACCCGCACGATCGTGCGGGTTAGACATACATGTAAATTTTTGCTTCTGAAACAGTCGTATGTAATAAAACCCCGAATCGAACGATTGTTATGGTTTGCAAAAAGTATAACGTATCATTTTTTATCAACGGATGACGGTTGTAGTACATGTTTAACTTTTAGCCGGCATGATTAGCTTTGTTTACAAGTACAATGAAAACAGCTCATCATTTTATCTATCGTAAAAAGGTAAATATCAGTATATTTCTAATTTCTCAGATAAATATTTTTGCTTTAATGTCTAAATAAGTGTAATATAATAAAAAACATTAATTATACACTATTTATCTTGCTCATGGGACTTCCGATTTCGTTACCCGCACGATCGTGCGACTTGGGCGTTACGTTAGTCAGTGCTACTGTAAGGGCAAGAGCTTTCTCAATGTTCATTTTGTTTTCTGTTTCAATAATTTTGGTGACATCCAGAATTAAAACGAAGTATGTTGTTATATAATTAATGACATATTTTCTTGGGTATTGTCATGGTTGAATTATTTTTTTTTTCAATTAAATTTTACTTTTTTTTTCTTTTCATGTAATAAAATTTTCTAGGACTTTTTTTTTTTTTTTAAATGCTTTATTAACTTTTAACAAAGCAAAATAAAATACTTTTTCAGATGCCTAAACGGAAAAGAATTCTCACACAAGAAGAAATATTGCAATTGATGAATAAATCAGACTCTGAGTTTAGAGGTTGCGGACGAAATATTTGAAGCAGATTTATTAGAATGATAGTCAAGTTCAGATGGGCTCGTTGAAGAAAAAAATACAAATATTTCTAAAGAAATGGCAATTTTAGATCATTCTTCCTCATCAAAGTCCTCTGAACTCATTCCTCAAAGTTCTACCACCAAGCCAGTTTCGGCAGAGACTAAGATAATGAAAAAAACAACAACAAAAAAAAACAATACATGTGGGATGTTAAGAAATTCATTTCTGTTCCTCATTCTGCTCCTTTAGATTTCATGCAATTGCTGGTATGTCTTTCATTTCTTAAATTTTAATTAAAAAAAGTTACAGACTTATAGAAAAAATAAAATCGATATCATAATTTTTTTTAAATAAGGCAAACATTTTAAAATTAATTAAAATATGAATTTTTTGAAGTCGATAAGTACATCTCTAATATCAAATTTTTTTTCTCCTTTTTTAGGCTTTAGAGCCAGTAAGGATTCCATTGCAGTATTTCAGCCAATACATCCCAAATCATCTTATAAGTAATTATATCACAGGAAAAGCCCAACCCGTATGATCGTGCGGGTGTGGTCTTCTTAGACAAAGCCCAACCCGCACGTTCGTGCGGGTACTCTCCACTCTCCAGGGGGTGACGAAAAATTTTTTAATTATTTTTTAAGTGTCATTAGGGACAGTATAGCGTTAATAATCAGAAGAATGTAATATTTAAATGTGAAAATGTTCCGGGTCTTAAAGGAATAACTTACTGAACTGATAAAAACTCAATCGGCAGTAAATATTCACTGGATTTACAAATTTATAAATCTGGAGTGACTCCACTCTACTTTTCAAACAATGTATAATTTGTATATAAAAAGAAATTCATATAAATTTCTGAAACAATAGAATCGCTAGAGTCTAATACTGGACATCCCGTTTTGAATCTGGAGACGTTATCCCTGCGCTACTCGTGGTTGATGACACGGCCACAAGGTTTATCAGTAATATTGTGTCATAATTTTTTGGTAATTTTCACTATAGAATCATTCGCATAATGGTTTTAAAATGGTTCAAAATTTATTGACTACTTGATCCATCGGCAAATTTTTGCATATCTTGATACAGTTCTTGTAAAAGTAGTCTATAACCTACTCACCTGATAGAAACTCATTTGGCTGTAAATGTTCACTTGATTTACAAATTTATAAATCTGGAGTGACTCCACTCGACTTTTCAAACAATAGTACCGAAATAATTCAAACAATACCGTGGTGGATGCGCTTACGTAACTAACAGTATCACACCTGTACGGTCATGCACACTGAATAGTACAGTTGGTTTACCGTGTAACTTACGCCTTAAATGTTGTTTTCCGATTTGTCATTTGCAGTCGAAAGAGTTTTGTATATAAAAAGAACTTCATATAAATTTCTGAAACAATAGAAACGCTGGAGTCTAATACTGGACATCCCGTTTTGAATCTGGAGACGTTATCCCTGCGCTACTAGTGGTTGATGACACAGCCACAAGGTTTATCAGTAATATTGTGTCATAATTTTTTGGTAATTTTCACTATAGAATCATTCGCATAATGGTTTTAAAATGGTTCAAAATTTATTGACTACTTGATCAATCGGCAAATTTTTGCATATCTTGATACAGTTCTTGTAAAAGTAGTCTATAACCTACTCACCTGATAGAAACTCAATCGGCTGTAAATGTTCACTTGATTTACAAATTTATAAATCTGGAGTGATTCCAGTCGACTTCTCAAACAATGTATAATTTGTACAGGGTGATTATAATTAAAGTTTAATTTTCAAAACGCTCTAAAAAACGAACCACTGATTAGAATGAAGTCAAAATTGAATGGCGTATTATTGAAGAAGGGTGAAAGAACATGAACCAAAAACAATAGTTCCAAATTTTAGAGGCAGATGACGCTGTAAGCGTCATCTGTCTTGGCGTTGGGTAAATGGCGCGTCCACATTTCGCGTCTCAGACGTTCGCCATGAATGTCTCAATGAACGACTGCGCTCTGCCCAAAAAAGCTTTATTACAAGATTGGTGATTCTGCACCAGTAGCTCTGCAGAAGTTCAGGACCCTCAAGGATATGAAAGAAGGCGTTTGACTGATGACTGTCATGGGTATGGTAAAAAGGATGAAAAAATTCGAAAATACAGGTTCGTTTGATGTGCAGTCTGGTAGATAAAGGAAAAGCTGTGATTTGGCGGAAGTTGAAGAAGTGGCCACAACAGTTCAGGAGGAGTCGAGCGGTGGTGTGCAAACTTGCAGTGGAGGAAGAATTGCTCGAATATTGGACATACCTCTGAGCATGATGCATATCATTCTACGAAACATCCTGCAATGCTATACCTACAAAATTTGCCATGTGCAAGGAGTTGCTTCCTTCTAACCAGCCAGCAAGAGAGGGTTTTGCTTTGGAATTTCTTGCTCGCATGGAAGTGGACAATGATTGGCCGTGGAAAATTCTGTGGACAGATGAAGCCCATTTCCATCTGACGGGATATGTCAATACACAGAATTGCCGAATATGGGCAACAGAAAACCGTGGTGGATGCGCTTACGTAACTAACAGTATCACACCTGTACGGTCATGCACACTGAATAGTACAGTTGGTTTACCGTGTAACTTACGCCTTAAATGTTGTTTTCCGATTTGTCATTTGCAGTCGAAAGTCTGACGCTTACAACCCCATCTGTCGCTAAAATTTGGAACTATTTTTTCTTCATGTTCTTTCCCTTTTCTTCAGTAATACGCCGTTCAATTTTGATGCCATTGTAATCGGTGGTTCGTCTTTTAGAATCACAGCCTCAATATTTATCACTTGTACGAGGATTGCCTTTTATGTTTCTACAAACGACCAATAGAAGGCGCTACTGAAATTTGTCTTCAGGATATTCGTAAAATTCGCATTTTTTTTTTTTTATCTTGGAGTCAGTGGCATTTTAGAAATCGTCTGCGTATTTTGTTTAGAGCGAATGCTCTAAAGAGACAAGTGAGTGAAAAAATGGAAATAACTCGTGAAGGTTTCCGTTGGATGATTTTTTATGATTTTAAGAAAGGCCTCACTCGACAAGAATCCTTAGTATCGCTTCGTGAAACTTTTGGTAATGAAGCAGCATAAGAAAAGACTGTTTACAATTTTTTTGCAGAATTTCGTCGTGGTCGTGCGTCCGTCAGCGATGAATCTCGTGAAGGACGACCAAAATCGATAGTGATTCCAAACAGCATCGATGCGGTGCGCAAGATGATTGAAGAAGATCGGCATGTCACGTATCGTGAGATAGAAGCATCCCTTGGCATGTAACAGGCTGCAATACATTCGATTTTGCAAGAACAGTTAGGTGTTAAAAATATTTGGTCCAGATGGATACCGCACAATTTGACAGAAGCTCAAAAAGAGGCTCGTGCAAATTGGTGTAAGGAAATGCTAAAAAATTCGACTTTGGTACTGCAAAATCCGTATACAACATCTTTATGGGTCAGGAAACTTGGATATATTCGTATGAGCTGGAAACTAAACAGCAATCGACTGTTTGGGTGTTTCCAGCTGAACCGAATCCTACGAAAATTGTTCTTTCACGAAGCACTTCCAAGAAAATGATTGCTTGTTTCTTCGGCCTTACAGGACATATCGCAACCCTTCCTTTACAGGATCAAAAAGCTTTTAACGCTAAATGGTGTACAGAAATTTGTTTGCGAAAAGTCATCAACGAAATCAGGAAAAACAACAAAAAACGCCACATCATCTTCATCACACAAAGCCAGCTCCCACACAGCACATGAAACAATTGATTATTTCAAGAATAAAAATATTTTGACTTAATGCTTCATTGCCCATATTTTCTTGATTTGACGCCTAACAACTTTTTCTTGTTCCCTTATGTCAAACTAAAAATGCGTGGGCAGCGATTTTCATCACCTCAAGAACCTGTTGATGATTCCAAAACTATGTTTCTGAGATATCAACTTCAAGAATTCGTTTGAACGGATGGAAAAGTGTATAAATCTTAAAGGAAAATATTTTCAAAAGCAAGAAAACAGTTTGTTCCCAAAAATTTATTTTCTTCCTACTTTTTCTAGAAACTTAAAAGGCAATCCTCGTGATATTTCCTTGGTAATTTTTTACTATAGAATAGCTCGAAAAATCGTTTTAAAATGGTTTAAAATTGATTAATTACCTGATCCATCGGCCGATTTTTACAAAACTCTGTACAATTTTTGTGACAGTAGTGTATAAGCTACACACCTGAAGGCAACTCACTCGGCACTCACACACCTACACAAATCGTGAGTGCTACACTTTTCATACACTATGTGTTTGGAAAATAAAACTTAGCTCCTATCAGAGTATCTATAATTTTTTTCTTAGTGACTTTCCTTATTGAATCTATAGCAAAATTATTTGAAAATGATTTAAAAATGGATAAAATATCTAACCCTTCGGCCGATTTGTACTGAAATCTATAGACTTCTTATGGCGGTTGATTATAACCTATTCTCCAAATGGGAACACAATCGAATGTACCGTTTGGGAGTTACACTGTTTACTGTCACGCGCGCAAAAATCAAATTTATCATCAATAATATTATGATGATAATCATGAAATATAGTTATCGTATATTTTTATCATATATTTATATATATATATCATATATATATATATTTTTTATTTTATTTAAAAATATGTATACACTTTATATACACTTATATATATACACTTTAATATAAATAAAAATCAACAGATTAGTCGTACAATAGTTTAATTTTTTTCCAATTGGAAATAACCTTGCAACGTTTTTCATGTCAAATTTTTCATCATGATTATCACCGATAATCATGATCAGGATAACGATATTATCCTAATATTAAGTATTTGTAAAATAATACCACGTTTAATGTATTTTAAATAAATATTGCTTGAGATTAAATTTAAAATTCATACCATTTAAACATTGATAATGTAGTTGTAAAATTCTATATTACGATTACTTCACATTTAAAATTTTTCAAGAAACAAGTTTATTAAGGGAAATTGATTCACTCTCATTAAATTCATTTTTAAATGAAATTCTCGAATATATCTTCATTTCACTTGATAATTTACTTAGAAATAAATTTATTCTATAGCGAAACAAAGTTTTTTATTTATTGCGTAATATTCTTTAATTTTAAAAAGCAGTTTATATAAAGTTCTTAGTAATTCAACTTGAATTATTTTTTTTCTTATTCTTTGAAGGAAAATAAGTATGTAATCAACTTTCTCCAAGATTTTTAATTGTTTTACTCGAGGAAATGGATCGATTTCGGTTGAACGACGACATTCAAGTTTGAAAAGAACATATTAAAGTAAAATTCATTTATTCAAAGAACGATTATTTAAAAAAATGTCACATTAGATCTCATTTGAGCTTACATAAAGCTTTTACATGAATGACATGAAATTTCCATTCCATGATCTAAAATTTTGAAATTTACTTAAAAACATATAAATATTTATGTATACTGTCTTTTTAATAGATTTTCTTTACTTGCCAGCTAAAGTTAATAATTAATTTTTAATTTTATTTGAAAAGATGAATTTTATACTCTGATATAAAACAAAATCTACATATTAGTTATACAATAGTTTAATTTTTTCAATTGGCAACAACCTTGAAACTTTTTTGCCATACTTTCTCGTCACAGTTCATCCTAGTGACAGTATAGTCATCACGTGTAACTAAATAAATAAAATCATTCAAATTTACCTATAATAATAATAATAATAATAATAATAATATAATAAAATTGTGATTTAATACATTCCAACGACCATTTTGAGTTTTATTTTTTTCGGTAAACTCTCCAAGTCCCGTTTCGAGAAGGAAAACATTTTATAAATCGAAAGCAGTTCCACCGAATTATCCACAGATTGCGACAAATTACCTACGTTGAGCTCAATTTTTCCCGGCTAGAATCTACCGATTGTAAAACGCCGTGGCTAGTGGATCGGAGCCCCTCGAGACATGGCATTTTACTATCAATCGATTAAACATTAGATTGTTTCCTTTTCGCTTTCGTCTTTTATTTTGTAATCGATTTTCATGGGCTACATAATCAGTTTAATACCTTGATTTTCATGGGCTACATAGTGAGTTGAAGACCTCGATTTTCGTGGCCTACATAATGAGTTGAAGACTTCGATTTTTGCTTTGCAAGGCGATTTTCATTTCGGCGTCGCTCTTTGGCTTTGGATTTTTCCATATCTGATAATTTGCGCGAACACCTTTTGTAACTTTTTCAATTTTTAACGATTTTATGCCTTTCGATTACCTATTCAAACCATTTTAAACGATTTTATGCCTTCCTAGTACCTATTCAAATAAAAATTCTTCTAAAAGTAAAGAACATCGTTTAATTTCTTTAAAAAAAATAAAATGCGAGTATCATTTGGCCCCATCGTCGACCGAAAACTACAACCATTTCAAAATGGTTAAAAAAAAAAAAAATCATTAGAAATACATATATATCCCGTAATAGGAAATACTGTTTCAAGAGATGAGCAGAAAATGATAAAATATAAAAAACTCTATATTTAAATTTGCATGTAATTGTAATTTAGTCTACACCACAGACTTCTCATATAAGTAGACGCAGATTTGGTAATATTTTCTTTAAGCATACATCTCTGCCCTCCGTCAGCCGGTTTTTCTCTCGGCCAAAGCTCCTCGGAATCTCTCTCCGGATCTTGAGTTGATCCAGAATGAAATCCGAAAGTTGCCAATAAAGGGATCACCGCCAAAAAAGACATCCTTTTGGCGATGAAAGAACGAAAACATGTTCCATTCAAGTTCTGGCTGAAAGAACAATGGGATTCGCTTTCTACTCCTATCTGTCCTCTGAGGTATACACCAACGATTTTCTTACAAGTTAGCTTAAAATACAATACCTAATTTAGCTATAATCGGAAAATATTCTGTATGTTTTCTGTGTTTTTGCCTATTTTTTATTCTAAAAAAGATATTTTGAAGGGATAAAATAATAATAGTAATAAAATTAATCTATAATATTAATGTAATAATAATAATAATAATAATAATAATAATAATGAAGATAAATAAAAAATAATTTTAATATTAATAATAATATTATTAATAACAATAACAATAATAATAATGATGATAATAGAAACAACAACAACAACAAAAACAACAATAATAATAACGAGGAACTATGGAAATATTGGGAACATTTTTTTTCTTTAATTTTTCGATATTGATATTCACACAGATCGTTTAACCCTGCTGTTTTTCTTAGATCTATATATTACGAAAATTAAATTTCCGCACCTTATTAAGATTATACCATAGAAATTTCTTTTCTAAATCACACTACAATCCTAGTTTGTTAAATTATTATTTATTAAATAATATTCCATTCATTCTGTTAATTAAAAATCATTCTATGTAAAACGCGTATTTAATTTTCTTCAAACTCTCCTAAAAATCATTTCCACTAAATTTTTCTTCAAGACCTTTTTAGTTTAAATCACTCATATTTCTTAAAGTTATATAATTTATACCATTTTTTCTTTCTTTTTTTTTATTCCATAACTCGATTTGCACGCAATTCTGACTCGGTAATTTTTCCTCAATATTATGCCGCCTACGATAAAGAGTTCCCTCCCCTTGCTGCTCGGCCATTTGTTCTCTCTCATACTGGATTGAGTAAAAAATCATCCGCCATCGATTATTTAACCTGAAACATGAGTACGGATCAGTTGCATTTGCTGATATTAAAAATTGCAATTGCTGTCTAAATATATTGCTGTCCAGAAGATGCCACGAAATCGAGGGTAAAATCGTATAGAGTAGAGTGTGAACAGCGATGGTGGGAAGATGTGCTTCGTGTTCTTGAAATGTATGATGATGCTTGACCCCTGTATTATTACAAGAGGACGCAATAAAAGTTCTTCTTTGGTGAAAAAGTATTATAATTATTCGCGAAATTCCAATGCTTATCGAACAAGGCCTTAGTAGAGTACCGATGAACGATCGAAACAGTGGTCATGCTCATGATTTGTATTTAAACGACGGCTGCCTTAATTCTTACAATGTTACGGAGCAATTGTTGCTTCATTATTTACATTGTTCCATGACCTGTCACCCAAGATCGTCACATATATGACCAGAAACGAAATTTAATTGTGCATAACTTCTTTAGTAATTATATTTTTTGTACAAATTTTGACAAGTTGTTGTTAGCTTTATTCTAATACTCTTATGACTATGTTGAAATTTATAATTCTGTTTCAATATGACCCGATTGTAAAATAATATCAGCTCTTTCTGAAATTCATTCAGTTGGTTTTACTGAATCACCGCCAAACTCACATTACCGCTCTGGTAAATTCACATTACCTCTCTGGGAGTATTCCCGCTTTGCAAACTCATTAGCCAATGGATAAGCTATATTTGGCGTTGTGGCAAGCCTATAGTTAGAAAAAGAAGTGAATGCATTTTCTGTTATTTAGAATGTCATTAATAGTCTAGGTGATGTGACATAAGCACCAAGACGATTAGAAGATATTCCAAGATTTTATGCAAAATCCCCTCGTCCAATCATTTTTTTCTTTACCTGTATATTGTCATTTCTTTATAAATGCACCTTACTATAATTTCTAACTTAGAAAGACTAATGATACAAATATCCTTCACACGTTGAAGAAAAATATATTTATCCCCCCCTCCCCCCCCAAAAAAATAAAATAAAAAATAAAAAAAAGTCATACAATTAAAATGAAAAGCTCCAGTTATTCATCAACTACATTAAAATAAATTTTCTTTTTATATAATTGAAATGACGTATTTTCTCAAGTAACATCTGCTTTATTGATAAAGAATTTCTCAAAATCTCAAATAAAAGAACTTAGTTCAAACTTCGTCGATTTATGTAATTATATATGGAAAAGAAATTGCAGTCTTTATTCCCATTGTTTCGAAATGTGGGATTTTCTTTTCAAGCGAAATGAAAAAAGAAAACTTTTGCTCTTTTATATAAAGAAAATGCAATTTAGAGATGCATGGCATTAGAGAAAGAATACAGTCTCTGAAATATTTCTACATTGTTCGCTATTTTAATTCCCTCTAAAATATTATGAACATTTTAAATAAATCTAAGTTAACACATTTGCTGTGTATTACATATTTTCACACAGAAAATAAAAAAAAAAAGATGTGTTCTATCAAAAACAATATATTTCATATCTAGATTGAAAATGCATTTAGCTTATTGAAACACTGGAAACTCGAATGGACATTTCAGGCTGAACTTCTTTTTTCTCCGTAATTAATGAGGAAACCGACACAGAAAAATGCACCAGTATCTGTTTGCTTTGTGGAGAACTAATGAAGGTAAGAATATAATTTAAAGATTTGGTGTTCTTCTTTGGTGTTCTTCTCTGGTGACCTTCTTAAGTCACGTCACTTTGACGATGACTAAACTTTGCGTTTGCCAAGACTCGTAAACAAGAGTACAAATATTATTTTATTATTTATCGTTAACACGATAGTATTAAATATCTTAAGTGTGAATTTTTGTTTCCAAATATTGCTCCAGTGTCTAAAGTGCATTGCAATAGGTGGTGCTATTAAGAAAAAAAAATAAATTTGTGAATGATTGTTTTGCTTAGAGGCTATATAACTATTAGAAGTAACAAATAGAAACTTTTACAGGTATATACTATGTGGGAACTGAAAGGTTAAAATTACTCTTTTAAAAACTATTGTGATTTTAACACTCTTTAATAATTATGAATGTAATTCTGTAGGATTTGTATTTCCAAACAATTGTGTTAGATAATTATGACAAACTCTGTTTCTGTGAGACGTTTGACAGATTTTTTTCTGAAAATTACTAGTAATAAGTTACATATACACTCCTGGATAGAATGTTCAAATATTAATGTTGAATTATTGTACGTTAGCATTTGGTTTGTTTATTTTTAAAACAAAAGTAACTGCATGTTAAAAAAAAAAAAAAAAAAAAAAAAAAATTATTGTTTTGTTTAATTCCGTCAAAATTTGGAAACAGATATATTTGCAATCTTAGTAAATATACCGTCAAATAATAAATAAGGGAAAATATAAGCAGTACTGGGATGTCAGGATGACTGAAGCAAGACTATATTTCTTAAACTAATCACTATTATATATTTTCCTTTCTACTAAAATTGGAATACCTGCTATAAATTTTATCGTTGTAAAATCTTAGACATTTACAATTGAAAAGTTTGTTTTATTTAAGTGAATATTAGATTATATTTTGTAATTGATTCTTCACTCTAAAAAAAATCTGTAATTCTGTAGAAGTAACGTTATGGAAATCTGTATGATTATTAAATTTTATCTGTACAGTGCACAAATAAAGATGTAAATCTACAAAACTAGTTTTTGTAATGCTACAGAAATCTTTATCTTTACAAAAGAATCTACTAAAATTACAGTTATCTTACTAAAATTTTATCTGTAATTCGGGTTGCAGTTACATAAAAAGTTATAGGCATCCCAATTTCTAAAAAAAAATTAGTAGCTTTACAGATTTCTTTGATTTACGATGCAAAAGTGTATCTGTTACATGAATTTGCTGGTATCGTTACATAAAAAGTTCTAGGGATCCCAGTTTATTAGAAAAACTTTAGTAACTTTACAGATTTTTTTTACAGTGTGGGGCTTATTTAATTTGTGTGGGGCTTATTTAAAATGTGGGGGACAAAACAATTTACCGTAAATCCATAGTCTGCACGTAACTAATTATTTTATGCTTAAAAAGCAGTGGTAGTAATGATAAATCATATATTAAATATGTAGGGGAGACCGGGGCTAGTTGGCTACAGGGGTAAGTAGGCGCCTCATAAATAGTCCTCATAAATCGCCTGTTTGTGGATAGATTACGCAACCACTCACAGTGTACCTTTCTTATTGGTTTTTACAATGTCCATTGTAGTTTTGCAATGTTATCTACGTGCAGTGTACATTTATTACGATTTTTCTGTTTTTTGCACTCATAAGTAATTTTTTGTTGCTTCATTCTTTTTCTAATTTCTAATACTTATTTTAATAATTGCGATTTAACTTGTGCAGTTTTTCTTAGTTTATGATTAACTGTACCTACCCCATATGTGATTTCCTTGGATTATTTATGCTTAGAGGATTACGTATCCCTTTTGTGAAGAAATTTATTATGGGGCTAGTAGGCGCATTGAACACGGGGCAAGTTGGCTCGGTGTTTGGTGTATGCTGGTAGCTTGAAAAACAGCAAACAACGAGAAAAGTGGTTGCAATGCATGATTTTGGGCACACAAGGCTTGCCCAAACGGAGACACTCGATTTTTTATTTGTGACAACTGTAACTCTGATGATGGTATAGAGTAGGATAGAAGTTTCTCAATGTTAATGTTTTATTCATTATTTTTATATCTGTATATTTTAGATTTTACATTGTACGGCTAAAACGCCTTTGTTTAAACATACTGGTAATAATGAAATTGATTTCGCTTAACTGCATGTCTTATTTGAGCATCATTTAAATTTTTATATGAGATTTTTATATGAGCGTGTTCCAACGTACCCCATAGGTATATGCAACTTGCCCCGTGAAGGGGTGGGTTCGCGCACAATTTTCCTTTTACTTTAGGCTTCCACTAAACATAAACTACAAAAGCTACAAACTCAAAACTCCGGGTATTTATAGCCCAATGCCTGTTCTTTAAAAGTGCAGTGAAAGTTTCATAAAAAACTTAAACATAAAATAAATAAAAATTAATAACTAAAAACTGCGCCTACTAGCTCCGGTCTCCCCTACCCGTAGAAAAAAAGCGTACACCGAGAGAGAAGGATCTATAAGATATGGTCCATTTATTTCTTTTATGGTCGCAAACAAATGCAAATGTTTATTTTAATACTTCAAAAAAGTTTCTGCAAACATCAATAGGTTTTGAAAGTTTTTTTTTTTTTTTTTTTTTTTTTTTTTTTTGTACTATTAAGTATTTGTTTTAAATGTCAATTTGATTTAAAAATTTAAAATCAGAACGTACTTTTGCTCTAAAAAGATTCAACTACAAATATTTGTTATCTATCATCTGAAAAATTTTTAATAATAAATAAAGCCAAATTACCTTAGCCAAATCATTTAGCTTATATCCGTTTAAGTTTAAATAATATTCATTGAAATGTATATTATTCATATAGTTCCTATACTTTATATTTATGTCCCGTTTCATTCCTTCTGAACTTGGAGGATGAGTGGAATAAGATTTTCGTAAATTCGAAACTGTCTAGAAAATTAAAATTTTCAAATATATTGACTTATTTTGTATTTTTTTTTTTTGCCTCAGATAACACTAATCAATGTTTTAGCACAATTCTATCCAAAAATTACAATTATACACTGTGTAGGAAATTTTTATTTATAGAAATTGTACCATTCCTGCCTTATATCCGATGCTGATAAATTCCAACAAATGCATGCTTTAAAAACAAAAGCTGCGATTAACATTGTTAAAACACCCAAAATTCCACCAATAAAAACTGCATACTGTCGTTACAATGATACCCTACCCAGATCTCCTCCATCAGTGTGACAATAAACATAAATAAATAAAAATTAATTAAAAATTAATAAATAAATAGATTGAAAATTAACGACATTTTAGAACATGTTTAATTTTAATTTGTTAGTTTTTTAATTTTTAATTTTATTTTTTATTTAGAAACCATGTGAATTTTTAATCTTTTTTATTTTTTTTAATTTAAATTTTAATTTTTATGCAGAAAACATTTTTATTTTTTATATTTATTTTTTAAGTTTAGAGTCACGCCAATCTTGGGTATCTAGATATCCTTGAAACTGCAGTATGTGATTTTTAATATTATGGTGGTGGAATTTTGTGCGTTTCAACGTTGTACATGTTTTTGTTGCTTAAGTTTTGAAACTCGCACAAAGTTATTTCTTTCCGATTTAAACCGTATGCATATATTGTCATTTGAAGAGATAAATATTTCTTCTCATTTGTGACATATATTGCGTTATTGCATTTGTGTACTAAAAATAAAACTATATTTTGTTAAACTGACTTTTTTGTATTATGCAAAATTTACACAATATTACTTCAGGAAAATCATTCTGGTATTTGTTTGTTATTGAAAATCATTCAGATGAACGAATTTTAACTAATTTTGTTAAAACTATGGTATCCAACCAGGGCTTCCCAGTTGACATTTCACACTTGAAAAACACCTTTTTTTAAAAATTGAAATCTGTAATACAATCTTTACCATTAATATATATATATATATATGTATGTATGTATGTATGTAGCGAAGCATTTATAGTAACCCGATCGCATTTAATAGCTTCCAGAGCCTCACCTGCATGCCTCCTGCTGTAGTAAGTGTCTACAGCTTGCAGCGCCATCAACTTTTTACTAGCCTGCCGACCAAAGCGCCCCATCCTATTTGTTCCTTTTCCCTATTAACAGATATATCTCGCATGCGCTCGAGGGACGCTCGATCGACATACATTCGCTTTGAGTGTGAAAGAGCAAACTGAAGGGAAGCGAGGAGAAAACGACGGAGTAGAGTTACGAGAATGTTGTGATATTCGTAGAAAAGAACTACTGTGTACGACGGCTCTGAATATATGTGGTAACTTTCATCTAAGAATGGTAAAGCTGTGATTGTGATGTGGTAATATGCGATGTATCGAAATATCAATGTTCATTTTGTAAATACCTCATTTTGTGAACAGTATAACTTTTAATATAACTTAGCTAAAAAAGTCAATGGTGTCAGTCGTCATAATATATATATATATATATACGAGGGTGAATCAAATATTAACCGGAATTTATGCATAGAGGCATGAAGGTTGTCGCGAGGACGCTCGAACCTCTGCGCATGGTAGGTGTGGATGTTACATGACTATCTATGCGCCGGTATGTGTTACTCTCTCTGTTCTTCTGTTGGCATCAGGATGAATGAAGGAGAGGTTCACCCCAACGTTGCGCAAAGCATTATCGTTAAATTTCTCACAAATGAAGGCGTAAGACCGGCTTAAATCTTACGAAGACTTCAAGCACAGTTTGAGGAGACATACCTGAATAAATCCCAAGTGTATGACTGGCACAGAAAGTTTGTGAAAGGACGATCAGAAGTTGACCCCCACCAGACCCCCCCTCCCTCGAACAAGTTTGACTGAGGAAAACATTAGCGCCATTCGGGACGTTCTCAAGGGTTCTGCCTACTACTGCCAGCTGTTGGATGAAACAAAACATGCATATCGGCGGAAAAGACGTGAATTACCGATCAAAGAAGTGATTTTCCTTCATCACAGTGCCCGTCCCCACACAGCCAACCTGACTCGCGAAAAGTTGGAGGAAATGCATTGACCATCACTGGAATACCCTCCCTACAGTCCCTCTGTGATTATCACAGGTTTGGTTCTTTGTAAGAAGCAATAGGAGGTAAACAATTCGCCGATGACACTGCTATTGGAGCCTTTGTGCACAAAGGGCTGGAGACACACCCCTATTCTTTCTATGATGACGGCATCGAAAAACTTCCAACCCTTTGGGGAAAATGTGTTTTGAAATAAGGAGATTATATAGAAAAATAACATGTAACTTTCTATTTCCTATCCTGTACCAATAAATAAAAAATAGAAATTCCGGTTTATATTTGATCCACCCTCGTTTATATATATATATATATATATATATATATATATATATATATAATCAGTTAACAACACCAAAACGGATCTTCATATGAAAAAAATCTCAATTATATTTTCAAATAAAGTTTTGAAATACATTAAAAGATAAATTTTCTAAGATAATATTGGTCTAAAGATAATATTGGTCTCGTGCCAGGAGGTGACAACAGAACAAGTTACCAAAGATTACTATTTACAGCAGCTTTTTTATTCAGAACATTTCAGTAGTTTAAACGTGTAGTTGGATTACATGTCTTAATTTTTTGTTTAATTTATATTATATTGATTGATTTATATATCGATGAAGTTTTTATTTCGTTGTGGAATACAAGCTGTAAACAAATGTTGAACTATTAATATTAAGTTAAACGCAAATGGGTTTTTCTTTCGTAATCGTCTGGAAATTATTTTAAAAACCAGAGGAAAAAAATAACTTTCAAACACTTTTTAAACAAGTTGTATTTGAAAGTACATTTGATAATTATGATTTATTGATATTGACGTATTCAAATACATTGATATATATTGATACATATGATACATTTTGCAACCCATTCACGGACAAGTTTGCTATTTATCTATTCTATACTCATCTATACTCTTATTATAAAGAGGAAAAAATTGTTTATTTGTCGGAGGTAAGCTCTGGAACTACCGAACCGATTCCAAAAGTAATTGTATCAAAATGATGGTGTTAGTCCAACTTAGAACATAGGCTATATCTTATATCGGTGCCATTAACCCAAAGGGGGTGCAGGAGCAAAAAACGTTCTAAAAATGCGATTTTAGCGTTACTGAAGGGCCTAGAAATAAGAAATTTTGAATATTAGTTAGTTATAAGACATAAATGATGTCTAAGAACAGTTCTTAAACAATTCGAAATTTAAAAGGGGTGAAAATGCACGAAAAGCGTTCTAAAAACGTTCTAAACGGTAGTTTCTACACAAGCTCAGAAAATACCAAACCGATTTAAAAAATATTGGTGTCAAAATGATGGTGACAGCGCTTGCTCCAAGATAGGGTATGTTTTATGTCGTTGCCACTACCCCAAAGGGGGTGTAGGAGCAAAAAACGTTCTAAAAATGCGATTTTAGCGTTACTGAAGGGCCTAGAAATAAGAAATTTTGAATATTAGTTAGTTATAAGACATAAATGATGTCTAAGAACAGTTCTTAAACAATTCGAAATTTAAAAGGGGTGAAAATGCACGAAAAGCGTTCTAAAAACGTTCTAAACGGTAGTTTCTACACAAGCTCAGAAAATACCAAACCGATTTAAAAAATATTGGTGTCAAAATGATGGTGACAGCGCTTGCTCCAAGATAGGGTATGTTTTATGTCGTTGCCACTACCCCAAAGGGGGTGTAGGAGCAAAAAACGTTCTAAAAATGGCGATTTTAGCGTTACTGAAGGGCCTAGAAATATGAAATTTTGAATATTAGTTATAAGATATAAATGGTGTCTAAGAACAGTTCTTAAACAATTCGAAATTTAAAAAGGGTGAAAATGCACAAAAAGCGTTCTAAAAAACGTTCTAAATGATATTTTCTACACAATCTCAGGAAACACCAAACCGATTTTAAAAATATTGGTGTTAAAATGATGGTGACAATGCTTGCTCCAAGATAGGCTGTGTTTTATGCCGGTGCCACTACCCGAAAGGGGGTGCAGGAGCAAAAAACATTCTAAAATGCTATTTTTGCGTTACCGAAGGGCCTAGAAATATGAAATTTGAAATATTAGCTACGTATTAGATATAAAGGATTTCTAAGAACAGTTCTTAAACAATTCGAAATTTAAAATGGGTAAAAATGTGCGAAAAGCGTTCTAAAAAACGTTCTAATGGTGGTTTCTACACATCTCAGGAAATACCAAACCGATCTAAAAAATAAGGGCGTCAAAATGATGGTGACAACCCTTGCTCCAACATAGGCGATGCTTTATGTCGGTACTACTACCGCAAAGGGGGTGCAGGAGAAAAACGTTCTAAATTGCGGCTTTTGCGTTACGGAAGGGCCTAGAATCGTGAAATTTGGAATAGTAGTTAGTTATAAGACATTAATGATCTCTAAGGACATTTCCTAAAAAATCGAAATTTAAAAGGGGGTCAAAATGCGCAAAATGCATTGTAAAAAACTTTCTAAATTGCGATTTATGTGCAATCTCAGGAAGTACTGAACCGATTTCAAATATAATGGTGTAAAAATGATGGTGACAGATCTTGCTCCAAGATAGGCTATATTTTATATCTGTTTCCACTACCCCAGAGAAGATGTAGGAGCAAAATGCGTGAAAAGCGTTCTAAAAACGTTCTAAATGCCGATTTGTCGGCAATATCTCAGGAAGAATGAATCTGATTTCAAACTTAATGGTAGGGAATTGATGCTGATAGCCCCTGCTCTAACATAGACGCTATTTTATGTCGGTATCACTATCACCAAGACATTGCAGGAGCAAAAAAGCGTTCTAAATTTCGATTTTTGTGATCGGTAGATGCTAGCAACTTAAAATTAGGCAAGGTGCATATTTATTAGATATAAATGATCTTTAAGAACAGTTTCGAAAAAATTGGAAATTTAAAAGGGGTGAAAATGCGCAAAAAGGGTCCTAAAAACGTTCTAAATTGCGATTTCTACTCAATCTAAGGAAATACCAAAGCTATTTCAAAAGTAATGGTTGCAAATCAATGGTGACAGTCCCTGCTATAACATAGGTTATATTTTATGTTGCTGTCACTACCATCTGAGGGTTGCAAAAGCAAAACATGTTCTAATTTGCGTTTTTTGCACAACTGAGGGGTCTAACACTTTGAAGTATGGCATGGTATTTACTTACAAGATGCAACTGCTTTCTAAGAAGAGTCGAAAGAAAATTCCAAATTTAAAAAAATGAAGTGGGTGAAAAGCGTTATAAATTACAATTCTTAAGCAAACTTATAAATTACCAAACCGATTAAAAAAATAGTGATGAAAAATTTTGGTGATAGAACCTGCTCAAACATAAGCTATATTTTATGTCTGTTCCACTACCACCAGAGGGTTGCAGGAGATAAAACCTTTCTAAATTGCGATTTCTGTGATGCTGAAAAGGCTAGAAACTTTAAATATGAAATGGTAGTTACTTATAAAATATAAATGCCCTGGAAGGAACGTCGAAAACAAATTGGAATTAAAAAGGGGTGAAGCGAAGGGGAGGTGCGAAAAGCATTCTAAAAAATTCTAAATTACGATTCTATGCAATTTCAGGGAATATAAACCGATTATAAAAGTAATAGTTGCGAATCAATGGTAACGGTCTCTGATCCTACACAGGCTATATTTTATGCAGGTGATTCCACCACCTGAGGTTAACAGGAACAACTAACGTTCTAAAAAAGGGCTTTAAAAGCTTTTTAAAGTACGTTTCTGTGGAATATTAGGAAATAACAAACCGATTTCAAAATTAATGTTGGCAAATTAATGGTGACAGTTCCTGTTTCAACATAGCCCTTTATGTTGAGAGAGGTGGTAGGACTTGGAATTTGACATGATGGTTAATTTTAAGATGTAAGAAGATGGTTTCTAAAAAATTCAAAAGTTCAAATGAATACTGAAATGAGCGTATTAATTGAGCATAAAAGTTTCAAAATATTTTCTAAATTATCATTTATTTAGTTTTATTTCATTTTATTAATTTAAGTCTCATTTCTGCCTAATGCAGTGTAATAATGATGTTTAATCAAACTGTGTTTTAAATAGTAATTTTTGACTTATTCCTAAAAGGAATAAGTAACTTAAAAAAAAAAAAAAACCTTTTAATAAAATAAAATATTACCTTTTAATAAAATAAAAATTTAGTTAGTACCTTTTAATAAAAATTAGACATATAAATATCACTTGGCACATTTCAAATATTACGCGAGCAAAGCCGAGGGGTTTGCTAGTCTATACTCCTATTATAAAGAGGAAAAAATTGTTTATTTGTCGGAGGTAAGCTCTGGAACTACCGAACCGATTCCAAAAGTAATGGTATCAAAATGATGGTGTTAGTCCAACTTAGAACATAGGCTATATCTTATGTCGGTGCCACTACCCCGAAGGGGGTGTAGGAGCAAAAAACGTTCTAAAAATGCGATTTTAGCGTTACTGAAGGGCCTAGAAATATGAAATTTTGAATATTAGTTACTTATAAGATATAAATGATGTCTAAGAACAGTTCTTAAACAATTCGAAATTTAAAAGGGGTGAAAATGCACAAAAAGCGTTCTAAAAACGTTCTAAATGGTAGTTTCTACACAATCTCAGGAAATACCAAACCTATCTAAAAAATATCGGTGTCAAAATGATGGTGACAACGCTTGCTCCAAGATAGGCTATGTTTTATGTCGGTGTCACTACCCCAAAGGGGGTGCAGGAGCAAAAAAGTTCTAAAAATGCGATTTACGTGTTACTGAAGGGCCTAGAAACATGAAATTTGAAATATTAGCTACTTTTTGGATATAAAGGATTTTTAAGAACAGTTCTTAAACAATTCGAAATTTGAAAGGGGTGAAAATGCGCGAAAATCGTTCTAAAAAACGTTCTAAATGGTGGTTTCTACACAATCTCAGGATATACCAAACCGATCTAAAAAATATTGGTGTCAAAATGATGGTGACAACGCTTGCTCTAAGACAGGCTATGTTTTATGTCGGTGTCACTACCCCAAAGGGGGTGCAGGAGCAAAAAACGTTCTAAAAATGCGATTTATATGTCACTGAAGGCCCTAGAAATATGAAATTTGAATATTAGCTACATATTAGATATAAAGGATTTCTAAGAACAGTTCTTAAACAATTCGAAATTTGAAAGGGATGAAAATGCGCGAAAATCGTTCTAAAAAACGTTCTAAATGGTGGTTTCTACACAATCTCAGGAAATACCAAACCGATTTAAAAAATAATGGTGTCAAAATAAGGGTGTCAAAATGACGGTGACAACGCTTGCTCCAAGATAGGCTATATTTTATGTCGGTGCCACTACCCGAAAGGGGGTGCAGGAGCAAAAAACGTTCTAAAAATGCGATTTTTGCGTTACCGAAGGTCCTAGAAATATGAAATTTGAAATATTAGCTACTTACTAGATATAAAGGATTCCTAAGAACAGTTGTTAAACAATTCGAAATTTAAAAGGGGTGAAAATGCGCGAAAAGCGTTCTAAAAAACGTTCTAATGGTGGTTTCTACACAATCTCAGGAAATACCAAACCGATCTAAAAAATAATGACGTCAAAATGATGGTGACAACTCTTGCTTCAACATAGGCGATGTTTTATGTCGGTGCCACTACCCCAAAGGGGGTGCAGGAGAAAAACTTTCTAAATTGCGGCTTTTGCGTTACGGAAGGGCCTAGAATCGTGAAGTTTGGAATGGTAGTTAGTTATAAGATACCAATGATCTCTAAGGACATTTCCTAAAAAAATCGAAATTTAACAGGGGGTCAAAATGCGCAAAAAGCGTTTTAAAAAACTTTCTAAATTGCAATTTCTATGCAATCTCAGGAAGTACTGAACTGATTTTAAATATAATTGTGTAAAAATGATGGTGACAGATCTTGCTCCAAGATAGGCTATATTTTACATCTGTTTCCACTACCCCAGAGGAGATGCAGGAGCAAAATGCGCGAAAAGCGTTATGCCGATTTGTCGGCAATATCTCAGGAAGAATGAATCTGATTTCAAACGTAATGGTAGGAAATTGATGCTGACAGCCCCTGCTCTAACATAGACGCTATTTTATGTAGGTATCACTATCAACAAGACGTTGCAGGAGAAAAAAGCGTTTTAAATTTCGATTTTTGTGATCGGTAGGGGCTAGCAACTTAAAATTAGGCAAGGTACATATTTATTAGATATAAATGATCTTTAAAAACAGTTTCGAAAAAATTGGAAATTTAAAAAGGGGTGAAAATGCGCGAAAAGCGTCCTAAAAACGTTCTAAATTGCGATTTCTACTCAATTTAAGGTAATACCAAAGCTATTTCAAAAGTAATAGTTGCAAATCAATGGTGGCAGTCCCTGCTATAACATAGGTTATATTTTATGTTCCTGTCACTACCATCTGAGGGTTGCAAAAGCAAAACATGTTCTAATTTACGTTTTTTGCACAACTGAGGGGTCTAACACTTTGAAGTATCGCATGGTATTTACTTACAAGATGCAACTGATTTCTAAGAACAGTCGAAAGAAAATTCCAAATTAAAAAAAATGAAGTGAGTGAAAAGAGTTATAAATTACAAATTTTAAGCAAACTTCTAAATTACCAAACGGATTAAAAAAATAATGATGACAAATTTTGGTGATAGAACCTGCTCGAACATAAGCTATATTTTATGTCTGTTCCACTACCACCAGAGGGTTGCAGGAGCTAAAAACTTTCTACATTGCGATTTCTGTGATACTGAAAAGCCTAGAAACTTTAAATATGACATGGTAGTTACTTATAAAATATAAATGCCCTCGAAGGAACGTCTAAAATAAATTCGAATTAAAAAGGGGTGAAGCGAAGGGGAGGTACGAAAAGCATTCTAAAAAAGTTCTAAATTACGATTCTATGCAATTTCAGGGAATATAAACCGGTTATAAAAGTAATCAATGCGAATCAATGGTAACAGTCTCTGATCCTACACAGGCTATATTTTATGCCGGTGATTCTACCACCTGGGGCTCACAGGAACAACAAACGTTCTAAAAGAGGACTTTAAAATCTTTTTAAATTACGTTTCTGTGGAATATTAGGAAACAACAGACCGATTTCAAAATTAATGTTGGCAAATTAATGGTGACAGTTCCTGTTTCAACATAGCCCCTTATGTTGAGAGAGGTGGTAGGACTTGGAATTTGACATGATGGTTAATTTTAAGATGTAAGAAGATGGTTTCTAAAAAATTCAAAACTTCAAATGAATACTGAAATGAGCATTATTAATTGAGCATAAAAGTTTCAAAACATTTTCTAAATTATCATTTATTTATTTTTATTTCATTTTATTGATTTAAGTCTCATTTCTGCCTAATGCAGTGTAATAAGGATGTTTAATCAAACTGTGTTTTAAAAAGTAATTTTTGAACTATTCCTAAAAGTAATAAGTAACTTTTAATAAAATAAAATATTACCTTTTAATAAAATAAAAATTTAGTTAGTACCTTTTAATAAAAATTAGACATATAAATATCACTTGGCATATTTCAAATATTACGCGAGCAAAGCCGCGGGGTTTGCTAGTCATATTATAAAGAGGAAAAAATTGTTTATTTGTCGGAGATAAGCTCAGGAACTACCGAACCGATTCCAAAAGTAATGGTATCAAAATGATGGTTTTCGCCCAACTTAGAACATAGGCTACATCTTATGTCGGCGCCAATACCCCAAAGGGGGTGCAGGAGTAAAAAACGTTCTAAAAATGCGATTTTTGCGTTATTGAAGGGCCTAGAAATATGAAATTTAGAATATTAGTTACTTATAAGACATAAATGGTGTCTAAGAACAGTTCTTAAACAATTCGAAATTTAAAAGGGGTGAAAATGCACAAAAAGCGTTCTAAAAAACGTTCTAAATGGTAGTTTCTACATAATCTCAGGAAATACCAAACCGATTTCAAAAGTAATGGTATCAAAATGATGGTGTTAGTCCAACTTAGAACATAGGCTATATTTTATGTCGGTGCCACTACCCCAAAGGGGGTGCAGGAGCAAAAAACGTTCTAAAAATGCGATTTTTGCGTTACCGAAGGACCTAGAAATATGAAATTTAGAATATTAGTTACTTATAAGATATAAATGGTGTCTAAGAACAGTTCTTAAACAATTCGAAATTTAAAAGGGGTGGAAATGCACAAAAACCGTTCTAAAAAACGTTCTAAATGGTAGTTGCTACATAATCTCAGGAAATACCAAACAGATTTAAAAAATAATGGTATCAAAATGCTGTTGTTAGTCCAACTTAGAACATAGACTATATTTTATGTTGGTGCCACTACCCCAATAGGGGTGCACTGGAAAAAAACGTTCTAAAAATGCGATTTTTGAGTTACTGAAGGACCTAGAAATATGAAATTTGGAATATTAGTTACTTATAAGATATAAATGGTGTCTAAGAACAGTTCTTAAACAATTCGAAATTTAAAAAGGGTGAAAATGCACAAAAAGCGTTCTAAAAAACGTTCTAAATGGTAGTTTCTACATAATCTCAGGAAATACCAAACCGATTTAAAAAATATTGGTGTCAAAATGATAGTGGCAACGTTTGCTCCAAGATAGGCCATGTTTTATGTCGGTGCCACTACCCCAAAGGGGGTGTAGAAGCAAAAAACGTTCTAAAAATGCGATTTATGTGTTACTGATAGGCCTAGAAATATGAAATTTGAAGTATCAGCTAATTATTAGATATAAAGGATTTCTAAGAACAGTTCTTAAACAATTCGAAATTTCAAAAAGGGGTGAAAATGCGCGAAAAGCGTTCTAAAAAACGTTCTAAATGGTAGTTTCTACACAATCTCAGGAAATACCAAACAGATTTAAAGAATAATGGCGTCAAAATGATGGTGAAAGTCCTTGCTCCAACATAGGCTATGTTTTATGTCGGTGCCACTACCCCAAAGGGGCTGCAGGAGAAAAACGTTCTAAATTGCGGTTTTTGCGTGACGGAAGGGCCTTGAATCGTGAAATTTAGAATGGTAGTTAGTTATAAGATATCAATGATCTCTAAGGACATTTCCTAAAAAAATCGAAATTTAAAAGGGGGGTCAAAATGCGCAAAAAGCGTTGTAAAAAACGTTCTAAATTGCAATTTCTATGCAATCTCAGGAAATACTGAACCGATTTCAAATATAATAGTGTTAAAATGATGGTGGCAGATCTTGCTCCAAGATAGGTTTACATTTTATGTATGTTTCCACTAACCCAGAGGAGATGCAGGAGCAAAATGAGCGAAAAGCGTTCTAAAAACTTTCTAAATGCCGATTTGTCACCAATATCTCAGGAAGAATCAAACTGTTTTCAAAAGTAATGTTAAGAAATTGATGCTGACAGCCTCTGCTTTAACATAGACGCTATTTTAAGTCAGTATCACTATCACCTAGACGTTGCAGGAGCAAAAAAGCGTTCAAATTTCGATTTTTGTGATCGGTAGGGGATAGCAACTTAAAATTAGGCAAGGCACATATGTATTACATATAAATGATCTTTAAGAACAGTTTCGAAAAAATTGGAAATTTAAAAAGCAGTGAAAATGCGCGAAAAGCGTTCTAAAAACGTTCTAAATTGCGATTTCTACTCAATCTCAGGAAATTCCAAAGCTATTTCAAAAGTAATGCTTGCAAATCAATGGTGACAGTCCCTGCTATAACATAGGTTATATTTTATGTTGCTGTCACTACCATCTGAGGGTTGAAAAAGCAAAACATGTTCTAATTTGCGTTTTTTGCATAACTGAAGGGTCTAACACTTTGAAGTATGGCATGTTATTTACTTACAAGATGCAACTGCTTTGTATGAACTGTCGAAAGAAAATTTCAAATTAAAAAAGATGAAGTGAGCGAAAAGCGTTATAAATTACAATTTTTATGTAATCTTTTCAAATACCAAACCGATTAAAAAAAAATGATGATAACAAATTGTTGGTGATAGAACCTGCTCAAACATAAGCTATATTTTATGTCTGTGCCACTACCACCAGAGGGTTGCAGTAGCTAAAAACTTTTTAAATTGCGATTTCTGTGATACTGAAAAGGCTAGAAACTTTAAATATGGCATGGTAGTTACTTATAAAATATAAATGCCCTCGAAGGACTGTCGGAAATAAATTCGAATTAAAAAGGGCTGAAGTGAAGGGGAGGTGCGAAAAACATTCTAAAAAAGTCCTAAATTGCGATTTCTACGCTATTTCCGGAAATATAAACCAAATATAAAAGTAATATTTGCGAATCAATGGTAACAGTCTCTGATCCTACACGGGCTATATTTTATGCCGATGATTCTACCACCTGGGATTCACAGGAACAACAAACGCTCTAAAAAAGGCCTTTAAAAGCTTTCTAAATTACGTTTCTGCGGAATATTAGGAAATAACAAACCAATTTCAAAATTAATGTTGGCAAATGAATGGTGACAGTTCCTATTTCAACATAACCCTTTATGTTGAGAGAGGTGGTAAGACTTGGAATTTGACATGATGGTTAATTTTAAGATGTAAGAAGATGGTTTCTAAAAAATTCAAAACTTCAAATGAATACTGAAATGAGCGTATTAATTGAGCATAAAAGTTTCAAAATATTTTCTAAATTATTATTTATTTAGTTTTATTTCGTTTTATTAATTTAATTCTCTTTTCTGCCTTATGTAGTGTCAGTGTAACAATTATATTTAATCAAACTGTGTTTTAAATAGTAATTTTTTTAAATTATTCCTAAAAGTAATAAGTACCTTTTAATAAAATAAAATATTAACTTTTAATAAAATAAAAATTTAGTTAGTACCTTTTAATGAAAATTAGACATATAAATATCACTTGGCATATTTCAAATATTACGCGAGCAAAGCCGCGGGGTTTGCTAGTAATATATAATTATACTAGAAAGAAGTAAAGTTTTATTGTATGTTTGTTTCATTGTTCGAGGTAATCTCTGGAACTAACGAACGATTTTAAAAGTAAAGCCATCGAAATGATGGTGTTAGTCCATTTTCTAATATAGGCTATATCTTATGTTCATGCCACTATCCCAAATGGTGTCCAAAAGCAAAAAAAAACGTTCTAAAAATGCGATTTTTGTGTTACAAAACTCCTAGAAATATGAAATTTGGCATGGTAGTTACTTGCAAAATATAAATTATCGGTAAGAACATGTCTTTAAAAATTCGAAATTTAAAAGATGTGATAATGCACAAATAAGTGTTCTGAAAAACGTTCTAAATGGCGATTTCTACGCGATCTCAGGATGTACGGAACCGATTTCAAAATAAATGGTAGCAAAATGATGGTGATAGCCCTTTCTTCGACATAGGCTATATTTTATGTCAGTGCCATAACTTCAATGGGGGTACAAGTGGAAAAAACTTTCTAAAAATGAGATTTTTGTGTCACTGAAGAGCCTAGAAACATAAAATTTGGCATGGTTGTAACTTATAACATATAAATTATCTCTAAAACCATTTCATAAAAAAATCGAAATTTAAAAGGAATGACAATATGCGAAAAGTGTTCTAAAAATGTCGATTTTTACGCAATATAAGGAAGTACCGAACGTATTTCAAAAATAATGGTGTGAAAATGATGGTTATAGCCCTTGCTCCAAAATAGCCTGTATTTTATATAGGTGCCACTACCTAGCACGATTTATCTACATACGTCACAGAAATTATCTACATACGTCATTTTCTCTGGCTGGATGTTTTCGTAAAAAATCGGATTACAGCACATGGAGCAAAGTAAATATGCACGCAAATAAAGCAAGTATAATAAAACCTATATAAACAGGAAAATAAATATGGATTTTGTTTCTATTTAAAATAAAAAGTCAAAATATCTTAGTCTATACATATATTATAAAGAAGTAAAGTTTGTTTATTTGTTTGTTTGTAGGAGGTAATCATCTCTGGAAATACCGAACTGATTTCAAAAGTAATGGTATCAAAATGATTTTGTTAGTCCACATTCGAACATAGGCTATATCTTAAGTCGATGCCACTATGCCAAAGGGGGTGTAGGAGCAATAAACGTTCTAAAAATGCGATTTTTGTGTTATTGCAGTGCCTAGAAATTTCATGTCATGAAATTTGGCATGATAGTTACTTATAAGATACAAATTATCTCTAAGAACACTTCTTAAAAGATTCGAAATTTAAAAGGGGTGAAAATGCGCCAAAAGCGTTCTAAAAAGCTCTAAATTGCAATTTCTACGCAATCTCAGGTTGTACCGAACTGATTAAAAAGATACTGGTGTGATAATGATGATGACAACACTTGCTCCAAGATCGGTTATATCTTACATACGTGTTACTGGCAAAAAGAGGGTGCAGGAGCGAAAAACTTTCTAAAAATGTGATTTATGTGTTACTGAAAGGCCTACAAACATGAAATCGGGCATGATAGTTTCTTATTAGATATAAATGATCTCTAAGAACATTTTAAAAAATCAAAATTAAAAAGGGGTGAAAATGCGCGAAAAGCGTTCTAAAAATGTTCTAAATGGCGATTACTATGCAGTATCGGGAGGTATCTAACCGATATAAAAATTAATGGTTGGAAATTGATAATGACAGCCTTCTCTATGATGGGCTCTATTTCATGTCGTTGTCACTACAACCTGGGTGTTGCAGGAGCAAAAACCGTCCTAAATCGCAATTTGTGCGATACTGTAAGGGCTAGCAACCTTATATTCCGCATGGTAGGTACTTATAAGCTATAAATGATCTCTAAGAACATTTCCTAAAAAATGAAAAAAGGGTAGAATGGGTGTAAAACTTACTAAAAAGATTCTAAATTGCAATTTCTACTGAATATCAGAAATTTTAAAACCAATTTCAAAAATAATGGTTGCAAATTGATGTTGATAGTCCCTACTCCAGCATAGGCTATATTTTATGTTGTTGTCACTACCATCTGGTGGTTGCGGGAGCAAAAAAACTAAATTGACTAAATTGCGTTTTTTGTGATACTTAGGGGTCTAACATTTTGAAATTTGACAGTTAAAAGAAGTAAATATTGTCTAAGAACCGTCGAAAGAAAATTTCAAATTTCAAGGATGAGGTGAGCGAAAATTGTTATGAACGTTTTAAATTGCGATTTTTATGTAATCTTATGAAATACCAAACCAATTTTTAAAATAATGGTTGCAAATTGCTAGTGATAGAACCTGCTCAAATTTAAACTCTATTTTATGTGGGTGCTGCTATCACTAACCTGGGTATTGCAGGAGCAAAAAGCTTTCTAAATTGCGATTTCTGTGATACTGAAGAGGCTAGAAACTTTAAATATGGCACGGTAATTTGTTATAATTTATAAAAACCCTCTAAAAATTGTCGAAAATAAATTCGAAATTTAAAAAGGGTGAATCGAAAGGAAGGAGCAAAAAGCATTCTAAACAAAAAGAGCAGTATCTGATTTTACGCAGGCTATATTTTATGCAGGAACCTTAAGTTGGCAGGAACAAGAAACGTTCTGAGAAAGCCTAGAAACTATCTAAGTTACGTTGTCTATGGAATATTAGGAAATACCAAACCGATTTCAAAATTATTGGTAGCAAATTAATGGTGATAGTCTCTGTTTCTACATAGGCATTTTGTGTTATGATACTACCACCAGATACTCTACCAGAGAAGTGGTAGACCATTAGACAATAAATTTGGTATGTGACATAATAATTAATTTAAGATTAAATGCATACTAAGAACGGTTTAAAAAAAATTCAAGACTTCAAATGAATACTGAAATGAGCGGATGAAATGAGCATAAAAGCTCCAAAATATCTTCTAAATCATCATCTATTTAGAAATAGTTTTAGTTCTTCTTACTAATTTTACTGTTCTTTCTACCTAATGCAATGTAATAATGAAGCTTAGTTAAACTGTGGCTTTGTTAATAGTTTTTGAATGATTCCAAAAGGTATCATTTCTTCTAATGAAACTTAGATGCACAAATATCATTTGGCATATTTCAATTATTACGGGAGCAAACCCGCGGGTTTTGCTAATTTAGATATATTGTAAAATTAGGCGCATTTCTAAGTTTTATTATTTATTTAAGCAAAATTAAACAAATAAAACATTTAAGTAATTGTTTAATCTATCTTTAAAAAACCCCTTGCTATATACAATATTTGACATTCCATTTTATTTTCAGCGACAAATGACAAAAAAGAGAAAGAAATCAAAGCTTTTTCTGAAAGCATTGGAATAACATTTAAAATGTCTCTCTTTCGTTTCAGTATATGACAGCTTTTAGTTATGGATTTTAATGTTAAATTATTGTATTTTTACATTTGATATATTTATTTTTAAAATACATTTCACTTGAAAAATATTATAGTTTTTTTAATGCCTTAACTATTTTGAATCTAGACATATTTGTAATAATTTTTTTAATAAGTTTAATGTCAAATAAAAAATTCTAATCAAGGAATTGAAACATATACATATATACATTATGATTTCAAGAGAGAAATGCTTTATCAGACTTATGACATGTAATGCATAGCTGGCGATGTATTCTTTAAATATTTATTATTATTATTATTATAGAGCTTCAACAATAACAAAGATGACATTTAAAAACAATCTTTCAATTAAACGGACAAAAATCCATGTTTATGTCATTTATTAAAAATTGTTTCAAAATACAGGGTGTGTCGTAATCGATAAATCGTTATATGTCATAAGATTTAGTGTTTGTACCATGAGTCGTTAAGCCTTTAACAACACTTCTCTTATCATAAGTCGTTAAGTCGTAAATCACAGTTCTTTTGTGAGAAAATTTTATAGTTCGATTTAATGAAAGGAAAAATATGTCGTCAGCATTATAATGAGTTGAATATTGGTATGAGTAATTACGTTAAACTAGAGGATCGAACCCGGGCATCCCGAGTTAAAGGATATATTGCCCGGTTTCAGATAACTCAGTCGCGAAAAAAATGACCACCCAATTGGAGAGGTGTGGCAAATACTCACTGTCATATGAAAAAAGTTTAGCATATTTCGGTTGGGGTTGGGGTTGATTTTTGACGGCCAATTATCTACACGAAGGATATACGTCCAGGGGAGGAGTGCCCTCCGTGGGGGTCTTTCTAAGGGAACCTAATCCGTATTTACGCATGAAAAATCCACGGCTCGAAGAAAACCACGAAAACTCCGAACGATTAGGCCGATGGGCGCGATTGGGTTCGAACCCAGCACCTCCCGTCTACCAGCTTCGAGAGCAGAACCTCTCGGCCACTTAGCATATTTCGGATTGAAAAAATTCATGGATCTTGTTTGGAATTCAGTAAATAGAGTAAAAAATCACAAAGTTGATATTTTTATTTTTCTTGAAGAAATGCATTTAGCTAAATACTAATACTAATATCTATCATAAATATGGCAGTACAAAAATGCAAGCAACACGATAATTGAAAAGAAAATGAAAAAACATTAGTTGAAAAATTAGTTCAAAATGCTCCAAAATATCTATACTTTAAACATAATTACGTATATTTTATTCAGTGTCGCCATCGGTTGTAAATTACCAAAAACAATAACAGTACGATTTTTTTAAATTATAATTTCTGATTTATAGATACTCGATAAATAATAAAAATCACATGACTAACACATTTATATCACCTTTGCTTCAAACATGTAAAAAAAAACTTCGTTTTACAGGAATTGCGAAAAACTGTTTCCGGGCTACGGAAGGGTCAATGGCCATCTTGCAACCACAACTACTACCTGGTGGCTGAATTTTCAGTGTGCTATCTCGTACTTAAGGTGATTGGTAGAGGTATAAAAACCAAGTAGAATGGCAGCCATAACTCAAAAACCCCATTTTTTTAGTTGTGTCACTATTCAAGAAACAATACAATATCATGAAAAATATTGAAACTAATCTCTCTATTCTAAAACAACGTAACTCACGCTGTCACCGCCGCCGGTTTTGAATTTTTTGTGACCGGAGGTCTTTCTTTGTTAATATCAAGAAAAATATTGCATACAAAAATATGAAAATCAGAGGTTTTATATAGAAATTTTTGATAAACACGCTGATGCAGACAGTTTTCAAATCGAAGAATTATTTAAAGAAATATTTAATAAATTAATAATTAAAGAAATATTAATGTTATACACTTAGCACTATTACTTCTTTTCCTTGTATATAAACTTTAAAATAACTTGTAAATTTCTTTACATTGCAGCAGAAGGCTAAATAATCCAAATATATTTGTACAAATATTCAAGTAAATCAGACATTCCAGTAAATTAAATCATAATACAGATTCCAACAGACAGCTATTATAAACTGAAACTGCGTAAAGACATTGTAAAATTTAGTTCTTTTACAGGCATAGAGTTTAATTTCCTTTCATTTTAATTAAACAGCATGCAATCTTAGTCCACTTTGTTTCAATCTAAACTATTGTAACAATAAGAAGTAGTCTCTCTAATTGTCAAATCTACTCAGAATTTCTATTTACTAGTTTTGGTTATTATACAAAGGTGTTGAAAAGGAATGTTCAGTAGATGGCGCTGAAACATAATGAGCTTCTACTTTTACTTTCCCCCTCAGAATGCACTTTGCGCTTAAACACAACAAAAGGGTTTTTTTTATGTTTTTGTTACGATTAGGAGTTCATATGAACATTTCATCTTCTAATCCTAATCATCTTCTTAATATTCTTCATTCAACTTCTTCATACAATCTTTATACATGAAAATGATATGAAGATAGTGAAGACTTGATTTTTATATCAAGAAAAGTTACATAGCACTTTTTAATACATCCTAACAAAATTTTCTTTTTATAACAGGATAGTGTAAATTACATTACTTAAACAAAACGTTTTATACCAAGTCGTGCAAAACATTTAATATGCAAATATTTCAAGGAAATTATTCAAATTTTGTCCGGGGCTTAATACATCGTTTGAACTTGAGTAAAAGAATTGTAATTTATATTTCTAAAATATATGTAATTATTAATCTTATATTACTCACAGAAATGATAATTTAATTTAATCGAAATTCCACTGTTCCAAAGAGTGATTTCAACTTCTAAATATATTTAATAACTTTTATTCTGTTTTTATTCATATTCTTAAATGTTTAAACACGCGACAAACATAAAATATAGGATGGAAGTTCTTTTTAAATCCCCCTTATCGATGAGACTTCTGTATCCATAAAATTTAAGTTAGATTTCTTATATATTTGCAATTGATAAAAAGAAAAATGTCTGCGTTATTCACACATGTAATCAAAAGGCAAGATTCTCTTTTTTTAAATATGCAATTTGATGATTTTTTACATTGATAGAAACTAACGGACAGATATGCATGTACAAAGTATTTACGGCATTATTAAAATAAAAAATAATAACGTTTCATTTAATTTATCTTGTTAAGTCTCATTTCTATTCTTTTTCGTCTTTAATTACCCTTGTGACATTTGCTTGAGCAATTTCTAATAATGAAGGAATTGTTTTTTAGAATGTTTTATTTTTACTAAAGAAACATTTTTCTTTTCTAAACAATCATTATTTAGAATAAAACTAACTCGTCAGGAATTCCATAAACATTCGTCATAAAATAAATAATAACAACTATTGTAAGTATACAGATTAAGTGTATTTTTGTTTTGCCCTTTAAATTGATATATTACTTCTTTATTACTTTATGTATTTCTTCTTTTCATTTATTTATTTTTTTCTTTAAATAAGTGTGCCGGCGAAATAATTTGTTTTTCAAGAAATCTGTCTATTTTTTATTATTTCTTTGTGGAACAAATATGTAATGAACAAAACTGAAATCTTAAAGGATTTTTTTAGCTCTTCTTTAGATATTAATTTTTTGACGCATAAAACAAACGAACTCAAGAAAAAACATAATTATAAGTGTATTTTAAGATCTGCATTAAAACAAAATGTGTCCAAAAAAGAATTATGTCAGAAGTATTAAACATTTTATTTATAATAGAATAAAATCATTCAAATTTCATTGTGAATCAAAATATATCTTGGCATTAAATCTCTATTGAATTCACTTTTTAAACTGGATTTTCATGGGTTTTATTTAATAAAACTTATATGAATTTGTGAAATAAATATTTTTTAACGTCACGTCCCTTATCAAAATTTTTAATAAATACAAAATAATGGTTTTTATTTTTTAAATATAAATTTTACTACAAATACTCTTAAATAGAGGATAATTTTCGTTGGTTGTTTTAAAAAATTTCAATGAAGTTGAGAGGCGCAACCAGAAGTCAAAGTTCCTATTTTTTAGTTAGATTTTTTTTTTTAATTATTTTAATTATTTATAACAAAGCTGTGTATTTAAATAAAAAATAAACCCGACTTTTACTAAAATAATAATAAAAGAAATAATTTAATTGTTTAAATGTTTTTATGATATTTTATTTCATTTTTTATTCTTATTGATAAATATTTTTGAGACCTTTTTTGTGACTTATTTATCATAACGAAACAATATGTTTTTTATTCGAAATGTTTGCAAAAGAAACAATCTCTTTTGTTTCTATAAACAGTCGCTGTTTTCATTCTAATCCAGAAATTTCATAAACATTCGTCGTCAAATAAATTAATGGGAGCTATTATGAGTACATATTAAGTGTATGTTTTTCTTTCTTTTTGACTTTTATAGGATTTTTTCTTTCTTTGCATTTAAATAAAGGTACCAGTGAAAGAATAATAATTTAAGGACTCTGCATTTCATTACTACACTTTATAGAAAAAATTATAAACAATGAGAAAAAGCAGACTATTAAGCGTTTTTTTTTATCCTCTGCAGTATTTTTAAAAAGATAAAACAAATAAGACAGAATAAAAATCATTATAAAAATGTTTCATACATCTGTTGGGATTTAAATAAGTATTTTATAAAGAAATATTTTCAAAAATATTTAATATAATATTAATAATACTGGGTATGTTTAAACAATAATGAGAAAAAGTTCTTTAAAAAATAAAACAAGTTGGAAATTGCTCGTCAAACGCGGCAAATTAGGTGCGTTCGTACAAATCTAGTTTTATAAATATTTTTTGCACCAAAAATTGTAATGAATGCATATTTTAATGCACTTCATAAGCGCATATCAATTTCATTCTGTTCGAAAGGCTGTCACATCATTAAAATGCACTTGAAATATTTTTTTCCCATTGGCCTTAATGTAACGGAAAATTTTTGACTGTCCCTATAATTAAACTATACATCCGATTTTCATAAAATCTGATAAAACTCGACAAATTTTTGCAACAATTGCATATTTAAAATTTCAGACTATTCGGATATCTGTAACATCATTAAAATGCACTTGTAGTAATTTTTTTCTGATTGGCCGTAATGTACCGCAAAAGTTTTGACTGTCCCTGCAATTAAACTATACATCCGATTTTCATAAAATTTTAAATGACTCGACAAAATTTTGTAAAAATTACATATTTAAAATTTCAGACCATTCGGAAGGATGTAAAATACCATTAAAATGCACTTGCAATAATTTTTTCCCATTCACCGTAATGTAACGCAAAACTGTTGACTGTCCCTATAATTAAACTATACATCCGATTTTCCTAAAATTTGAAATGACTCGACGAAATTTTGCAACAATTACATTTAAAATTTCAGACCATTCCGTTGGGTAGTTTTTGCTCTGTTATATGTGGACGGACAAACAGACGGACAGACGGACGGACTGAACGACGACTATAGTTGTTACGTATTTATATAATTACGAACACACCTAAAAAGAGCAAACCAAATGGGAATCGCTTTAATATTATTTTGAACAGGACGGAAGGCTGTAACATCATTAAAATACACTTGCAATAATTTTTTCCCATTGGCCGTAGTGTAACGCAAAACTGTTGGCTGTCCCTGAAATTAAACTATACATCCGATTTTCATAAAATTTTAAATGACTCGACAAAATTTTGCAACAATTGTGTATTTGAAATTTCAGACCATTCGGAAGTCTGTAACATCATTAAAATGCACTTGCAATAATTTTTTTCCCATTGGCCGTAATGTAACGCAAAATTTTTGACTGTCCCTATAATTAAAATATACATGCAATTTTCATAAAATTTGAAATTACTCGACAAAATTTTGCAACAATTATATATTTAAAATTTCAGACCATTCGGTTGGGTAGTTTTTGCTCTGATATATGCGTAAAATATAAATATAAAATATAAATATAAAAATGAACTTCTTGATGTGGAATTAAACTAGAATATAGCACTGAAATAGTAAATTAGACATTTCAATAATTTTAATAAAATAATGATTTTAATTAGATAGTTTTTTTGGAACGGGATAATTATGACATTTTAGCAATTAAATAAAGAATTTAGAGGGGTTTGATATACACAGGAAATAATAGTGAATTTTAATAAGGATTTAAATAATAAAAGGGTTTTATTTAAGGAATATAAGTAGTTAGCGCAAATTTCAGATTTAAGCAATTCGGAATAAGTATTATTAGGTAGATTAAGATCTTATACCTTTACATATGGATATTGATAGATTAGTTTAATAGGTTTTTAATTTCATAAACCGGTATAATATATGGAATATTAATAAAAGGAAAATTTATATGGAATAATGTTAACCTTGTCAAAAATGCTTTTAGATTTTGTAATATACATATACATATATAAACAAGCATAATAGTTCACTACATTTTTTCGCACCAATTTATTTCATTTAGCAACAAATTTTATTTTATGAAACTCGAATTGCATTTTAAAAATGCCAAGACCCATAAACTGGAATATACGTACATACTCATAGACTAATAGAACTAGACTGTATGTGTTAAAAGAACTCGTTTAATGGTAAAAATTAAGCAAACAATGAAATTAAATGAATACTCAAAATTCATAAAAGCGAAGTCAAGATAATGTTCTAATTTCCAAGAAAATATGTTTTTCTAATTAGGGCGATTACGCTCATGCTTAAAAAATTTTTACTGTTAAATTAATTTTTCACATATAAACGTGAAAATGTCTCATTAAAAAATCTTTTCAAAACAAAAATATATTTTTTTTTATTATGTATGGTTACAGTTACACTTACGTCATAGATATAATCTGCAAATTTTTAGCTGTAAACTTTCATTCTATTTCTTCATAGTTGTTACATTTCTGTATAAAAGTGACCATATCATCTTCAGTGGAACTTAATTGCTAAATATATTCTGAAGATAAGGCACTTAATCCTCTTTTATGAGAAATCGTAATAGATACCTGTTACGATTTATCAATGTACGTGAGACATAAAATTGATTGCTGGTGATCATGTTAATTGCTAATAAAGCGGATTCTCTACAATTATATCCACAATAAAAATAACTGTGAAAAAAATTTGCTTTGAGATCATCAATCTTTGTATCATTTTTAAGATTAAAGTTCAAGTACCTTAAGCACTCAAAGCTTAAAAAGTGAAGAAAAAAATGCTGTGTAATGTGAAACATAAAATCGCGAAATTTAACAACATAGCTGCAGATAAAGTAGTTTAAAAAATAGTCTAATTCCTATTTAGCGTTTCGTAAAATGTGATTTTTTATTTTAAATTTGAGATAGTAGAATAAAGATGACCAAAGTCTTAAATATCATTTTTGCATTAATTTATGGCGTTCGAGATTCATTATATTCAGATAGAAAAAAAATGTATATATATTCTTTTGAAACATCCATGATTTTGTTAAAATATCTAGCGTAAAACATCAGTCCCATCAGTTTTTCTTTTCTATTTTTTGTTGAATAACTTTTATAAATTTTGTTTTCAATCACATGTATTTTTGAAACTCCAAATTCATTAAATTGGTTTCCACTAAATTAATATGCAAAGAAATCATTAATAAACATTTTCTGTTTTGTATGAAATAAACTTTGCCTTTTGTTTATGCATCAGTGTGTGAATTATATTTATGTATCAAAGTTTCTTTATCAATAATAAAAAACTTAAATGAAATAAATAGGAAAGAAAGACAATCATGTCAAAAATAATGCATAAACATGTGGAAAGTATTTTTGTTAATTAAATATACAACTTAAATAAATTAAATGAAATATTTTATCGCTTTTTTTTATATTTCATATTAAAAAGTATCTTAAACTTATAAGTCAGTAAAAAGTAATAATTTAATATTTTAAAAATTGCTTAATTTAAAAATATAGCCTTGGAATGGCCGCCAAATGTATAGGGATAGCTAAATTATATTACAGCCACAAGCATTGGATTTTCTCAAGTAATTTCATTTTGGTCGGTAATATTAAACACTATTCTATGCATTATTTTATGCTCATGGTATTAAATGCTCGTATGATTAACGAAAACGATTCATTTTAAAGGCTGCAAAATTTGCTACAATCGAATTCCGGTTAATGAATTTTATTCAGCAAATTATGGATTCTGAATTATTTTATGCTCGTAGTATTTTAAACGGTCATATGATTAAAGAAATATTTCTTAAAGACCTCAAAAGTTTCTACAATCGAATTCTGGTTAATGACTTTTACTCTGTAAATTCTGGTATTTGAATTAGCATTTTCACATTACAAAAATGCTATTTTTTTCACATTTTGTCTTTACAAAAAGCAAAATTAGTTTTATAATATTAACTATGCTCGTTTCTTAAAGTAATTAGTTTCTTCGTTTTTTTTTCGACAAATATTCACTACTTTTTACCCGAATTGCATCACTACTTTTTACCCGACTGAAAAGAAGGGTTATGTATTTCACGCGTATCTGTGTATGTGGATTTATTTATACCCTCGAAACATCCCAACGGCTGAATGGATTTTAATTAATGATGTCTCTATCAATTCGTCTTAATGACTCGATGGTTATAGGTTAGGTTTTTTTTATAACTTCAAAATCTCGGCCGTAAAATACAAAATGGCGGCCGTAAAATACAAAATGGCGGCCGTAAAATACAAAATGGCGGTAGAGATGAAAATAAAATTACGCACCCTATTGAGTGGCATATCATTGGATAGGTCTTTCAAAATCAAGACGATGTTTCATTGACTATTTTATAGTCAAAAGCTCCGTTAAAATATTATACAACCTTGAAGTTGTGTATGTAGGATCTCTAGATTTACTGCAACTCTAACCATCATAGACATCTATAGACCTCATCAAAACAGTGTTTATAGATAGGAACTAACAATTAAACACAATTTAAAAGTAATCAATAATGCCTTGATCAAGAAGGGGGATCTCTCGGTCTTAAAATACATTGATCACGAAGAGGGTATCTCAATTATTGAAAATTAATTAATTTAATTTAATTAATGAATTAATATTTAAAAAAAACTGGATAAAAATCTAGTGTCATCCACTAAAAGTTAAAAAAAATTATTTGAGCTTGATTGGTTGAATAATAAGTATTTTATTAACGATTGAAAGTTTGAACAAGATATATACAGCGAGAGTGTGAGCTAATAGTAGGAATTGAAAAAAAATAGTTTCACATTGATGGGAAATAATTAATTAGTTTGCTTTTTACGCATTCGGGTTTTTTGATTTTGTAAATTTAATTGATTATTTTATACTTATTATTCAATCACTTTCTCAAATTTTAATTTATATCACATTTACAGGTATTTAATATTATTCGTTGTTGAATTTAATTGAACTTCTTACACACTTTAACAAAAGAACTCTCTCAGCCAAAAGGAAAAGATTTTACTCCAGAATGTAATAGTATTGCACTGCAAGCATACCTAACAATATTATCGTTTTACTTCACAGATTCATAAGTAAAAAAGAAAAAAATATATATAATTTTTCACCTGCAATGGTTTTAAATGTATGGTTGGAGATTTAACAATGTTACAGTGTAATGAAAATGAAGAAGTTTCTTGTTATATCAGAAAAGTTTTCCAAAAATTAATCTAGTAAACCTTCAGAATTACTCCTCATTTTGAAAACACTTCAATTATACATAGTAACAGTAATAAATAAACTACTCAGAAACCTCAGAAAACTGAAGGTTTCTGCTATTTACGGAAACATTTTGAAATAAATGTGACTTTGTACTCTCCATAATTTTCGCAAAACTTTGTTTAACAGTAAAAATTTAAGAAAGGTTTCTTAATATAACAAAATACCTATAATAAAGGAAATGGGATTTCAAAAACGTTACACAAAAGACAGAAAACATTCCTTTTATCTTCTAAAACAAAAAATTTGTTAGAAAATTTAAGCACTTTAAAAAACACTTAGATGTTTATTAATCCATGAAAATATAACAGCGGACAAAAACTTACAATTACCTCTTCTGAGTTGCTAAGGAATTTGAAAAGCGATTTTTATCATTAGAAATCCCAGAAACCAATTAAATATCCAGATTTAAAGAAGCATTTATAATACAAAGTTTCTTTGCTGTCACTGATTTTCGAAAACTTTTCCGAGCTTTTAATACTGTAATGCACGAATTTCATCCAGTAAGATTTAGCGGTTAATTCACATTTATTTATCACAATCACACGTACGAAACATAAAATTACACGTAGATACATGAAAACATTTCCCAACAATCATTTCACATATTTAAACTTCTAGGACACGTGTATTGTATTCTTTATCAGTCGTCGGTGCGACCACCTTTTACATAGGCTAAATCATAACTACAGGGGGTGGGTGGGGTGTTAAAAGATTATCCGCCCCAGGGACCATCGCCCATAGCAACTTTTCGCAAAGTGCAGAAAAAGCGTACGTAAGCAACAAAAAAAAAAACAAAAAAGCAAACGTAAATGCGCGTTACAGTACTATATTAACCAGTGTTCCCCAAAATAGGTTTTTTTTAACGCTATCAGTCCTCAAGTAGACATTTTCACATTCAACAAACATGTTTTATAAACTAACATGATAGATTAGCACAGCTCTTCCATTAACACAGAAATTAATATTATTTTGAAACTCTCGCATGTTTAATTACGAAGCTTAAAATGTTTAACTGTGAATAAATAACATCCTAAAAACCAGTATTCTATTAGACAAAACTGATAAATACACTATAAAAACTACTTGAAAACGTTTTCGAAAATCAGTGGTAGCTAAAGAAACTTTTTTTTTTAAATAATTCTTTTTTTCTCGTAAATACATTTGTTTCTGAGGTTACCAATCAGAATGACCGCTTTTTGGAATTATGGGTAACTTAGCATATTTTCTTTATGGGCATATTTTCTTTAGTCGTTATATTATATTTCTATAGATTAAGCAACATTTGTCTTTTTTTTTTTTTTTTTTTTTTTTTTTTTACAGAGTAAATAAAACATAATGTTGCACTATTTCTACTTAGATATATTAACATTTAATTATCAAATTGAATCAGTAAAAAAAGAAATAAAAATGTCATATGCGTTTAAAAATTTATTCAAAAATGAATTGGTTATATTACATGAATAAAACTGATCCGGAATTAAATTTTGTTCTATAAAAGCTGTTCATTTTCTGAAATATGCATTCACGTTAATTCTAGTTTTATGAATCGCAGAAAGAAATCACTTACAACAAAAGAAAAATGAGTTCTCGTCAAATCCATTATTTTAGAAAATCAATCTATGAATCTCCAATTTTCTAACGAATGTTATGCGAATTATTCTTTTAAAGTAATTTTATTTAAAAATGAATTCGTTCGACAGAAGAACAACTCTTTCAATTTCTTGCGTTACGCTTCTTGGTTTTAAAAGAGTGTTCCAATTGAAATTTTGAGTAATTAAGTTTAAATTAAGTTATTCTTTATTTCAACGGGAACCTGCATGTAATAGAACTTCTTTGAAATCTTTAATTGCTTCTCTGTAGCAAATGAATTAGTTTTGGTTAAATGATCACATTCAAATTTTAAAATACCGCATAATAACAAAATAAATGTAATTTAACTAATGACAGGTTACTGAATTAAAGTCACATTACATCGTGTGCGAGCTGAAATATACGATGCAGTTGTTAAAATTTTAAGTACAATATATCTGAAATTATGCATTAACTTATAATATATGCGTTCTGAATAATATTTCAAAATAATTGACAAGTAAAATTTAAAAATAAGCCTGCAAAAAGAAAATTTTAAAAAGTGTCCGAATATTATCAGCGTTTGTTCAAAATAGTAACATGAAAAGATGTTGTATGGTGTTTACGTAAACGGTTCAATGAAATCGTTTTCTTATTTTATAACGAACTTATTAGATTGGAAGGCGGTAGCACAGATAATCACCTCATCGAGTTCACGGATGAAATTCTAGGATTAGTTAAATCTCGATTCGCATATTTTAACGCAATCGGTCTGCCAAGACCTATCTAGGTGGAAAACACCTGAAAACCCGATTTTAGTGGTTGACTTGTAGGTCAAACATTGTGTTTTCCTTCATCCAAAGGTATGAAAACATGGAGGACTGGGAGCAGGAAAACACAATGGTAAAGCCACGAGTCAACCGATAAATCGGGTTTTTAGGTGTTTTCTACCAAGATAGAACTTTGCAAACCGATTGCGCTTTAATATGCGAATCGAAATTTAACTAATCTTGGAATTTCATCCGGGAACTCAGTAAAAGTTTTCTCCTTTATTACCTTCTTGGTAGAAAGGTTTCTCATTTATTATCTTCTTAACCTTAATAAAAGGTTTCTTATTTATTACCTTAAATAATACCTGAGATGCTCAAATGAATAATACACACTGCTAAAATAAGAACTGCCGGAGTGACGGAACACTTGTTTATTAATATGACAAACACACACACAACGAATACTATAACTTTCGGATATTACACTATTTCACAAAGACATTAAAATGTCGAAGTTATCAAAAACAATCAGGGTGACACACCACTGATTTTCACTCCATCCTTTCATTCAACGATCTCCACAGCCACTGCTGCCTATTCCAGTTCGAATAGTTCTGCCTTGGCGAGAGTTCACTGTTTGGCGACCGCCAACAACCGTGCTTCGCAAGTATTAATGTTAATGCGAGCTTTACAAACTCGATGAAGTGATTGTCTGTTCTGCCGGCTCCCGGTCTGTATGGTACGGCATTAATTAAAGAACTACGCACAGTGTGGTATTTCTGTTTAAAAGTTGCCCAAAATTATTTTTTTATGTATTTCAACTGAGAATGTTCTTTAACTTATATGTTTTATATTTTTTTTAAGTTAGGAAAGTTACATTTTAGCGTCAGTAGAGGAAGAATGCTGAAATTCTCAGTCCCGGCTCAATAGTATGAAACAGTATAATTAACCCCATGTGAATGGAGACGATAGAAAATGTAGAGTTTGCTGTTTAGTTACAGTAGTTAATTATAAAGGAAGACAAGAGAGAGAGAAATCATGCGTCAAGCATAGATTATGAACCACTTCCCAGCACATTCAGAATAATGTAGCAAAATTGCACCGCTTAATAAAATAAAACTTTATGTCTAATTCAACCCTATGAAAACGCATAACAGATTTGAAAACCCGATTTAAACTGTTCCCATATACAATCGCAAAATTTTCCGAATTTTTTCAGCAGCCCTGTATATGATAATCTAGATTTGTATCTATTAACTACATACATGCCAAAATTTAGTTAAGAAATACATATATACTTTAGTTGAAAATTCCCCTTCAACAACTTCCTCTAATGAGAGAATAGTACGTGAATACTTTGGAGCAGCCATGTGTAAAATTTATATAAAACGAGTAACATTCAAAAAATTAGTTAAATTTAAAGGCGCATACCGAATTTTAAAACGCACACTGCAGCAATTATTACTCAAAGACAGTTCTGTAACCGATTACTTTTGTGTGTCCCTGTAAATAAATAAAGAATGCTTTGAATGCCCTGTTCTAAAGAAATCGTAGTGAAATTCAGTGATTTATATCAGTTTCAATACATTTGAAATAGCGTAATGTCATTAAAATCCTCTGCAAACGATTTTTCCCTCTATACCGTAATATAATGGAATATTTTTGATTTCTCTTGTATAAATCAACTATTAATCCTGCATACTTCATATACAATACCAAACATACTTTTGTGACTCTAAATAACCTTTATCAATTGCAGGAAAATCTGCTTATATTTACGGGAGTTAGAGCGTGGACAGACAAGCCGAATGCAGAAACACTTTTCAACTTTTTTGGAAAGTATTAAAAAATATATTCAAAAATATCAACATTACTAATACCGTTGCTCTCGAATATTTTCAATCACTGCCTCATTTTGAAATCAATTCTAAATTAGTGTTCTTTTTTCGTTAAAGGTTTACTACAATTTATTCCAGATATTTTCAAATATGTGTTGCAGTATTTTTTATGACGTCTATCCGTTTCATTTCTGCGCACTTTTCTGAGACAATTTATGATTCTGGAACAGTTTAGCCATCCTAATTTAGCTTTTTGTGACAATAAATAACAAGCATTAACATATGTTAGACAATTTTACCATGAAATATTATAAATAAGAATATATTCATAAAAATACATAAAATTGTTAAATAATATACAAAACAAGATCCTGTATATGAACTTGAACAAATAAATATAATTTTAAAAACATAATAGCTGCGTTTTGAACTACTTCTGCAGCCGTTCTAAGGATAAAGTATGATTTTGAAGTTATGTTGTAATCACTGCACATCATTCTTCACTGTAAAAAAAAATCTATAGGTCTACAGATGTAAAGTTACATGCTTACTAAACTTTCAACTGTAACTGTACGAAAAAAGCTGCAAATCTACAAAACTAGTTTTTGTAAAGCTACAAAAATTTGTAACTTTACAAATGAATCTGCTAAAATTTCAGTAATCTTACTAAACTTTTATTTGTAACCCTGGCTGCAGTTACATGAAAAGTTCTCGGAATCCCAGTTTCCAAAAAAATTCTTAGTAACCTTACAGATTTTTTGATTTTCGGCGCAAAAGTGTGTCTATTACATGAAATTTTGTTGTTGCCGTTACATGAAAAGTTCTAGGAATCCCAGTTTCCTAGAAAAACTTTAGTAACTTCACAGATTTTTTTTTACAGTGTTTGTTATAAAAGGAAGCGGTAATTAATTTTTTTTAACGTTGATTTCAAATACGTAAATTCACATTCTTTCTCTATTGAAAATTTTTCCATATAATTTATTTACATATAATTCCATATAAATTCCATATAATTAATTTATAGTACAAGACACTCCATAAAGTGGTGTTAGTGAACTTATTACTTCGTTTTCTGTAAAGAAAATAGTTTCAATTATTACTATATGTACACAATAAGTTTGCAGCAAGCTCGTCAGAGCTTTCAAATTAAAAGTAGGTCATGACAGATTTTATCAAAAATGCAACAATTCAGTTATAATAGTAAATAAGGTGTTAGTTTTGTAGCGGGTTTTAGTGCAGACGATCAGAAATAAGCTCATTTTAAGGATGATTGAGAACGAGACAACTTATTTCCCAAAAACTTATAAATTTAACTCACTTATTTCGCCTCCAAATTAACTCACCGTTCATCTGTAGGAACCTGGGGCAATCACTTTAGCAGATTATATCAGAACAATGGAATTCCCTGAATCCGATGACTCTTTATTCAAGTAAAAATTTAACCTTATTATCAAATTGGCGAAACAACCTAAGATAATCCAAACAGCTAATCTGAAACTCCACTTGAATTGAAAACGTGGCTCGAATTTCACAAGAGAATTAATAAATAGGCTACGAAATGCGCTCCAAATCCACCAAATCCAACTATTACCGAACTATATATAGTTACTACACATCCATAATTACTTTTTTAAAATATCATTTAAAAAATAACAATGTCAACCACATTCCCAGAGATCCGTACGTACTGTACTTTAAAAATGACCTAATAGGATTCATTCACGTAAAAATGTTGGAGTTTCAAGGAGCTGTGATCGCACGCAAAATCAAAAAGTCACTCGTGCACTAGAAAAAAACTTGTATAAAACAGTACCTAGGCACTCTGCAACAACTTCATTTTAAAAATTAATATCTATTTTTTAAATAAGGAAGTTAGATGAAGAAATTTTTCTTTCTCTAATACTTTGCGTAAGGTCTATATTATGTTTTCAAGCAATAATTTCTTTTTGAAACGTTCTTACACTGTGACTATAACGTTCGTGTTTTCAAAAATCTATATTAAAATTATATTATTTAGACATATTTACTTTAGCAGTAAATATCGTATAAAAATGAAATTCAAATGCATTAATATTAAGATTTTAAAAAGCAGCATATACACTCATAATTTAATTACATTGTAAAAGAAAATCAATCCACAACAGACACAGCTCTTAAAATAGAATCACATATTACCCTTCTATTATAAGGGCCAAGAAGAAACACGTTTAGTGCTCAAAACGACTAAAGAAATAATGCTGAAAAATCTTCTCTGCTGGAAAAAATATAAAACAAAGGACCATATCGTGATGTTGGGAATATTGGACTAAATAGAACAAAATCTACCCTATATATATAAAATCCTAATAAAACGCATTTTATGAAACGGAAGTATGTAACGGAAATATGAAACGCAAGAATGAATCGACTGATTAAACAACTGATTATGTTTCACGGCAATTTCTCCTAAAATATGGAATACTTTGCGATGAAATTAACACCAAAAATCAATATTGATCCGCAGATTTCAAAACTGGTATTAGAATTTTTAAATTCGAAATAGTTTTCGAAATATTAATTTTTTTCTAATTTTATATATATTTTTCTAATGATGGCAACTCATGTTTTAATCATAACTGGTATTTCTTTTCGTATTTCAGAAAGGGTTATTATTTTTAATTAATTTGTGACCACTTTGGCCTCACTTGAATCTATGCTAAGAACAATGTTTTTTTTTTATTATTATTATCATTTTATTTAATACTAGCAAACCCCGCGGCTTTGCTCGCGTAATATTTGAAATATGCCAAGTTACATTTTTATTAAAAGAAATTATACTTTTAGGAATAATTCAAAAATTACTATTTGAAACATAGATTAACTAAACTTCATTATTACACTGCATTAGGCAGAAATTAGATTTAAATTAATAAAAAGCAATAAAACTGAATAAATGATAATTTAGAAAATATTTTGAAACTTTTATGCTCAATTAATACGCTTATTTCACGATTCCTTTGAAGTTTTAATTTTTTTAGAAACCATCTTCTTACGTCTTAAAATTAACCATCATGTCAAATTCCAACTCCTACCACCTCTCTCAACATAAAAGGCTATGTTGAAATAGGAACTGTTACCATTAATTTGCCAACATTAATTTTGAAATCGGTTTATTATTTCCTAATATTACACAGAAACGTAATTTAGAAATTTTTAAAGGCCTTTTTTTAGAACGTTTGTTGTTCCTGTGAATCCCAGGTGGTAGAATCATCTGCACAAAATATAGCCTGTGTAGGATCAGAGACTGTTACCATTGATTCGCAATTATTACTTTTATAATCTGTTTATATCCCCCTGAAATTGCATAGAAATCGTAATTTAGGACTTTTTTAGAACGCTTTTCGCACCCCCCCCCTTCGCTTCACCCCTATTTAATTCGAATTTATTTTCGACAGTCCTTCAAAGGCATTTATATTTTATAAGTAACTACCATGCCATATTTAAAGTTTCTGGCCGCTTCAGTATCACATAAATCGCAATTTAGAAAGTTTTTTGCTCCTGCAACCCTCTGGGGGTAGTGGCACAGACATAAACTATAGCTTATGTTTGAGCTGGTACTATCACCAACAATTTGACCCCATTATTTTTTAAATCGGTTTGGTATTTGATAAGATATCATAAAAATTGTAATTTAGAGCGTTTTTAGAAGGCTTTTTGCTCACTTCGTCCTTTTAAATTTGGAATTTTCTTTCGACTGTTCGTAGAAAGCAGTTGCATCTTGTAAGTAAATACCATGCCATATTTCAAAATGTTACACCCCTCAGTTGTTCAAAAAACGCAAATTAGAACATGTTTTGCTCTTGCATCCCCAGATGGTAGTGACAGCAAATAAAATATAGTCAATGTTGGAGCAGGACTGTCACCATCAATTTGCAATCGTTACTTTTGAAATAGGTTTGGTATTTCCTGAGATTGAGTAGAAATTGCAATTTAGAACGTTTTTACAACGTTTTTAAAACGCTTTTCGCGCGTTTTCACCCCTTTTAAATTTCCAATTTTTTTTTTTAAACTGTTCTTAAAGATCATTTACATCTAATAAAAATGTACCTTGCCTAATTTCAAGTTGCTAGCCCCTACCGTTCACAAAAATCGAAATTTAGAACGTTTTTTGCTCCTGCAACCACCAGGTGATAGTGACACTGACATGAAATAACGTCTATGTTAGAGCAGACGCTGTCAGCATCAATTTGCCTACCATTACTTTTGATATTAGTTTGATTCTTCCTGAGATTGCTCACATATCGGTATTTAGATAGTTTTTAGAACGCTTTTTATACGATAGATCATTTATATCTAATAAATATATATCATGCAAAATTTCATGAATCTGGGTCCTTCCATAATTAAAAAATTGCATTTTTAGAACGTTTTTAGTTCCTGCATCTCCTCTGGGGTAGATGAAACAGACATAAAATATAGCCTATCTTGGAGCAAGAGCTGTCACCATAATTTTTACACCATTATATTTGAAATCGATTCAGTACTTCCCGAGGTTGCATAGAAATAACAATTTAGAATGTTTTTTACAACGCTTTTCGCGCATTTTCACCCTTTTTAAATTACGATTTTTTTAGGAAATGTTCTTAGAGATCATTGATATCTTATAAGTAACTACCATTCCAAATTTCATGATTCTAGGTCCTTCCATAACACAAAACCGCAATTTAGAACGTTTTTTTTTTCCCTGCAACCCCAATGTGGTAGTGATACAAACATAAAACAGAGCCATGTTAGAGCAAGTTCTGTCACCATCAGTTTACAACGATTACTTTTGAAATCGATTTCTTACTTACCGAAATTGAGTAGAAATCACAATTTAGATTGTTTTTTAAAACTCTCTTCACGCACTATTACCCCTTTTTAATTTCTTGGAAAAGCTTTACATCTAATAAGTAACTAATATTTCAAATTTCATATTTCTAGGTCCTTCAGTAACGCAAAAATTGCATTTTTAGAACGCTTTTTGCTCCTGCACCCCGTTTGGGGTAGTGGCACCGACATGAAATATAGCCTGTCTTGGAACCAGGGTTTGTCACCATCATTTTGACACCATTATTTTTTTTAATCGGTTTGGTATTTCCTGAGATTGTGTAGAAACCACCATTTAGGACGTTTTTTAGAACGTTCTTTGTGCATTTTCACCCCTTTTAAATTTTGAATTTTTTAAGAAATGTTCATAGAGATCATTTATATCTAATAAGTAACTACCATGCCGAATTCCATATATCTGGACCCTTCAGTAACACAAAAATCGCAATTTCGAACGTTTTTTTTGCTCCTGCACCACCTTTAGGGGTAGTGGAACCGAGATAAAATGTAGCCTGTCTTGGAACCAGGGTTTGTCACCATCATTTTGACACCAATTTTTTTTTTTTTAATCGGTTTGGTATTTCCGGAGATTGTGTGGAAACCACCATGTAGAACGTTTTTTAGAACACTTTTCGCGCATTTTGACACCTTTTAAATTTCGAATTGTTGAAGAACTGTTCTTAGAAATCCTTTATATCTAATAAGTAACTACTATTTCAAATTTCATATTTCTACGCCCTTCAGTAACGCAAAAATCGTAATTTAGAACGTTTTTTTCTTCTGCACCCCCTTCGGTTAGTGGCACCGACATAAAACATAGCCTATGTTAGAGCAAGTGTTGTCACTGTCATTTTGATACCATTATTTTTTAAATCGATTTGGTATTTCCTGAGATTGTGTAGAACCATTTCGAACATTTTTTAGAACGCTTTTTGTGCATTTTCACCCCTTTTAAATTTCGAATTGTTTAGAAAATGTTCTTAGATATCATTTATATCCTATAAATAACTACCATTCCAAATTTCATGATTCTAGGCCCTTCCATAACACAAACATTGCATTTTTAGAACGTTTTTTGCTCCTGCACCACCTTCTGGCCAGTGGCACGGACATAAGATATGGCCTATGTTCTAAGTTGGACTAACACCATCATTTTGATATCCTTATTTTCGGAATCGGTTCGGTAGTTCCATAGCTTACCTCCTACAAATAAACAATTTTCACCTCTTTATAATATTAGTATAGATAAAGCTTTCATTTCAAACTGAAAAAATTAAAATCAGTGGCTTTAACTTCTTTCTCTTTTTAAAACGAAACGAAAAGAAAAATATGTCATATACGCACCGGGTTACCTAAATAGCGCCAAAGGGCGTTGTTTTGCCTGACATGGTAACCCGGCTACTGTTGCTTATTTATTAATAAAGGTTTATTTACCTTTATTTTCTTCAAAAAAAAAAAGTTATAAATTGCTTTGGGTACTTTTCGGATAGCCGAGCGCCAGTGTTTTATATACGTATTTAAATACATACATATATGTAAATATCCATATATATTTACATATATATATGTGTGTATATATACAATATTTGTATATGTAAATATATGTATAGTATATATACATATATGTATGTATATAAATATGTATATAAAACACTGGCGCCCGGCTAACCGAAAAGTACCTTGCTTTGTTCTATAGTTATTAATTAATTATTTTTATTTATTATTAGTTCATTTTAAAAACAATAGAAAATAATTTAAATATACATATACATATGTAACTGGTATTCGAAAACGAGGTTTTCGTCAAATTGTCGTAAAAAAAAAAAAAAAAAAAAAAAAAAAAAAACACGCCAAACCCGATTAAATATTGCAAGAAATCCTGACATTTAATTTCAAAATCAAAGCAATGTTTTAAATGTACTCTTAGTTATCCAGTCGACCAATTTCGCCAAATTATATAAATCGCCAAAGCACTCACCAAATTATACAAATTGACGTAATTTTTATTTTAAATAACGAAAGAACAAATAAAAGCACAGATGTCATATACGCCCCATATTGGCGCGGTTTCTTCTGATGCCAATATCGTATAGAACTGGCTTATGGATTGATTGAAAACGCAGATGTAACACTTTATATATCCCAGAGAAATGACGTAAATGAACAGAACTAATTGAAAAGTGTCACTGCGCAGGATCTCTCCACACTGGTGAAAGAAAAGGGATGCTGGTCATGTCATTTACTAAGATGGAAGTATGTTTATGAATATAGTGAGCTTCGTAAAAGTCTAGATCAAAAACTGAGTTACATTTTTGAATAATTTTTGCCTCTGGATAATTCAACTGATTGTTGGAATTCCAACAATGTTTCGCTATTGTAGATTTCTCAATTTTCTGCTTTATAACGTAATTTTGGTGTTCTTTCAGCCTAATTCTAAGTGCACGCTTCGTCTGCCCAATGTAAGAGAGGCCGCACTCACAAAAAATTCTGTAAATACCCCAGGTATTATGATCGTCAATAGGATCTTTAAGATTGGAGAAAGAAATTTTATTGGTTGGAGAGAAAACAACTTTAAAACTAAACCTACTGAGAATACGAGAAATTTGTGTACTGATTTTAGGAAAATAAGGTAAGACAACAACATTTTTAAATTCTTTATTTGCTGGAACAGAATCGGGGATTATCTGAGGTTTAGATGAAATGCGGTTGATGATATTCAAACTAAATCCACGATCGATGGCAACTGCTTTTATATAGTTAATTTCACTATTAAATAAATTAGAATTTGAACAAAATATACGTGCACAGAAAATAACAGTATTGAAAGCTGCACATTTTTTATGTGGGGGGATGATTGGACTTATAATAAAAAAATTCAGTTCAATTTGCTAATAGAATTCGTAATTTCAATCCAACAGGCTACACTATGGTTTCGTTCGATGTCAAATCTCTTTTTACAAATGTTCCTGTACAAGGTGCTTTAGATTGTTTGAGAAAAAAATTAAATAAGTTTCATTATTTTCAATATGAAATTGAGAACATTATTTCTTTAACCGAGTGTTGTTTATCACAAAATACTTTTGTGTTTCAAGGGAAGTTTTATAAAATGTCGGAATATTTAGTTATGGGTAACCCTTTAAGCCCTGTTTTGAGTGATATTTACACGCATTATTTTGAAGTTAAATTATTTGAATTAATACATGTTCCATTTTACACACGCTACGTAGATGATTCCTTTGCTTTGCTTGATTTGTCTAAACACAATATTAATGTTGTTCTTGATTTATTTAATTCTTTTGATCCATGTATACAGTTTACTTTTGAAATTGAAACTCAACAACGTCTAGCTTTTCTGGATGTCCTGGTAATTTATAATGATTGTGAGTTTTTGACAACAGTTTACCGTAAACCTTTTGCTGTAAGATTACCCCCTCATTATAAGTCCAATCACCCCCCACATCAAAAACTTGCAGCTTTCAATACTCTTATTTTCCGTGCACGTAAAATTTGTTCAAATTCTGATTTATTTAATAGTGAAATTAACTATATAAAAGCAGTTGCCATCGATCGTGGATTTACTTTGAATATCATAATTATGAATAACCGCATTTTATCTAAACCTCAGATAATCTATGATTCTGTTCCAGCAAATAAAGAATTTAAAAATGTTGTTGTCTTACCTTATTTTCCTAAAATCAGTACACAAATTTCTCGTATTCTCAATAGGTTTCTCTTAAAGTTGTTTTCTCTCCAACCAATAAAGATCCTATTGATGATCATAATACCTGGGGCATTTACAGAATTTTTTGTGAGTGCGGCCTCTCTTACATTTGGCGGACGAAGCGTGCACTTAGAATTAGGCTGAAAGAACACCAGAATTACGAAAGCAGAAAATTGAGAAATCCACAATAGCGAAACATTGTTGGAATTCCAACCACCAGTTCAATTATCCAGAGGTAAAAATTCTTCAAAAATGTAACTCAGTTTGTGATCTACACTTTTACGAAGCTCACTATATTGATAAACATACTTCCATCTTAGTAAATGATATGACCAGCACCCCTTTTCTTTCACCAGTGTGGAGAGATCCTACCCAGTGACTCTTTTTCAGTTAGTTCTGTTCATTTACGTCGTTTCCCATTTCTTTGAGATATATAAACTCTTAAACCTGCGTTTTCAATCAATCCATAAGCTAGTTCCCGGGGCTATAGCCGGGGTGTTCTTTGAACCCATCTTACTTTTTTTTTCACTGAGGAAGGGGATCGAAGTATCCTCGAAACGATCGTATGAGTATTTTTATCGTTTGGTGCGTTATTTGTGCGTAAAAATCGTTGTTTAAGATTTTAGTTTTTTACCACATTTATTATCCATTTCATTACCATTTGCGTTCTGTGCAAAATTGAAAAACTTATGTTAAATGATCTTTACGGCTTTTTACCTAACATTGAGCAAAGTAACTTCCAGTAATTTTAGATAAGGTAAATAATGTCTTGCTTTTCAAAATATTCTTTGCATGCTTAGCATGTTTACAAAATTGATTTATTTTTTGTGAAACGCATGAGGTTTCACACTTTGTTCTTTTATGCTAAAACAAGATGGTTTATATAGCTCACATGATAATATTTATTTAAATAATATGTTTTAAAGTTTTGAAGGCCCACATTTCAAATATCGGAGAGGGGTCATTCCATTTTCGAAGACACAAAACTACCTTAAAATGTTCCAAGCCCTCCTCTTCCCCCCCCCCCACACACACACGCACGGTTATTATGTTTCAATGCCACCTCAAAGTATATGTTAAGAGGTTTAACCTACATACACACTTTCAAAAAACGCAATTTTAATTACATTTTCTAACCTGAACTTATCTTCAGCAATCTCCTTCAAATTTTGCTCAAATTTTAGCAACAGTGCTATCTAGAGTGTAATCATTGCTTTCGGCGATTAGATGATTTTTTTTCAGTTTTTTATAAGCAATCAAAGGTAAAATATTTTTGTGAAAATTTGAACCACCTCCATTTTTTTCAAAGTCAAAAAAAAAAAAAAAAAAAAAAACTTTCTAGTTATAAACTATATATAAAAATTACTTCAAAACATCAAAGTACTCATTAATTGTGCTATAAGTGATAAACATAAATTTTAAAACGAAAAATACCTTTATTTATTTACATTTAGAAATGTTTCATTACATCAGATGGCATCATTCTGCAGAAAATAAAATGATAAAAATATTTTCGCATACATTCAAATTGAAAAACTAGTTTAAAAAAATCACGCGATTATAAGCATAATGAAATTAACTTCAATATTAAATATGTAAATTTATGAACGTGAATTATTTTATAATATTGTTTCATTATCCAGTATAACAATATTATAAAATATTTCACGGTCACAAATTTCCATTTTTAATATTGCATTTAATATCATTATCCTTGTGTTCGCGTATATTGTGTACTAGTTTTTTATTTTGAATTTTTGAGAAAATATATTTATCATTTTATTTTCTTGAGAATGTTGCCATCTGATGCAATGAAACATGTCGAAATGTAAATAAAAAAAGCATTTTGCCGTTTTAAAATTTATGTTTATCACTTATAACAATTATTGAGTACTTTAAACTCTCTAGTTTTAAGAATATGGAGTAAATACATTATACTTTTTATAATTTCAGATAACATTTGACAGAGTTACTTTGATTACCGTTGGGTGGTTACCGAAATGACACCATTTACGGGAAGTGAGTTAGCATGGATCAAATAACTTTAACTCCACCATGATTATTTTGCAAAAAAAAAAAAAAAAAAAAAAAAAAAATATTTTAGTTAAAGTGTAATAAACAAAACACAAAATTATTTTTTCAAATATTCTGTTTATTTTTCTTAGAACGAATTCCGAAAAATACACGTAATTTTGTACCTTTCAGGATGGTACAACCTCAAAACAAAAACTATCCGCATGTAAGGTGCTTTACAAATTTTAAGATTTATAGATTTATAATTTATAGATTTATAGATTTTAAGATTTATTTCCTTTACTTATGAAGGCAAACATGTTTGCCGATATTCAACCACGCGTTCCGAAATGTTTGATTACATTTTTACCTTCGTCTATTTAAAATTATTTTTTCCTCTTACATTTTTTTAATGAAAATGTTCAGTATAAACAGAAAAGGTTATTGTAACTATAAAAATATTGTATCTATATAATATTTATTCTCGGGATACTTTGAATAAACTCCTTAATTTTCTTTTAATCAAGAGTAACTTTTAAAGGTATGTATCAATATTATACAGACATACAAACAATAAATACAATAAAACCAACTTTTTATTTATTGTTTGTATGTCTGTATAATATTTATATATACCTTTAACTGTTGACTGCAGGCGTTATTTATGTGTGTATGTGTGTTTAAATATATATTGCAGTATGAGTGTTTTATTATAAGAGTAACTTTTTATCACTGTATAAATATTTAGTAAATTTTCAATATTCCCTTGTTTAGAAAAACGCCACTTGAAATGGTGTTATTCGGATTGTCTTCTGAACACCCCAATTAAGCAATTAAACGATATTTACACTTTTAATATTTGCGTAATTTTATATTTTCTAAATCTGCCTTGTAAATTTAGGATGTATTATCTCCGTATGACCACCATACAACTTTTCAATCATTGAAAAAGTTCTAAAACTTATCGAAAAAATAGTATGCTTAGTATAACATTTGACAGTAATTTCTCAATATTTTCTTAATTTCTTTCTATATATAAAAAAGTTAACAAAATTGATCATTATTTATACAGAAAAAGATAAATCTATTGCACTAAAAATCCAATAAGTCACTCTGCAGATATGAGGTTGAAAATAATAGAAGATATTTCTTTTTATTGCTTTTTTTTCCTATATGAAATGTTTTTATGTTGCCAAATTTTGATAATTATTTTATCCAAAGTATATATCTTTCTCTTTTTTTAATACCAATAATTGCTGTCTAATTTCAGAAATAATTTTTAGTAGATATTTATACTTATTCCCATAAAACTAATATCCATTTTCACTTTTAAAGCCATTTGTATTCTTATGCTAGGTACCTAGTATATAGGGTAGGAAAGTACACAATGAGACATGGTACACAGTGAGACGGCAGCCACTTTCACATATAGTTGTAACTTTTCCTTCAAGCTGGATCACACACACATAACGACCTCATCCTATGCAACACGTGGATGTAATTTCGGCACTTCAGTTAATCCTCCGACAAAATAGTAAATAATTCCTTATTTTATAGTGGTTAAAGTTACATAAACGTCTATTTTAGAGTTTATTTCCTTCAATATTACATGTTTTTACTTAACCGAACTTAGCTATATCTAATAATAGACTATTTCGTCAAAACGACATAAACTTTTTAAAGCGATGAAATTGATGTAACAGATGTGGCATCCATTTTTTACAACATAACGAAATTACACAGTGAGACACACAGTTGTGGTACACAGTGAGACGTGTCTTATTGTGTACCTACTGTGTGGTTCTGATGTCAAAAAGTTATTTATTAGTAAAATAAGTTTTTTTCTCTCTTTCTTTCGTCAGAGGCTGAAAATTTGCATGAAGGTAGCTCAACGTCTGCCACTGTCCACCCGAGGCTCATATCTTTAATATTTTGAAAATCTAGAAATATTAATTAGAAATCATAAACTGCAGAAAAGTATTGATAGAGTGTAAAAATGTATCATTTATGAAAATATATACATTGTCTCACCGTGTACTACTTGTGGTACACAGTGAGATAATTTTCGATACCCCGTTATGCTGCTTCTGTACTTTTATAAATAACTTTTTTTAAATCATTTATACATTAATGTGTAGCGCATTTGGGTAGCTTAAAGATGTATCAAAAAACTTTTCAAAACAATAAAAATCGTCTCCATTTGTTATGTAATAATAATTTTCGTCTCCCTGTGTACTACCCTCCCCTATTCGATATTTTATGAAAAATGTCTTTTTTTAATTGTTCTATATAGTAAAAAGGCTAGCATGAGTAATTTTATTTTTATTTTAACAACACTAAATTTGTGATCTATTTTTTTATTCTTTAAATTATCGTAAAAGTTTATAATTTATTTTTCTTTAATTTCTTAAATTATCGTAAAAATTTATAATTGTAATAATCTATTTAAAAAAAAGTAAACAGAACTTCCTTCATTTCTTCACTTACATTATTTTATGAATACACTTACTTTCTTGCTGATAATTTAACCACGCGTCCTGAAAAGACTGATTTCGTTTTTACATTCGCATGTTTAAAATTCTTCTTTCCTCTAACATTTTCTTTCATTCAACCTAATTTTTTTTGTTTCATATTTCGTTTCTTTCGATTGTACTCTGTTAGAATTAAGCAATTAAATGATATTTAAACTTTTAATATTTGCGTAATTAATTATTTTCTAAATTTTCCTTTAAAATTCCGACATATAACCGCCATACAACTTTTAAATCAATAAAAAGAGTTCTGAAAGGTATAAAAAAAACTATTCTTTCAGTACCATTTAATCGTAATTTCTCATTACTTTCTTAATTCATATCTCGATATATATTAAAAAAAGCTAACAAAATTTATCATTATTTATATAGGAAAAGATAAATCTATTGCACTATAAATCCAATAAACAGTTTTGCAGATATGAGGTTGTAAATAATACAAGAGTTATTTTTATTGATTTTTTCCAACATGAAATGTTTCTCTTTTGCCAAATTTTCATAATTATTTTATCCAGTGAATATTTATTTATACTTTTTTGAGAATCAATAATTTCTGTCTAATTTCAGCAATATATTTTGTTAGATAATTATATGTATATGGATAAAACTATTATCCATTTTCAGTTCTAAAGCCATTTCTGTTCTTATGCTAAATGCCACGTACATTCGATATTTTTTAACTGTTTTTAAAACGTTTTTAAATATGTAAAAAGCGTAAATTTAATTTTCATTTTAACAACAAAAAAATTATGATTTAATTTTTTTTTTACAAATTGATTAAATTATCGTAAAAATTTATAATTATAATTATATTTATATTTATTTCAATAAATTTTTACAAAAATTTATAATTGTAAAAATTTATTGAAATAAATATAAATATAATTCCAGTTTTTATTATCTCACGTAGAATTATATATGATATTTAATTTGGGCTTAGCTTGTTAATGTATTTTCTTTAAATTTAAAAAGATATTTTCCAAAATCTGTTTTCAGAATTACTTTAACCCGCTGACAGTCTTGGAAAAGGGCAAAATTGTAATGTTGTTTTCTCTTCTTTATGTTTTAAATGCTAAAAAAAGATGATTCTTTCAACATTTTATAAAAAAACTTAATAACGAATACGAATACAATCGTTGGAAGTATTAATCATTGTTCAATTATTGAAAATATATTAAATCAATAGAATTATATTACTTTAAATATTGCTTGCATTGCTGTGAAACCTGGAGCTTAGTGAACGTATTAACACGAGCTTGTCAGTGAGGGGGTTTTAATATCATGTAACAAGTTATGCAAGGCTACACATGAAATTGTTTTATTTATTTTTTATTACAGCGAACACAACATGGAAACTTATTCGGAGATCTGAACATTGAATCATTTATGTTATTTTATTTTTCTTAAAAATTGAGTAAAACAATCATCTCTGTCTTCCTTTTTATTTTTTTATTCTGAATCATTAGACATTATTTTACAACAGAAGTTTTCTTTATCTTATGTCTAAAGTCTTCCGACATCATTTTCTTTCAAATTGAATTACGCGATTTTTTTTTTTTGAAACTTTATGTTGCGATTGCTTTTGTGGTGTGCCTTTTTTCGCTTTTTTTTTTCATATCAAGGTTTACTTTGTATGGGAAAGATGTTAACACGGCTTTTTTTGGCTTCCTCTCTACTTTGACTTAACTCATTTTGGCAAGGGAGATAACATTTCTAATGGACCCCTTTGGCTTTTGGATTTTCTAGAGCTTTGTAGCTGCAGCCTTCTTGCGGGTCAGTCTCTTTAAAACTTACATTTTCCATTTAGTTTCCTATATCTTTAACAAATTTTGCTGTCGCAGATGTTTTTCTTCAAGACTGTTTGTCCGTGTAGTTTTCATCATTTTTTTTTTACTCTCTTAGTTTTAGTAGGTTGCACGATTACTGAATCTGGCTCCAAAATCTCACTAGCATGAGAATCAAAGGATATATCTGCATAAGGGCAGAAGAAGCTGTTATCCATTATAAAGTATTAAAAAATAAAAAATATATAGTTCCAAAACGTACAGCCCTCGTAATTATTTACTTACTTTAGCTTATGTCTCCAACATTTTCTTTTCCAATCGAATTACGCCAATTTTTTTAAACTTAATGTTCTAATCGCTTTTATGCTTTGAGAGCTTCCTTTCTGTCCTTTGTTTTTTCCTTTTTCAAATTAAGGTTTACTATTAATGGCGAAGATGTTAACACAGCTGTTTTGGGGCTCCATCCGTAGTTTGACTTAAGTGATTTTGACAAGAGAGATAACATTTCTAATGGACTCACTTTGGCTTTTGGATCTTCTAGAGTTTTGTAGCTGCAGCCTTCTTGCGGGTCAGTCTCTTTACAACTTACATTTTCCATTTAGTTTCCTATATCTTTAACAAATTTTGCTGTCACTGATGTTTTTCTTCAAGACTGTTTGTCCGTGTCGTTTTCATCATTTTTTTTTTACTCTCTTAGTTTTAGTAGGTTGCACGATTACTGAATCTGGCTCCAAAATCTCACTTGCATGAGAATCAAAGGATATATATGCATAAGGGCAGAAGAAGCTGTTATCCATTATAAAGTATTAAAAAATAAAAAATATATAGTTCCAAAACGTACAGCCCTCGTAATTATTTACTTACTTTAGCTTATGTCTCCAACATTTTCTTTTCCAATCGAATTACGCCAATTTTTTTAAACTTAATGTTCCAATCGCTTTTATACTTTGAGAGCTTCCTTTCTGTCCTTTGTTTTTTCCTTTTTCAAATTAAGGTTTACTATTAATGGCGAAGATGTTAACACAGCTGTTTTTAGGCTCCATCCGTAGTTTGACTTAAATGGTTTTGACAAGAGAGATAACATTTCTAATGGACTCACTTTGGCTTTTGGATCTTCTAGAGTTTTGTAGTTGCAGCCTTCATGTGGGTCAGTCTCATTACAACTTACTTTTTGGTTTTCGTTTCCTATATCTTTAACAACTTTTGCTGTCACTGATGTTTTTCGTACAGACTGTTTGTCTGTGTCATTTTCATCCTTTTTTTCTCTTAGTTTTAGTAGTTTTCACGATTGCTGAATCTGGCTCCAAAATCTCACTAGCATGAGAATCAAAGGATATATCTGCATAAGGGCAGAAGAAGCTGTTATCTATTATAAAGTATTAAAAAATAAAAAAAATATATAGCGCCAAAACGTACAGCTCTCGTAATTATTTACTTAGTTTAGCTTATGTCTCCAACATTTTCTTTTCCAATCGAATTATGCCAATTTTTTAAACTTAATGTTCCAATCGCTTTTATGCTTTGAGAGCTTCCTTTCTGTCCTTTGTTTTTTCCTTTTTCAAATTAAGGTTTACTATTAATGGCGAAGATGTTAACACAGCTGTTTTGAGGCTCCATCCGTACTTTGACTTAAGTGATTTTGACAAGGGAGATAACATTTCTAATGGACTCCCTTTGGCTTTTGGATCTTCTAGAGTTTTATAGTTGCAGCCTTCATGTGGGTCAGTCTCTTTACAACTTAGTTTTTTATTTTCGTTTTCTATATCTTTAACAACTTTTGCTGTCACTGATGTTTTTCTTCCAGACTTTTTGTCTGTGTCATTTTCATCTTTTTTTTTTGCTTGGTTTTAGTAGGTCTCAGGTTTAATGACTCTGACTCCGAATTCTTACTAGCAGGAAAATCAATGGATCTATCTACATAAGTGCAGAAGGAGGTATAATCCATTATAAATTATTGAAAAATGTAAAAAAAAAATAGTGACCAAAGCGTACAGCCCACGTAATTCATTACTTACTTTTCAATTTTATGATCTTATATCTGGTCCAAATTAAGCAACTCAAATTGATCCAATTAAGGGTGTCCGGGATACAAAAATCTTCAAATTTTGCAAAAACATTTTATTTCATTAAAAATTTCTCTGTTTTTTTTCTGCTGAAAATGACATTTAAATCATGTTTCTATCTGAATTATAACAAAAAATATTAATTTTTTCGCTTTGGTTTGTTTTTAAAATCTAGCTTACAAGCAATGGCCGTCATGGAAATGGCTTCTTGTAAAAATGCGTTTTTCTTCAAGATAAGTTTTTTCACCATTTCTCGTATAAAAATTCTTATAACTCGAGAACCGAAGAATAAGAGTTCAAACTTGGAACATATCATTTTCAATTGTTTTACTTTAATTTTGTTTCAGCATATTTAGAAAAAATATTAATTTTGAAAATATTATTTTTCTTTAAAAAGTTGTACCACTTTTTTTTAAATTTTTTCGTTAAATATTTTTAATTTTTTTATGAATTAATATTTTTAAAAATGCTGAATCAAAATTAAAACTTATATATTTCCGCTTATTTAAATGAAAACAAAAATTGAAATTCTATAAATAATATTTCGAGTTATAACGATTTTAAAATACCCCACTTTTTTAGTAACTTTTAAATTTAAATTTGTTTTTTAATATTATGAGGAGTTTTATCATGTGATTTTGTTTACAAATAATATGGTTGAACATCACAAAAAAATTCAGAATTATAAATCAATAAATAAAAATTATGTTAAAATGTGCCCCGGACCCCCTTAAGGCAACTGCGTCATTTTTTAAAACATATAATCTCAAGACTAAGAATAAAAACGAAAGCAAACAAATCCGCGTGAACAATATGCGCAATAAACACATGAATTTAGATATTTATCTGAAAAAATAGCAACTTACCCTAGTTTTAAAGTATTTTCATACGTTTAGAAAGAAAAAAAAATAGATCAAAACAGCTAATTTTAGTTTTTCTAAAATTATCTGAAAACAGTGTGGGAAGGCGAGTGCTTCTTCTAATCATAAATGACGTCATTCTAATGGGTAGGATAATATTAATTAGAATTAATAGATTATATATATAAAATATTATGTTTCGTTCGAAATAACAGATGCGGTATATAATCACCAGTAACAGTAATACTCATCGTTAGAATTAAATCTCACCGACAAAAAAAACGCTTTTTTGACAAAATCTACAATAAAGCAATAATGGAAATCTTTCTCTTAAATGATGTCAGTAGTAAATGGAACAAAAATAGATTTAATATTTTCCCTCGCAATTGAAATGTGTTTTAAAAGGAATTGTTCAGGATTTAAAAATTGAAAATGTGTAAAACCTGTGAAAAAGGGCAGAAAGCTTCCAGTCCTTTAAAAAAATTCCGATAGCGAAATGACATTTACTTTAATTCTCCGACAAAAAATTCCATTCGTGACAAAAATATATATTTAAATATTAAACTAAAATTTAAATTCCCTGTAGAAATAGAACGAAACAGAATAAAACATAATTTAATATTATTCACATTATTTACTAAATCGTTAGCAATTTTGAATTATTTCACGTCTTGTTTATTGATTTATTATTCTTTTAAAGTTGAAAATAGTGTAAACAAATGCTAAAAATAAATAAATAAAAATCTTAAACGATTTTTAGTTTAAATACATTGGTTTCTGAGGTTTTAAATATATTGGTCCTTTTCTTTTAAATATATTGGTTACTCAGGTTTCTAAAAACAAAGATCGCTTCTCGGAATCGCTGGAATCTCGGAAGAAACTATTGAATACTTTCGTACGCGCTCATATTAATTTTTTTGTCTTTTAAACATTCGTCTTTCACTCAGTGTAGACTTTTTGTAAAGTAACCTCTAAAATATTTATAAGCTATCATATTAAAACGATTCTAGAGCCTCTATTGACAAAATTTGGGAAAAGTAATAAACGTAGTGTATTCCCCCGTCCCCTCTACCCGCACAATTATATTTCGTACATCACTTGTAAAATTTAAAAAAAAATTGTCTTCAGCAAAAGAAAGTTATTAGCATATTTAACTATATGTCTATGCATTTATATATAAGAAAATCTAATAAATGATCAGAATAAAAATATTAAAATCAGGAATAGGGAATTTTCAGATAATTCTACACGCCTAGGATTTCTTTGCATCAACTGGAACTTTGTATCGATGTTCCGGGGGTCTCTGGAGCTCAGTATTTATGAAATCCACTGAATCTCAACCAATATTTAAATATTTACTAAGATCAAAGATGTACCGGAGTTGAGCTCAGGTGAGGTAAGGCGCAAATTAAGTTCTGGTCACTAACCGATTATAGATTTGCTCTATGGCTTTTTAAGAGATATTTGTATTTAGTAATTAAAGTAACACTTCTAATTAAAGCACAATATATACGAAAATTAAGATTTCTAAATGTTTTCATCACCGATGGCAATGCTTGCGATGCAACTGATTGTGGTATTTGATATTTTAAGTTACAGTAAATTTTATTTTTTGTTAGGTGTGAAAATAAATAATTTTATTTTATGATCTAACCAAAAAAGGATATTTCATGTCATCTATATATATATATATATATAACCATTAATTAAACATTACCGACCATCATCAGAAACCACAATATTGTGAATGAATTTACAATAAAAATGGATGCCACAAACCTATAATATAGAACTATATGTATAAAATAAAGTACCTTATACTTAATTACAAGAATTAATATGGAAGAAAAAAAGAAAGAAGAATACGGATTCCGAAAAATTTGAAAAACTTATATATTGAATTACGTTTCAAGAGTACAGAATTCAATGATATAAGCAAATCGGTAGTTTTCTGTGAGAAAAAAAGCTCTCTCTCCCTCTCTCTCTCTCCCTCTCTCTCTCTCTCTCTCTCTCTCTATATATATATATATATATATATATATATAGTAATCTACATTTATATCGTTATATTGATGACATAATTTTAATTGCCACTGATCAAATTAATATTTCTCAATTTCCAGTAGATTATCAGACTAATTTAGAATTAACGGAAAACCTCCTATCTAACAATACAAATAACTTTTAGATCTTAAAATCACAATAATAGAAAGCAAAACAATAACTGATCTGTATGATAAACGTAAAGAATTTAAATTCAAAGTTAATACATTTACAAATTTTAAATTTTGTCTTCATAATTCTGTATATCGTAATATAATCCTTAATCATTTATATAGAATAAAGTGTTTATGTTCTTCTCATCTAATTAACAATAATACTATAAAACTAATTTATGATGCATTAAATCATGGTTTTCCAAAAAAAATCATATATTCTTTAATATATTATTAGTACTTAAATGATCTTAAAAAATAAATTAACACATGCGTAAATAATATTACAAAAATATATAAAATAAGAAAATAATTATAAAAAATTAAAAATTGTAAAATAATAATAAAAAATTATTATAGGACGGATCGGTGTATAGATGTTAGAGTACGGAGGAGGGTGGCGTTGTCTGGATAATACGCAATGGTTAATTTTTAAAAAATAGGTCATTTGATTTATAACTACGTTGCTAATACACATTTTATAATGGATGTTGATTCGATAATTTTATATGTATAATGGTGTAGTTATCTTTATATATTTATCAATTCACATTAAATTTATACATATTCATTAATATTTAATAAAGTTAACGATTAACTTGTATTTAAATTTTAGCCTACTCAGGACAATATCATATTAATTTCTAATAGTATACTATCTTAAAGAGAATAAAATGGATAATGAGTGTATTTGTTATACCTAATGCTATGACAGTATGGATTTTAATTTGATAATTTTTTTTTCCTCTATCCTTTTCAATCTTGTTTCATTTTGAACTTAATTGGTGTTCAATGGTTTATTTCTCAGTTTTCTGAGTGTGGTAGTCCCAAATTCATATTCTTTAGCTAATTTATGGCTATTATGAAGATGAACCCACACATTTTACTTGTGGAACTTAAGGCATTTGGGACCCGATGATTCTGTTTAATTTCTACAAATTTCCATCATTCCATTTCTGTTATTATTCAATTTCTGCTCTTTTTTACTATGTTTTTGTAATCTATGTTAAGTGTGTTGGGGGGGGGGGACTGTATTTGTTAATGTCATTCATAATTTCACAGTGTTTGTTGGTGGTCGGTAATGTTTATTTAATATATATATATACAGGGTGCAACGGAAAGTCCCTTTAACCTGAAAATACTTGCGAATGGAGAGAACTACAGCTATGGAATTGAGGTAAATGTATAGTAAAGCAACTACGCCCGGCCTAATGCAAAGAATAACAACTCCCCCTAGTGGAGAAATTTGGAAGATAGCTATTGAAAATCTTAAACGAAAAGAGATAGAGATAAATTTCCAGTTAGAAAGTTTTAGAGCATCAACTAATTAGTACGAAACAACATTTGGCTCAGACGGATAAGATAAATTGTCGCCTGTATACCCAAAAATGTCCGAAACTGATGAGCGACGATTCTACTTTACATATTCACATTCCATAAATGTAGCATAATTTCAGATTGTGATGTTGTACTGTGCTGCAATGTCTGTAAAAATTTAATTTCCAATCCATTTTTAATTTTAGATTAACCTTTTCGAGGGCAGAAGAATTCTGTTCGTAAACTGATGAAATAATTTACTGACACCAGAATATTCAAACGAATTTCTTACAAAAAATAATCCCGCTAATTTTTACTTTCATTACAAAAGCAAAATTTTATTAAAATATTCTTGCTGCCATTTGGCAGTTTTGGGATTAAAATTAGGTGGCTAGATCGTCGAGCCACCGTCTTTGAAAGGGTTAAATCTATGTCGTCGTATTGAAGAGGCTAGCAATAGACTTTCCATGCTGAGAAATGTAGCGTGTAGAATTACTCTCACGAATACAAACGTGTATCGTAAGCAATGGCGAACTTTTCGAACATACTGAATATTAACTTTTTATCACTGTGAGACAACTTGTCTTTTTTGTTCTTTTGTGTGATGTGATCAAAATGTATTGAGATAAGCACCTATTTATACCATGAATTGTGCGTATTTCTTCATACTTCCGACTATTCCATACAAACGTTTACACAAAGTAGAGTGCATTTATTTCGGACATTTTTGGGTATACAGACGACGATTGATCTTATCCGTGTGAACCAAATGTCGTTTCGTACTAAATAATTGATGCTCTAAAACTTTCTAATTGGAAATTTATCACTATCTCTTTTCGTTTACGATGTTCAATGGCTATCTTCCAAATTTCGCCAATAGGGGCGCTGTTGTCGTTTGCATTAGGTCGGGAGTAGTCGCTTTATTATACCGTTACCTCACTTCCATAGCTGTAGCTCTCTCCGTTCGCAAGTATTTTCAGGTTAAAGGGACTTTCCTTTGCGCCCTGTACATATGAAGTGATGAGTAGATGAACATGTTATGCTACATTTTCTAATTCTTTTTTAATCTTTTGGATGTAAGCCTTATGAGGTATTCTATCACATGATGAAAATACTAAGATTCTTAATATCCGCTAATAATCCGCTAAAATACTAAGATTCTATTTATTCTTGAAGATTTAAGAGATTATTCATTAATATTTAATATTTTAATGTTTAATAATGTCAATAATATTAATAATTTTTAATATTTGAAAATTATGTATGAATAAGTTTTTCTGAGAGAGTTTAGTACAATACCTGTTAATATTTTAAACACATGGTATCAAACAGAAAATAAGTCATTAAAATTTACAGCAAAAACTTTCACCTCAAATTTCTTGAAATGTATTTTTTTGTTACTTAACATGTTCTTCCACTTAGCTCTTCATATATATATATATGTATATTGTGTATTAATTTGTATCATTATGATATATATTTCGTACTGTACTGCTGTTATAGTGTGTTTATACAATGTATAAAGTACACAGGCTTATTCAATACGGGGGTACCTCCCATTGGGATATAAGGAAACATTAGTGGACAGCTATTGGTCAAATCCCGAATAAGGGAACCTACTTCTAATTGGTCTTTTCCAAGGACCACAACTTTCCTAGACCTGACCCACTCGGTGATACAATCCAATTTAAAATAAGATGGACTGATTTGGCGGTTGTAAATTTAAACAGGCTTTTTTGTCAACCATATTGTGTTAATCAGACTAATGGAATCCAAATTTATCAATTTGCATTGTAAATCTATTAGCTTAGGTGGTCATTACCTTCTTTTTCCCATATTATGAATAAGCCTATATACCGTATACTTTATATAGACACACTACCACAACATTACAGTGTGAAATATATATCCTAATAATACAAATTTACACATGATATGTATATTTTTATATAAAGTATTATATTTTGTTTGAAATCACAGATGCGGTGTATAATCACCGGCAACAGATACTGATTGTCAGAATTACTAAATCCCAATTACAAGACAAAACGCTTTCTTTCGACAAAATTTACAGTCAAACAATAATGGAAATATGTCTCTTTTATAATGTCAGTTACCATGAAACAAAAATAGATTTAATATTTTCCCTCGCAATAGAAATGTATTTTAAAGTGAATCGTTCAAGATTTCAGAATTGAAAATGTGTAAATCATTAGGAAAGAAAAAGATGAAATTCTTTCAGTCTTTATAAAATGTTCCGATAGTGGAACGCTCGTCACATTAATTCTGGGATAAAAAAAAAATTCTATCCGTAACAAAAATATATATTTAAATATTAAACAAAAATTTTAATTCACTATAAATTTAGAACGGAACAGGATAAAACATAATTTAACGTTATTTACATTATGATCCAATCCGTTAGAATTATCCAATTATTTCATCTTTATTTATTTATTTGTATTACATCTTTATTTATTTATTTCATCTTTATTTACTTTATTTATTTATCTTTATTTATTTAATCTTTTGAAGTTGTAAGTAGTGTAAATAAATTAAAAAAAATAAATATATAGTGTAAATTCTGAAATGGCTTTTTAGTAAAGAAAAATAATTGGTTTTAAATGCAGTATTATAATTATGAGGTCACAGAAATATTTCAATGATATAAGGTGGTTATAATTATGATTTTATATTTATTGGTAATGTTATTAAAATTTTTTAGAATATTCATACGCAGTATTACTGTAATATTACATAAAATTTGCGAATTATTCTTTTAATACAGTAAAACCTCCCTAAAGTGACCACGCTCCGTTTCAATAAAAATTGATCGCTCCGAGAGGTGGTCTCTTAATGGAGGTCATGTTTAAATCTAGATTTTAAGTGTTGAAAAAAAGTAACAATTAATGCTAAAAAATATTTTTCACATTAAGAAAAAATATGAAAATTTAAGTATGAAAATAAAAGTTATACATACGTTAATTAGAGCAGAGTTTAAAAACTGAATAAATTTACATTTGTTTTGATTTTACGGTTTTATCTTCTAAAACTTTTATTTTCAAGTCCTTTCGAAGTTCAGTAAATAAATGCATTTTTTTTTTTTTTTTTTTTTTTTTTTTTTTTTTTTAGACGGGAACAAATTATGACGATTTTGTTAATGTATCTATTTCTTTGAGAGTTTCCTGACAGAATAGGTCAGGTGGGTTTATTGACAGTCATTCTTACTTTGACATCAGAGTTGAATTCATTGCCTAAAAAGGCGCAAAAAGGTTTAAACACTTAAAAAATACCGGAATAAATAGAAATTCTAAACTTAGTTTAGAAGTTTGACGAATAATGCGCTCTCCGGAATTAATTTTCTAATAAAACCTTCTTTAAGCGACGAGGAAAAAACGGAATTTCTTTCATTTTCTTCTAATAAATTGGTCGCTCATGGAGGAAGTTCGACTGGGGTGGTCTCTGAATAGAGGTAAAATTAGTATTGAGCCTAAGGGAATAAATTTCATTCCATGAAAAAATGGTCGTTCACGGAGGTGGTCGCACAGTGAGGTTTCACTGTATTTTCAAAATGGTCCATAAATATTATTTTGTTCCTAGATATAATGAGAAATGTAGTGTTCATAAACTTACATTGGGAAAAGCCGATTTACAGTGCTATGTTTCTCTTTCGAATATCTAAAAATCATATTCTATACGGAACAACTGTAATCATTGTAAAGTGTACGTAGTTACGCACTGAATTGAACCGAACTTCATATACAAGATGATTCAAAACATATCGTTCAAATTTCGTGAGGAGGTAGGGAATACATCAGGAAACCGATTTTACATAGGAAAGTATTTCCGTAAATGTACGCATGCGTGCGTAGAGGGCGCAGTGTGTGCCCAATCTTCCATTGTTTTCACTTTCCTAAATCTAGTATTATTTCTCCTCCTATTTCCATTTTTTATTTGGACTTCCACGAATCCTTTCACATCTTTAAAAACTCCAAAAATCTCGTTAATGACGTTTAAAAATTCTGGCGTAAAACCAAAATTTAAATATTCATGAACGAAGAAAGTAAAAAAAAAAATTAAATAAATAAATAAACTAACAAAAACAAAAATGAAAATGAAAATGAAAACAAAAAGCAAAAAACAAACCAATTAAAAAAAATAAAAGTTAAAAGAACCTGAAAGAACAAAATTGAACTAAAAGTTCCCAGGCGTCAGATAATAAAGGCGTTCTGTAAAGGTCTAGCTAGCTTTCGGAAAATCAAAACAATGATTGGGACACAATGGAAAGTTGGGTACGCACAACGACCTCTACATAAGCATGCTTAAATTTGCGGACATACTTTCCTACGCAAAATCGGTTTCCTGACGTATTCCCTATCTCCCCACGATTTGAACGATAAGTTTTGAATCATGTTTTTGGCTATGGCCAGCTGGTCCTAATTGAAACTGGGAATATTCCGCCGTAAGGAGATGCTGTGATAGGGATTTTGCTTTTGTATCAACGGAAGGTGTATAAAGTTATGAAGAAATTTGATGCACATTGATTTTGACAAATAAATGTACACTGTGGTCGGTATCTAGAAGTAATTAGTCCAGGCAGATTCTTGAGGGAATCTTAAACTTTAATGTTCTTGAATATATGGATGAGGTATTTACAGATGGGGTATTTACATTGAGATTAAACATGATAATTATAACTGGCCGGCGGTATTCCGCCTTACTCAGGTCCGTGACCCGGTATTCGGTCGAACAGCGACGTTTCAACACGTCTGCTCTCACGAGCAACCAACAGTCAACTCATCTTTCTCACCATAGTTTTTGTAAGTTCAGCAGTTTTTTTCGTTGACTCAGAGGTTGGGGTGGATCATCCAGAGCTTCATTTAAAGAATGTGCTGATCTTTGCAGTGCAGAGTTCAAAAAACATATATATATATATATATATATATATATGTGTGTGTGTTTTTTACTATGAACGAAAGGTTCAAGTTGAAAATAGAGATACTCACTCAGAAGGGGGCTCTGTGTAAACAATTTTTGTTTGTAGTTTTATCGATTTTTTGCAGTTTAAGTAAAGAATTCATTAATAATGTTCAACGAAATGTTATAGGCCGAGTTTTGTATAAATTTGTAGAGAAAATCGGTGTCAAGGTGGGGCTGTGATAGCACATTTTGCCCGGTTATCGGGGCAGGCACCATAGCTGTTGAAAAAGGAGCATACATAATCACTAATTAATATAGATTCATACATAATACATACAGACATAAATTGTATATACATACATATTAATACATAGATAATTACACAGAATAATAAATAAGGAAACCTTTCACGTTTTTTGATATATTACAGTTGAATGGACTTCTTTGCGTATTTTTCTCCTCCCTCTTCCCGATGTTTTTGAAGTATTTCTTAAAAAAAAACTTTGTGGTGTAATAAAAACATATATATATATTAGCTATTGTATTTACTCATTTTTTTTTGTTTCTAAAATGTAAAATTAAAATAAATTACATTTTTTGAAGTGTTAATATGTTCGAGATAGAAGCACGTTTTGTGATTGGCATATGCGACAAGTTTTAACACATGTTTGACCAAGTATTGAAAAAAAAGGATTCTTTTGTTCAAAAATTATGGTTTAGTTTCATAGAAACACAAGCAAAGACATGGAATTTAAAAAATTACAAAAACGTTATTAACTTCAAATGTACAGACTGTCCTATACAGACTGTCATATGGTCAAATCCATTCTTATGAGATATTTTTGCTCTTTTTTCGTACACAAACTTGTTCTTTCAAATAAATTGGTTAAAAATTGTTCAGAGACCAGCATTGCATTTTTGCAGATAGTTGTGGGGTGTTTTTGTTCAATCATGTGCATGACAATAACGTTATCTTCCGTTTTGGCATATTTTGAAACTTACTTACAAATATTTTTATTTTATTAAACATTAAAGACTAAGCCAGTGTAATAAATGACTCTTTCAAGGTAATTTAATACTGAAACAAAAGCAACAACACAAATATTTTATGAGCTAGAAATGCATGCTGTTCAATATATAGGACAATGGTCAAATATGGGTTGCGCACCTACTTTAATTTCGCAAGCCTGCGATGGTTGTGTTTCTTAACTTTTTATAATTGATTTTTGTTATTTTTAGGCGATGAATCCAAAAATGACTTTCATTTTTAACCATAACGTCAGGAGTTTTTCGCAAATCGTAAATTTTAAAGTTGTTCTGTCAAAAAATAGATAAAATATGATTCTATAAAATAGCTGTGATGGTTGTATTTTTAAACTTATGATAATTGGTTTGTATGTATTTTTTGCACTGAATCCGAAAATGACCGTCATTTTTTAACCATTACGTCAAGAATTGTCAATAATAGCAAATTCGGAAATTAAAAAGTAACAAAATAGCGAAAGAAGTCCGAAGAAGTTTCCACACATAGAATAAAATTGTAAGGATTTTGAATACACAATATTTTACATGTTTAGTTGTAAAATTGCATAGTATAGGCCATTTATAATTAATTGTCATAAAAAAAGTTTAACGTCTATTTCATAGCATCAGATTTTCGCAATATTTTGACTCCTGAAAAATTTTAAAATGTATGATTTTTTAAAAATTTGACGTGATTGCAAAAATTGACCGTAATTTTCGGATTCAACGCTAAAAAATACATAAAAATCAATTACCAAAGTTAAACAACGAAACCATCACATGTATTTAATAGTATCAGATTTTCGTTATTTTTTTTACTTTTTTAACTTTGCAATTTAACATTTGCAAAAACTCCTTACGCGATGGATCATTTTCGAATCATTTTCGAAGATCATTTTCAGATTCAGTGCTAAAAAATACATAAAAGTAAATTATCAAAAGTTGAAAAATACAACCATTACATCTATTCTATATTTTTACGTACTGCCAAATTTTCTCAGGTATTATTTCAATGCACGGAGTCCTTTATACATGTCTGTGTTATTTGCCTATTTCTAAAGATAGTCATTAAAAAAGTCTTTAATTCTCCATATGAAAATACATTCTCTGTTGTTTTTCAACAATATTTCTTCTATACTTTATCTATAAAAACAATATTCCATATTGGTATAATAAAATCAAAAGTTTTATTGTTCTTTCTAAAAATACTGTTTAAATACTGTGATAACACTGTGTAATATCTATAAAAAAAGGAATACTGTTTTTATAGATAAAGTGCAAAAGAACAGAGAATGTAAAAAGTATAGAATAGTACAGGTATTAACCAAATAAAACATTCGGGTTTTACTTATTTTGAGGCAGTAGATCTATTTTATAGTATCAGTTTTTCGCATTTTTTTTTTTTTTTTTTTTTTTTTTTTTTTTTTTTAACTTTGGTATTTACGATTTCCGAAAAATCGTGACGTGATGATTAAAAATGAAGGTCATTTTCGGATTTAGCATTACAAAATACTTAAGAATCAATTATAAAATGCTAAAAAACGTGACACAATCCAAATTTTGTATGCTAGGGTTATCCATATCTACCGATATAAGCCATAACATAATTCCCATTCCCATCATTAAATCTTAAAGTAATGGAAATATACTTTCTCATGACGAAATATAAAATCAAACATTAATGGAAATCTATCACTTTTCCGACATCAGAAGTAAATGGAACTAAAATAGATTTAATATTTTCACTCAGAATTGAAATTTGTTTTAAAGTGAAATGTTCAAGGATTTCGAAATTGAAAATGTGTAAATCAATAGAAAAAAAAATGACGTAACATTTTCATTCCTTTTAAAAAAATCCGATAATGGAACGTCACTCACTTCAATGCTATGATAAGAATTTGCCTTTTTTGTAAGAAAAAAAATTCTTTTATAAAATTAAGCCTTCTACAAAATGAAATTAATTCGGTGTTATGTAAATATTAACTTTTATCATAGAGAAATATTTTTGTATGAAATTCGATTGCAGAACAATTATTAGTTTTCTTATGCAATTTATATTTTTGATAAATTGATTGAGATTTAAGAATGAAATACTTTTGAGCGAAAAATATTGTAAAGTGAAATGAAATAATATATAATAAAAAATTCTAACAAATTCTAGACAACATCATTTTATAATTGTATAATTAATTATTTTTTTTACTGAGAAATTTTACTCGTTTCACATAATTTTTTTAAGGTGCCAGGGTGTGTAAGTTTTTGCCCTCACGTAGAAATAATTTAGTGAAACTTATGAAATTGCTACAGTGAATTAGTCATTTTCTATATAGTCACCATGCGCAGTAACACATTTCTGCAAAAGGTTGGTTGGCTGGTTGATTTTTTTACGGCCGATTATTTATACTAGGGATATAGATCCAAGGGGGGAGTGCCCTTCGTGGGGTCTTTCTAAGGGAACCTAACCCGCATTTACGCATGGAAATCCATGTCTCGAAGAAAACCAAGAAAACTCCGAACGATTAGGCCAACGGGCGCGATTGGAATCGAACCCAGCACCTTCCGTCTACCAGCTTCGAGAGCAGAACATTTCAGCCACTGGTGGTGCTTCTGCAAAAAGGTATTTAAAGAGAGGGAGTGTGATGTATTCCAGAATGCGCGATAGTAGACACAAGATGGGGGGGGGACATTTTTCTAACTTTTACCGACCCAACATGTGACATATTGTTGGAAAGGCCTGTGACCACTTATTCATGCTACGCACCTCACGAGACCCTCCCCTCAAAAATTTTCCCCAGGGCAATCATAAGTAATGTCCGCAAAATTTAGAACAGAGCCCCCGAGGCCAGATTTGGTGGAGTTGGGGGGGGGGGGAGATGCATAGCATGAATAAGTGATCACATGTCTTTTCAACTATATGTCATATGTGGGGGTCGGCTAAAGTTAGAAAAATGCGTCCGTTTGGGTCTACTATAGCGCCTGCTGGAATACATCTTCCTCCATCTTTTTGAAATACCGTTTGCAGAAATGCTTTAATCCGCACGGTGACTATATAGAAAAGGACTAATACAAGGTAGCAATTTCACAAATTTCGCTCTAACTTATTGACACACCCTCTTATTTTGAAATAATATTTCATTGTAGTTTAAAATACAAAATAGTTTGCAAGTATTTTATGTTTGGTGAATAACACTTTTTTCTCTTAATATAGCAAAACTTAAGTAATGTAAAATGCAGAGCATGTTAAAAAAGTACATGAGAAAAGGTTCGGAATATCATTGTAAATTCCAAGGAGCCTGGCAACAAAATTTTAGATTAGAAATTTACAATTTAATATTTCAGTCAACTTTCAGCCACACAATGTCTATATCTACTATAACTACAAGTCAATATCTTCAATCACCTCGTATAATTGTAGTATTTGTTTTATTTTTCTTCTATTAAATAAGCCGAATAGGTCTGTAAGCGCAATGTAAAAATCAAGTAAGTAAAAATAATTTAAATACACTTATAGTCCAGGCAATAGAGACCGTATAGGGACTCTACATAGCAAAATTAATGGTAGTACTGGAAATCAGTTTTCTAGATGTTTTTTGAGTCGTTGAATCCGAATTTGTAACTTCCCACCAAAATTTTCCCCCGGCAACACACCCAAATTTTGGTAAAAAGCCCCCCCAAAAAAGGTTTTTTAAAAAAATCAATTTTTTTATTTTTTTTTTAGAGAAAAAGTATCTAGAAATTCAGAAAGTAGACAAAATTTGCAACAAATTAGATAGATGACATTATGACTTAGGATGAAGGGGAAGGGGGGATCTGCCTCGGAACATGCGCCGCAGTGCTGCGTGGACTAAGTTGCACAATTTCACTTAACCATTCACACGTTTACATTAGCCCTCCCATCTTCCGTCCGAACTTTCTGTCTTTACTTTACTTTATGTTTTTTGGGTCGCTGAATCCGAATTTTAAACTTACAACCCAAATTTACCCCCCCCCCAATAGTTGTTTTTAACTTAAATTTCTTATTGTTTTAGGGGAAAAGCATTACGAAAATCAGAAACTAGACAAAATTTGCAACAAATAGGACACATGACATTATGACGTAGAATAAACGAGGAGAGAGGGGGCTGCCTCGGAACATTCCCCGCGCGCTTTTCTCAAAAGACAATTTTTTTCAAAAAATCAATTTTTGGGGGGGTTGCCGGGTGAAATTTTGGTGGGAAGTTACAAATTCGGATCCAACGACCAAAAAAACATAAAGTGAGTCGAAACCCAGAACTAGTATTAATTTTGCCAGATAAAATCCCCTATCGCCTGGACTTCATAATTTAGTGCACGTAGCGCCGTAGTGCATGTTCAGAGGCAGCCCTCACCCTCCCCGTTCATCCTAATTCATAATGTCATATATACTATTTATTGCAAATTTTGTCTAGTTTCTGAATTTCGTAATGCTTTTCCCCTAAAACAATAAGAAATTTAGGTTAAAAACAACTATTTGGGGGAAAGTTAAAAATTCGGATTCAGCGACCCAAAAATCTTAAAGTAAACGTTATAGAGAAAGTTCGGAGGGGAGATGGGAGGGCGAGTGCAAACGTGTGAGTGGTTAAGTGGAATTGCGCAACTTACTTTAGGCAGTACCGCGCGCATGTTCCGAGGCAGATCCCCCCTTCCCCTTCATCCTAAGTCATAATGTCATATATCTAAATTGTTGCAAATTTTGTCTACTTTCTGAATTTCTAGATACTTTTTCTCTAAAAAAAAAATAAAAAAATTGATTTTTTTAAAAAACCTTTTTTTGGGGGGGGGGCTTTTTACCAAAATTTGGGGAGGTTGCCGGGGCAAATTTTGGTGGAAAGTTACAAATTCGGATTCAGCGACCCAAAAAACATCTAGAAAGCCGATTTCCAGTACTACCATTAATTTTGCTAGGTAAAATTCCTTATTGCCTGGACTATTAAGGTTGTTCTCAAATCCAAGAAGGCAACATTATGACATACGTTTTAATTTATTTTTGTTCGGAAAAGCATGAAACTAGCAGGTGTTGTTGTTCACAAACTATGTAATCGAGCTGTGTTTCCGTTATTTATTTATTTTTATTTTATTTTATTTTATTTTTATTTTGCAAATGCAATAGGTCTTTCAGAAAATAGTGTCCAAGTGGCCGTTTTGAACCGAATTTCGGCTCGAAAGTAGAATAAACATTCAACAAAGGGCGAAAAACGTGTTTGTCACGTGATGAAAATCGCTTATAACTCAATAGGTAATTTACTGAGTTAAAAAAGGAAAACACATTTCGATTTCCAAATCGCTTCCATGGTCAGGCTTTCCAATTTTATATCTTTCTGTTAAAAAATGAATTTGTAAATGTGTCAAAACGTTTTGCTCTTGTTGAGCAGAGCAGTTGAGAACAGACTTAAAGTAAATTCTGCCAATTATGTACAGTATTTTTGTAAAAAGATTCATACAAAATTAGGATTCTTATTATTCAGAAAGAAAATCTGATGAACATTAAAGTTTTTAGTAATGTATCGCGATAATTTGGTTTCAGATTTACGTTATTGTGCATGCTTGTATTTCAATATATATATTTTAAAGCAAAAACATGTCCATGAGAAAGACTGCTTTCATATTGACGGAGGCAACACCATCCCCCATAATATTTTTAAAGCATTTTTTTTCTTCTAAATATCGTATGATTTATATTTCTATAGCACTGAATGGGAAATAATGTTATTTCAAATGAAATTTGTATAAAAACTGTATCCAAATTTCCTACATTTTTTATAAACTATTATTAACAATCAAACTGATTGGTAAAGTTATCATACGAAATGAATATTTCCAACTGAGCCAAAAAATGCCCAGCCAGGGAATCAAACACAGATCCTTGGCTTACGGGGCCAATGCTCTACCGTTAAACTAGCTGGGCAGACAAGCAGCGAGCATATTTCGCTCAGATAACCTTATTGGTAATAACATCTGATCTGTTATGTAGACAGCTCAACAGAATAAACCCCAGGTTAAGAAACTCCATATAAACGATGAGTACGTAGATAGACTATTATTTTACCACAATGAAACAGATTGGTAAAGTTATACGAATTGAATATTTCCAACTGAACGAAAAAATGCCTAGCCCGATAATCGAACCTGGATTATTGGCCAACGGGGCCAATGCTCTACCGTTAAACTAACTGGGCTAAAAAAATACTATCAGACTTCAAATTGTTGATGTGAACAATCAACTACCAACTTTGGTAAATTATTCTAATAAGCCTTTATTCAGTAAAAAATTGTGAGCCTTTTGAATACTTAAATTTTATATTATGTTAAACGTAGCCATATTTCGCTCAGATAACTTTATTGGTAATAATATCTGGTTTGTCATGTAGACAGCGCAGCAGAATAAACCCCAGGTAAAGAAACTCCATATAAAAGATGGATACGTAGATAAACTATTATTTTAGCACAATTAAACTGATTGGTAAAGTTATTATACGAATTGAACATTTCAAACTGAGCCAAAAAATTGCCAGCTCTGGAATCGAACACAGATCCTTGGCTTAAGGGGCCAATGCTCTACCATTAAAATAACTGGTCTGACAAGCGGCGAGCATATTTCGCTCAGATAATCTTATTGGTAATAACATCCGGTCTGTTATGTAGACAAATCATCAGAATAATCCTCAGGTAAAAGAACGATGGGTAGGTAGATAGACTTATATTTTAACACAATGAAACTGATTGGTAAAGTTATCATACGAATTGAATATTTCCAACTGAACGAAAATTTTTTTAGCCCGTCAATCGAACGCAGATACTTGGCTTACGGGCCCAATGCTCTACGGTTAAACTAACTGGGATAAACAAATACTATCAGACTTCAAACTGTTGATGTGAACAATCAACTACCAACTATGGTAAATTATTCTAATAGGCCTTTATTCAGTAAAAAATTGTGAGTCTTTTGGAAACTTAAAATTTGTATTATGTTTAGGGGTGCACAACCTTTTTAAGAGAAGGGCCATTTACAAAAATGTTTGGGTTGTCAAGGGCCACATCAGTAACACCCACAGAGAAAATTATATATCGGGAGGTAGGGGGGCGTAATAAGTCTTTATCCTTGATGAATAATTATTTTTGGCTATAATAAACATAAACAAAAGGAAATAAATAATTGTATGAAGGAATGCAGGGCTTCTTCGCATCTGTATGAATAACCATTCAACACTTTATGAAGATTAACGGTTCGTTCTTGAGAAATGGTAACTTGAAGAAAAAAAATTACACAAAATTTCTAAGTAATTGAATGTTATTAAAAATTATGTAAAAAAAATTATTGAAGAATAACTTCATTTAAAATAAAAGGAAACTTATTTTTGAAATAACAAGGCGTGATGGAGTAATTATACTATTTTTTCTGCGGACTATTAACAAAACTCGTTTTTTTTTTCTTTTGTCAATCAAGTGCGACTGATTGACGAAATTTCACGATTTTTAATTAACGACCGATTGACAGATTTCGCGGTAATTTTCTATTGCCGATTGGCATAATTTGCAGTCTTTTCAAACAACCAATGTGCGATACCTGCGATAAATTGACCCAATTCGCGGGTTTTTTTCAGCGATAAATTTTCAAATTTCGCGACATTTTTCCACAACGGATCAACGAAAATTGCAATATTTTCCGCCCCCGATCGAATTATTTCGCGACTTTTTTGTTCTGCGAGCGACCTTGGAAATTCGCGAGTTTTTCCCATGAACGATTGATAAAATTCGCGATTTTTTTTTATGAGTGATTGGCGAATTTTGCGATATTTTACGTGACAGATTGACAATATTTGCAATTTTTTCCAATGACCAATCCACGAAACGTGATTTTTCCCTGATATACATTGATGTAATTTGCAATTATCTTTTCGCGCAATAAAATGGCGAAAATCGCGATTTCTTTTACGTGCACAATCGATGACATTTGAGATTTTTGCCTGCGACCAATGGATTTCTATTTCATGGTATTTTTTGGGACCGACACACAAATTTTGTAATTTTTTCGCTAATTTTTGGGAAAATTTACGATTTTTTTTTCACGAGCGATTGACAAATTTCTCAATATTTTTGCGACCAATTGACAAATTTGTAATTTTTTCTATCAATTGTGAAAATTCGTGATTTTTGTTTCCGCGAAAGATTGACAAAATTTTTCCCCAGTCGATTCACGAAATTCTCAATTTTTGTACCCCATTGACAAAATTCGCGATTTTACTGTGCCCGATTAACAAAATTCGTAATTGTTATTTGACTCTAATGAAATTTGTAATTTTTCCCGCAATAAGCTGGCGAAACTCGCGCTTTGTCCGTTGCCGGTGAAGAAAGTTTGCAATTTTTCCGCGTCCGATCAAGGACATTCGCGATTTTTAACTGACTTTGAAGAAAATTGTAATTTTTACGCGACAAATTGATGAAATTCGACATTTTTTTCGCGATAAACTGACGAAGCTCACGATTTTTCCGCAGCTGGTCAACAAAATTTTCAATTTTTCCGTACCTCATCGACAAAATTCGCAATTTTTCTCTGCCCGATAAACGAAATTTGCGATTCTTAACTGACTCTGACAAAATTTGTAATTTTTCCCGCGGCAAATTGACAAAATTCCGCTTTTTTTCTCACGATCAACTAACAAAACTCTCAATTTTTCAGCAACCGATCAAGGATTACATAATCAACAAAATTCGCGATTTTTGATGAGTCCGATCAACGAAATTCACAATTTTTAACTGACTCTGACGAAATCTGCAATTTTTTCAGAGGCAAATTGTCGAAATTCGCGATTTTTTCTCGCGATAAACTAACAAAACTCGAGATTTTTCCCTAGTTGATCAACGAAATTTGAGGTTTTTCTTCGACTCATCGATAAATCTGGCGTTTTTTTCCGAACTCGATTAACGAAATTTGCAATTCTTAATTGGCTCTGATGAAATTTGTAATTTCTTCCTGGAGCAAATTGACAAAAATCGCGATTTTTTCCTGCGACATATGGGCAAAAAATTGAAATTTTTCCAGTTATAAATTGACGAAATTGTGTCAAAAAACGAAGAAATTATATAAATTGTTATCCCGGGCCACAAGTTAACCCATGGCGGGCCACTTTTGGCCCGCGGGCCACAGGTTGTGCATCCCTATGTTAAACGTAACCGGGGAACATATTTTGCTCAGATAACTTTATTGGTAATAACATCTGGTCTGTCATGTAGACAGCTCAACAGAATAAACCCCAGGTAAAGGAACTCCATACAAACGACGGGTACGTAGATAAACTATTATTTTAACACAATCAAACTGATTGGTAAAGTTATCATACGAATTTAATATTTCCAACTGAGCGAAAAAATGACCAGCCCGAGAATCGAACTCAGATCCTTGGCTTACGTGGCCAATGCTCTACTGTTTAAGCTAACTGGGCTGACAGCGGTTGTCAGCCCAGTTAGCTTAAACGGTAGAGCATTGGCCCCGTAAGCCAAGATTCGGTTCTCTGTTCGATTCCCGATATGGTATTTTTTTCTCTCAGTTGGAAATATTCAATTCGTAGATTTTTATAGTTTAAAAAGAAAATTAAAACATGAATTATTTAATTATCTCTATCACGTGCAGCCTGATGATGAAAGATTGTCCTAACTGTTGGATTGTCCTGTTAGTAAAGATAACCAGTTGGCACTTATAACAATATAAATTGTTGTTCAGCATTTGTGTCCGGGTGATATTCCAGAACGAATTTAAAACTTCATCAGTAAAAAATAAAATAATATGTAATATAAATCAAACACAAATTTAACAGACATGTAATTGAACTACGTCCTTAAACCAGCCTTATTTCTATAAATAATTGATGATTTTCTTATAAAGATATTCTTTAGTATTGTTTGCAACCAGTCTAACAAAACTTATATTAAATGTAAAAATGAATTAGAGTTTACCAATAAAAAAGTGACTTTTACGTTATTTCTGTAACCTGAAGTCCGGGATGGATCTGCTAGTAATCTGAAATGTAAATTCGTTTTTATTAAAAGCATTGTAAAGTACACTTTTAAAAACCATAAAAAATCTATTTTTAATAGATGAAAAACTTTAAAATTAGTAAATTTATTGTTGTTTTAATCATTAATTATTTCGCATTTTGATTCATTAAATGTGCCTTCAAAAGAAAACAAATAATTGTGAACTTAATCTTTGTAAATGTAAAGTTCCCATTAAAACAATAACTTTACAGTAATACAGAAAGAAAAGTACATAAAGATTAGAGTATTTATTTATGCATTGCAATAAAATATATTATTTTCCCTTATGGTTCACATTTCAATTTCCGTGAAATATCCTTAAACAAAATTGAAGTCATTTCCAAAATGACATTTTCTAATATTTATTCTTAAATCATTAGAAATATATCTTTATATCTTATTATTATATAAAGTAATATATCTTTATTGTTGTATAAAACTAATTATTAATGCTGCTATCAGTAATTAATTTTAGTATTTTAATTATAAAGTTGCATTTTGATTTATTAAATGTATTTTAAAAAGAAACAAGCAAATCCAATATGTACTAAGATGTTAAAAAATCAGAACCAGCTGGCGTTTCAGATCTTTATGAAAGTATCTAAATGTGAAAGTAATTCATTTCAGTTAACAAAATAAGAGAACATAAATAAAGTTCTTTTTCTATTCTAGATTGGAAGGAATATTAAGTAAGTTATTTTGTACGACTCAAGCAATCATGCGAAACACATTTTGCAATTTAAAACAGCATTAGAATTAAAGAACTGGATTTTAGGCAGGAAATATTAAATATTTGGCAATCATGGGTATTTTCCCATAAAATGTCTTATATGATTTGACATTATGTTCATAGCGTAATCATCCAAAACATAAAACTTAAACAAAATATGTTTCAATTAATATGGTAAAATGTCAATTAAATAAATAAATGGAAGGCTAATGATTTTCACTTTTAGAAATAGGAGAAATAAATATTTTATTTTTGGAATATTTTTAGGATATTTTTTCCCATTTTTATTAAATTTCAACTTTAAAATATTGCTAATCATGGTTAATATAAAACATACAAAAAATGTTACTAATTTTTGCTAGTAATGAAATTAGTTTTGTGTGTAATTTGAAAGAAATAACCATTTAAATTATATCCATTAAGAATACAATATTAAAAAATTATATATACAATATTAAGAATACAATTCAATATTAAAAAAAAAAATAAGCCAAAATATATTTTCTGCTAAAATAAATAGTATCAGGCTTAAAATTGTTGATTTGAATAATCAACTACCAACTTTGGTAAATTATTCTAACAGGCTTTTATTCAGTAAAAAATGGTTAGTCTTTTGAATATTTAAAATATGTATTATGTTAACGTAGTCTCAGTTTAAACCTTCAAATATAGCAGGTAAATACAAGACAGTGCATGGTGCTAATATGTGACAATGTTTCATGCTAATGTGAGAAAGTACTTAGAACTGTAATAATAACATTCCATATTATAGCGTGAAATAGCTACAATAAATAAACATCGAATGATTTAATCATTAATAGTATTTTCTTTTCATATACCAACAATGATTTCTTTCCTTCTCTATTCATAAACATAATAGAAGTTTGAATTAAAGAGCTCTGTTTGATTCGGGCTTTTACTCGAATGATACAAAATACTAGCTACTTAATTTTACAACAAAATAGATTTACACTCAATGCTAAAAGTGACATTGAAGGTTAAAGACTGTACCTATTTTAGTATAGAAAATCGACAACTTTAATTAAATTTAGTAATAAATTTAGTAATTACAAACTTTATTTCAATACATGATTGATGTTCTTCCTATAAAAATATTTTATAGTATTTTTTGCGGGCAAATTAAATAATGTATATTAAATATATATATATATATATATATATATATTAGAGTTTATCAATACAAAAATGGCTTTATCTATTTTCTGTAACAAGAAGTATGGGTTGAATCCCCTAGTAATCTTAAACAGAAATTGGTTCTAAGTAAAATCGTTGTGTTGTATACTCTTAAAAACCTTAAAAAAATATATTTTTAATATTTGAGAAACTTTAACATCAGGCAACTTTTTCTTGTTTTAATCATTAATCATTTTACATTTTAATTCATTAAATGTGCTTTCAAAAAAAAAAAAAAAAAAAAAACTAATGAGTGTGATCTTAGTCTTTTGTAAAAGTAAAATCCCCATTAAAATAATACTTTACTACACAGAAAATAAAAGTAGATTAAGATTACAGAATTTTGCTATGTACTGCAATAACACATTTTATTCTACTTTATGGTTCACGTTTCAACTCCCGTTAAATATTCTTAAACAAACCTGAATTCTTCTCCAACGTGACATTTCCTAAAATTTATTTTTAAACAATTAAAAATATATATTTAATATTATATGAACTATTTATTAATGTTGTTATCATTATTTTAATTATAAAGTTATATTTTGATTCATTAAATGTATTTGAAAAATGAAACAAGCAAACCCAGTAAATACCCAAAATACCCCAGTAAAAATAAAAGTTTTTTTTAAAAACTCAGAACCAGCTGTCGCTTCAAATCTTTATGAAGATATCTGAATGTGAGAGCGAGAGTAATTTATTTCAATTTGCAAAATAAGAGAACTAAAATAAAGTTATTTTTCTAATTGTAGATTGAAAGGAATATTAAATATATTACTTTGTACGGCTCAAGCAATCATGAAAACACATTTTGTAATTTAAGACAACCTTAGAATTAAGGAATTGGATCTTAGGCAGGAAATAGTAAAATATTTGGCTTGTTTTATAAAAAATGTTTTATGTTATTCGAGATTACATTCATAAGATAATCATCCAAAATTTAAATCTCAAAGAATATGTGTATCAATTAATACGGTAAACCGCCAGTAGAAAAAAAAAATTAAAGTATAATGGATTTTATTTCTAGAACGGTATTTCCATTTTTATTACACTTCCAACTTTTAAATACGGCTAACTGGGGCTAATACAAGACATACAGAAAAGGGTTTTTTGCTAGTAATGAAATTCATTTTGTGATTATTTTGCAACAATAACATTTTTAATTATATCCATTTCGAATACACTCAACTTAAAATGACTTAAATCGCATCTGAAAAGCACAGCACTATGGCTTGGAAGTCAAATTGATAACAAAAATCCAAACAGTGGACATCTTATATCTAACGAGTTCGAGTCCAAACCAAAGCTTTTTAAAAATACATTACTTTCAAAAATCAAATACACTCTCTAATTAGGGAAGATTAGTTTTCCCCCGTAAAATCTAAAGGACTTTTTCTCCGAATTTCGACGAAGTCCGCTTATTCCTTAAGGGGGCACAGGACCTTTAAACTTTCAAAAAAATCAGTTATCGGTTTTGTCTTTTTTCTGACTGTTTTAAAATTTCTCAACAATATGCAAAAAACCGCATTAAAAAATCTGCATTATTTCCTGAGTTATAATCATCTATAGACAGTGAATATAATGGAAGGTCCGTAGACATTGAAAATTTAAAAAGCTTTTTCTCAGATTAGTAAATTTGGAGTTTGCGCGCACTGTTACTTTTAAACTATGTATGCTACAGCTTAAACAAAATTAAACAATATGCATTTCTTTATAGTCTACAGGCTAAAACAAAAACAAATCTCATATTTTGGTTATTTGTTTTTTTTTTTTTTTTTTTGCATTTGAAAATCTTCGAGATTTTTGAAATTTTTTTTTATTTTGTGCAAAATTAAATTTTAAACAAAACTTTTTGCGTATATTTTGGCTTTAAGTTAGAAGAAGGAGTGTTATGATTCTATTTTGTTCAAAAATTGTTTTCTATATGCGTAATTTAGAGTTTCCTCATGCGCGCAGTACTTAATAACGCATTAGTAAAATGAATTTTCAAATTTAAAATTTAAATAATAATTTTGTTCATACAATATTTATTTTTCTGGATAATGTAGTTAAGGATATATACTTTAGGCAGGAAAGGGAAAAAGATCTGAATTGCGTATTGTTTGTGTTTTTGGTACTTTGAAGAAGGCGATGTTTTTGATTGTTTCGAGAAACTCACAGGTCCTGTGCCCCCTTAAATTATCTGAAATGCTACAGAAAGGCTCCTTCTCACTCGAACAGTCCCTTATCTCCAAACGTGTCTTCCTGAAATACATTTTTCTTCAAAACCCTATATTAAAATTATTGCTATTATCACAATTAGGAAAAGGTATATAATAACACTAAGTATTAAAATAATATATAAATCATAGCATACAATATTTAAAGTCGGGAAATTGTGGGTTCAATTCACAGGTTGATCAAAATATATCTTTTAAAGATTAAAGGAGTCTCTACACTGTTAAACATTTTGCAGCATTCTGGCAGGTCATTCGACCGTTTTTTGAAAAAACGGTTTCATAACCATAATTTAACTGTATTCTGACCATAAAATGGCCAATAATATGGTCAGAATAGTGTTAAAATTACGGTTGTGTAACCGTTTTCGGAAAAAATGGTCAAATGACCTGCCAGAATACTGCAAATTTTTAACAGTGTAGATAACCATTACTCAAAATTCACTCGAAAAAATCTAAGTTACAAAATCAAAATAAATGTATCCTTATAAAGAAAAGTTCATTCCTCGTACAAGAAAAGAAGTTACTTCCAACCCCCAAGAAAATATCGCATCTCCGGTTTAGAGTCTGCCGCCACCTATGTGCGCACGCAATTAACGTCGGAGCCCCTTCCCCTGCGCTCCGTGCTCCGGTTGATGCAGAAACGATCTTTAATATCTATTTATGTAATTTATTGCTTCAATTTTCTGTATATATGCATCTTCAGTTTACTGACAAGTGGTAAAACAAGCATTATTACAAAGTTATGTCTGTTTATTTATTTATAAATAAGGGCACCTTAATTTTTTCTACAGTTAAACTATATAAATTCAAACGATCACCTTTATGTAAATGGTGAAATCACTTTCAGTTATATCAACAACATTCTGTAATGGCTTTAATCAGAATTTCTTGCTATATTCCGTATAATTTTCTGAGATCAGCTTAGTTGCTTCTATCTAAAAATGACAGTTATTAGTTTTTTTATTGATTGGTGTCTGATGAATGTTCATAGCGTATTTAATTTTTTTCAAAAAATAAATTTAAAAATTTAGCTGCTGTTGGACATCAGTTGTGTGAATATTATCCCTGACCAGTGGTATCAAGTGCTAAAGCCTCTCTAAATAATTATGAAATTTCGTGATTATATTAATGTTAATTCGTGATTATATTAATGTTAATTAGCAATTTAAAATCACCGGTACAACTTAGTTATCCCGTGGACCAATTTCGCCAAATTATATAAATCGCTAACCCACTCGTCAAATTATATAAATTGACATACTTTTTATATTAAATAACGAAAGACCAAATAAATAAGCATAACATTAATAAAAATATAAATAAAACGTCGAAATAAAAATCACTTGATGACGTACACACGGGTAACTTGCTTAAAGTCAAGTGAATGTGACATTTACGATCAACCATTATTGGCATCTAATCTTGTAGTTTGGCGATAGATTTTTGGTCGACGGGATAACCAAATAGTACCAAAATATCTTATTCTTTGATTATTTATTAGTTTTTATAGATGCTACAACTCTAAATATCGCTATTATTTTATTTCTCTTAGCTTAAAAATAAATGTATCTACATAAAAGGGAATATTTTTTATACAATCAAGTAAATATAATAAAAGTAACATAATTCCTAAAGTGAATACATAATGCAAATGGTAAAAAGGAGGTATTTTAAAATTTCAGGGTAAATTTACCTTATACGACAATGGAAACCTGAACAGAAATGGGGATCTTTTTTTGCGAAATTTGGCAATACATAATGCAATTTCGTTGCACAAATTAGAAATGAAACAGTTCATATTTTAATTCCATAAATTTGGCATTTATCATACTCAGATTTGTGTATCTTGTTCGGGGATTTATCTTTGGATTATTACGTTATGAATTAAATTTTGAACTAATTTTGTTTATTTGAACATTAAATATTTGAAGAAAAAAAAAGATCCCCAAAATGAATCAGGAAATATTTAATTATTTCTGTCCAAAATCCAATTACTTAAGGCAAACGGTGTTTTAAATTGCCCAATGTGTTTCCCAAGATTGCTTGAGTCATAGAATATAATTTATCTTATATTCCTTTCAATCTAGATGAGAAAATTGTCTTATTTTAATTCCCTTGTTCTGGAAACTAAAATAAATTAGTTTCGCATTTAGATACTTTCTTAAAGATGTGGAGCGACAGCTTGTTTTGATTTCTTTAAGATAAAAGTATAAACGATGACTTTATTTCGTTTCCTTTTCAAGGCATATTTAATAAGTGGATATGTAAAATCACAATTAAAACATTAAATTACTTAATTATTAAAATATTAAAAATGTTAATATTTATTGCATATAATTTTGTAGCTATGAAATACTTCCGAAATATTAAATTTTAATTGCATTTCTTCTATCCTTTTTTTATTTTTTATTAAACAATTACATGGAATAAATTATTAGAATTATGAAAAGTTTTGATATTTTTTCAATAACGGGTGTTATACCATTGCAAAATTACTTCCAAAAACTCATAAAATTTTAGTTTTTTTACTTTAAATTACCATTTGATAAATTTTGGAGGAATGGTGGTGATTTCATTAGTATTCTGATCGACACGTAAAAGATATTACAAAATTACGGTTTTAAGATGTAAAAATAAGATATAAGATTTCGGCTAATTTCACACAAACACGCGAAACTGAGTGTAATCCTATTAAGAAAATCATTTTAAATATTTAAAAGCCAAATTTTGAAATGATTTTACTATTAAATTGTCCAATTTTAACCCATTTGTGCCTGCATTTGTTTTCTTAATTTTTTTGGTAAAATCTCTTTCAAATGTTGCAAAATGAACTGGAAAAATATTTTTTAAAAATTACGCTAATTTTTTTTTCGTATTTATTTGACAACATGTAAACACACTAAACATGAGAATATGCATAATATTTGTAATATTGTAATATGCATAATTATATATTTCGTCTAAATTTATATAAAATAAGCTTTTAAATTGTCTATTATATAATATAATTAGTATTTTTAACAACTACTAAAAATATATATTTATTTCTTTACAGAGACTAATAACATTACAAGTATTAGTAATAATAAACTAAGAATAATCGTATTTGATGCTTAAAAATAATCTGTTTCATAATCATGTTGAAAAGGACTTTAAATAAATAACTATCCCGTAAATGGCTAATAACAATATGTACCCATTCGTGCCTTGGGCGATATTTTGTACATTACAAACATGCATAAAAAAAATAATCTTGAACATATACTTCCACAATTAAAAAAAATACGTATTTCAACGAAGTCTTAATATTATGACTTATTTATCTGAATAATTGGAAGAAAATACACAAATAAACTTACTCTTTACATTTCGCCAACTCGAAAAATGAAAAATCTATAAACTCCGAATAAAGCCTTCATTTTAAGCAAATAAATATCCATTTTATGCTGTCATCTTTCTGTAGCAGGTAAGGACAGTTATAGATAATTATTTCATAAAATTTCTATGTTATAAAGAAGAAGAAAATTACACAAATTTATTAAAATTCGAAGCGTCCCAAAAATGGGACTCGCGGCATAAATGGGTTAATAAAGAATGTTCTATGTTATTGTGGCTGATAATTTGAAATAAGGCAAAAGATCAAAATAAGGGATTCCGTTATAAACAGGTTTAATTTGTGAATTTTATTGAACGTGGTTTCTCAAAAATTTTCTTCATAAAATCTGTAACAAAAATAAAAGAATATACTATTAAGGAAGAAAATAAAACATGCTGGTATATAATATGAAAATATTATTAAAGATTAACACATTCTCTATTTATTTGTTGAGGATGTTTCAAGCTTTTTATAGACCGTTATTATTGCAGCTCCAATTACTTGCTGACGTAAGCATCATGTGCAGTTTCATATGTAGGTTTATCATATTAGCTCCATACAGTGTCACACTCTAGCTTCCAAAGTTTTGTGGTTTTTACTTGGGCAAGGTTTATCATATTCAAAAATTTAAATATTAAAAGGGTTCTTTTTTTTTTCTTTTACGGAATAAAGGTTTATTAGTATAGTATATATTTAGTAATTAACTAATAATAATTAACATAACTCTGAATAACGAGGTCGCTGGCAGACATTTAATAATCATTTCACAAACACAGCACAACACTTACATACGTAGGTCACATGACTACACAAAAGTAAACAGAAGAGAATTCTCTGGAAAAGAATTGTGGGAAGAAAGAAAGTTTTGATGCTGCCATCTAGAGTTAATCAACTGAAATACAAACATGACAGCTCTCCCACACTTAGTATTTGAATCTGTCAGGTGGTATTCTGTATCGACTGGATCGTCTCAGTACATGTGGAGAAGAAGAATTTGATTTTAGTTCATAAACATCAACTATTGAACTAGTGGGAACAGAGGGTTTTGGAGAATCAGGATGAAAGTCAGTTCATGTAGGACCTGGAGTACATGGCTCATGAGAATCAACTGGTTGTGGAGATTCGATACTAGGCTGTATTGTTGGAAAATAACCTTGTTTCACAATTGCATTTTCACTTCTGAAATTTCCTGTATCACTTTCTTCAGAATTTGTATCATTAACAAAAGAAATCTCTAAACCTACATTTGTTATTTGATCAGCATGTCTTTATCAGATATTCGAACCAACTTGAACTCTATAATGTAATTTTCCCATTCTTGCTATTATTCGACCTATTTTCCACTTGGCTTGTGGAGTATAATTTATTACAGCTACTTTCTGGTTAATTTCAAATTCTTTTATTTTAACTTTGGAATTTTTCGCATCCTGTTTATCATGAACGAAATTTGTAACATTTGGCACTATCAAATCTATTTTTGTTCATATATGACGTTTTTGAAATAGAGATGCAGGACTGTCCCCCGTTGTAACATGAGGCATCTTCCTACATTGCAAATGGAAGCTATTTAATTTCATTTGTAAAGTACCAGGATCGGAAGCTAAGACTTTTAATCCACGTTTAAGAATTTGCACATATCTCTCCGCCAGTCCATTTGTAGCTGGATGGTATGGAGCACTGAACTTATGTTTTACACCATGATTTCTCAAAAATGTCTCAAATTCTTCAGAAGTAAACTGTTTAGCGTTATCTGATACTAAAGAAATTGGAAAACCGTATCGTGCAAAAAGTGAAGAGAGACAAGTAATGGTATTTTCTGAACTTGTACTAGGAACAATAAAAACTTCTGGCCATTTGCTATGGGCATCAACCACTAAAAGAAGCATTTTTCCCATAACAGGACAAAAATAATCAATATGAATTCTTTTCCATGGAGCTGTAGGCCATTCCCAATGATGTGTATCAACTTTGGGAGGATTATTTTTCAAATTTACACAAGTAGTGCAATTTCGTGCAAGACCCTCAATATCTTGGTCTATATCTGGCCACCATAAAAAACTACGTGCTAAAGACTTCATTTTAGCTATACCAAAATGACCAAAGTGTAATTCTTTTAAGATTTGGTTTCTATGAATTTCAGGGATAACTACCCTACATCCTTTTAAAATACAACTGTGTTGAAGAGTGAATTCTTCTTGTTTACCACCAAAAAGTAAATTTTTAGGAATTTCGGAACCAGAAATGAGGTGATGAAAAATTTGGCGTAAAAGGGGATCAGATTTTGAAGCTGAAGCAATAGATTTCGAAGTTAATGGTAAGATAGAGAATTGATTAATTTGAAGCAGTTGAGATTCATCAATTGCATCATTCGAATTTAATTGTTGAGGTAAATCTTCACTACGTAAAGGAAGTCGTGAATCAACATTACCGTGATCAGTAGTTTTTTTTATAACGGATATCATATTGGAATGTTTGTAAATAAATTGTGTATAGTTGCACTCGAGCAGCCGATAAAACAGGGATTCTTTTAGAAGGAGAAAAAAATAGACACTAAAGGTTTACTGGCAGTAAAAAGGTAAACCTGCTGCCATACAGATATTGAAAAAATTTCTTCACACCAAATATAATCGATAATGCTTCTTTATCAACTTGACTATACCGTTTTTCTGCAGTAGTCAAAGTTCTGGACACAAACCCAATAGGCTTTTCAGTGTTATTTGGCATCATATGCGAACGAACTGCAGGAGAAGCATCAGTAGCTAAAACTAAAGGTAACTTAGGATTAAAGTGAGTAAGAACCCTTTCAGAAGTAATTTATTTTTTTATACTTTTAAATGCTTGTTCACACTTATAAGACCAATGAAATTTAACATTCTTCTTAAGCAAATTATTCAAAGGATTTGCAATAGTAGATAAGTTTGGTACAAACTTAGCATGATATGTAACTAAGCCTAGAAAAGCTTTAACCTAAGATACATTTACTGGTCTTGGAGCATTTAAAATTGCTTCAATTTTATCTTGTGTTTTATGAATACCATGTTTATCAACTTTATAACCACAGTAAGTAATCTCATCTGTCATAAAGAATGATTTTTCGTTATTTATCCTAATGTTATACTCCCTTAATCTTTCTAATACTTGCTTTAATCTTTCTAAATGAATTTCATCTGTTTCCCCTATAACCCCAATATCATCTATAAAAATTGTAACTCCCTCAATTCCTCTTAAAATTTGCTCAATTTTTCTTTGCCATATAGCAGGAGAACTAGCAAGACCCATGGGTAACTTAAGGAATTAGAATAATCCTTTTGGTGTATTTATGGTCAATAATTCTTGTGATTGTTCATCTACAGGTAATTGAAGATAAGCTTGATTTAAATCAATTTTTGTAAAGTGTACACCACCACCTAATGTAGCTAACATATCTTCTATTTTAGGTAAAGGATATTTTTCAACTTTCAGAAATTTATTTAATGTTACTTTAAAATCGCCACATAAACGAATTTTCCCATTAGGCTTAACCACTGGAAATATAGGAGTTGCCCACTTGCTGTTTGTAACTGGTTTAATAATACCTGCGTCTTGCAATCTTTGTAATTCGTCATTGACTGCTGCACGTAGTGCATAAGTGACAGTCCTAGCTTTGCAAAATATGGGTGTAGCATCTTTTTCAAGATAAAGTTCTGCCTGTAAGCCTTTTATCTCCCCAGCCTTATCTGTAAATAAATCAGAAAATTCCTGTAGCAAACCTTGTAATTTATGAGAATAATTTACAACTTCATTTACATATACTAATTTTAAATTATGTTGAAAAATATCAAATTCAGATGCCCAATTGCTACCAAATAATAATGGAAAATTATCTTCTTTTATCAAATACAACTTTACCTTTCAAGTTTTATTTTCATAAGTAACATTTACTTCAACATAACCTACAGATTTGAAAATTTCACCAGTTGCAGTTTTTAACTGCACATCCGGAGGAAAAATTTTATGATCAGGAAAAATTCTGCGAAATCTTTTTAAAGGAACAGCAGAAATTCCGGATCCAGTATCTAATTCCATATCAGCTCTAGCCTTATTTTCAATGAAAACAGACAACTTAATTGGATTAGAGCCTTTATCATACTTAACAGATAAAACATTTACAGTATTTAAAGAATTAACCTGTTTTTGAGAATTTGTACTTCTGCATACCTTGCTTAAATGGCCTTTTTTTCGACAAAGATTGCAAGTAACATTTATAAATCTGCCTGAATTTGCTAAATGAGAGGCATTTCCACATCGATAGCATTTTAACTTATTTTTATTAATGTCAGAATATGTATTATTTACATGATTGTTGACATTCTGTTTTTGAGAACAATTTTGTAATTTCATGTTTTGTATATTTTTCGTACTGGAAATTTTATTTACATTGAAATTTTTATGCTTAATTTCAGCAATTTCAATATATACATTATATAAAGCTAAAGCTTTCTCAACAGCTTTTTTGAAATTTAAATCATCAACTTGAGTTATCAATTTATTCTGAATATTTTCATTTTTCAGACGGCGCAAAAACTGTTCCAGTAATTTTTCATTTAGAGTATCACCAGTAAATGCACAAAAGGTCGTACCCTTTTTTAATCTAGCAGCAAAATCTTGAATTGATTCATTTTCATTCTGAAAACATTTTCTAAATTTAATTCTCTCAATGAATTTATTGGGGGCGGGGCTTAAGTGTTTAAGCAGAATTTCAACAATTTCATTATATTTTAAAGTTTCACAATTCTTAGGTAAGCATAAATCACATAATAAACTACATAATTTCGGTCCTAATAATGATAGAATAGCAGGGACTTTCTTTTGTTCTGTTATATCATGAGGAGCGAAATTTTGTTCCAGTCGTTTCACGTAAGTTGTGAAACTTTCCGCTTTTTCATCAAACTCTTTGAAGTTCGTAAACATATTTTACTTTATTAAAGGTAGCAAAAGTATGTAACAAGTCGCCCAGTGGCGTGGTCGGTAGCGACAGCTGCTCCCACGGCGTGGGCCAGGGTTCGAATCCCCGGATAAGACATGGATGTAATTGTGAATGTCCCATTGTAGTAATGTAATATATATGTAATGTAAAATAAAAATTGTTGTGACTTGTTGTTGTTTCTGTATAATAAATCATTCGAGGCGACAGTCATAGTAGCTATAGGCCCCAAAGCATTCCACTTTGGTGGACTTCAAATGTCAAAATGTCAAAGTATGTAACAATGTAAAAGTAAATGTATCACTTACCACCGCCGTAAATAGTGTAGAAGACTATGAAGTATTAATATATGACATTACACAGAACGTATGCAGTGTTTGAAATCAAAACATGAGCCATTTTCATTCGACTCACTTATTTTCGGTAAACTTTTTCCGGTTACATTATCATCTTTATTTTCCAACGTCGCCATTTATAGTATATATTTAGTAATTAACTAATAATAATTAACATAACTCTGAATAACTAGATCGCTGGCAGACATTTAAACATTTTACAATCATTTCACAAACACAGCACATTTACATACGTATTTGACATTTTGACATTTGAAGTCCACCGAAGTGGAGAATGCTTTGGGGCCTATAGCTACAATGGCTGTCGCCTCGAATGATCCTTATTATACAGAAACAACAACAAGTCACAACATTTTTTTATTTTCCATTACATATATATTATATAAATACAATTGGACATTCACGATTACATCCATGTCTTACCCAGGGACTCGAACCCGGGCCCTCGGGGTGACAGCAGCCTCCGCTTACTGCCCACGCCAGCGGGCGACATTTACATACGTAGGTCATATGACTACACAAAAGTAAACAGAAGAGAATTCTCTGGGAAAGAATTGTGGGACGAAAGAATGTTTTGATGCTGCCATCTACAGCTAATCAACTGAAATAAAAACATGACAATTAGAACAATTTACCTAAGTTGATATTTAAATGTTGCACGTCAACAGTTTAAAATGTGATAAAAAAGTTACTTTTATCAGAATATAAGGTTGCGTTATGTATATAATTTGGCTTTTCTTTTTAAATGTCAACATATTCTTGATTTTCCTCGTAAGGTCGCTTCATAGTTTAAAAAAAATAGTCCTTTCTGTCTTAACTCTATGAAATTTTCATCGTTTATAAATATAACGGTTTTTGCAGACCGTTGAAAAATTTCCTTAAACAATATTGATATCTACTTGTAAAAGAAATATGTTTTATTCTCGCTTGGTTTTTAATTTCGTGTCGGGTTCTTTAGCATAACAACAACAGCATAATAGTTCTTATTGTTCTAACTCTCTGAATTTTTTATCGATTGTAAATATAACTGCATCCAAGCCCTCACTAAAATTTCGTGATAAGCAAATATGTATATTTAATCATGAATACATGAGCCGAAGCCGCCCGAACCCACGTCGAAACACCTCGCTTTTTAGCGTTTTCATCGAAAATTTCTCAGTATTTTTTTTTAATAATTTTATTCGTAAGAACTTTTCGAAATATTTGTGGGTGCTATAAATTTCGTCTTACGATATGCTCTACAAAGACTGTGTCGAAATACAGACGTTTAGTTACTTTTAGCGTAGAAAAAAATGATCGTCTCTGGAAGGCACGAAGTGACGTGCGATCACAATCTTTTTTAAAGGGCAAACATTAGCATTTTTGAAAACCGGTTTCACTGCCGAATAGAAGAAGGTCTTAACTTTAAATTTGTATTTTTGTGAATCGATAGCTCTAAAATTGAGCCGTTGGCGAAAGGGAGTAAAAGTTGATTGCGAAATTATCCCTTTTTAAAATTTTGTTTCAAAGTCTTAACCACCATATTTAAAAAAAAAAAAAAAAAAAAAAAGACTCCGGCGTTATAAATTTTGTCTTCCGAGATGCTCTACAAAGACTGTGTCGAAATACAGACGTTTAGTTACATTTAGCTTAGAAAAAAAAGATCGTCTCTGGAAGGCACGAAGTGACGTGCGGTCACAATCTTTTTGAAAGGGCAAAAATTAGCATTTTTGAAAACCCTTTTCACTGCCGAATAGAAGAAGGTCTTAACTTTAAATTTGTATTTTTGTGAATCGATAGCTCTAAAATTGAGCCCTTGGTAAGCGTTGGCGAAAGGGAGAAAAAGTTGAATGCGAAATTACCCCTTTTGAAATTTTTGTTTCAAAGGTTTAACCACCATATTTTTTTTTTAATTGATTCCGGAGTTTGAGACACAAAAGTACGAAATTTGAGAATATGTCGTCCGTTATTCCGTATTTTAAACGTTAATATAACCGCCGATGGGTGTTAAAACATTATGGTACAATAAACTGTATTTAGTCCTCCCGAAAAGCAGGTTCAGGGCATGTACAAGCATGCCTTCGCCGATTTACAACAAAAGGTCGCTTTTTTGAGAGTTTTGAATATTAATATATCGGCTAATTATAAAAAATCTGAACCTCAGGGGAATCAGGGCCTGCCTTGGACTATTTTCATACAAATTTGCAGACATATGTGGCTAGTAGATTTCGCTATCCATGGCCAACAGACACACGAATAGACAGAGCAAACTTTTCTTTTATTAGTATAGATAGTTTTCCACGAGGACAAAAGTACAGTCACTGTTTAATTTAGATAAGAATTAAAAATTTCAAATTATCATTGAGAGGAAGGGGGGAGGGGGATCTACAATTCCTTTTATTTAAATAAAATTATACACACTGTAAAAAAAGATCTTAAGATAACAGAAAAAAATCATCGAATTCCGACAGTAAAAATTACGTTGACAGACTTCTTATGTTATTTCAGCTTCGTGTGGTTTATTTTCCTGTTAAACAACAAAAAAGCCTTTTTTTTTTCATTATGTTTTCGGTACAACAGAAAAGTCTGTCTTATAGCATAGAAATACTTTGGCGGGAAATCTCCCCCTCTGACGTCTACAAGGTCATTTAGAATGACCAGTTATTATTGGTTCATCTAACCCATGCTGAGGCTACAGTTCAGTTAGGAAAACTTGTAGCTTCTATCTTGAAATATCTGTTATATTTTGTGTATTGTATAAAATGGCAGGAATATCTAAAAAAAATAAATAAGATTTAACGAATTTTTTAAAAATTCACATTAAAAAAGTTTCCATTAATAAACACATGTTGAGAAGAAGAGCAAAAGGATTTATTCTGTTTTTTTAAACAAAAATAATAAGGTATGTTTTCATTATTCTTTTAAATATTTAACAATGTTTTTCCGAAACATAATAATATGTATGATTTTTTTTTTTTTTTTTCAATTTGTTAAAAACCTTAGTTAAGCAATACTATTTATTTTTTTATTTTTTTATAATGTATCATTTACTTAAATTATTAGTATTACTTTATACTTCATAATTTATTTAACTGATATTTTCATTTCATATTAACCAGAATAATATTTATTAGATCTGATAGCCGGTCATATATTTTTACTGTTTAAATTTATCACATTTGTTCCATTTAATGAAATAAAAATTTGAACTACAACTCTGAATTATTTTGAAAATTATTCCTAAGTTTTAACCATTCTTTTCATATTATCAGCAAGTTTAATTTTCTTTAAAATTTAAATTATATTAAAATATGTTTTTTTCTTATTTAGTTGATTATCATTTATTTTGTACGGAAAAACATTATATATTTTTAAGAATACTGAAAACACATTTTATTACACATCACATTATTATCACATTTGAAATGAAATATATATATGTTTTTTTACGGGAAGTTTATTTAAATTTTAGTGTCTCTTCCTTTACGTTTTTATATTTGCTCTTAGCTACCAACTTTTATATTATCACTTTTTTCTAATGGAGATCGTCTCTCAGAATTTTTTCGATTGAATAAAACAAAGCTTGCTATTCGGGAAAACTGTAAAAATTGGCAGCTATTATTTACGTAATTAACAAGCATAACTAACTTCACCTAATAAATTTTCTGAAATATTGGATAAATAAATAGTAAAGCTGTTTTAATTTGAAATAATATTGAATACATTCCTATTTATTTTATTAATAAACATTTTTATGGGGGGGGGGGGGGAGTTACCGAATAATGTTTTTATTATTATTATTATTCTATGCAATAAAAGTTTAAGATAACTTCTTTCACTTATTCCAATTTTTAATACGTTTATGTTACAAAATCTATATAAATGCGTTTGAATATTGTATTGCGAATAAGCTGTTTAAATTAATTTTGTAAAAGGCGAATTTCTTATAAAGAAATATTTATTATTATTAATATAAACAAGTCGATCGGTAAATAAAAATTTCCCGAGTACCTAACCTATAATACGCGATTGTTCTGTTAAATAGAACACCCCCCCCCCCCCCTCGCCAACAGGAATCGACCTACAGATTTTGACTGTTGGGAAAAGCGTCAATTGTCAACACGAAGTGCCTGTATGACTACATATTTCTGTCGTCTGATAACGCATTCTTTCGTTAACAGCTATTTTCTTAAAACTGATATTTTCTGGCAACTTTTTGCTGCCAGAATTTTTCTGTTGTTTTACAGAAATATTTTTAACAGTGCATAAGTAGATTCTTACCAACTATTTCGCGGGAAGGGGAGAGAAAGCACCTTCTTTTCTCGAAAATGTTATTGATTATTTTTTTCGTGTATTTCACGGCTGAAAGTAGGTATCACCTATTTTTCATTCTGCCATTGATTACTAACAAAAAGCTAAATAAAAATACCTAAATATTCCGTAAAATCATAAAAAAGTGGAAAATAAATAGCATTTAGAAAGCACACATTTTTTCACATATACATTATTTTTTCACATATATATTTTAAGAGGATATTTGAGCAAAAAACGAAAATTATTTTATTGCGTATTCTTATCCTCCAGTTTGTTCTGAGTTATTTTCGAAACACCACATGCAGATGCGATTGTTTTTTGCAAAGTTAAAAGCGTTTGAATTTTGTACACAAACATATTTTCGGTCGATTATTATACTTTAAATCTGTTTTTCTCAAAACTGATTTTTCAACGTTTTTATATTTTTAAAATGCTCCATATGTCTTAATTTTTTATCAATATTTATGAAATTGATAAGGAAGCATCCTGATATTGTTTACAAAGAAACTGTGTACGCATTTTAAAATTCGACTTCTTTAAGATATGTAAATTTGATTTTTCCCGTATTAAAATGCAAAGTTTTGATGAAAGTCGATATGAAATTCAGAAAAAAATCTCCAAAAAATTAGCTATCCAGGGAATTAAAATATCGATAGGCAGAATTGTTTGTAATAGCTTCATATATGATTAAAATACAAAATCGACGAAATATCTCAAAAATTAAGACGCATCGAGCATTTTAAAATATCTTTTTAAATTAAAAAGAAATATCTTAAAATTATAATAAGATTGGAAATTTCTTTTAAGGCGTTCCATATACTTACGGTAAAATGTATATTTCCACTAAAGTTTATATCTCTATGATAAAAATTAAAGAAATAAATTTTAAACGTTCACCGTCCACTTAAAGAAGTAGGACAATCTTTCAGAGATTGTAGAGCATACTTACAGTTAACAATTTTTGCAGAGAAAAACAAGGTCGCAATCCGTTTATCCAGTCAAAAATATAGGATACTAGCAAAACCCCCAGATTTGCTCCCGTAGTTGTTCAAAATAATGACAAGTGGAATTTTTATCAGAGGAAATTACGCTGCTATGGTTAATTCAAAAAATCACTAATCATGCAGCATTTTGAGTAAACTTCCTTCTTGTACTGCATTAGGCGAATATGAGACTTAGATAAATGAAAAATTTAAAGTAAATTTCAAATAACCGTAATTTAGAATTATTTTTTATTGTTTAAGAGGGACTGCTCAGACAAGGAAACCAAGTCGGCAGAGTATGTCTGTAGGTATCCTCCCGGTCGCCTTTATTAAGTCTTAAAAAAATACAGATTTTAGCCAATATTTGGCCGAAGCCGAGTCCGCCAGTCCTGAACCTCATAGGACAGAGGAATGAAGCACAGTACAAGCATACAAGCACAATGAATAGAATGAAACATAGTACAATTGGGGTCCACCCGCTGCGCTGGTGTAAAATACCCCCTCGCGACACGCAGCGGGTTGACAGGCAGGCGGGGACATTGCTGCTGCGAAGAATGTGTGCTGGAACACACGAAGAGTGCAGAATTTTTTATGGTTGTTGGTAATCGCGTTTAGAAGTTGAGTCAAGAAGTTGAAACTTGAAGTTTTTCCTCTCATTTTATTTTTTATTTGAAATTTCGATTTTTTAGAACAGTTCATTTACATCTTAAAAGTTACCACCATGCGATATTCCAATCTTCTATTTATCTAAGCTTTTATATTAACTATATCCCAAAAAATTGCAATATTTAGAATGTATTTTTTACTCTTGCACACTTTTAAATTTCGAAATTTTAAAAACTGTTCTTTGGGTGCATTTACGTCTCTAAAGTAACAGCAATGTTACATTTCAAGTTTCTACCACTAACAATTTCAGATGAATTTAGAAAGATTTTAGAACGTTTTCTGCACATTTCATCCGTTTAAACTGCAATTTTTTAGAAACCGTTTTTAATGAACACCATATTAAAAACAGCCACCATGCCAAACTTTAATTTTCTAGCTCCAGCAGCATCACAAAAATCGTAATTTTAGAACTTTTTTTTTTTTTTTTTGCTTCTCTATCCTTTTAACTTTCAATTTTGAAAAACTGATATATGGAATCTTTTACGTCTTTAAAATAACTGATATTTAAAATTTTAAGTTTCTATGTCTAAAATTTCTGTATAAAGCGCAATTTAGAACATTTTCAGGTCATTTCACAGCTTTAAATTTCAAATTTTTAATAAACTGTTTATACCAAGCACCTACATCTTAAAATTATTCTAACACTAACAATTCAAACTAATTCAAAATTTAGAATGCTTTTAGAACATTTTCCGCTCGTTTTATCCTTTTAAATTTTGAATTTTGTAGAAACCGTTCTAAGGAAGCAATCACTACTTGAAAGTAACCACCATGAAAAATTCAAAGCTTCTACACCAACTGTATCACATAATTAAACACGTTTTATGTTCCCGTATACTTTTAAATTTCGAATTTTTATAAAACTGTTCTGGTCAAAGCATTTCAGCCTCTAAAGTAACAACTATGTCAAATTTCAAGTTTCTAGCCCCAACAGTACCAAAATAATCGTAATTACGAATGTTTTCTGCTCTTTTAATCCTTTTTAAACTTCGAACTTTTTATAAACTGTTCATAGTAAGTATTTACGTCTTAAAAGTAACCACTGCACCAAATTTCGAATATCTAGAACCAACAGTATTGCAAAAATTGAAATTTTAGAACGTTTTTGGTTCTTGCATTCACTTGGAAGTTGTTGTAGCGACATAAAATATGGCATATGTTGGAGCGGAGATAGTTACCAGCATTTCGCCACCAATATTAAGTTCAATGCTTATAAAGTAAAACGAGACTATTATAAGATTACTCATGTGTCACAGCCGTTTTTTTTTTTTTTTTTTTTTAATTTATGGAATGTAGAAAAATCAAACTTGGCAGAGTTATAAAGGTTATCGACAAAGTTTATTTATAGATTAATAGTCATTCAAAAATATTTTTAGGAAACATATTGGGTGGCTAATTAAGTTACGTGATTTTTTTTAAATATCTATATCATATACCATTTGAAAGATCTGATAACAACGAACTCAAAAAATACATTTGTTTTATTATTTAGGTATTAAATTTTCAGAGATATCGTCGAAAATGTACTGCATAAATAAATTCCGCCCACCCTATTTCTGAATCTGTTGAAACTAAAATTATGAAATAATTAGAAGGAGTAGGAATTTGTTTAAACCTTGCAGGAAGACTCTAGCGATTATTTTAGGTTACGTAATTTTTGAGAAAATGGTACTTTTCCGTTACACACAAACTGTACTTCTCGGACTCTCAAAGGGGAAGTTGAGGGACACTCGATGTAACTATCGACGCATAATCCTCTAAAAAATTTTAATAATTTTCGAAACAAATTGTCAATAATTATCGGAGATATTAAATAAAAGCCCATATGGAAAAGAGCGGTACAGATGAAAATGGCATTGCAACATTACGACCTCCTTTTGAAGCGCGCTTGGCAAAATGCTAAGTTTAAACTCTGTTGTGGAAACTGGGGATAGTAGGCGCAGTTTTCATTTATTGATTTTTATTAATTTTTTGTTTAATTTTTTTAACAAAATTTAACTGCACTTTCAAAGGACATATATTTGCCTATAAATACCCGGAGTTCTGAGTTTGTAATATTTGAAGTTTATTTTTAGCATTAACCTGAAGTAAGAGAAAAATTGTATGCTAACGTACCCCGTTGCGGGGCAACTTGCCAATAGCTATGGGGTAAGTTGGCATACGCTTTATAAAAAGTAAATCAAACTAAAATAGGACTCGCAGTTAAGAGAAATAAATTTTATAATTACCAGCACGTTTAAACAAAGGCATTACAATGTAAATTATAAATTATAGAGAAATAAAAATCATGAATAAAACATTAACACTGAGTAACTTTTATCCTACGCGATATCATCATCAGAGTTACATCTGTTACAAATATAAAATCCAGTGTCTCCGTTTGGGCAGGCCTTATGTAACCAAAGTTTGCACTGCAGCCACTTTTCTGAGTGTTTGCTGTTTTTAAGCTACTAGCACACACCAGACAATAACATTCTTCGTCTTCTGAGCTATTGTTAATATTCGTGCATTTCTCAGTTACAAGATTTCTTTTTTTCTTGAAGGTGGAAACATTTTTTTTTATTATTATTATCACTTTACCTTTGACCAACTTTTACTGTTGCCTTCGTTTCTTCTTTTTTGTACTTCATCTTTTTTTAGGTAGATTTCGTATGAAATACTACCTATTACATCCTCCCCTATGGTGCAATTTCTGAAACATTTTTGCACATCTACACCGATTATCACCCCAAGAACCCAAAACCACCCTCAGTAAAAAACTTTATCTATCTATCTATCTATATATATATATATCACTTTATTCTGGACACGATAATTTCTATAATTCTGCACAAATCGCTTCCAAACTGATACATAAAATCAAGGGGCATAAAATCTCGGTCAAGTTCGTTAATGGGCAAAATCAGACCAAGGGGGTTCAAATAGGGAGGGGTTTTGTTAAAACCGAAAAACCCCATATCTTATTAATTTTCATACGTATCAAATCAGTTTAAAGTTTCTATTACTTTTCAAAAAAATGCCAAAAATTATGTGTCACAGATTTTTGATAAATTTAAAAATGGGCTCAGGAAGCGTTAGAAATAGGCTTTTATGGAGAAAAAAAAATCATAATCTCGTCAATTCTCAAGATATAACATCAAATTAAATTTATTATAAATCTTCTTAATATTATCTACAACTTTTATGGTGACAAGTTTTTGATAGGACCAATTCCTACCGCAAAAAAAAAAAAATAATAACGAAAAAAAAGGGGGGGGGGTTGATGAAGAAACAAATTCACAACTTCGTCAATTCGCAAGATATAAAATCCACATAAATTTATTATATGTCTTCTTTATATTATCTACAACTATCATATTGACACTTTTATGATAGGACCTATTCTTACAGGAAAAACAAATTAAAAATACATAGTGGTTGAAGAAAAAATCATGCTATTAAAGGTGGATTTAAATCCAAACCTCTTATTTTCTGACTCATTTTTAAATTCATTTTTGCTCTTAAGCGCATCCAATTGGTAGATTCTCTTATTCAAAAAGTATATAATGTACTGTAATGGTCTATTTTTTGATAGAGGCAGAATATATTAAAAAAAATGATGTCAAAGTGGGCATTTTGAACCGAATTTCCCGAAACGATTGTGTCGGAAACGAAAAGTATTGTCCTAGTGAGAAAATAATTTTTTATAAATCAAGTTTTAATTCATTGAACGAAAAGTAAAAACACAGGTCACTTATAAATCTCTTTAAAAATCACGTGAGCGAATTTTATATTTTTTATTAATAATTGGAAATTTTTCCAGAGAGAAACATTCGCCTTACATACAATATTTCAAATGAAAATTTAATTTCAAATTATATTTGCTTAAAAGGCGCAAAGACCAACCTAGTGAAAAAAGCATGGTCCCGGCATGGAATCTTTTTCACTAGGTTGGTCTTTGCGCCTTTTAAGCAAATATAATTTGAAATTAAATTTTCATTTAAAATATTTATATTTTTTCTTTAAAAAATGAATCTGATAGTGTGCCAGAAAATTTCGAGTCTTTGAGCATGGAAAAGTATTTTTTTGGATACCGCCTTAACACGATGCTGATAAAACCAACTCTTATAGAAAAATGAAATAAAAACTCGTCAAATGTGGCCAGATAAAATTGCTAAGGTGGGTTCATCTCTAATCATGATTTAGTTTCTGTTGTTGAAATTAGCAAAACGAACATTCGAAATCTACCTGCGCTTGTAGGCCAAGCCATCAGGGTTTATCTTCACTAAAGCTTCCTTTTCCTCTTTCAATGCCTTTAGATTTGGGGAAACTGTCAATAATCTCGAGCTTCCCTTTTTCTACATCTATTTTCCCCCTATTTTCTTTCTTGATTCTGTCTTTTTTAACCCTTTCATCGTCCGAGGGTTTTCATGTATTTTTATGAGAATGCTTCTAAATTCCAGGATATATATATTTATTAATCACAGTTTGATGCTATAATATCTTTAATATTAATTCTTTCCATATATGATTCAAAATAAAATTCTGTTTAATATATGTTTGTCTACAGCCATATTAACATGATTTCTAGAAACGGAAAAATCCTTGCCAGCCTGTGAAAGGGTATTAATGGTCTAACATCCCTAGGATTTAATGATCCAACATCCTAAGTCAAAATCATAAAAGTCCAAAGACTGCTGTAGATAAAACTGAAAAAATTGATACTGAATCTTTCGAACATCTAGGTTCTAGACTGTCATAGTTGAGTTACGAACACTGTAACTCGGTTGAACTGTATTCTTCATAATTTTGCAATACTGGATCAGACTTCTTGAAGGAAGAAACTATATAATGTACCGTAATGATCTTTTTTTTTATAGAGGCAGAATATATTTCAAAAAACGATGTCAAAGTGGACATTTTGAACGGAATTTCCCGAAGCGATTGTGTTAGAAACGAAAAATATTGTTCTTCTGAGAAAATAATGTTTATATATCAAGTTTTAATTAATTGAACAAAAAATAAAAATACAGGTCGCTTATAAATCTCTTCAAAAATCACGTCAGAAAGTTTCATATATATATATATATATATATATATATATATTAAAAATGAATCTGAAATTATGCCAGAAAATTTCGAGTTGTTGAGCATGTAATAGTACTTTTTTGAATACCGCCCTAACATGATTTTGATAAAACCAGCTATTATATAAATATGAAATAAAAACTCGTCAAAAGCGGCCAGATAAAATTGTTAAAGTGGATTTATCTCTAATCGTGATTTAGTTTTTGTTTGTGAAATTAGTATATTTTACTTCGAAATCTACCTCTGCCTGTAGACAGGGACGGGAGGGATTTTTTTTTCTACTCATAAACAGTTTTCAAAAGAAAAAAATAAATATTTGATTTTATCGTTTCCTTCTAACCAAACTATCTTCCTGTCTTTAAAATCTCAAAAACTTACAAACAAAGTGTTTTATTTTTATTTTAATTTATTGCTCTATCTTTATCTTATTTGTGAAATTATTTACAGTTTTCCTAAAGTAGAGTGTCCGTAAATAAAAGGTAAATGCATTAAAGGCCACCGGAACCAATAGAATTGTCCCTTAAATAGAATGTCCCTCACAGGAGGTACTAGTGTAATATTCTTCGGTGTCTTAGCCTGTTTTGATTTTCTCTGGTATGTTTTCTCTGACGCATGTTTTCTGTAAAAAGTAATTCATTCATCAAACAGTATAAAATAGCAGGAAATATTACTAAACGATGTAACGGGGTTAACTGGCGCACCAAGCCAACTTGCACCGAGTTCCATGCGCCTACTAGCCTCATAATAAATTTATTCAAAAAATTGGAGATGTATCCTTATATATTCTAAACATAAACAATCCAAGTAAATCACATATAAAGAAGAGTTAATCATTACACTATGAAAAACTACACAAATTAAATTGTATTTATTAAGAATTATTAGAAATTAGAAAAAGAATCAACCAAAAATTACTTATCAGTGCAAAAAAAAAAAAAAAAAATCGTAAAAATGTCTACTGCACGTGGGTAACTCTGCCTAATTACATTGCGGTTTGTAGAAAGCAAGAAGAAAGGTACTCTGTGACTGGTCGTTCCATGTGTCCACAAACAGGGGAATTATGAGGACTGCGCCTACTTACCCTTGTAGCCAACTAGACCCGGTATCCCCGACAAGATCTTTGTTTTAGGCAAATCATATTGATAAATATCCAACTTTTTTCATTCCAATTGAATTCAATTTCTGAAAGCGATTATTGAAAAAAAAATTCATAGAATAATTCCAAGACATTAAAATCAGTTTTGAGACAATGAACGCTAATAACTCAATATATAATTCATTTATAATGAAAAAACTTTTAAATTACAAATCACGTCAATAATCATTTTTAAAAATGAATCAGAAAGTTTCGCTTTGTTAAACGAAGTTTTAAAAAAATTGCCCTAAAATTGACTATTGTTACGTCAAATCTGAATGACAGGGGACTTCTCGTCAGCTCTGCTACCTCTTTCCGAAGCGTGGTTGGTAATGTGCCAAGTTTAAACTTTAAACAAGGTCTTTGTATCAGAGTGAAAATATTTATCGTTTTTTATTCCAATAGAACTAAATTATGGCACGTGGATTTGCTTTACGTATGCGAGTGTATTGTCTTTTATCTGTTTTGATATTTTGATTGGAACTCTTTGTGCGCTTGTAAAACTCGCACACGACCGATTATTTTTTAAATCCGTTCGGTACTTCAGAAATTACCCCCCTACAAACAAACAAAAGTTACATTTTTATAATATTAGTATGAATACAATTTCATGTTGAAGCTGGATATTTTTAGAGAACTTTAACAATAATGAAGCTATCTTAACGAAATTTTCAACAAGTTTACATTACCTAAAGTGACATTCGATGTCATGTAAAGTGCTGCAAGTGCACGGTAACTTAACCAAAGATGCTATGTGTAGTACAATCTAAAATATGGATTACTAATTCAGCACTATTTGAACACGGATGATGATGAAAAATTCCACCAATTCTCGTGATATTGTAACATTTTCACAAAGCAAAGTAAGTCTATTGAAAATTTTGTTAAAATTGCTTTATTATTAATAAAGTTAAGAACAAGAATTCGGTATTGTCTTGGAATGACAGCCCGTATATTTTTGATTGAACAAGTGTATTGCAACCGTATGATTTTCTACGCAAAAAATGTTTGCTGTAAGGTGGCTCTTCCATACCTTAAAGATTGCCTCGCCATTTTTAAACGCTTTTTATAAATATAACCTAGTTTTATATTATTTCATTGGTGAATTTTATGTTTTGTAACTGTAATATTGTTAACGCTGTTTAATCATAATCAACGTAATGGTTAATCATAATCAACGTAACTGCTGAAAAACAATGCTTGAAAAAAAAAGCATTAGGACTGTAAAGTAGTTATTTGTTGTTGCACAGGTGGTTCATTTTGCTAAGCTTCAATACTGACTCTAAGGCAAAAAAATCAGTTGTTAATTATTTTAAGAAGGAGGCAAGGAACTGCTGAGATAATAGAAGGCAGAAATTTTCTGAAGGTCTTTATTGTGCACCGGGATCGTTTCCACCACCGCCGAGAATTACACGGCCAATGTTGGAGAAGGGAGCGAAGAGTTACATTTCTTTTTATTCACATCATGCGAGTTCAGAAGCTAGTCTGACTCAAAATACACTTTCTCGAAATCTCGAGTGTTGGCAAGCGTACATACACAATTTCACCAAATACCTATACTATATGGCGAGATTAAAGAGAGAGAGAGACATGTGGTCAAAGTACAATAATTGAAATTGAATGGGGAATGTAAAAGATTAATAAGAAATATTTAACGCCAATGGCTGTGTAGGAATTCTAGCTCTTAAACCGCGAAAGACATTCTATAGGGGTTGCTAAAGTTCTCATGGGATTGAAGCGGCCAAAAGAGCACGTTAAAAAAACAAAAACAAAATAAAGACAGGGTTAATAACTGAAATGACACATCTATCTAACATCTGGACCAACGGCTAAAAATGTAGAAGTAATATGTCTGACTAATTTCTGCATATCATCCAACTAAGGCAGAAGGATGAAAATTAGAATCCAGTTATTAGGCGAGAAAAGAAATGATTTCTTTTCTTTTAACTGCAGTGCGCTGCGGTTAAAATATTAAAGAGACTGAGAATTGAATGCTTAATTTATGAAGGGAAAAGAGCGCTAAAAACAGATTGAATCCGAATGCAGACAGATAATTAAATTTAAGAATTTTAAAAAAATGTAATTTTAAAGGGGGGGGGAAGAGGAAAGGTCTTAATATTAATATGTGAAGGTAGGCGCCTTCACAAGGACGTCATTTATTAAATAGACCGATTATATTAACTTGTGATTCAAGTAACCGGCTACCACCTTTATCAAAGACTAGAGCCAAATTCAGGCTGCGCCACTGATTGAGAGTAGCTTACGAGTAGTTTACTTAATGTATTGTTTACGAGGATTGTGAAATGTTGCTGAGAAGAAACAGAACAATGATTGGTTCAATAAGGAAAAATAAATCATCTACCTGTAAAGAAATTTTAGAAACAAAAGGAAAAAGAAATATACAGTTCAACATTAGCGTTTACTAAAAAAAAATGCTTCTGTCTTGCATTAAATAAAAAATGTATTGTACTCCAAAGTACATTGTATAAGAATGGGAAAATTTAACAAAGTTTTGAAAGAAAACCAGAAATCATCATTGATTATAATAAAACTAAGGGATTAGTTGATACATTTTATAAAGTAGCGGCTACCTACAATATAAGAAAGAAGAGGCACAGTTGGCCATTTGTTGTATTTTGCAAAATTTTAATCATATCTGCATATACTTTGTTGCAAAATAAATAAATCTTGGATGGAAGACTCATTATCGAAAATGATTTTTTTTTTTACTTGTTTGGGTGAAAAACTTACAAAAAATCATACGGAGACAAGAGAAAATCTTCCAAGAGCGCAAGGAGCAAAAGAGATGGTTCAAAGTGTGAGGCAAATCCGTAAAAGGAATTATTAGCGCTTCAGCTGGCATGGAAATTGCTAAGAAGCGATAGATATCATCCATGTGGAAAAATGGACAATAAATGTATTTTTAAGTGTCTAACATGCCAGTATTTTACATATTAAAAGCATTTGAGTACAGTTTTCCATAACTGTTATAAGAAATATTTACTTTTAAATATTTTAAAGATTCGTGTGGGTTATTAAGATGACTGTAAACAAGATTTTGTAAGTACTTGTTACTTTTATTTCACCTTTTCACTATCATAATAATTATTCACAGATTCTAAAACACAAAATAAATTAAGATAATAAATGTATTCCTTGTAGACTGCAGAATTTAAGCTTTAAACATGTTAGTTCTTTTAAGACCTGAAGGACCAAGTCATAGAAACTGCACGAGGAGCGTTATAGGGTTAAATATCTTTTGAGTTTATTACTTTATGTTTGGACAAAAATATGTTGCTTTAATATTCTCATTAATAAAACAATAAAACAAAATGCTTATTGTTTACCCGATTAATGTTCTAATCCAAAATTAAGAACAGTGCATTATATTCACATAAAATGTCATTTAAAATGTTTGTATTTACAACGAAGAATACACAGTTAAAATATCATAAAATGTTCTGATATGGCAGAAATATTTAGAAAGATTCTATGTAATTCATTTTATAACCACATTTCTTAAATGACAAGAACCTCTTTTTGGGCCATAAATGGATAAAAAATATTTGTTTTAATTTCGAAAACAAATTAGTTTCTGATTGGAAATTTTCTTAAAGATTAAGGTTAGTTGGGGCAACCGGGCTATGATTTTACAATGTAACTCTGGATCTTATGACAATTCAGCTTCAAAAAGCTAAAGTTCATTTGAATTAAAGTCTGAACTTCTGTAAATGTGTTCAGTTAGGTTCCCTCTATCAGACAGAAATGCTCAAAATTACATTCTAATATTTAAAAATATAAAAATATGCATATTTCATCTTCCTTTCCTCATGGGTCCAGTTGCCCCATAAAAATGGGGTAAGAGGACCAGGAGGGTCTATGTTCCACACGCGTTTTTTTTTTTTTTTTTTTCATGTGGGGTATCAGGTCCTGTTTGAAAAAAGTAAACAACTTAAAAAATTTTAAACTAGGCAGATCATGCAAATTATATGTCAATAAAGAGCGTTGTAAGGGAAACCTTTGCTGTCAATGTGTCTAAAAAAAGCACTAAAAGTGAAAATATTAGATTTATTTATACCAAAAACATAAAAATTAAGTAAATAGTTATGTACTGTAGTACAGGTAATAAGTATAAAATTCACATGGGTATTTTAAGGAAAACAATAGCAAGGTAAATCTATGAATAAACGGCTACGTAAGTACTTAACTACTTAATCTGTACCTAGGGGTCTCATTATATAGGGGAAATTTTATTGTTCCTACCAGAACCCTTAATGAGTTACCTTCATGATAATTTTATTTAACATATTCTAAAGAAAGGTGCGATGAAGATATTATTTTCAAAATAAAGGAAGGAACAATAAATGTTTCCCTATACAATGTGAACCCTGTATCGTACAATTTCAAGGTTTGGCTATCTCGCTTTCAGGGGCAAGGTATTTGCATTCGCAAAATGTTGAAATAATTTAATGACACTAGTATTTACAAGAGAATCTATTTGAAAACAAGTAAAAGTATATTTTCGCGTGCTTAAAAAAAGGTGAAATTTTCATTATAAAATTCGGGTGACAATGTGGCAATTAGGAATTAAAATTATGTGATGCTATAACGGCATCACCGCCTCTCAAGGGTTCAAGAAATTTGGTTTGATATCACCCAATATGCTTTTTTTAAAAATTTTATTATGTAATTTTAATAAGGTAGTCTATACTTTTCTTTATTGTGAACAAAAAAAACAAAGGAGAAATTTTCTTCCCGTTGTAAGAGAAGCTCAAAAAAATTAATTATAACTATTGGGGTAACTGGATCCAGCATGCTCCAGTTGCCTCGGATACATGTCCCAGTTACCCCATTCTTGAAAAATTTATGGGGTAACTGAGACACCGGGCTTACATTTGAAACATGAAGTAAATATGTATAGAAGCCTAATAATATTAACGTAGTTATATGCCTAATCTTAAAAAAAAAAATGGTTAATAAAAGCAATTACAGTATTTTAATAAAAAGCCGACGAAGTTCAATTGACGTTGTTTTTAAAAAAAGAAACGTAAATTTTCGACAACCTATCACAGCAAACAGAGAGTTATGATTGAGTTGACACACGTTGTTTTAGGAAGTAGAGGTTAAGGGGCTTTGTTCACAAAAGCTAAAACTTAAAATACGTCAACGGTTTTTTATAAAATAGCCTATGGCCCAGTTACCCAAACATACCTTACTGAGGATGATGAAAATATTTTTAGAGTCCGGCGTTACTACTGGGCTGTAATGAAATTTCAAAGACATCTTCCATACTAAAAAAAAGTTTGAGAAACCTCTAATTTAAACAAAAATTTGAAAAATTAAGATTTCTTCCAAGTTTCCGTTTTCAAATCTGCAATTTTTTATCTACTAAGCAAAGGCAACTGTATTTTTATCAGTTAATACAACAATCATAAATCGCATTCTGTAAAAAGAAATCGTAATATATAAGAAATAAATACTTTAACAACCGGTTGATTTAAAACTGAATTTAAATAATTCAATTATTTTGTCAACATTCTACTAAGTTGGCGAAAAGTTCTGGGAAGTTTGTGAAAGCCTTTTGTAGCCGAAATTCCTGAACTCCCATAGATATACCACTAGTACGGTACAAATTCTGTTAATTATTAGATTAAAAATTTCTGCTCAACCTAATATTTTTCTAGCAAATTTTGGAAGTGCAAATCTTTCTAAAAAAAATAAAATAAAATTTAAAATATATAAATTATGTTTTTTCTTCTATTTTTGACATTTTAACTTATGGTCAGCGTCAAAAAAGTATAATTCGAATTTCACCAACAAAATTAAAATCTAACAGATAAAATTGTTTATTCGTTAGCATTAATTTTAAAAAAGTGAGAGAAAAGTTAAAATCCTTGTTTTTTTTTCTATTTTAATTAACTAAATATGAAGAAATAAGAAAATTTTATGATTTCTGTTTAGCATATAATTTAAACTAAATTATTTATTTTCTCTTATTAATTACATTTTTATACTTACAAGTGTAAATAATGAGTTTTTTCGAGAAACCTTTGAAACAAATCCCTTTAAAATAAATCCCTATAGGAAAGCACAAGGGAATAAAATTATGATTAAATTTTTTTAAATAAATTATCCATAATCCTGTAAAGCAATAAAAATGGCATACTGTTTTAAATAAAAGTAATATTCGAAACTTTTGCGCTTTTAGTTATTACTTATTATTTTATTAAACAAAAGAAATTCCATTTACTTAATTAAAAAAAAAAAAACACTTCGAACTTTATCTCATGCTTATTTGCTAATTGAAATTCAGAAGGTTAATTAAATTATATGAAACTGAAAATTTTACACGTTGATGTTTTTTCATAAATATTAACAATATTATTTCAAAAATTAAAATTACAGTTTTTTTCGTTAATGCGATATATTTCCAACTTTATGAAGCTCAATTTTACTAGTTTTATTATTTTTAAATGTAAGTCAATAAAATAATAAATTTTTGTGCAATAAAAAATATTTAATGTATTCGTTTAACCAAAAACATCACTTTCATATATGATAATTAAAACTTTTACAAAGAATAAAGAATTTAGTTTCACTTAACGTTTATCTTATTTTTACAAATGTTATTTAAATTGCATTAGATGAATAATTTAAAGATATTCAAGTATGATAAACTTGTAATAATGAATATAAAGAACATATAAGGTGTTCATAAAAGTTATTCCAAAGGAGACAATCATTTGTTTTGCTTAGGAATCTAGAATCGCAATCCATTTATTCTATCAGAAATAGACTCTGTTACACTGTAAGCCAAACGCCCTATGAAGTTAATAACAATAATGGGAAAGATATTAATGTTAATAACAATAGTAATAGAAATGAAAATAAAAATAACAACAATAATAATAATAATAATTATTATTATTATTATAAGAACAATGATATCAACAATAATAACAATAACATATGAGGGGCTTACAACCATGGTAGACCAAGTCCATTTTTAAACCTAGTCGGATGTACCAATCCCAAAACTTTCTTCTATCTCATACATGTTAATACTTCAAAATTCGATATCACACTGCCAAAATTAAATGGCAATCTATGCATCTCATGAGGATTCTAAACACATAAAATTTCGTGCATTAGTTCTTGAGATATGACTATCGCTTAATTCGTCTAAATCCAGCAAAATGCAGCCTAGCAGCGCCACCAATTGGAGGATTTATACCAAATCCCTATCAGCAACAATTTATGTCAAAGTCTGACTGAATCTGAAGTTTGGAGAAAATCCGTGCATTAGTTTTTGAGCTAGAGCTATTGCAAAAATCGTGAAAATTCCTACATAGCAGCGCCACCAATTGGGTGATTAACACCAAAACCTAATTAGCAACAAATTGTGTCAACGTATGATTAATCTGAAGTTAGATGAAAATTGGTCCATTAGTTCTATAGATAGAACTATTACTGAAATCGTAAAAAAGGCAGCACAGAAGCGCCACCTGTTGGACAATTTACACCAACACATAATCAGCACCAAGTCATATCAATACTAACTGAATCTGAATTTTAATGAAAATCCGTGCATTAGTTCTTAAGATAGAGCTATTGGGGAAATCGTGTAAATCCTGCAAAATTCATCATAACAGCGTCACCAGTTGGGAGATTTACACCAAAACGTAATCAGCATCAGATCACATCAAGGACTATCTAAATCTGATTTTTGATGAAAATCCGTGCATTAGTTCTTGAGATAGAGCTATTGCGAAAATCGTGAAAAATGCAGCATAGCAGCGCCACCTGTTGAGCGATTTACACCAAAAACTAATCAGCATCAATTTGTATTAGGGACTAACTTAATATAAATTGTTATTAAATTCCGTGCATTACTTCTTGAGATGGAGGGCTCACAAAATCTGTGTCACATAACAGACAGACAGGCAGACTCACAGACAGACATTTTGTAAAAACATGTTTTTTGGAATCTCTGAACCTTAAAACGTGTAAAATTGTCGAAAACCGGAATTCGAAAATTTTCATGAATCCAATACTTTCTTCTGGTAAAGATAGAAGAAAGTAAAAATGAGATAGTCCATTTAGAAAGTGCATAAAATCTGTTTTATGCACTCCCACAGTGAACCAAGTCTGTAAACTGATGCCATTATGAGAAAGTATGTGAAAACTGACTTGTTTCACTATGGTAGTACAACAACAGACTTTGTGCACCTTCTAAATGGACTATCTCATTTTTGAATGGACTTCGTCTACTGTGGTTATGAACATCTCATATAATAATAGCAATAATTAATAAAGAATATAATACAAATTTCCACGTAACATTAATGACAATTTTTTTTTATTTGTTTTCTGGTTCACTTTCTTTTGAGGGAAATTTCATGACATCACGGAAATTGCTTAATGTGCATCGTAATACGATCAATTAATAAATGTACTGTCAGCTGAGATCTAAAATATTATAGCATATAGTATGATATTGTTTTGACATGAATGTTGGTTATTTCCAGAAGCTCTCTCTTATTTTATCATCACATTTCACAGATACGGAGAACAGAGGTTAAAAAAAATCGTTAAAATATCTTCATTGTTAGTAAAATTATGAACGAATACTCAAGTTCAACTTGAAGTACAGCAGATAGTATTTTAGTGTAAATACGCAATTTACGACCATGGTTTCCTACAAAAAGTGTATTGTCTTAGGTGTATGAAGATTTTAGTATGTAATTTGTATGTTTTTTATAACTCATCCGACTCATCTTCTTCTATAACCTCCCTTATTTTTGAAACTGTTTCAAGCTTTCTGTATTTCGAATTTGCTATTTTGTAATTTTTTTGTTCTATTTTCTATCTTTTTTGTTTTTGTATTCGCCTTTATTGCATGAACTAATCATTAATGATTTTACTTTTAATATTTAATTTCTCTTTTTTTCTGAAATACATTTTTTTTTCACAATCATTAATGCCATTTAGCAGCTGCGTTCTTCAAAATCTACATTAGCAAAACCTGGTTATATATATTCATATATATATATATACATATATATATATATATATGTGTGTGTGTGTGTGTGCGTGTGTGTAAGCACTGTAACTGTTTAAGAATAATATCTATCTATACAAGACCATGCCTATCTTATCTGTAGACTGGCTGCATTAGAATTGTTGATAATTTTAATAATAAAAATTAGCTACACTGGATTCTAATCCATTGACCACTCGGAGGTCGGTGCTTGGGTGGTTGACGCATTGTGTACTATATCTCTTATTTTGTTCAAAACGTTTATGATCACACAGTGTACAGAATAGCTAAAATCGAATTTTCCAACTCAGACGCATAGAAAGTTCTTTGAGTTGATGTCTGAACTTAAATGTCAGGCACTTCAAGTCATCTGCTCGGAATGTATTGTAATGATAATATTAGTACCAAAAATAGCCAGCGCAAGTTCTTTCTTACGAAGATTTCTGAAATCGCAGGAGGGATTATTTCGCCATTCTAAGAGGAATTCTTTAAGGGGACCTTTAAGGGGCTTTAAATTCTTTAATTCTCTAAGGGGAAAAAGCTTATTATTTTTAAACTGGAATTTCAAACTTCAGAAAACTTCAAAGTTCAGCACCTATATTTAACCTATATAAAATTCTTCTTTTGCACTCATTGTCAAATTTTGTTGATTTTGTTTTCATCCAATCTTTAAAATTGAATCAACTACGACGATATGATTATCAAAAATGAAAAAAAAAAAAGAATTATAAATAAATAGCAGAATTAAAAAAACATCACGTTTGGAGTTCTAAAATCTACATATTTGCGTTCAATGTGGAATTAAGAAGGTCTTAAAAATAATTTTCCCTGCCATTCGGGCGACATAGTTACACAGTAAGGAAGAATAGCTCGCTCTAATACGTCACTAATTTTGGCGCATTCCATCATATCTTCAAATTCTGATTTTTATGATTTTCTTTCTTAGTGATAAACGTTTATACAGTTTTTTTTCTTTATTTTCTATGATATACAAGTTTTTATATTTTGTACATAGTCTGGCAGAATGTAATTTGTAAGATTCGCTTGGCTGAAATGACTTCATGTCGATTCATTTCTCCAACATTTAAAAGAATATCAAGAGAATGATACGCTTGAAGTGATTTTTCTTGAAAACGAATTTATTCGAAAAAGATCGACAATTTAGTTTAAATGTTTTGAAAGATTTGATGAAATATTCTTATATTAATTTGCTTCATACGCATTAGTATTAGTGAAGTCTTCAGTTAATCCATTTGAATTAAATTTTTAATTCTGTCGAGTACTTCAAGAAGCACGTAATCGAAGTCGTTTGAATCGATTAATTGTACTTGTTCGATTAATTCTTGTCGGATGAGTGCATTTGGATGTAAAATTAAAATTTACTTACTCTGTAAAACACTATTTCTTTAGAATTTTTTTTATCTAATACTTGAATTTAATATAAAAGCTTTCAGATCAATGCAAGGGAATATTTAATTAAAAAGAGCTTCTTATGATTTTTCTGAGGCAATTATCAAAATTTTGAAATTTAGGATATAATTTGAAAATCAAAATGTTAATTTGTTATTGCATTGTATACTAATGATACATCACTTATAATGATTATAAATAATTATGAAATTAATATTAAGAACAAACATATTAGGAAAAATTACAAATTCGTTTTCAAATTTCAAATATTTCTTTATTTAAGGGGGCTCAGGGCTTGATCGATAACGAAAAACATGTAAACAGAGCTCTCGCTTCAAATCCATATAAAAACAGAAGTATTCAATGTAACTAATTTAAACTTTCTGATATATTTAAGGTATGTTTGTAGTCTTATAAAATTATAAAATGAAGTACTTCAATGTAATAAAACAAAACCTATAGCATAATGTATGTAACACAATTTTCGTAAAAACATTTAAGTGTCATATCACCATCCTTAAGATACCTTAACGTTAAGAACCTAATTTTTGCTTTACAATGATCAGGAAACATTACTTTATAGAATGAATTAAGGAAATAACTATCACTCAAAGGAAACCGTATTTTAAAAAAAAAACTCTCAAATTTGAAAATTTGAAAACTCTAAAAAATAAAACTTGTTTTTCATTAAAAATACTCAAAATATTAAACTATCTAAAATATATTAATTCATTCTATAGATAATGATGTTATATGCATGCAAAAAAAAATTAAGCCATTCCATCAAATGGTTTTTTTTTTTTTTTTTTAATCTTACCGATAGTCGTCAAAAATCAAGTTTTGAAAAAACGCGACTTAAAGTTGCAATTAAATGGATTCGGCTTTGTAACGATTGTTACATAAATGCTTATAACTCAGTTAAAAATGCAAACATTTTTATGCGTTTTTTTGCAATGTGTTCAGAACTAATTAAATAATCAAAATATATACTAAAAGAAAATCGATTTTTTAAACTTTTTAAGCCCCCTTTAATATAAACTCCGCAAAAGATATTTTTCTTCGTTTAAGGAGGAGGGGGTGTTGTACTTATTTATTTGTTGTTGTTACATTTATTGTTTAGGAATAAACAAAAATAAATTTAAACATAATTTTCCTAAGAACATTTAATTGCACCAAATTGTATTATCTAAAGCACGCCATTTAGCGGTGAACTCAATTAGGGAAGACCTTAAAACCTATGCATTAGCGAACATATTGTAACTGATAAGCAAAAGTAAATAAGGCACAAATGACTAAAGAAGTTAAACGGATTAAGCAATATTACCTACATAATATATATATATACGAAATGCTGCCATGATCGCAAACAGCTCTTTATTTCTCATTCAGAATCTTGCTATTTTTTACGAAAAGTTAGCCTTGTCAGTTACATTATGAATAAAAGTAACTTGTTTTAATGCTTAGCTTATAACTAAAGAAAACCAAACTGATTGCCAGCGGCGGCTAGTGATATGAATATTTTAGTTGAAAGTATTTTTGTTTATTGTACAGAAACAATAAATCAAATTTTGAAAATTTTTTAAAGCAAAATGTCTATTAAAGGAATGCTAAGAATGCATTACGAATATCATTTCCTCAAAATTAAGTAATTATTAATTATAAACCACTTACAATACTTAAAAGCACTTTTATTTATTACATTTATTCAAAAATATCCTTCATTTAACTAACATAAGCACAAAAAGTATTAGCCGTTTTTATGGATTTTTATTTCGTAAATAATTGAAAGTAAAATTAAATCTCATTATACTTAATAAAAAAATAGTATGTCTCTAGCATTGGTGGAAGTTAAACATGTAATTTTGTAACATTTTAAACACTGCATTCCGAGTCAATTCTTTATGTAAAATCCATGTAAATTAATTATACAACTAAGTTTGGAGTGCAATTCAAACTTAAATAAGAACACAAAATAAGAGCATAAAATAAGAACATAAAATAAGAACACAACATACGGATTCAACACGATAAAAAAATACTTTTTTAATATATCTCTCGTATTTAGTATTTGTTTTCATAAATTCAACAATATAAATAACGTTTTCATAATTACTACTAAAACATTATTTTAATAAATTCGTTTTAATGTATCATAGAAAATAGAATTTAAGCGTCAAAACCTTTAGTTGGTATTAAGTGTCTATTTCAGAAGTACATTTATCATTTCAGAAAATATTTAGCAAACGAATTATGAATACCCATACTGATTAAATGTGATTTGTCCCTTCTACGCGCTTACTGTAAAGACTCTGAGCTACACATCTTAAATTCGTTCTTAGCAAACCTTTTGAGATTTTAAGCCTCAAGAGAGTGGAAGAATTTTTAAGAATCAATTATAATGCATCGTAAAAAATAGAACTTAATCGTAAATCTTTGAATCAGTCTCCAAAAAGAAATAGATATTTCTTAATCTGGAAAAAGATAACATTACCAAGGACAAAAGTATACATAATTTCTCCCGAGTTACTAACGATTACAAAAGTGTTCTTTACTTTTAAAAAACTCCGAAACCAATTTATTGCTTTAGACTTAAAAATGCATTTATAAATATAACGTTTCTTTCGCTGCACTGGATTTTCAGAAACATTCTGGGAAGTTTCCATATTTAAGTATTGCGCGGAAGTGCAATACTTACTTATTTCCAGTGTCACTCCTCAATGTTAATTTAACATAGAAAAGCCTATGGCGATCATAACTTTTTCATTTTTACTTCCCACCTTCTTGTCCCTGATGCCACTCATTTTTTATTCTTTACTAATTCTAATGTAAAACTAATCTTTACTAATTATGAATTTAAAGTGTAAAAACGTTTGCCTGATGTCAGGGTCAAAACTAATGGTCAAAATGCCTTTGCATATGGGTGAATTATAACCCACAGAGAAACATGGGCCAATTTTTTTTTTTTTTTTTTTTTTTTTTTTTTTTTTTTTTTTTTACATTATTCAATTTGTTTTCTTAATAATTCCAAATTTCACTTTTTTTCATTGAGAATCAACGCACATTTTTCATAGAAAATGTAATTTTTTTTTTCTTTATTGTTGCAAAAATTTCAAAAGCCGTAATAATAATAATTTATTTTTCTTTTTAGTTGAATGTTTTCCCCGTGAAATATTAAATTGAACTAGATATTTTTTTTTCAAGAATTAAAAAGGTGAATATGGCGTCATAGTGGAAAAAAAGGACATTTTCAGAATAAGTTTTTGCTTTGGTTAAGTTTATGTTTTAGTAAAATGTTTCAGATGGATAGCTATATTTACGCAGGTAGCGAACTTAGTGAGGAATTACATAACTTAAATTTTAAAATGTATTTTCTTTTCCGAGATGAGAACTATTTACACTCCAAGTTAAACTTAGGTAATAATTTTCTGATGTGTTTACATCACCCCTTGGGAGATAATAAGGTAGCAAAATTTAAGTAAAACTTTTATTTTTTACTTTTTACTGTACCACAGCTATAATATTGTTAAATACACTGCTCAAAACAATTAAAGGATATTGCAGTTTTAGGTGGATTTTGTATCTGGTAAACTGTTTAGCTGATTGATACATGGTCGACAGACATATTAGGTTATATGAGAATAAATTACACATGTTTGGCAGAAAAAAAGGCATTTTATTGCGCATTTGTGTACTAAAGGAAAAAAACACAATTTGTGCATATGAGAAAAAAGAATAAGAAAAGGTGTTTTCTTCAAAGAAAATCATTTTCAGTAGGGGGTATGGTTTCCACGGGCGGCCAGCAACGTTGAACACCTTTGAGGCATGGACTCAATGAGGCTATTAATGACGAGTTGGGGTATTCTGCCCCACTCTTCCAGAAGAGCTCTTTCCAGTTCTTGGAGAGTTTATGGGGGTCGGCCATAAACTCGTCTTCCTAGAGCGTTCCAAACGTGCTCGATTGGATTCATGTCTGGAGAACACGCTGGCCATTCCATTCGAACGATTCCTTCCTCGAAAAGGAAATCCTCCACTAGGTTTGCACGATGTGGCCTGCAGTTATCGTCCATTAAAATGAAGTTATCTCCGATTGCTGCAGCGTAAGGGACTACAATAGGTCTGAGGATCTCATCCCTATATCGGCGACCAGTCAGAGCTCCATCTCGAATAATGTAGAGGTCAGTGCGCCCGTCAGTGGAGATGCCACCCTACACCAACACTCCTCCACCGCCAAATCTGACACTTTCGTGCACGAACGCAGGATTATTCCTACTGCCACGGTCCCTCCAGATGAAAATACGCCTATTATCTGGATGCACAGAAAAACGGGACTCGTCAGAAAACAGAATATTGCTCCATTCATTTCTCCTCCAGTTGACATGTTCGGTTGTCCACTCCCTGCGGTCGCGACGATGCTTTGATGTTAATATAACACATACCATCGGTCGGCGAGCATACAGACCTACAACATGGAGCCGGTTTCGGACAGCCTGAGTTGAAATCGTGGTGCCTGTAGCCGAGCGAAGGTGTTGTTGGAGAAGAGTAGCGTTCATGGTTCGGTGTCTCCGAGCTATTAACGCCAAATACCGATCTTCATTGGGCGTTGTTGCCCGTCTACGACCTTTCCCTGGTCTTCGGCCAGCACATCCACTCTCCAAAAAACGGTTCCAGATCCTGGAAATTACACTTTGCGACACTCCAATGGCTTGCGCTACTTCGGCTTGAGTTTGGCCCCCTTCTAACCTACCAACAATTCTCAAAGCTTCTGAATCTGTCAAATGACTTCGCTGAGACATCGTACTCATCGATACAAAGCAATCACTGAATGCCGATCATCCTTGTCATCATTCTCTTTTATCCAGTTGAAAGTCAAATTTCATTCGCTGCCGCTGAAGCGACGTTTTTGACGTCGAACTCAAAATTTGCATACTCCACAGTTTGAAAACCAGAAAAATTTGCATTTGTGATTCTCTTCTTCTATTTTCGGCAAAAAAATTTCGTTTATATCTTTATTTTATATAAAACTTCAAATATCCTTTAATTGTTTTGAGCAGTGTATTAGCAGTAAGGATTCAACACAATTTATTTTTGCACTCATAGCGTTCCTGGGTGGTAAATAGGGTATCTAAATTTAAGTGAAGTTAATTTTTTATGTTTTGATTATAGATTTTTTACGTTCAGCTTGGAAGTTTTTGTCCAAACTATGCAACTATGAAATCTGCATTACTACAGTGGTGAAATATTTTGAATTATACATTGGTAAACTGCATCACACGTTGTGATGCAATACCGCTTACATCAAAGCCTGATGATGATACCTTCTATTAACTTTGAAATGTGTTCTTCTGAATGCAGTAGTTATTGAAAAACTTGACATATTAAACAAAAACATAATTTGAAGAACACATTGAAAAAAACAAAATTTATTTCGTACATTGCTTAAGCTCGAGAAGGGACAGATATTAAGATATTTCATTCAATTAGTTTTACATTTAATGTTAAATTTTTTTAACAAATTAGTTAAGCCAATTGAAGATTAAAAAATAAAAATAAAATTCATAAATATGATACTTAAAACACCCTAAAAAATTAGATTCCGTTGAAATCAAATCGAAATAAATCTTAGAATTTTTTTAAGTTTTGTATTTTGCATGCATCTTATCATTTTATGTACAATTGTCATAAACATAACACAAAATATACATACAATACAAATATTTTCAATTAAAAATGGAAGAAGTCTAAGATTTATTTCGATTTCATTTGAACGGAATCTAACTTTTTAGGGTATTTTAAGTATCATATTGTATGGATTTTATTTTTATTTTTTAATCGGCAATTGGCTTAACTAATTTAAAAAAATTAACATTAATTGTAGAACTAACTGAATGAAATATCTTAATATATATCCCTTCTCGGGGTTAAACAATGTAGGGAATAATTTTTTTTTTTAAATTTGTTCTTCAAATTATGTTTTTGTTTAATAGATTATTAATCAGTTTTCTCAACCTGAAATATAGGTTTTTCACATGCTACGAGTATTTATTCTCATGTAAATATTTTCCTGTTCATCAAACATGTTTCAGAAATAAATATACCAGCCCTAACGTCATTAATATTAACCTTAAAAGGAATATTATTTTGTTGCTCTTAAATGTATAAATTCAATTATGCAGCTGAAAATGTTTAATTGAGAATGTATAGCATCCTAAAAACCGATAGTAATGTTAAATGAAAACTGATTAAATGTCCGTGGTGTATTAAGTTTCTACATAAGTATCATGACGGCAACTTTTTTGCCAATACCTTTTTCCATTGTTTCATTTCTTCTTCTTTTTTTTACACTGCAGAATATAAAGCCTGCAATTGATTTAAAGCGGTAATATGTAGAATACAGTAGAATAAAGCACACTTCAAAATAATATTACTATTAATAATAATACGAGGGTCGATCCAGAAGTAAGGTTCTCAAAGAGCTCCAACCCCAAGGGAAGGTGCGAGGCGAAATACGGCAACAGCACTGTGCGTGGCTGTTACAGCACTCGCGATTTCCCTGGAAGCGCTTTGCTGCGCCGCTCATTCTTAGCTCAGCAGTCGTCTGAGATGGAGATTCCTATTGTTGATACCGCCGAGTGTGAGATTCGTCCCGTAATAAGCTTTTTTCACGCTAAAGGAACTTCACCCGTGGATATTCGTCGTCAGTTGACAGAGGTGTATGGCGAGAAGTGTATGTCCGTTCAACACGTCCGAAAGTGGTACAGGGAGTTTAGTGGCGGTCGGAAGGAAGTCCACGATGAAGAATGGGGTGGAAGACCGTCAGTTTCGGAGGCGGTTATCGAGATCGCGGTTGCGGGACCTCGTACCTAACGATTATGACTTGTTCCCCACACAGACTTCTAATATAACTTCTTATATTAGAAGTATGTGGTTCCACAAGTTAAAGGTGGCCTTGGGTGGCCAACGCTTCCGGAGAGACGATGATGTCAAAGGAGAGGTAAAACGCCTCCTTAACGGATTGGTGGCGGAGTTCTACTACATTGGAATACATATTTTAGAATATCGTCTACAAAAATGCATAGAAAAAGATGTCGATTATGTAGAGAAATAGAGAAAACTTTCTTCTTTCCAACGATGTAAAGTTCTATGAGAATAAACAATATTGTCTATTTGTAAATTTGATGAGAACCTTATTTTTGGATCGACCCTCGTATATATATTTTCATTAATTTTAAGATGCTTTTAATTGCAAATCATTGCACTATATGTTCATCTGCATATTATATAAGCAAAATAATTGCTTCCAAAATCTGACCTTTTCAGAATAGTGTGGCAACTAAGAAAATAGATTAGGTGCATTTACGCATGATTATGTGTTCCCATTTTCAAACTCTTCAGTATTCTGGAAGTATTGGAAAGTCTTATTATCTTACTTGATGAAAGAATGTCCATCCTTGTTCAACTCTCACTCACTATTAAAAAATATACGGTGAACCTTCCATTTAACAAAATCTCGTCGTTACACTTAAATACTTCGTTATGAAGAAAATTCGTTAAATAGAAATGAATTCAAATTCATGAAATTTGTATAATAAAACACACATGCATTAAATGAAAAATACACATAAAATAGAAATATTAGGAAAATGTATTTTAATTGAGGCAGTAATTTTTTAAGGGGGCTCAGGGCTTGATCGATACAGAAAAACATGTAAACAGTGCTCTCTCTTCGAATCCATATAAAAACAGAAGTATTCAATGTAACTCATTTAAACTTTCTGATATTTTTAAGGTACGTTTGTAGTCTTACAAAATTATAAAATGAAGTACTTCAATGTAGTAAAAGAAAAAATACAGCAAAATCTATATAACACAATTTTCGAAAAAAAAATTAGGTGTCATATCACCACTCGCAAGAAATCTTAGCGTTAAATTTACATAAGAACCTAATTTTTGCTTTAAAATGATCAGGAAATTTTACTCTATAGAATGAATTAAGGATCTAACTATCACTCAAAGGAAACCTTATTAAAAAAACTCTCAAATTTGAAAATTTAAAAAACCCTAAATAATACAAGTTTTTTTTCCCTTATAAATACGCAAAATGTTAAGCCATGTAAAATATATTAATTCATTCTATAGATAATGATGTTATTTGCATGCAAAAAAAATTAAGCCATTCCATCAAATAGGTTTTTTTCTAATTTTACGGATAGTCGTCAAAAATCAAGTTTAGAGAAAACGCGACTTAAAGTTGCAATTAAATGGGTGCGACTATGAAAGCGATTGTTACATAAATGCTTATAACTCCGTTAAAAATGCAAATATTTTTATGTGGTTTTTTGCACTGTGTTCAGAAGTAATGCAATAATGAAAATAGATACTAAAAAAATAATTTTTTTGAAAAGATTTCAAGCCCTGAACCTCCTTAATGTAATGCAGACACATGAGAAAAAATTATTAGAATAATGTCTAAAAAATCACATAATAAAGAGAAGTAAACAAACACTAAAGCATAGCGTAACTTTTCTCTTTTTCTTAGTATTTCAAATACTTACTTTTTAAAATGTCTTTAATATTTCTTTGTTACAGGTTTCTTATAAAAAATACACTTTTCATAAGAATTTTCCCTCTTTTTTAAGTATCCGAACAGTTCATTTGTCACATTTTCGTGAAACTGGAATCCCCTTCTTCTTGCATCGAAGGCATTTTAAATTTCTTCTTTTGAATGGAAATGATTAAATAAATAATTTCATTTTCATACAATCCGCTGAAATAAATTCATACATACTTCGCAACAGCAATATCCCCGTTTGATTGCTATATACGCATAAAAGTGGAATAAACTTCGTTATATGGAATATATTTTTCGTAATATGGAGATTAAGTTACATGTTAATGGTGCTCAATGTCAAGGTTCAGCAGAAAATTTCGTTAAGTAGAAAACTTCGTTCAATAGGGATTTCGTTAAAGAGAAGTTCGACTGTATATAGGAGATCCAACCGGGTATTCTCGATTACTGAGTATAAATGAAAAGAGTTTTTTTTTAAATCAAAAACTCTAGTAGATTTTTTAAATTTAATATTTTTTATATTGCTTACTAGCAATGCAAAAATCATATTTTATATAAAAAATATCAATTACGTGTACCAATAAAGCTTTGAAATTTATTAAAGGGATAGTTTTGTATCGGCTTCTTGTGTCAAGTGTTAACAAAAGAAGAAATCCCCAAAGACTCCTGCTTACAACAGCCCTTTTAAGTCTGATATTTTCAGTAGTTCAAGCACGTAGTTCGATTACATGTCTTACATTTGTGTTTTATTTATATTTTATCATTATTATTTTTTTGATAAAGTTTTAATTTCGTATGGAATATAAGCTGGAAAAAAAATGGTGAGCTATTTATATAAATTTAAGTGCAAACGGATTTTGAGTTATCTGTTTAATAGCCTGCATTTGATACAGATGAATTTTTTAAAAAATGATGTTTAAAAATTATTTTAAAAATCATAAAAAATAGTTAAAAAGTTAGAGTAAATTGCAATGCAGATTTTAAAGAAATTGGGATACAAATTTCTTTTTGATACAAATTGCATTTTTAAATACATTTATCATTACTCGGTGGTGTAAAATGTAAAAGTGAAAGCTTGAGATGCTTAGAAATTTTAAAAATTGCAGTAAAAGCGAAATTTAGTGTGTCTGGTTTTCCAACATGAAAATGATGCCAGCGTTATGCATGGAAATGTTTGTCCTTTATATTATAGATTGTTGATTTTACAAAAAAAATTATCTAAGACGCTAGTAAAAAAAGTTTATTTTACGGAAGTAATATGTATTTATTATAAACGTTTTGTTGTTTATAGATTTTTCCGGTACACACCTACTAAATACAGATTATATCCGTTAACGGTTAAAAGTTTTTTTTACATTAATAAGTAATAAAGTTTTTTACTGTCTTCCTGGCTCACAATGTTTCCATAAATTCAACAGATTTATTATTGTTATTATTTTTATTTACCATTATGATATTTATTGACTTTTGTACACTAGCTTCTACAAATTTGTATTCAACTTAACTCAATCTATCTGATCTCTATCAGTTAATTACTTATTAAAAGCGATAAATTAATTTTTATCCAATTCATATATTTAAAAATGATTCTATTAAACTCTAGCATTTATAAGAATATGAATGCAATGATTCTTCGAAAATAATTTTACTTGAATACTAATTTGTTCGATAAAGTACAAAGGAATCGATAAAATATTCCTTTATGCGCACTGATTTTGGAAAAGTACTTTCCGGGAAGTCCACAGTTATTTAATTTCAATAACATTTTTAATTTTCTTCAGCTCTGCACAAAAGGAAGCATGTAATCGAAATTCTTTAATTCTTCCAATTGGCAGCAGTTGGATTAATTTTGCTTGGATGAAAACATTCAGAATTGAAAATGTCCTAAGTGCAATAAATTAAAATTAACTTATTCAGTTTATATGTATTGATTTAGAATGTTTAAATCGTACGGGAACTTTGAATGATCGAAGAGTTTTTGTCATAAATCTAACGACATTTTTCTAGTGATTAAAAATAATCGTTTCTCTGCCACTAATAAGCTGTGAGATGCAATAAATGTTTAATTAGAAAATTATTTTGTTTAAATTTTAAATTATTAAAGAAAATATTTAAATATCAAAATAACTTATAATCTATTTATTCACTTTATATGTCTTGATTTATAGTACTTTGAAAGGAAATAATAAATGAATTTTGAATGATCGGAGTGATTTTATCATAAATCTAATATCTTTCTCGAGATTGTAACATAAGTTTTTCTATTGCTAATAAGCTGCAAGATACTACAGAAAACAATCTTATGTTTAATCATTAAATAGAATATGAAAATATCGCATTTAAGATATTTTGGATGAAATAATTTTTTATTTTACACATTTCGCATAAAAATTAGCTTCGGTTTTAAAAGATAATATATTTGTAATATTCCATTTTAACATAAAGAACTTTTATCTTTTCTTATTTCATTAACGAGAAATATACAAAATCACAGAAAATTATTTTCGTATGAATTTCATCTCTAAACGTCTAGCTCTTAAATGCGTTTTCAGCGAACAATTCTGTTGAAATAATTTTATTTTACAAATATTCCATTCAATAAAAGCATAAATCTATTGCATTTGTTTCAGTAATAGTAGATTTTTCCTTTTACTTTTACAATAGAGTTTATAATTTTAAAATTTACTTCCGGATTTTTAAAATTAATTTTAAAGAAGCTCTTAGTCATTTAATTTGAATTAACATTTATATTGGTTTTTCATTGAATTAAAAGGAACATTTAATGAAACTTTTAAAATATTAAATCATACTGCAGAAGAAAAATGGATTTTTATTGAATGACCATATTGTTTAGAAAATGTGATTAAAAAATACTTCTACAAAATAAATTTTCGAAAAAATACATTAATTGTATGCGATGAACTTTTAAATAGTGATTCAGTAATAGTAGAATTTTTCCTTTACTTTTACAATATAACTTTTAATTTTAAAATTTACTTCCGGACTTTTAAATGTAATTTTAGAATCCTTTTGTTATTTACGTTTAATTAACATTTATATTGGTTTTTCATTGAATTAAAAGAATTATTTAATGAAACTTTTAAAATCGTAAACTACACTACAGAAGAAAAATTGATTTTGGTTGAATGATCACATTATTCTTCAGAAAATGTGATTTAAAAATTTTTCTTACAAAATAAATTTTCGGAAAATATATTAATTGTATGCGATGAAATTTTAAATAGTGATTCAGTAATAGTAGAATTTTTCCTTTACTTTTGCAATAGAATTTTTAATTTTAAAATTTACTTCCGGATTTTTAAAAGTAATTTTAGAATCCTTTAGTTAATTATGTTTAATTAATATTTATATTGGTTTTTCATTGAATTAAAAGATACATTTAATGAAACATTTAAAATCTTAAACTACGCTACAGAAGAAAAGTTGATTTTGGTTGAATGACCACATTATTCTTCAGAAAATGTGATTTAAAAAATACTTTTACAAAATAAATTTTTGGAAAATATATTAATTGTATGCGATAAAATTTTAAATTGTGTTTCTGTAATAGTAGAAATTTTTCTTTACTTTTACAATATAATTTTTAATTTTAAAATTTACTTTCGGATTTTTAAAAGTAATTTTAGAATCCTTTAGTTAATTAAGTTTAATTAATATTTATATTGCTGTTTCATTGCATTAAAAGATACCTTTAGTGAAACATTTCAAATCTTAAACTACGCTACAGAAGAAAAGTTGATTTTGGTTGAATGACCACATTATTCTTCAGAAAATGTTATTTAAAAAATATTTTTACAAAATAAATTTTCGAAAACTATATTAATTATATGTGATGAAATGTTCAATAGAAATGTAGTTCTAGACGCTTAAAAAATACGAATCCAGAATTAAAGCTTATTTTGCCTAGTAGTTTTTGAGTTATGTTTAAAAAACTACACGCATTGTAATGAGTTTTGAAAAGACTACAAAATAATTTAATACTTCCAAATCTTCAAAATTTCTAAACTAGTCCTTTTGCTAATGACTTTTCGTTTGATATTCTAAGATAATATTTACCGAAACTAAATCAAATATATCACAATCACGTGTTCATGTGGCAATTTCTGAATTTGGTACAATGACAGCATAAAAATGACCGTAATACGTGTAGTTTTAACATAAATTATAAAGCTCGATCACACTTTCCATCATGTCATAGGCAATATCAAACATTTCTTCATAAACTGATTTTTTAAGAGTTAAATTGTTGAAAACACGCTGGTTGATATTTTACTTCCAGTAACTTCTTCGGTGACGAACTTATCGCTATCTCCTATGATAGGTATCAGATGAGATTTCATCAGTCAGAGATATCTAACAATAATTGTTATCCCTTTTGCGTTGTAATACAATTTTAAAAATACTTAGCACCGATTAATCGCCAAAAGTTCTGTATGTTAAAAATTTTGCAGATTTTGTCGCGTCTTGAAGTAACCCTACTTGCAATGCGAAAGATCTGCGAAAACCAAGTAAAATTCAATATCATATATTTCAACTCATTCGAAAGTACTTGTAATAGTAACAAGATTAGAAAACACTTTTCAGTCGAATAACTACCTCCGTTTTGGAAGAATATATGATGATTAATTTATATGGGCTGTTTTTTTTTTGGCTTACTGTACATTATAAAATCAATTTTTTATTCCAAAATTCATTCATTAATTCATTAAGTGATTTCATTTATTAATTAAAATTTCTGGTTAAAAGTATGTTTATATGATTCATTAAAACTGAAGGAATGAAATGTACACTTCCAATTTTGAGAAGATGTCTAGCGCAAAAAATATCCAACGCGTACACTAGTAAAAATGCACCTTACCACTTTTATGTGCACATAAGAAATGTCAAAAACATATTACATTAACCTACTTAAGATGTTATTAAATGTAACTACGATTATAATAATCTTAACGGAAGGATTCTTTTCGGATGAGTTTAGTTATAAACGAATTCCATTTGATAAAATATGAAAGATTCGATGAAAGATACTATTATTTATTTTCTTAATACTCATTTGTTTTAGAAAAGTATTTTTAGTGAAGTACATAGTTATTCAATTTTAATTAAATTTTTCATTCTATCTGCTGCTTTCTGAAAAGAAGTATGTAATAGAAGTTCTTTGAAATTTTTAATTGTATCTGTCTAGCAGTTGGATTAATTTAGGTCGGGTAAAAACATTACGAAATGAAAATGTAATACAAACTGGTTACATTACTGTTTATAGATGGTAATTGTTGGATGTGCGTTTTTTTATGTGTTATACTTATTTTATCTGTTTTAATTTTTATCTTAGTATATGGCATATAAAAATCTATCTATAATATGCAGGGCTGTAGAAAATAATTAAAGTACTTTTTCTTTAATGGCAGGAATTTCTGAAGGTGAAATTTCAACTGTGTTTTCCCTCTTGTAATTTAACCCAACTATACAATATTATATAATATATATGCAACTCTTTAAATCATAAATAGGGCTGCACAAAAAGAATTCGACAATATTTTTTTAATTATGAATGGTTTTTGCTGAAATCGGCACATTGAAAAGGTTATGCGTTTCCTAATATGATCTCCTATATATCGTCTTCCACCTTATTATATAACATTTTGCACATCATTTAAAATTTGCGATGATTAGTTGCATTTTGAACCCAAAAGTTTCAATTTGAGGACAGTGATTCTACAGCCAGTCGTAATTTTAGACGTCTGGACGACTCCTTCTGAGGGGATATATTATTATAATAACTTAATTCAAAGACTGTATTCGACAATGAAAAATCATGCGTCCAGCATAACTTATAAAACATTTTCGAATATATTCAGAATACTTAAACAAAACTTTACAATTTATTAAGGTGAAAGATGTCTAAATAGACAATTTAGAAATTGCATAAATCTCATGAAAACCCAATTTCTGCCATTACCATAAGATAATGGAAAAACTGTCCGAATGTTTTGTGCAGCTCTGTATATAATATATTTATTTGTATATTTATTACATATTATGTTGAAATTTAGTTCAATCAAACGCAAAGCTCAGTTGAAAATTCTCATTCATCAATTTCCGTCAGTAAACGGAAATGTAATTGAGATTTTTTATGTAGCTCTGTATATGATCTTTATAATTTATACACACCAAGTAATATAAAAAAAAGTTAAATTTTAAAACCCGTACTACAACCGAAAGCGCACTTCCAGCAATTGTTCGTCAAGCAATACTGCAGAGAAATACTTTTGTGTGTCCCTGTAAATGAACGATAAATTATATGCTCACCAGATTCTACGGTAAGCGTCTCGTAATACATCTCAGTGATATATACAAATGACAATATGTTTTAAATAGTGTAATATTATTAAAATACACCGCAAACGATGTTTCATCAGAGGCCGTAATGCAACGGAATTCTTTTCAGTGTCCCTATAAATGAATCGTAAATGCTACATACTTCATTTTAAATATCGAACATGCCGTAGTAAACCTTGATCACACAAATTAATCTCATGGCAATCTGACTATATTTAAGCGAGTTAGAGCATGGTTACGCGAGTTAGAGCATGGACAGACAGACAGACAGACGAACGAACGGCCAGACAAACCGAATTTTATAAAAACTTTTCAACTGTATTGAAAAATGTTAAAAAGACTTTGCGGCTTCCTTCAGTGATTTATTTGTTAATTGTTAAGCTGTCCGAATCAAGCTAGACTGATTGCACTTTTAAAAAACAAATTGTATATACAAGGCTAATGTAACAACAATTTAAGGGGTCTTGTGCATTTTAAACGCGTCGAAAATTAACGAAAAACTTCAAAGTTTGAATTAGTTTATCTTCAAAACCTTTTTATGTATAAACATGAAATTCTATATAGTGGTTAAAAAGATTGTGCTTTGTAATATGCTGTCATTAGAAATTTATTAGCTTTTTACAGAATTTGTGTATTGTTGAAATCAAAATAGCTCTTTGTTTTACCCCAGAAGTCATTGCGCGCATGATATCTTGAGAATGTACGTATGGATTGTGATGAAATTTGATAAAGATAGTAAACAAATATGTGTGTTTAAAAGGAACTGCTTTTAAGGATTTACAATGGTGATATTTTTAGTTATGACAATTTTTATTCATTAAAAATACAAAATATTTTTTTTTTTTTTTTTTTTTTTTACAAAATATATTTTTTATATAGTTAATGAAATAATTTTGGCCTAAGAGTAGTTCATTTTAAACACACATATATGTTTAGTATCTTTACCAAATTTCATGACAATCCAAACATGCTTTCTCAAGATATCATGCGCGCTATGACTTGTGGAGTAAAAAGAAGAGCTGTTTTGATTTCAACAATACACAAATTCTGTAAAAGGCTAACAAATATCTAATAACAGCATATTACAAAGCACAATCTCTTTAATCTATATCCAAAATTTAATGTTCATAGATAAAAAGATTTGAAGATAGACTAATTCAAACTTTGAATTTTTTCCTTAAATTTCGTCGCGTTTAAAAGGTACGCGACCCCTTAACGATGTTTATATTCTGAGTGATAATCGTAAACTGTTAAAAATTTGCAGCATTCTGCCCAGTCATTTGACCGTTTTTTACAAAAACGGTTACACAACCGTAATTTAACACTATTCTGACCATATTATTGGCCATTTTATGGTCAGAATATAGTTAAATTACGGTTATGAAACCGTTTTTTTTTTCAAAAAACGGTCGAATGACTGGACAGAATGCTTCATATTTTTAACAGTGTACATTTTCCGGAAACAACGGAAAATTTTCTTTTTATCCTTACTCGTTAGAATGCTAAAATCAAAATTGTTCCTACCAAGACAAACGAAAATGTTCCTTTTCAATTGAGAAATAACCGGTCAAATGCGAGTATTACTCTCGCACAGAGGGTTCTGTACAATAAATATTTGAATTAAGAATTGGGCATTGCATTATACAAATATATCATTAAAAGTTGTTATCCAGGCTTTAAAAGCCAATGGTGCATATAATCTATGTCTTTATGTACGTCCGAACAGTCCGTCTATTTAAGGGTAAACATCTCGGCTGATTACAGATAATTTTTTTTTCGAAAATCATTATGAACAACCCTTTTGTACTTCTGCGAAGATAGGTGCCTCCAGCTCTCCTCAACTCCTTTGTTGTACGCTCGCAAATCGAAATTTGTGTATAGAGGAGAAATGCGATTTTGTCAAAAACTATGCGACCTAGGGTAATCGCTATAGTTTTCCTGCAAGGTTTAAATTAACTTCTACTACCTCTATTTTTTTCTAATTTATTTCAAGTAGATTTGGAAATAGGGAGGGGGTAGACATGTTTTTGAATTACATTTTCGACAATATCTCCGAAAATATTATACCTAAAATTAAAAGAAATGCATTTTTTAGTTTGGCGTTACGAAAGCTTTCACACGATATGTAAAGAAAATATTTTTTTCCAGTAATTTAATTAGCCCTCTATATTTTCCCTAAATATATTTGTGTATGCAATTAAAACTTTGTAAAAAATCACCATAAAATTAAAACACAGGACGCGTTTCGAGCTAAAATTTTATTATTTTAATTGCTTCATATCGCCAGTTTTCGGTGCTGTTTCGCTATATTTGTGTATGGTTAATATTCTGTAAATATGTAATTCAATAGTCTTTATTACTTCAGCCAGTTTGTACTTTCCACGTTCCATAATTTACGACTATGACGGAAGGGCAGGCTGACAGAAGATTGATCTTATAATGGTCACGCTTCACTTTTTACGTACGGAACCCTAAAAATTGAAAATACCCGGTTAAATTTCCATAATCGATGTTGTAGCTTGTAAGTAAGTCGTTGGAGTTGGATTAGGTGATGAATGGAACACATTTTCCAATGGTGACTACAGAGGTTGGAATTCTAAGGAAGGCAGGGCGATGAGCAAAGGGCGTGATTGCATGCAATACAAATAGCTGTTCCACATAAGAATGCATCATTATATATATAATTATTATTATATATAGATAGATAGATAATATTGCGCTATTGCTCGTATTTATTTTTATAAACAGAAATCTCCGTTTTCAACAGCGAAAAATTTCGATATTGAAAACGGGATACCAAAACGGAAGTTTTGTGGAAAAACAAATACCAGAAGGCCACTTTATTGACAGTATACATTTTTTTTTTCACGATTTTTATAGCGAGTAATGCAAGCCTGTAGTTGATTTAAAGTGGAAAAATGTAGAATAAAATAGAATAAGTCACGTTTCCAAAAAATAGTATACTTTCCTGAATGAAGGGAATTTTCTTTTATCCTTGCTCGTTTGAATGCTAAAAGGAAAAACGTTCCATCCAAGGTAGACAAACGGAAATGTTTCCTTTTCAATAGAGAAAAAACGGAAAATATCCAGTAAAATTTTCATAATACACATAATACATGTTATAATCAAGTCGTTGGATGTGGTTTAGGTGGTGAAGGGAACAGAGAATTCGTTTTCCAATGGAAAGTGCCGAGGTTAGAATCCTGAGGTAGGCAGGGAGAAAAAAATTTAGGAGTGATACCATGAAATAAAAATACCTGTTCCGTACACGTATGCTTCATTATATACATAATTATCATTATATATATATATATTTAATATTGAGTTACGGCTCGTGTTTATTTCTAAGGGATTTTTTTAAATCTCCGTTTTGAATAGCAAAAAATTTCGATCTTGAAAACTGGATAATACCAAAACGATTTTTTTTAATACCAAAACGGCCACTCTGCAGCCAGCAAATTTTTCTTTTCTTTTTTATAAATTTTTGATAGTGTATAGTAGAAAGCGTGCAATTGATTTAAAGTGGGAAAATTTAGAATGCAATATAATAAGTCACGCTTCCAAAAGTAATAATCATAATGCATTTTTATATTTAATTTTAAAATGCTTTTGCTTGTAAGTCATTGCACCATCTTTTTAGGTGCATATTATATAAGCAAATTGATTCATATGAAAATTATACATATGCATAATATTTTGGATTATAAGAAAATATTTTAGGTGGCATTGACGCAAGATTATGTCTTTCTAGTTTCCAACTTTTCATTATTTTGAAAATATTGGAAAATGTTTTACAATCTATGTTTGACAAATAAATTTACTTTCTTGTTTATTTCTCAGAGGAATTTTCTTTTAACTTTCACGAGTCACTACCTTCTGCAAATTCATGTAAAGTTTAAATGTATCTGAACTCTATCAAATTCACATATTACAAGAGATAAATGAATTTTTAGCAAATTTATTTATTTATAAAATGATAATATAAAATTCCAGCATTTAAAAGAATGCTAATGCTAATGCCAATGATTCAAACGATTTTTATTCACGCTTAAGACGCATTGGTTTTAGAAAAGTACTTTCTAGGGAGTTTTTTGTTACTTAATTTGAAATATATTTTTAATTATGTTGAGCTCTGGAAGCGTGTAATTGTAGTTCTTTTATTTCTACAAATTTTCAGCAGTTTGATTAATTTTGCTAGTATAAAGACATTCAAAATTTAAAAATGCAAGTGTACAATGAGCTGAAATCAATTTATTGAGTTTATACGGATTGATTTAATATTTTTAAATCGTAGAAATTTGTATGATCGGAGCGTTCTTATCCTAAACCTATCGACCTTTTTCTAGTAATTGAAAACGATAGTTTTTCTGTCGCTGATAAGCTAGAACATACTACATATATTTAAGTAGGAAATAATGTTAATTTTAACAATTGAAATATCGAAGAAGATATGAAAATATCGTAATAAATAAAAATTCTCTTACTCATTTTATATATAATGATTTTAAGCATTTTTAAATCTGAATTTTGACTGATCGGAGTTTTTTACATAAATCTAACGACGTTTTTCTTCTGATTTAATCAGTACTTTCTCTGTCGCAAATAAGCTGAAATATAATGCATATATTTAAATTTAAAATAATGTTAAGCTTGAACTAGTACATACTATTACTAAGTATCGTCAAATAAGAAATTAAAATGTCGTAATAGATTAAAATGCACTTACCTAATTTATACACAATGCTTTAAACCATTTTCAAATCATATCTGAGTTTTGAATGATCGGGGTGTTTTAATCCTATATCTAATGACATTTTTCTAGTGATTGAAACAGTAATTTTGCTATCTCTAATAAGCTGCAAGATACTATAAATATTTAAATAGAAAACAATGTTAAGTTTAAGGGGATCCGGAACACATTTTAAAATATTTTTCATTTATTGAGTTAAAATTCTGAATTTTTTTGTGATGGTTAACCTTATCATGCGTAAACAAAATCATATGATAAAACTTCTCATAGTTGTTTAAAAAATATTTTAAATTTAAAATTTATTAAAAAAGTGAGGTAATTTAAAATCGTTATAACTCGAAATATTATTTATAGAATTTCATTTTTTTTTCATTTAAATAAACACAAATATATAAGTTTTAATTTTGATTCAGAATTTTTTTTAAATATTAATTTATAAAAAAATTAAAAATATTTCAATAGAAAATTTAAAAAAAAGTGGTGCAACTTTTTTTATAAAAATCATATTTTCAAAAGTAAATATTTTTTTCAAATATGCTGAATCAAAATTAAAGTAAAACAGTTGAAAAAGATATGTTCCAAGTTTGAACACTTTATATTTAACGGTTCTCGAGTTATAAGAAATTAAATTCTGGAAATGGTCAAAAAACCTATCATGAAGAAAAATGCATTTTTACAAGAAGTCGTTTTCATGACAGCCATTACTTGAAAACCAGATTTTGAAAGCAGACCAAAACGGAAAAAAAATATTTTTTTTGTTTTAATTCAGATAGAAACATGATTTATCTGTCCTTTTAAGAAGGAAAAAACAGAGAAATTTTTAATGAAATAAAATGTGTTTGTAAAATTTGAAGGTTTTTGTGCCCTGGACCCCCTTAATCATTAAAAAAGATATTCAAATGTCCAATTTAAATATTTAATAAGTGATTTATCACATTGCTAACTAAGCGTAGAACCAACAGATTGAAAAATGTCCAAGCCGGGAATCGAACCCGGAACACTTGGAATAGCGCTCGAAGTGCTCTACCATTTAAGCTCCGGGGACGATACCCAGTTTAGCATCTCTCACTCACATATGTTGGTAAGGCAGCAACTGCAGCACAAGAATCATTGTAATTTGCAAGTTGGAGCCTTATCAACATCTGTGAGTAAGAGATGCTAAACTGGGTATCGTCCTCGTAGCTTAATTAGTAGAGCAATTGGTACGCTATTCCAAGGTTTCCGGATTTGATTCCCGGCTTGGACGTTTTACACTCTGTTGGTTCTACGTTTAGTTAACAATGTGATAAATCATTTATAAAATATTCAGTAATTTCAAGCGTAATTTCAGTGATGAAAATTAATTGAAAAATTTATTAAAATTCTGCCGGTCCAATTTAAATAATTGTACATAAAATCATTTATAATTTTACTGATTAAACATAAAAGAAATATTCTGTTCCCAAATGTAATTTATTTGTAAAATTTCATGTTTACATGTACATACGTTTTACTTTTTTTTCCACTTAGATTCTCTACTACGAGAAATCAATATAAATTCAGAGCAAGTTATTTTCTAATGAAATTCGGATATAAATCTCTAGCTCTTGAATGCCTTTTGATTAATCAATTCTGTTGAAATAATTTGATTTCAAAGATATTCCATTTGATAAAGGAAAAATTCTTACGTTTGTTTGAGTAATTACTTTTCTTTTGAAAAATAATTAAAAAGAAGCCCTTAGTTATTTAGTTTGAATTAAGATCTATATGTCTTTTTATATTAAGTAAAAAGGTACATTTCATGAAACTTTTGAAATCTTAAATTTTACAACCGTATATGAACAAATTTTTGTTTATCCATTTGAGACCGGAAGATGTTTGGTTGAAATGAAAAGTTTTGGTGGTTTTCTCTAATTAATAGGATCATATTTGATTGAAAAAATATTTAAAATAATACCCGATATTAGGTTATGCCAAGTGAATATCCACGCAATTCTGTGGGTGCAGGGTCGACTTTAATTCGCAAGAAAAAAACTGGAAAGGGTTTTTCTTTTTCATCAGGATCACTAACACAATGGTGTAGGTCAGTTCTTATAGGGATAAGGTCTGGCATTTTTTCTTCTTTCTTTAATTTATTAATTTTTTTTTTCGTAAAAAATGTTAATTGCAATCTACGAGCATTTCAACGGAAATATATTTCTAGAGGCTGAGGGGAATCCAAAATTAGAGCTCATTTCACCAATTAATTTTTTTTCGTAAAAAATGTTAATTGCAATCTACGAGCATTTCAACGGAAATATATTTCTAGAGGCTGGGGGAATCCAAAATTAGTGCTCATTTCACCAATTAATTTTTTTCGTAAAAAATGTTAATTGCAGTCTACGAGCATTTCAACGGAAATATATTTCTAGAGGCTGAGGGGAATCCAAAATTAGAGCTCATTTCACCAATTAATTTTTTTTCGTAAAAAATGTTAATTGCAATCTACGAGCATTTCAACGGAAATATATTTCTAGAGGCTGAGGGGAATCCAAAATTAGAGCTCATTTCACCAATTAATTTTTTTTCGTAAAAAATGTTAATTGCAATCTACGAGCATTTCAACGGAAATATATTTCTAGAGGCTGGGGGGAATCCAAAAATAGTGTTCATTTCACGAATTAATTTTTTTCGTAAAAAATGTTAATTGCAGTCTACGAGCATTTCAACGGAAATATATTTCTAGAGGCTGAGGGGAATCCAAAATTAGTGCTCATTTCACCAATTAATTTTTTTTCGTAAAAAAATGTTAATTGCAATCTACGAGCATTTAAACGGAAATATATTTCTAGAGGCTGAGGGGAATCCAAAATTAGTTCTCATTTCGCCAATATTTTTTTTTTTTTCGTAAAAAATGTTAATTGCAATCTACAAGCATTTCAACGGAAATATATTTCTAGAGGCTGAGAGGAATCCAAAATTAGTGCTCCTTTCACCAATTATTTTTTTTTTTCGTAAAAAATGTTAATTGCAATCTACGAGCATTTCAACGGAAATGTATCTCTAGAGGCTGAGGGGAATCCAAAATTAGTGCTCATTTCACCAATTAATTTTTCAGTTACGTTTAAAAATCTAGCGGCATTGTAATCAGTTTTGTAAATATTAAAAATGAATTTAATTTCAAGAGATCTAAATTTTAAACTATCCAAAGTCCTAATTAGGTGTTCGTATCTAACATTTCCGAGCCTGGTAAAATTTTTAAGTTTTTAACGTAAATTAGAAGAAGACAACTTCCAATCGAATGGTTATCTGTGACGATTTGTTGTCCGATTGTGCATTACAAAAGCACAATTGTAACATTTGGAAATTAAAATTACGTGGTATATATGGTATACCACTGCCTTTGAAAGTGTTAGGGTTGTATATGTAAGAGTTCATTTCATATAATAATTTAGAAACTATTTCAAACCAAAATAATATTTCGTTCATGCATTTAATATAGTTTAGTGTTTAAAACTATAATTTCAAAAGACGCAATTTCAAATACAATATATAATGTAAAAAAATATATATATGTTTCTAGCAAACCTTGAACATACTATTTAATTTTATTGATTTAATAAATATTTTATATATCAAAATGTGGCAAACATTTGTTTTAAATAAATGAGTGTTGACTAAAAAATTGTATTTTTACTTTAGTATACATTACTCTATTTAACTTACACATTTATTACCAGCTAAATCTTTTTAGAGCTATTTAACTGTTATATAAATAATGGAAATTACAAATAAATAATGGAAACATGATTATAAACAAATATACACTGTAAAAAAAAAAAACGGAAATACTACTGGCAATCTAGACGTCAGTACTATTTCCGTTTTTTTTTTTTTTTTTTTTTTTTTTTTTTTTTTTTTTTTTTTTTTTTTTTTTACGGGAATTTTTACCCATAAATTACAGAAAATTTTCCGTTTTTCTGATTAAAAACGGAAAATTTTCTGTAATTTATGGGTAAAAATTCTCGTAAAAAACGGAAATAGTACTGGCGACTAGATTGCCAGTAGTATTTCCGTTTTTTTTTAGAGTAACTGCTACATTATTTGACTTGCTAATTATTCAAATATGCTAATATATCGCTCACCCGCAAGAAAATTGACACATCTGGCAAAAATTCATTTTGCGTTTTATTCCACGAATAGGTCTGTCATAGGTGTGTCTTGCTACACAAGCAGTTTCATGAGTCTAGTTATACGTAATATCCCTTTATATATGCCCATTTCAGACCACAGAAGAGGGATGGATTGCGTGGGGAGGTAAAATAACCCAACCCTCCAAATCTCAGTCTACGTCTTCATTCTTAAGGGTTTTAAGCTTTTATGCACGTTTTTATTACTGCATGCAGAGGTATGTACTGCAATTTCATCTTATAGTAAAATTATGCAAATTTTCTTTTGCCTCTCCTGTGAAATTTACTTTTGTCGAGATGGGTCACTTTTCTTGCAGATGAGCGATATGTTAATCACAATAAGTTTAGTTCTCTATTTTTTAATATAAGAATAATATGTATATAACATAACATTTTACAAATCAAATACACATAATTAGTTGAAAGTTTGCCTTTTTATTATTAGCCCCGGTACGGTATGCTATTTCTTTCTCCCAGCTTATATTGTGTCCAAAAAATAACGTTAGCTTACAGACGCTAGCAATAAACAAAGTAGATGTATCATTGTACAATTAAATGCTCTATAGTATTTTTTTAAATTTCTAAACATCGCACATTTTCAGCTTTTATACCATCGTATTGGGGAAAAAAAAGTACTTTTTAATGCAATTTGTTTGAAAACTGCATCTCTATTTGTTTTTGAAATATTAATTTTTTTGTAGTTTTTAGCGACATTTGTTTCATTTTGGCAACTCAAGTACGCCATTTCTGTAGAAAGTAAAGAAAAAATTGCTGAAAAATAGCAATTATATCTTTTTGTTGCCATTTTCTTATAAAATGGGAAAAAATAAATAAATAAAAAAAAATTATTAAAATACGTGCTACTTTGAGAAAAATATAAATGAAGGATTTATGATAACACAGGGAGCTATTATAAGCTATATTTAATTTTAAGTTTCTATATTAACGCAACTGACGTCATTTTACATAAAATAAAAGCGTGTGCTTTAAGTCTTAAAACTGAAATATGTTTTGCAGTAGAGTCCGGATTATCCGAGTCCCGCTTAACCGAGTTATTTTCTTCTGGTGGACTGGTGGCTTCTATTATTATGAAACAGCCGTTATAAATGAAGCGTTAGGTGAAGATGAAAGACCTGCCGTAAAAAGTTAGAACTCTGATTTTCTGGTCAGAATGAAAAAAAAATGGCCATAATTTTTTTAACGCTTCATTTATAATGGCTGTTTCATAATAATAGAAGCCACCAGTCCACCAGAAGAAAATGAAGTAATGGAAGTGCCGGGGCGACACTAAATTCTGAAAAAGCAGAATTCCTGTTCTCTAGTTTTTAATACTTTCTGTTGTATCGTGCTTTCGGATATATCAAGATTTTTTTCTTGTTTCCTGAAAATTCGTAATAACGATGTGCTTTTGTTCAAATATAAATTCATAGAAATGAAAGTAGAAATTGCAAAGACTACCGTATTTTTAAAAAAAGCCTATTTTTTTTTTAATTTTTAGCCCGCGATATGCTATTTCTTTCAGGCAAAAATTAAAGTGACGTCATTTTACATAAAATAAAAGCTTTTTTAAGTCCTAAAACTGAAATATGTTTTGTACTATATATATATATATATATATATATATATATATATACATATATATATACATATATATATATATATATATATATATATATATATATATATATATATATATATATATATACATATATATATACATATATATATATATATATATATATATATATATATATATACATATATATATATATATATATATATATATATATATATATATCATCGGGTGTGACACTAAATTCTGAAAAAGCCGAGTTCATGTTTTGTAGTTTTTACTTTAATTAGGATTTAGGCATTTTGACTACACTTATTGAGTGTAGTAAAAAGACCTAAACTCTAATTTAAATATAACTCTTTTTTAATATAAACCACGTATTTTGAAATACACCTTTTAATTTATCATAAAGGTGACATGGAATAAATTGATATGAATTTCATTTCGTTTTAGGCTCTACGTTTTGTTTAGTCATCAGAGCTTAGCGGCTTCTTGAAAGCAAGTTAATATCTGTTCAAATCGAAGAAATTATAAAAATCTTAGAAAAGGTTTTACTGAAATGAAAAATCATATAACAACAGAAATATTTCACACTTAAAGAAATGTTTTGTTTTTAGGTAATATTTCATTTTAATCTTCAGAGAAAAAAATACACCATGAAATGCGATACCTTTCATAGATAATTTATTTTGCTAAGCATTCTGACGTTTGTGAATTTTCATTTCAGCAAAACCTTTTATAACCTTTTCAGAATTTCTTCAATCTAACAGTTATTAAGTTACTTCAAGAAGACTTGCCGCTCTGGGGATTAAAAAAGAAGCGTAATGCATAAAAAGAAATGCAGTTCATAAGAATACATTCCATGTCACATTTAAAATAAATTGAAATCTCTCACATGATTTAAGTTCGAGGTGCTCATAGTACTTAACTTTATTGTTATATTTTGATATTTGACATTCATGTGTACGATTAGAAAAGTAATTTGATGAAAGGTAATCTTAATCAGTTACCTATTAATATATTTTTTGGAAACGTCGAGTATAGAAGCAACATAAAATTAGAATTAATACGTCAGGAAAAAAGAAATATAGGTCTTGAGCTTTCCTTTAATGGACTTTATAGATAGGGAATCTTCGTGTTTCACCATTTTGACTTAAATTCTAATTAGTAATTTTTAGGGGGTTTCAAATATGTATGCATATATCAATATCTTTATATTAATAATGTTAATATATAAGCGATTCACCGTTTTAAAAGCAAAACGTGCTCTGTTTCCTTGCATTTTTGAATTTCGGTAAATATTTTTCATTACGGACAAAGAATGTCATTTATTCCGCATCAACTATAAACACTGAGATCGCTTTTGGGTATGTTGTAGTATTGCAAAGTTGTTTTCGTTGTTGCAAATATTGCAAATTTGTTGATGTTGCAAATGATTCAAAACAGGTTAAAATCAGTATTTTTATTAAATAAAATTTGAAAATATGTTAAACATTCTACTGTATATTACAGAAGCTGTAGAACAGACTGTAGTCGTGCGATGTAGTGTTACCACGTTGAAGCAATTAAAAAGCCATCAAGCACACCTTTGAGTACTTTTAGCATGAAAATTGCAATAATAAAAACATTAAAATACAAATATATTAGCAATATAATTCTAAAAAGCATTATCTTTTTGTAATATTGTTTTTTAAATAACGTTACTTAGATATACCGGAATTTAAAATAAAAAAAATATTGAATTGGTAGTTTAAAATTTTCATTTAAAGCTCATTCTTGTTGTAGAAAGAATTTGAAATCAATAAGATATTTTCTCTCAGATATTGGGATAAAGATTTTAAAATGTATAAATTTATAAATATAGTGATTATAATTTTTTAAAAAATCAAAAATGTTAATTATAGTATTTTAGTAACTTAATACTAAAGAACTACTTATACGTATACTAAAGAATGACTTAACGACATTAAAAAATGAACTAGGTTAAGTCACATATATACGTTTATTAAAATTACGACCACATAAGACATAAACATAATGAGTTATATTATAATGAGTTTACAGCTGTAGATTAAAAGATTCTTCGAATGCGCATTTGAATATAAATGAAATTATGTACCTGAATTTTTACAACCGTCATTTACATGCTATTTAAAAAAAACAAAAACACTGCAAAATTAGATTCAATAGTCTGCAGAATTATTCAATATTTACTGGAATACAATTTGTTTAAGTGTTGCTGAAATAACTCTGAGAATGCCGTAGATTTGATAAATGGTTTAATGGTATCAGTATCTTGTGTATACAGAGTAAAGAATGAGTCATACATACGGACGCAATGGCGAAACATTGTTGCTGCACAGGTTGGATCATGCATTTCTGCGGTCTTCGATACTTTAAGCGAAGTACCTTCGAGGCTATGTGCAAAACCATTCTTCAACACTAGCCTGGACAATATTATTGTTTACAAAAACGAAATTATGTACTTGGATTTTTACAGCCGTCATCTACATGCTTTTTGTAAACAAAAGCACGGTAAAGCTGGATTCAGTAGCCTGCAGAATTATTCGATATTTAAGGGAATACAATTCGTTTAAGTATTGCTCATATAAATCTGAGAGTGCCGTTTGATTGACAATTGGTATAATGGTACCAGTATGCTGTGTATACAGAATAAAGTGTGAGCCATACATACGGACGCTAATGGCTAGGCATAGTTGCCGCACAGGTTGGAACATGCGTTCCTGCTGTCTTCGATACTTTGAACGAAGAACCTTCCTGGCTGGTGCGAAACCATTTTTCAACCATGGCCCGGAACTTGTTATTGTTTATAAATCTCCTCCCCTTAAGATGGGTCTCAAATTCCCTTCTCAAAAATGCGAAATTTTCTGACACATTTTCAAACTCATTTTTATATGTAAAGGCATAAAACTGACATGTCTCACTTTTGAAGAGATCTAGAGTCAAATAGCGTTATATAAGTTACTTATTGAGTTATAAGCGATTCTTGTTACCTGACGACAAGTTCTTCTCTTTCTCCTTCTTCCCGTCAGTCATTCAGTACAAACCGACTACATTGACAGTATTTTCTGAAACCAGAGTATTTTCTCCCATCTGTACCAGAAAATAAGAAACGCATTTAATTACATAGTTTCAGAATATTAACACCTGGAAATCCCATGTTTTTCCGAATACAAGTGAATTCAGAAATGTATCAGAAAGCAGGTCCTTTGCATTTCAAAACAGACTTAAGAGATTTTTATGCAGTTTAAAGACATCTTAAATCGCACAGGATTAAGGTCAGGGTTATACATGGGGTTGTTCTTGGACTTCCCATCCAAATCTGTTCTGAAATAACACAAAATGTTCGATTTATATCATTGTTAAATGTAGTATCATAGCCAAATATGAAATAACTAAATTAGGCATTGGTTAAAGATGATTTTTATTAAACAAATACTCTGTCATTGAGTTGATTTAGGTCTATATGTTGACTAAGCTATTTTTTTTTAAATTAATTTGCTACCGATAATTGTTTAAAAAAAAAAATTACAGTTGCAGACCTTAACGTAATAAAAGATTTGTTTCCTCCCATGTTTTGAAAAGTTTAAATTTATTATATTTAAAAATATACATGCCAACCTTCCGATTTCTTTCAAAACAAGTAAACATACTTTTAATCAGGAAAAATATTTCATGCTTTTTTTTCTCTATTCTGTTATTTAATACCATATTTTATATAATAAATTATCAATCATAAAAAAATCTCAGCATCAATTATAAAAAATATAACCTTTTTGGTTTGGTAATAAATAGAAATGACGTATTTAATTTGCGTCTTTGGAAATAGATCCTAATTTTGTAATGGTTCAAATAAAGAGATGATTGGATTTCAAAGCAAAATTTTATCGCAAAATATTTACAAACATTTCAAAACGTAGTAAAAGTGCGTCTAATTATGAAAAAGCTATACAATAACAAATTCAGTTCATTGAAATGAGAATACTATCTATTTACACAACATCACATTAAACAAACATTTTTAATAGTGCATTAGATATTTTTAATGAAGCCGAAGCATTGGTATAGTTGCAAATGGCGAAAAAAACTGACTTTAATAACGAAAATGCACTGCTTTTTTTTCAAAATATTTCAAAATATCCTGGAATATTTCAAAACATCCTGGGAGTTTTCAAACATTCTTAATAATGTTTTTTCTAAAGATTTAAATTTTAGTTTCCTATGGATCTTTAGTGAAATATTGCACATTTATTTAACCCTTTATGTCCAAATTATGAATTCATCTTCTAAAGCATTTTTCAGGAATTTTTGAAACTACATTAGAACATTTACACAATCATTTAATAAATTTTAGAAGTATTTTTCCAATTAAAATTATTTAATTAAATTTGAATTCTTAAGGATCTTGTGCAATATTTATAACCCCACTCAAATCTTTTATTTAAAATATTTTCTTATTAGTATTTTGTAGAATTGGGAACAATACAATTATAATGTTCATACAACAGAAATATAGGAATATTTCCGAATTGAAGCTTTTCCTCCCCAATCTTTCAACTTTGAAAAAGTTGAAAAGATGCAAAGACAAAAGAAATCATCCTTTTAAAAATATTTTTGTTTTGTGCAACCAATATTGCTTTCGAACAAGGTAATGTAAAGTGTTCTTAACTCATTATAAACTGTATTTCTACTAATCGATATGTTAAATGAATTTTATAACAAGTTATTTTAATGGTACTTTAAAGTATCCTTGGCCATAAAGGATTAAGAGAGATATCTAAAAAAATACATTTGAGATGATTGCAATTGAAACGAAGCATGTCAATTAAACATAACAATTAATAAGTAATTTAATTTAATGAATTATTTTTAAATCCATTAATCTATACTAATATGATAAAGAAGTAAAGTTTGCTTGTTTGTTTGTAGGAGATAATCTCTGGAACTACTGAACCGATTACAAAAGTAATGGTACCAAAATGATAGTGTTAGTCCCTGTTGAAATATAGGCTATATCGTATGTCGATGCCACTAACTCAAAGGAGAAGCAGGAGCAAAAAATGTTCAAAAAATACGATTTTTGTTTTACTGAAGGGCTAGAAACATGAAGTTTGGCATGGTAGTTACTTATTCGATATAAATGATCTCTAAGAACGTTTCTGAAAAACATTCGACATTTCAAAGGGGTTAAAATGCGCGAAATGCGTTCTAAAAAAAGTTCTAAATGGAGATTTCTAACCAAATCAGGAATTATCAAACCGATTTCAAAAGTAATGGTTGGAAATTGATGGTGACAACCATTGATCTAACATAGGATCTATTTTATGTTGTCACAACCTCCTGGGGTTGCAGGAGCAAGAAACTTTGTAAATTGCAATGTCACTGATATTGAAGACGATAGAAACTTTAAATACGGAATAGTAGTTACTTATTAAATATAAATGCTTTTAAGAATAGTCAAAAATAAATTCGAAATTAAAACAAATTTAAAGGGGGTTTAGCGAAAGGAAGGAGCGAAAAGCGTTTTAAAAATGTCCTAAATAACGACTTCTATGCAATCTAAGGAAGTAATAATTCGATTACAAAAGTAAGTGGTTGCGAATCAATAGTGACAGTCTCTGATCCTACACAGGCTATGTTTTATGCCGATGCCACTACCACCTGGGGTTAGCAGGAACAACAAAATTTAAAAAAAGGGCTTTAAAAACTTTCTAAATTACCTTTTCTATGGAATATTAGGAAATACCAAACCGATTTCAAAATTAATGTTGGTATATTAATGGTGAAAGTCTCTGTTTGAACGTAAGCATTTTATGTTCGTGGCATTACCACCAGATTGTTAGTAGACCGTTAGACAAGAAGCTTAGAATTTGTCATGGTGGTTAATTTTAAGATGTAAATGAACGAAGATCTTAGAAAGTTTCTAAGAACGTTTTTAAGAACGAAGATCTAAGTTTAAGATCTAAGATTAGTTTCTAAAAAATTCAAAACTTCAAATGAATATTAAAATAATCATATGAAATAACATAAAAGCTTCAAAGTGCTTTCTAAATTATCATTTTTTTAGAATTAATTTTAGTTATTCTTATTAATTTAAGTCTCATTTCTGCCTAATGCAGTATAATCATGAAGTTTAGTCAAACTGTGGCTTAATTAACACTTTTTTTAATTCTTTTTAAAGCATAATTTCTTCTAATAAAAATTACACATACAAATATCACTTTGCATATTTCAACTATTACGGGAGCAAAGCCGCGTGTTTTGCTATTATTATTATAAAAAATTCATAAGTCTCAGCACGAAATAGAACATACATAACTTAAAAAAATACGTTTAAAATCAGTTGTTTTGATGGAAAACTTTACAAAAATGGTAAATGATGAAACAAGAAAAGTCCAAATCGCAATACACGTGCAAAACATACTCCTTTTGAAAAATACTTTGACAAATGTAAATGGAAGAGATGAACAAGAATAGAAAAATATGTGTTAAAACTAGTTTATGCGCTGCCTGTAGATACTATATGCAATGTATCATATGCATTTACTCCAGCTTCAATGAAATAATGACTGTTTATTTTTTGTATCTCCAAATTTCACAATATTTCACAGAGCCCCCCCCCCTCCCCTTCATTTCCGGGATTATTTCCGTCTGAATTCTGCGGGTTCTTTTCAACTCTATGCATTGATAGACTTCAACAGTATTCTTCAACTTCCGCATCATTCATTTGGTCAAAAGTGTAAAAAAACGTCCATGAAGCAGAAGTAAAATGTCTACAGTTTAATGCCCCAGCACTTCAGTTGCGAAATAATGTATCTGGAACAATGATATTAGAGCTTCAATTTCCGACTGATGCAAAAACATTAACATTGCGTTTGCACTAGAAAACACCGGGTCCTATGGAAAGTAATGACAAAGGAAAATTGATGAACCGATGAAAGAAAACCAAAATACAACTAGTGAGTGAAGTACTTACAAAACCAGAAGAAAACTAACTCCATATTTATGTATCTTGGAAGAAAAAAGGGTTAATGTCCCTTTCTGGCAATATGAGTAAAAGATTATTTGTACTTATTCGAATTATTATTAGAAAATATTTCTTTGTTGAATAAATTAAATGTGGATACATTACATTTATTTATCTATAGTTACTGGATAGCTTCTTACCTTTTAGTTATGTTTTGTTTTTATCCCATACACAAGTTCTAAACCATAAATAATGTTTCATGAATCGTTACCTTCATCCTATGTTGTATTTATACAGTATGCTCTTGCCACACTCTTAACTATGGAACGGCTGCTATATTCATAAAACTGGTGCCTATGTATAGTAAAGTAGCCATGCGCTACTGAATGGCTACGGTGCCAGCTAGTGGATTTAGCATTCCTATCTGGAAAACGGAAATAGATAGGGAAGAAAAGGATTTACAAAATTGTAGAGGATCATCTATTTAAACACCTTGTGGACATTAATGCGAAGAATAGAACGGCAAAAACGCGCATTTATTTTTTCGTGATTTCCTACACTGTGACGTGACAAAACAATCTTAGCCAGGAAAAAAAAAACTAGTTATAACTATATAACCTTTAATTTGAGATGTTCAAACATCTCACTGTTAGCTGCAATGCACATTTGTATGCACATTTGACCGAAAGTTAATCATTCAAATTTCGTGACGTCACAGTGTAGGAAATCACGAAAAAAACAAATGCGTGCCTTAATCGTTCTGTTCTTCGAATTAATGTTCACAAGGTGTCTTTTCATAGTAATTCGATGATGCTCTACAACTTTGTAAGTCGCTCTTTTCCCTATCTCTTTCCGTCTACTGGATGGTAAAGTTAACTCCACAGTTTTCCGCCAAGAGGCGCCGTAGGCGGTTCTATTCATTTCATGACAACTTTACTATACCTAGACACAATTTTTATGAATATAGCAGCAGCCGTTCCGAAGTTAATAGGGTAACAAGGGACTTTCGTGGGCATGCTGTATATCTGCATATATTTAATAACGTGTCTGATTGTAATATATTTATTTGTAAAATTAAACGAAATCTTTGCAGCTATGTTATTGTAAAGAGGTAGATGAATAAAGATTTTCAATAATTAAAAAGCTTTGTTTAGTAAAGAATTGTGATTATTACCAACTGCATGAAAGGGCAATTGACATTTTTAGCACTTATGCCTATCACTGTAGGGAAGTATTTGGAGACCGAAATAATTCGTAATTTTATAGCCCAAATGGCTTAATAATGTGAGCATATATTTGAAGAAAGGGGACTCTGTGTTCTATTTCTATTTGCAGCAAAAAATGTGAAGTCACCATAAAAGAAAGCAAAGTTTTAATATTTTTTCATTAATTTTGGTTTAGCTATAAATCCGGATCCAAGTTGCATATTAATATCATCAGGGAGCAGCTAGAGGACATTTCAAATTGACAATGGTATTAGGTAGCTTTCATTACAAAAAGCTACCTATTGAAGCCGTTCGGAGGAAAGCGATTTCAAAAAATTTTGGTATATTTTCATCGATCATGACCCCCAGACCCCGAAACCACCCTCCGTTCAAAAGTTGATATATATATATATGATCTTTGTCATACTGTAACTCTCGTATTTATGAACCGATTTGGATGAAACTCGGTGTGTACATAGTAGACACCAATGTCTCGACCGAGTTCGTTGGCCAGCTTCATCGGCCATCTTTTTTCAAAATGGCGGCCATTTAAAGTTTTTAAAAAAATTTAAAATTTGAAATGTGGTACCAAAAAATTAAAAATTGAAAAATATTTTTTTCTTATGTATTTGACCTTGATACAAAGATTACGGAGCAGGTTTTGTTTTGTCTATATCTTAAAAAATGGCTGAGTTATAGCACTTTCAATTTCTAGCGTGGCTGACATTTTGAAACGACCTGATATTTGTCACGCGATAACAGGCGTATTTATGAATCGATTTAGATGAAACTTGGTGTGTACATAGTACATACCAAAGTCTCGACCGAATTCGTTGGCCAGCTTCATCCGCCATCCTGTTTCAAAATGGCGGCCATTTAATTTTTTAAAAAAAAATTAAAATTTGAAATGTGATATCAAAAAATTGAAAATTGAAAAATATGATTTTCTTATGTGTTTGACCTTGATACAAAGATTCCGGATCAGTTTTTGTTTTGTGTATATCTTAAAAAAGGGCTGAGTTATAGCATTTTGAATTTCTATTGTGGCTGCCATTTTGAAACGACCTGATATTTGTCACGCGAAAACACGCGTATTTATAAACCGATTTATATGAAACTCGGTGTGTACATAATACATACTAATGTCTCGACCGAGTTTGTTGGCCAGCTTCATCCGCCATCTTGTTTCAAAATGGCGGCCATTTAAAGTTTTTAAAAAAATTTAAAATTTGAAATGTGGTACCAAAAAATTAAAAATTGAAAAATATTTTTTTCTTATGTATTTGACCTTGATACAAAGATTACGGAGCAGGTTTTGTTTTGTCTATATCTTAAAAAATGGCTGAGTTATAGCACTTTCAATTTCTAGCGTGGCTGACATTTTGAAACGACCTGATATTTGTCACGCGATAACAGGCGTATTTATGAATCGATTTAGATGAAACTTGGTGTGTACATAGTACATACCAAAGTCTCGACCGAATTCGTTGGCCAGCTTCATCCGCCATCCTGTTTCAAAATGGCGGCCATTTAATTTTTTAAAAAAAAATTAAAATTTGAAATGTGATATCAAAAAATTGAAAATTGAAAAATATGATTTTCTTATGTGTTTGACCTTGATACAAAGATTCCGGATCAGTTTTTGTTTTGTGTATATCTTAAAAAAGGGCTGAGTTATAGCATTTTGAATTTCTATTGTGGCTGCCATTTTGAAACGACCTGATATTTGTCACGCGAAAACACGCGTATTTATAAACCGATTTATATGAAACTCGGTGTGTACATAATACATACTAATGTCTCGACCGAGTTTGTTGGCCAGCTTCATCCGCCATCTTGTTTCAAAATGGCGGCCATTTACATTTTTTTAAAAAATTTTAAATTTGAAATGTGATATCAAAAAATTGAAGATTGAAAAATATTTTTTCTTATGTGTTTGACCTTGATACAAAGATTTCGGAGCAGTTTTTGTTTCGTCTATATCTTATAAAATGGCTGAATTATAGCACTTTGAATTTCTAGCGTGGCTGACATTTTGAAACGTCCTGATTTTTGTCACCCGATAACTGGCCTATTCATGAACCGATATGGATGTACCTTGGTGTGTACAAAGAACATACCAATGTCTCGACCGAGTTCGTTGGCCAGCTTCATCTGCCATCTTGTTTCAAAATGGCGGTCATTAAAAAAAATTTTTTAATTTAAATTGAGGTATCAAAAAATTGAAAAAGATTTTTTAATTATGTGTTTGACCTTAATATAAAGATTCCGGAACAGTTTTTGTTTCATCTATATCTGGAAAAATGGCTGAGTTATAGCATTTTTAATTTCTATTGTGGCTGACATTTTGAAACGACCTGCTTTTTGTCACGCGATAACAGGCGTATTTATGAACCGATTTGGATGTAACTTGGTGTGTACATAGTGCATGCCAATGTCTCGACCGAGTTCGTAGGCAACCTTCATTAGCCATTTTTATTCAAAAGGGAACATTTAAAAAAAATTATTTAAAATTTAAAATGAGGTATGAAAAAATTGGAAAATGAAAAAGGTTTTTTTTATGTGTTTGACCTTGATACAAAGATTTCAGGGCAGTTTTTTTTGTCTACATCTTAAAAAAATTTCAGTTACAGCACTTTGAAATTTCTAGCATAGCTGACATTTTGAAACGATCTGATAGTTGTCACGCGATAACACACGCATTTTTTAACCTATTTGGATGTAAGAAGGCATTTGGATAGTATATAGCAATGTCTCGACTAAGTTCACTGGCCAGCTTCATCCGCCATCTTGAATCAAAATGGCGGCCATTAAATTAAAAAAAAATATATTTAAAGTGAAGTGCAAAAAATGTAGAAATCGAAAAAGGTTTCTTTCTTAAGTATTTGACTTTGATATAAGGATTCCGGAGCATTTTTTGTTTTGACTTTATCTTAAAAAATGGCTCAGATACAGTAGTTTGAATTTCATTATGTGGGTGATATTTTGAAAAATCTGATTTTTGCCTGCGACAGCACACATATATATCAACCGATTCCGATGTGAGCGAGCGTGTGCACAGGAATTACTAAGGTCTCGACCAAGTTCACTGGTCAGCCTCATCCACCATGTTCTCTTAAAATGGCAGGCACTTCACATATCGCCGAATTTGGAAACCAAATATAACTTTAAATAAAATCAGCTTGAATAAAGCTGACTAATTTCGCGAAATTATCATTCATAAGGATTTAGTATTGATAAAAATTAGCATTGAATCTTCTATAATCGGTTTCCACTAAATTGAGCTTCGTGTGTTTGAATAACATCAGCTAGCTTTTTAAAAATAAGGAATTTGAAAGCTACCTCTTCCTCCCGGCATTGGTCGGAAGGACTTTTTTATTACTATGACTGCACTGTAAAAAAACGACATTTTTACAGTACAAAGTACTGCTCATCTCGCGCACAAACTCGATCACAGTTGAATGTACTGTATCTTTCTTTGGTTTCCTGACTATTTAAACATGGGAAATACAATAGTTGCGTAAAATTAACAGCACGATGTACTGGCAATTCGGACGCCAGTAGTTAGTGCTGTGGTCCAAATGCGTCCAAAATTGCCAGTACATTGTACTGTTAATTTTACGCAACTACTGTATTTTTCATGTTTAAATAGTCAGGAAACCAAAGAAAGATACAGTACATTCAACTGTGATCGAGTTGTGCTGGCAAATTTACAGTGGGTTTTTTTTTTTTTTTACAGTGTGTTGTTCACCTGCCTTCAAAACGTTTCTGAAAGTTTTTTTAGTATGTTAATTAGTTTTCTAAAGCCTAGATATAAATGGGGTCCGAGCATATAGAAAAATAATTATTGTTCGCACCACAATTTTAGAAAATTATGTTCATTATATATTTTTATGGAATATTTTAAAGAAATTTATATTGAAGATTATTGATTAAGGATTGGTAGAAACAATAAAATTTTAATATATGCTCCGACCACTGGATATAGGCTTTTCGGATGCTGTCAATTCTGAAGTAAATAGTTTCATGGTCAACAAACATTTTTAACCGACAAACATGGTAAACTAACAAACAGCACTGAGGTTTTTTTACTCCAAGCATTGTTAAATTTCATGTTTTTTCTAATCAAGTTATGTTTAATTATTTGTTTACCAATTTTTTTACTCCATAATATACTAATTTATTTTACAGGAAATGTTAATTTACTGTATTATTTTAGGAGAGCCATTCTTGTTCTAGTTTAAGCCTTCTTCTACTCTCAGTAGATGACAACATCACACGATGCGTAAGTCCTGTCATGTGATCCGTCATCTACGGTGTAAAAATATAGAATCTTGGTAGATGATTGATTACCAAAGAAGTTCGACGAGGTATTTTAAAAGACAAGCTGCTTGTCTGTCTTTAGACGATTGTCTCATCAATGATGTAAAACGTCAATTTTTTCTTCTGTAAATATTTTCAATGTACATAGCTTTCACCTTAATGTAACCAACCGCTAAATATTTTTGAAAAATGCGAAATTTTTTATTAAGTGTCAGTGTCATCTGAGACACTCTTAAGTGAAAAACAAATATTTATTTAACACATACTGGACAATTGCACCATAAAATATAATAAATAAAGACACAATCAATCTTGCTTAATGGTACACAAAACACGAACTTTAATAAGCTAAAAGTTAACTTCTACGTTTCGAGCTGTTTCTACAGCCGTCTTCAGGAAAATATGATGGTAAAAAGTTGATGGTCAGTTGAACATGGTTTTGTCCCTCATGTGTAAATGGCGGTACTCGTGGTTTCTTAAATCGACTTTTTTGATTCATTTGATCTCAGTTCATCAATAATTATTTATTTTCACTAGATGGCAACACTACATTTTTGTATTCCAATGATTGATCAAGTTTCAACTAATTATCTGTTGCACAGAAAGATTTCGTCTCTGAACTTTGAGCCTTTTTACCATCATATTTTCCTCAAGACGGCTGTAGAAACATCTCGAAACGTAGAAGTTAACTTTTAGCTTATTAAAACTCGTGTTTTGTGTACCATTAAGCAAGATTGTGTCTTTATTTATCAAATATTTATTGTTGTGCAATGTGTTTATGGGATGTAAAATTACAAGCAAAATGTATTTTTTAAACCATCAGATTAAGTTCCACTTTTTAGGGAAAGTTTATTTGAAAGGATGCTTTTCATTGTCTTTGACTTTGCAAATATTGAACGTATGGATATTTAGAAGAAAAAATATTCTATTAAAGTATAACCACCTGTATATATGACAACATCTATTGTTTCTTTTGAGCCTAGCGTTACTAATGGACACGTTTATGCTTTATGATAGAGGTAAAAAAGCATTTTTTCATCCCCATTTTGAATAATATTTTGATTCTTCGGCAAAAATGCCCTGTGTAATTCAAATAAAAGAATTTAATTTCCGCTTAAGTTATTTATGTAATTACACCTTGAAAAGAAATTGCAATCTTCAATGTCATTTTCACGAAATATAAGACTATCGTTTCAAACAATATGAAATAAATTGGTTTTTGCTCTTTTATATTACGAAAATTTAATTTAAAGACCTCTTAAATTTAAATTATATAATTTAAATAGATAATGGAAAAGCAGTTACAGGAAAACAATTTTACATTAATCGCTAAATCTTCTAAAATACTTATTTAGGAAAGTTAAGCAACTTTAAAAAATGTTAGTTATTGCTATAGGAAGAATTATTGTCAAAATTAAAATGAGAAGTTTTCTTCAAGCGAAAGAAAATAATTAGTTCCGAAATTTCGATCATAAATGGCGCCACTTGTCCGTGTGTTTTCTTTCAAACATGCTTTTTTTTTCAAATTAATTTTGATGCCGTGACATAGAAATGACAACTCCGAGCGTTGGGAATCAGCATTTATGTGTCACAGCGTCAAGAAAGTTATCTAAAAATCAGACAAAACGCATATTTGAAAGCTAACATACGGACAAATGGCGCCATCTATGACCAAAATTTGGAACTTTTTTTTTTTTTTTACTTGAAGGAAGCTTTTCATCCTGAGATGCAAGGAATTTTTGGACATCCTGTATATTTATATATACAATGGAACTCACTTAGCGAGGGATTTATAAACGTATGTGTGATACCCGGGAAGATAATAAAAATCCTACAAGCACACAATTAAATTAATAACTATAATCAAATGCTCTAATTATTTAAATATAAAATATCATAAAGCTACGTTCTAATTGAAACATATAAAACAATTTTTAAAAAAAGCTTCAACCGTCGAAGCGCTACCATTGGCGGTCTCTCATTAGTTGCTTATGAGCCGAGCTTCACAGCTACTAACGTCTAGTAGGACATGAACCAAAGACTCGAATGCAATCATAAAACAGAAATCGGAAGTATAGAAGTGGTATTCTATTGTTCAGAAAGGAGTAATAGGACGTCTACACGATTATGCAAATGAGAATCTATTTTGATGGCGATTGCTTTATTTGGATATTTTTTTTTCATTCTTGCGATAAAAACAATAAAGATAGAAATGTGAAACGGAAATTCGATGAACGCTGTTGCCCGCTGTGGATCTTACAGTCATGTGACGGGAATCCTTTATTAAGCCTATCCTACTTTTCTCCAAACTTTAAATTGAAGTGAACGATTTTTCGCTCGTATTAACCGTTATTCTATATTCATAGGTTGTAATAAGCGGGAAAATCTTAATATTGTTTAAATGATGAACCTTTCTCAATGTTCAAACTACTCATTTTAACTATGGCCCGTATTATACGGACTCCGATTAACTGTGTTTAGATTGTCTATATATATAAATTTCTGAGACAATGGAATCAGTAGAATTAAAATGATGGATATCCCGTTTTTAACGTTCACTCAGCGTAAATAATGCTTCATGACATCGCCTTAATTATTATTTTTATCGTGTCACATTTTCTTGATTATTTTTCCTGTGGAATTGGTCTCAAATTCATTTGTAAATGGATTAAAAATGGGATAAATACCTAATCCATTTGTACGAAAATTTACACAGTTCTAGCGACATAGATTCATAACATAATACATGCATTATGATAGCTGAAATACCACACACAACTTTATATCTCCCTTTTATCTGTTTCGGGAGGCCCAGGAGCTAAGTAGTCAGCGCGTCAAGCTACAATCCTACAGTTCCAGTATTCGACTGGTGTCTGGGCAATTTTCGTTCAATCTTTCACACCTTCGGGGTCAATAAATGGAGTTCAAAGCTTGTTTGATAACTAAATAATGGTAGGTCTTGCTTTAGGCCGATAACGTGACTGGTGAATATTATGTATAGCGCTCTAAGGCTCAAGAAAACAGACTTGGGAACTATAGGCCATGATCCTTATGATTTGTAAGACCAGATGGTCAGCGCGTCAAGCTACAACCTGTTCCAGTATTCGACTGGCGTCTGGGCAATTTTCATTCAATCTTTCACACCTTCGGGGTCAATAAAAGGAATTCAAAGCTTGTTTGATAACTAAATAACGGTAGGTCTCGCTTTAAGCCGATAACGTGACTGGTGAATATTCTGTATAGCGCTGTAAGGCTCAAGAAAACAGACTTGGGAACTATAGCCCACGATCCTTATGATTTATAGAACCAAAATTTTTCATTTAACTCCTTTAGGAGCATATTTGCAAAATTGTTCAAATAATTTGCACAACACCAGGATTTACGAGCAAATTTATTTGAAAATAAATAAAATATTTTCTTCGCGTACATTATTAAAAGTAAAACAATATTCCAAAATTCTGGTGTCATTGTGGCAATTGTGTATTGAAATTAAGGGTGATATATGAAATCTCACCGCCCTTCAAGGGGTTAAAGTTGCATCTGAAGTCAACAACAATAATGAAATTAATGACTGAACTGCATAATTTTGCTACTTTTTAAAAATTATTAACAAATAACGGGAAGTATTTTTAAAAAATTATAAATTAATCATTTTTAAATTTTAGTAATAACTATATGTCAAATGCTATAGAATTTGCACTGTAAAATAATTGTTACTCTCACAAAATTAGGGCCCTCGTTTTATTGGGCAGAGGGCAAATGGTGTGAAAGATAACCTAAAAGCAAGTCGATAATGAACCAATATAGTTTCAATATTGCATGCTTTTCAAATGTTTACAATGTAATGCCGATATTGGATAAATATTCATTTTAACCCAAGAATTCAAGACAACAGCTATTATTACTTTTGTGTTTATTTGACCGCCGACAGCTGTTTGAAGGGTAGGAGGATAATTATAGTAGTTTTCTGCTTAAATTGGTAATAAATATGGTTGGTTGGTTGATTTTTGACGTCAATTATCTGCTCGAGGGATATAGGCCCAGGGGGGGAGGAGTGCCCTTCGTGGGGATATTTCTAAGGGAACCTAACCCGTATTTACGCATGGAAATCCATGGCTCGAAGAAAACCACGAAAACTTCGAACGATGAGGCCTACGGGCGCGATTGGTATCGAACCCAGCACCTCCCGTCTACCAGCTTCAAAAGCAGAACCTCTCGGCCACTGGTGGGGCGGTAATAAATATGGAGAAATATATTACAACAATTTTCAAACCTATTTTTCATGAAAAATTGCAAAATTTGCGGAATCCGTAATTGTTATGAGAATATAGTTTTTTTTTTTTTTATCATCTAGTACGTGGCATCTCGAGAATAAACGAAAATCATTTATAAAGTAATGGCTATATTGATTAAATGTTGCGTTTAAATGCACATTTAGACATTGTTACATTTAGAATTGAATGTCAATGTTGCTGAACTATTGCTCTTTCTTTGAACTTGATTAGTTATAAGGCGGTGAATATACACTAAATATATAATAATATTTCATATTCAGAAAAATATTACACAAATATTTGCCTGTTGGTTTTTTTTCTAGTGTATTGCACAGTGATTTGACTAACGGCTGCTTCTCCGGAGATATGTAATAACGAAGAAAACTATGGCGATTTTTTTTTCAATTAATGATATAAAGATTGAAATGTTTCAGTTATTACTATTACTTATCATTTGCGAAAAAAAACTAATGTTGAATTCATTATAAAAGAATAATAGATTTCAAGTACCTTTAATACAATAAATAGTATCATTTCCCATGCAGAGAGTTGAATCTATCGTTCGTATCTATCCACTATGAGTCACCGTGACGAACGAGTTTTCGTTTTCACTCTAAATATGAGGGTTCCGTTAGTTTTCTATCAACTATATTGTGTGATGACCGTTACGGTGAACAGTAAGTTACATTAAACAGAGGTTTCTCCTTGCTTCCGCAAAAGAGTCGGAATAAGAGAAGAATAGCTTAAAGTACCGCGGACGGAAGGGGGCCGCTCACGCCCAACCGTCGAACGAGACTAATAATAAGCTTGACGCAGTAGCGCTCGTTCGGTAGCTTCAGGGCCCCGAGTCTTCACCCCGCTTTTCAATGTCTTTAATTTATGTAATTTCCTTTTTAATTTTGTACGGTTTCAATTCTAGAATTTTTTTCTTTCAACCTGGCTTCCGCAAAAGAGTCGGAATAAGAGAAGAATAGCTTAAAGGGCCAAGGACGGAGAGGGGCCGCCCACCCGCAACCGCCGACCGAGACTAATGATAAGCTGGACGCAGCAGCGGTCGTTCGGTAGCTTCAGGATCACCTCTGAATTGAAGTGTCAAAAGTGCATATTCGTCATTTAATGCTTTGGGAATTTAAACAAGGCAATAGTGTTATGGCGACAACTGAAAAAATATGCAGTGTGAAAGGCAAAGGACTGATAATAATTTATCTGGCAGTTAGAAATTGGGTTTTAAAATTCTGTTCTGAGGATACGACTTTAAAAGACAAACCGAGGACGGGACATACTTCCAATAAACAGACTTCAACGACAAAAATGTAAAGACAATATTGGAGCAAAATTCACATCAGTGAACAAAAGGTATAGCAGAAAAGTTGACTACACCACAATCAACTGTTAATCACCACCTGGAGAAATTAGAGAAAGTCAGATGTTAGGAATATGGGTACCTCACAGTCTCAGTGAACGGGATAAAGAAAATCGCATGTCAATTACCGCATGTGTGCTCTCACGGGTAAAACTCGAGACTTTTTTAAAAAGGATTATACCAGGCGATGAAACACGCGTTACCTATGACAATATTGCCCACAAACATCAATGGCTTGACAACGATTAACCACCCCTAGCAGAAACGAAAGCAAACATCCATGGCAAAAAGATTTTGTTGTCTAAACCAACCTCATTTTACAAAAAAGGAATTGATAAACTGACAGGAAGACGGTCATACATAATAGTAACGAATACATAATAAATTAATATAATTTTGTTATTTAATGAAAGCAAAATAAATTTCTGAGAAAAAAACTGAACTGACTTATTTCTCGACCTAATAGTACAGGGGGACCCAAATTCCATGAGACATTTTAAAATTCAATTTAAAATCAACTAATTGTTATACAGGAGCTAGGTTTGGGCTTTAAAATGATTCTCAAGTATGAACAGTTTTTTTAAGGGGGTCCGGGACACATTTGAAAATAATTTTTATTTATTGAGCTAAAATTCTGAATTTTTTTGTGATGGTTAACCTTTTCATATGTAAACAAAATCACATGATAAAACTTCTCATATTTTTTTTTAATTTAAATTTAAAATTTATTAAAAAAGTGCGGTAATTTAAAATCGTTATAACTCGAAATATTATTTATAGAATTTCAATTTTTTTTTATTTAAATAAACAGAAATATATAAGTTTTAATTTTGATTCAGCATTTTTTAAAATATTAATTCATAAAAAAATTAAAAATATTTAACAAAAAAAATTAAAAAAAAAGAGGTGCAACCTTTTTTTTTTTTTATAAAAATCATATTTTCAAAAGCAAATATTTTTTTCAAATATGCTGAATCAAAATTAAAGTAAAATATTTGAAATATATATGTTCCAAGTTTCCAAGTTTAAAAACTTTATATTTAACGGTTCTCGAGTTATAAGAATTTAAATTCGAGAAATGGTGAAAAAACCTATCACGAAGAAAAATGCATTCTTACAAAAAGTCGTTTTCATGATAGCCATTGCTTAAAAGCCAGATTTTGAAAACAAACCAAAACGGAAATAATAATATTTTTGGTTCTAATTCAAATAGAAACATGATTTAAATGTCATTTTAAGCAGGAAAAAACAGAGAAATTTTTAATGAAATAAAATATTTTACCAAAATTTGAAGATTTTTGTGTCCCGGACCCCCTTAAAGCGAATAAAAGTAACATATTAAACTATGCTAATGGACTGCACAAATTATTGCACTTTAACTGCATTTGACAAAACAAAACCATCTATCTGTACATGATTGTTTTCAGCTTTTTATGCTTCTTTCTGATAATTTAATGTAAAGTGTCATCTTTGTACAATTACTGGAACTAATTTTTTATATATTTGCAGGAAGAAAACTTTACATTGTGGGAAGTATTTTATTCCAAACCGCACTCCTGTATGACAAGTACTTGATTGTATATTGCATTTAAAAATGTATCAGGATTTTTGGAACACTCTGTATTATAAAGATCAGGCATGGACGCTAGTGGCTTATGTATTGCCGAAGACTGAGAGGTGAGAATTCAAAATAGCGAGTACAAAGGAAGACAAATGATTTTTGTGTGTTCTTCGGAACAGCATCAGTAGCACTACGCAACGTCGTCATTCATTTAATAACTTTTTGCTAAATTTCATAAAATGTAAAGAATCATTATTATTTGTTTTATAATCGTTATTTAATTAATAACATTTCGAGTTGCAATTTGAAGACTATGTAACCTTGTGATATTAAAAAGCTTCTTCAGCTATACTTTCGAATATGTAAAAATATCTTTCGTCATGTTCTTAGATCAACATGTATAAGGTAAGGATTCCCCGACAATAATTTATAGACACCCTATATTATATTTATGGTTATTAATTAAAATATATATATGTTGGTCCAATTTTGGATTTGAATATAAAAGAGGCGTGCTCTGGTGCATTAAATTATTTTTCTCACATATCTCTGTAACTAGGCATGGCTTCCTATTCATAATTATTTTGGTGGTGCAACAACGCTATTTAATAGAATAATATGTATGAAAATTTTGTGATGCCTAAAGCAGATTGACTTTTATATTTTTTCTCATCGTTTTCATGGAACGTTTGATGTATAATTTACACAATTAGGCTGACATTGCACCATATCTTCAACTAACAAGTTCTGGATTACTGTAGAGTAGCTGTCAACTTCTACGTTCAACTTCTAAAATCATGTATACATGATTTGAACCTAAATAATTACTCAATAAAACTAGTGTTGCTTTTGTTTAGTGAAATATTATATACGTTTTATTCTGTTTTTCAGTCAAAATGCTTCTTCAAATATGCTTATTTGACTTTACAAAAATCGTAAAAGTTGGTAGCATAGCAGTATTATGTTTTACATAATGCTATTATGCATCAAAAATACTGTTATACGTTTACAATTATTATAAAATTTTCAGTGGAATGTATAAAATTAGGCAACAAAACATAATACGTTTGTATAGAGGATCCCATTTTAATATAAACAGCAAAATACCTAGAAATTGATAAAAATCGTTCTGACAAAAGACGAAACTAGACGAAATAAAAAATATATATGTATGGACATTTTTTTAAATTTTAAAGGTAAATCAAAACAAAATAATTTAATATATTCCAGCCACAATTGAAACTTTCTTTGTAGTTTAAACTTTAGGTTTTCGAAAGTGAAAATGGGAAAATCAATAGGTAAGAACAATGAAGAGAAAACCTTTTAGCCCCGTGAAAAATTTCCGATAACGGAATGTGAGTCAGTTTAATGTTGTGATATAATTTGCCATTCTTATCAGAAAAGGAAATTTTTTAAAAGTAAAAGCAAAATCTCCATAAATGGAATTTTCTTTAACAAATATTTTTCAATTAATCAGATAAGAAATTTTAGGTGTAAAATCAATTTTAAAATCATTAGCCTTTATACTGATAAGCTCCCATTATTTGATAAATTTAGGAATCTTATCTAATTTAAATTACACATTTTTGCAAAAAAAGAATTAAAAAACTAACCCACGAATAAGTAAAGTAAACATTAAGAGAGATTTTTCAAACAAGTGCTGTTTAGATTTAAAATACTGTAATTAATTTTCAAAAAAGTGTTTTATTTATTTCATATAAAATACTTAAACTGCTTTCGAGCGGTAATAATTGTAACTTTAATGTGAAGTACTTTTGTTAGGTACTTATATGTTGGAAAAATAATATTTTAACTGAAATACAGTAAGACATCCATGTATATATATATAAATTGGTTATATATATATAATTTAGATCGTTTTAAACGCGTAAATTCACAGATAAAAATGTGTAAAATAAAATAAAATAATAACTGTTTTTTTAAACTTTTAATAATTACTTTAATATATTTAGTCTTTCTTAAAAGAAATTGAAATTAAATTTGTCTAAACCGTGTATCTTCACTATTTTATCGTAACGCTTTAAGACAGTGATCTTGTAAAAAACACGTTTATTCAAGAGAAGGGAAAATTTAAATGAAAATTTTGTTAAAAACCTGCTAATATGGAAAATGTTGTTCCTCTTTTGTCATATTGTTTGAATATTTTTCATAAAATCCACCTTTTCCTATTTCCACTTTCGATATATATTTATATATATCATTTATTCCCTTAACTTTCTTAAACGGACTTCAAAAGTAAATTCATCTAAACCCTGTTTCTTCACCATTTTATTGTAACACTTTAAGACAGAGATCTTGTAAAAATCAGAAAGTTGATTAAAGAAAAAAAAATCTAAATAAAAGTTTTGTTAAAAAGCTGTTGATTGTGAATTTACTATTCCTTCTTTGTCAAGCTGGTTGATTTTTTTCATAAAATCTACCATTTCTTAATTTCTACTTGCTATATAGAGGAAGTTCTTTTATTATGTAATATCATTTTATTTTTCTTTGTAAGTTAACATAAAAAAAAATTAAGGTACATTAAAAATTTGTAAAGAACAAACTTTGACTATTTATTAACACATTTTTAATGCGTTTAAAATAGAAGAAAAAATACATTTAAATTGTTAGCTTTTAATAAAAGTTACATATTTCGGTTAATGGCAACAAGTCGGGTAATATGGAATTTCTTCATAAGGAATATTAAAACTGCAGGAGAAACCACGATGTAAAAGAATAAACAAAACTATTTAATCAGTAAACCTTAGCACATCGTCTATAAATCATGAGGTTCTTTGAAATTTGTTTTTAATTTTTAGACTCGTATTTCTACAGTTGTCGAGCTGATATACCATATTATCCGATGCACTGCCTTGAAAAACATAATCTCTTCACTCGCTAACAAGCTAAAACTCACTAACATAGCAATAAATATAACTTTTCCACTTTATACTGAACCAGGCTAACTTAATTGATATTTTATAATTAAAAAGAATTTATAAAATTTACCTGCAAAAAACTGCAAAAATTGAAAGTACGACTTTATTTCTGCGTGTCTATATTCTGTGTTCCGACAATAGGTATCCAAACAGAACAGCGCACGGTGCCTCGTAGATTAGTAGGAAGCCCTATGGCAAATTTACGCTTGGCTGCAACACCATATGTACCATCTATTTAAGAGGACGAGGAACCTTCAAAATATTTTTTTTTTTTTTTTTTTTTTTTTTTTTTTTTTTTGTAAATTTCACCTAAAATATTATTCAAGGGTACATTATATACATTATGGCATATATTTATTACAAAAAATTTTTTTTGAAAAAAAAAGGAATTTTCCGTAATATTTTAGAACTTTTCAAAATATTCGCATCCGAACTGAATATCAACGAAAATCCCCAATATTTTTCACAAGTTTGGTTCATATATATAAATAAAAATGTGCATCGAATGTTATATATTTGAATATAAAGGTAAGAAAAAAATTATTTTTTTTGAAATTTCGAGGGGCATTTTGAGAAGTTCAAAAATATTGCGGAAAATTCCTTTTTTCCCCCGTCCAATTTTTTTATTTTATTTTTTTTTGTGATAAATGTATGCCATAATGCATATAATGTACCCTTGAATAATATTTAATAGGAAATTTACAAAAAATAAAGAATTGATTTTAATGGTCCCTCGACCCCTTAATTATTCCATATTGTCCAACCATACCCTAATAGGCGAACTTCCTCTATATATTTATCATTTATTTTTTTTCAGTTTCTTGCAATTCTATTAATCTATAAACCTAGCGGAGTGGCGTATTTAAGTTATTTTTATTCCGCGTCTAAATTATTGGCGGTTCCATACCTTTTCCTGTAATTGCACTGCTGGAATGGTCAAAAAGGGTGCAGCTCCATTCTTGATTTTAGGCGCTTCTAAAGATGCACATGGTTTTTAACTCAGTCACACTTTACGAATAGAACCCCCCCCCCCCCCCCACTCCCGAGTAAAATAAGGCACAGGCCTGGTGTCGAACGCAAGACCTTAATTAGCCAACGGTCAACCTATTGAGCAACCTGGGAACGGCGGACGTATTTAATCTTTACCTATCAGAATGATTAAGTTAAAAAATAATAAAGTGTAATTACATATCCATTGTTTAATGGAGTTGTACCATTACCTGCTGTATATTCTGTTGAGTTTCCTACATAACAACCCAAATGTTATTGCAAAAAAGGTTTTCTGAGTGAAATATGTCCGCCGGTTGTTTGTTCAGGCAACTCAGTATGTTCAGAGTTGAAAATTTAAGTCAAAAGTAGTGGGTTTCACTCCCGATCAAGGCATTTTTTCACTCAATTGGAAAAACTCAGTTTGTTTCTTATCGTTACCGACCAGTATGTTTAAGTTAAAAAATAATAAAGTGTAGTTACGTAACACTCCGATTTTCATTCATTGCATGTGGTTCTGTGGTATTCTGTATTATTGTGTTGCATTCTACTGAGCTGTCTACGTGGTAGACCAGATCTATTGCCAATAAGATTATCTGAGGGAAACTTGGTTGTCAGCCCAGGTAACTAAATATTTAGAGCTATTTATGTCAAAGGTCTTGTAGTTAGACTCTCGACCTGGGTATTTTTTACTCTGTCGGAAAAATTCAGTTTGTATAATACATTTACCAATCAGTGTAAGATTTAAGTTAAAAATAATAAAATCAATCAAACTGATTTGTAAACATATCACATTAATTGACATTTTGCGAACTGGTTGATAAAGTGTTCCGCCAGGGAATCGAACAAAACACCTCTGCCTTAAATTCTCAAAGCTTTTGCCTATTGAGATAGCAATAGATGAGAGTCCCAATTAATCCAGAGATGTGTTTGACCCATAACCTGGACATTTTTTTAAAAAAAATTCTAAACTCGTATGACAACTAAAACTTTCAAAAGATTACCAAGAATTAATAAAACATTTATGATAAAATAAATTTACAAATAAATAGGGAAGAAATAAGTATACCATGAATATTTTCGGAATAGACAAATATATAGTAATAGGACATGAAACATTATAAAGGATGTACAATTAGAGATAAGGGATGCATGTTATACAAGTGTATATATATAAGACAAGTGGGTAAGTGTTATAGCAGATCGCACAGATGGTTTCGTTTAATATATCTTTTAAAACACTTTATCCTTAAATTAATAAATCAGAATTGTTAATTTATAATTATTAAAATCTTACATAAATGGCAGCACCATTAAATTTAATTTTAAAATAAATTTAAAAAATATATTTTAATCAAATTAAAAATATCCAATTAAAATTATTTAAATAAAATTAAAAAATCCGAATATTTCCAAATTGTTAAAAACGTATTTAAAAAGCTGAGATAATTCAGTAAAAATCTATATTAATTCTTTCACTTTTCAAAAGCTCACTACATGGCACCCAAAGAGAACGTTAACATACATTAAAATTCGATATAAAAAGAAAAAAATACCTTTTAATTACTCAAGAATGCATATAAATAGCTTGAAACAAATTGCCCATATTAAGTGTATCATTTCAAGAAAAAGTCAGTAGATGCAGCACCAAACAAAAACTTCATGGGAATTCAATATTCCTCTGACATCAATCAGTTTTAAAAGTTTAATTCTTTTTATTTGGGATTTTTCCATCTTTTCTTTGCGGAGGGCGAGGGCGACACACAATACATCCAAATTTATTTTTTAAAAAGATATTCCGTTAAAATAATAACAATTTTCAGTTCAAAAAATGTTAATGCAATTCCGTTTTTAAGGAGTTTATTCTATTTCTTTTTGTGTGTGTGGGGGGGGGAGGGGGCGTGCAGTGGAACACACAATACTTCGCAAATTTACTTTTTTTTTAATTCCGCAAAAAATTACAAATTTAAGTTTGTAAAATTGCAACCTAAATTGGCGGGGTTTGAACTCAACACCTTCTGCATACGAACCCATTTACCTTACCAACTGGAGTAAAGCTTTTACGAATGAAGCAGCAGAAATGGTCGAATTCATAAAAGTAATAATATAAGAATTTTATGAGAATTTATGTTTTTCGGAAGGACAAGGGATATTCAGCTCTATGTAAAAAAATTATTTAAGGCTGTAACCTAAAAAGTTTCCGAGTACGAGCCTGTGACGGACGGGCAGACAGAGAAGCCAGACTATAAGTCTTATAATGTAAACGCTTGTAACACGTAAAAATTGCAAGCGACAAAAATCGCTTGCGACTCGTCAGATTTCCTGAAACTTACGTATTATCCACCTGAAACTTACTTATTATCCAAGCATTTCATTGGCTGTTCGGGAAAAGGCTTTTCCATCGTCAGATTTCCAAGCATTTGATTGGCTGTTACTGGCGATTCGCTTCGTTTCAGGCGTCAAAGACGCGCGACAGAAAAAAGTTGCTTGCTTTAGAAGCGACTCCCCTGAAGCCATAGGAATAACATGGAGACGCCTGGAATTTCAAGCGACTTTGACTCCTCGTGTAATAATACCATTAAGACTTTAAGACGTTCATCTCACGAAACCCTAAAAATAAATAATGCGCATTATCGTAAGACAAAAAAATATATATCAATAGAAAACTGGACTACTAGCTTGATTTTAGATATCTTCTTTGAGATACTTAAAACACAAGATAATAAAAGAACACTCTCAAAAATATTTTAGTGAAAAAACGTAAAAAGTACTGGCAGCGCAGTTGCCGGAACATGCCAGTGATCTGAAGAATTTTTTCTACTATTTGACGAAAGTTCCGTCTTTTGATTGGAGGCTTTCGGGATATTTTGAGCTTAAATGCGCCAGGGTTTGGTGAGTTGAGGAAAAAAGACATACATAAAAATTAGTTTTCTAAAACGAAAAAGTGCTGGCAGCACACTTGCCGGAGTGTAACTGCGATTCGACGAAAATTCAGTTTAAATTTATGGATTTCACTTAATTTTTACGTAAGATCGTTAAAATTTTAGTATTTTGAGGAATGATACGTCAATCTAAGTGCAAATTTTTGTACTTTAACGAAAAATGAGCACTGGAAAAAAGGCTTTAATTCACGCTTTTTTTTAGAGTGAACTATGAAAGCTGTTTCGTTTGATAGGCCGATAAAGCAACATTTTAAGCACCAGAACTTTTTAACTAATTAAAGATCAGCTTCGCTAACATTCAGCGTGCCGTCAGTGTACTGTGTACTGATATCTGCTACTTTTTAAAGTTGTAAACAAGTATTGTAAAGTTACTTCCATGTTAGTAGAATTATCAACAAAGTTCTTAATTCTTGCAAATAACGAAAAAAAAAATTTTTTTTTTTCACTGTCAAGCAATATAAAATTTTTCCGTCTAGTGGGGTGAATGTGATAAGTTAAACAGTTTATTATATACTATTCAAAATGCATTAAAAAGCTGCGACGTAAAAATAGTAATTTAAATATACGAAAATATCAGATAAAATAGAATTTTTAGAAATTATTCTTATGCAGTGTTTCATTTTAAAAAGATGAATTTTTTAAACCAAAGAAAATAAAAATGAAAATATTTTTTACATAGTGAAATACTCTTAAAAATAACTAAATTCTTGAATTAATTGTTATTAATTCTCCATAAACTTATTACTAGAATTTACTTTTATTATTAAATACAATTAATATAAAGTTACATTTTCATTTATTAAATACTCTTCCAAAATAAAGAACATAGATTTAAGTTGTACTATTTTATTAAAGAAACCAGAATATTTAAATAAACTATTTAAAATGCATTAAAAAGCTGCGACTTAAAAATAGTAACTTAAATATACAAAAAATTTCAGATAAAAATACCATTTATGGGAACATTTTTATGAAATGTTTCACTTAAAAAAGATGTTTAAACTTTTAAAAATTATAATAAATAAAAAATATTTTTTGCACGTAGTAAAATATATATTTTAAATAACTCCTAAATTCTTGAAGCATTTGTTATTAATGTACCATAAACTAATTACTAAAATTTACTTTAATTATTAATTACAAATAATATAAAGTTCCATTTTTATTTTTTGAATATTCCTCCAAAATAAAGAACATAGATTTAATTTGTATTATTTTATTAAAGAAATCTTAACCAGCTGTCGCTTTAGATTTTTACAAATCCAAATATCGAAATAATTTATTTCACTTCGAAAAATAAGGGAATTTAAATCTCTCTTTTTCTAAACGACATCCTGACTTGTATTACTCATAAATTATTTCTTCCAGCTTTTGAAAATTAAATGCTTAAAGCAATCCAGTAGAACGTAATTTGTATTATTAAGTCAAAGTTAATGTTTTGATATTAGCTTTTAAGGTGAAAAAACAATTATAAATTGCGTTATGCATTTTGGTTCTGTTTTAAACATTTTCGTTATTTGAGCGTAGAAATTCCGAATAAAATTCCGAAAAAAAATATTTTCTAAAATTAGATTACAAATTCTTTACGCATTTGTTATTAATTTTTCATAAACTAATTACTAAAATGTTGCATTTATTTTAATCATTAATTTATCCTGATATTTTAATTATAGAGTAACATTTTCCATTATTAAATGCCCTTTCAAATATGAAATATCGAAGTTCAATTTGTACCATATTGTTAAAGAAACCAGAACCAATTGTCGATTTGACTTTTTGTAGAAGTATCTATCTATACGTCCAAATAATTTATTTCAGTTTCAAAAACAAGGAATATAAATTTCTGTTTTTCTGATCTAGATTATGCAATGCACACTGCAAAAATATCGAAAACATTTCTTTATGTAAGAAACTGTAATATAGGAATATATAATATGAATATAATATGAATATAATATGTAATATAATATGAATATAATATGAATATAAATGTAATATAATATGAATGTAATATATAATACAAATGAAAATATGCATTTTTCGAGTTACTCACGATTCCAGAAAACATTCTTTATTATAAGACATTTTAGGAATTAATATATCTTTCAGATTTAAAAGAGCTTTTACAAACAAATTAGTTTTTTTTTGTTTTTTTTGTTTTTTTTTTAGGTTTTTTTTTCAGCCACTGATTTTCTAAAACGTTTCCGAGAAATGTTTATTACTCAGTTTCCTCAACCTGGAATTATTGTTTTCGGGTGCTATCAATTCTCAATTAAACATATTCGTATTCAACAAACATGTTTTGCAGACAAACATGAGAAAATAAAGCATTAACATTGACATTAATATTATTGTATTACAGTTGCATATATAAACTCAGTTACGCAACTGAAAATGTTCACGTGAAAATGGACAGCATCCTAAACACCGATATTCAGGTTTCAGAAAACTCATTAATAGAATATTAAATCAACTCGGAAAATGTTTCCGAAAACCAGAAGCAGAAAAACAAACTTGTTATTTCTAAATATTGCTTTAAATCGTAAAATATATTGGTTTCTGATGTTGCTAAAGATAAAAAAAAAAAAAGAAAAAAACCTTTTCCGGAGTCGATGGTAACTCGCAAGAAATTATTGGATTTAATGGGGTCCGGGACGCAAAAATCTTCAAATTTCGCGAAAACATTTTATTTCAGTTTTTTCTTGCTTAAAATGACATTTAAATCCTGTTCCTATCTGAATTAGAACAAAAAATATTAATTTTTTCGTTTTGGTTTGTTTTCAAAATCTAGCTTACAAGCAATGGCTGCCCCGGAAACGACTTCTTGCAAAAGTGCGTTTTTCTTCATGATAGATTTTTCCACCATTTCTCGTATTTAAATTCTTATAACTCAAGAACCGTTAAAGATAAAGGGTTCAAACTTGAAACATATCTTTTTCAATTGATTTACTTTAATTTTGATTCATATTTGAAAAAAATACTTACTTTTGAAAATATGATTTTTTTTTTTTAAAGTTGCACCATTTTTTTAAAAGTTTTTCGTTAAATATTTTTAATTTTTTTATAAATTAATATTTTTTAAAATGCCGAATCTAAATTAAAACGTATATTATTCTGTTCATTTAAATGAAAGAAAATTAAAAATCTTTAAACAATATTTCGAGGTATACGGATTTTAAATTACCCCACTTTTTTAATATATTTTAAACTTGAAATTAAAAAAAAATTATGAAAATTTTTATTATGTGATTTCGCTTACAAATGATAAGTTTAACTATCACAAAAAAATTCAGAATTTTAATTCAATAAATAAAAATTATTTTAAAATGTGTCCCGGCAGCAGTTTCAAAGCAGGGATGTTGCAAATGGACAAAATACAATCTATAAACGCTGCAATAATTTGCGTGATTTTATTTTTTTAACTTAATTCTTCATACTAACGTTGATTTAAAATGCAAAATGTGTTCTAATAGAGTGCTTCAGATTCATACTTCAGATTCTACAAACATGAGAAAGTATAGCATTAACATTGGCATTAATATTATTGTGTGACACTTGCATGCAGTTACGCAATTGAAAATGTTTAAGTGAAAAATGGATAGCCTCCTAAACACTGATATGCAGGTCTCAGAAAACTCATTACTAGAGTCTTAAATCAACTTTTTTTTAAAATGTTTCTTTAACCCTTAAATGCCGGGTGTTCCTTTTTGACAACATACACAATTTAGACTCTGAAATACTATTAGAATAATACTGAAGCTATAATGCCTAATTTTGCCAATAAAACACATCCTGAAAATATTATTAAATCGAATTTCAACATGTAGATGGCAACACTTGTGCTGTTTAAGAATAAAGATAGATGTATTTTTTCAATTGTTGCTACTTGTTCTTTTTGTTTTGTTTGGAAGCTTGCAAAATACCCTATTTTGTTCTGCAGTGAGCAAGTAAAATTTATTTCTTATTATAGTTCCTAAAATTCTTGTGTGTTCAATATTATAGAATTTTATCAAGGAAAATTATTTTTTCAATTAAAGACCAGTATTGCCGATTAGTAACAAACTGTTTTTTAGCCGTAAACCATACTTAAAACAAAGTAGGATTTTTTAAAGTATTTTTCCCATGATTTATTTAAAAAATGAAAGCCGAAAAAACATTATTACAATGATTTTTGAAAAATCAGGCAATTAATTGTTAAATCGCGAAATACATATGTTTTTGATGTTTCTGAAGAAAAAAAAACATTTTCGGAATCGATGGTAACTCGGAAGAGATTATTGGATATTTTCATTTGTGGTAATAATATATTGGGTATATGCAAAAGTAAGTTCCGTTTTTCTAATAGATGGCGTAGGTGTATATGTATAGTGTAAATCTGGTAATACATGCTTTTGAAAATTCTCTTTATAACCTTCAAAACGTAGCATATGTTATTTGATTAAACTGTAAACAACATAGATGTTAATCGATTTAAAGTGGATAGTTTTGCGCAAATAATCGCCACTTGCAGGAAGTTTTGTTATTACTTTTATAACTTAAAGAAAAGCGCTGCTGAAAGTCATGGTTTACTTGTAGAAGCTTAGGACGAACACACTTTTTCTGATAATATGCATGGAAGGTAGTTCAGGCAATTTAAAGGTGGTTTGTTCGATGTTGAAAATGCAGAACGTTGAAGTAGACCAAAAAAAAATGAAGATGAAAAATTGCAAGTATTATTGGATGAAGACAACACACAAACGCAACAAGAATACATTATTACTACAGTAATACAATATCACTATACTAAGGTACCACTTTTATATACTTGCTAAATAAACATATAATTTTAACTAAAAACGGAACTTGCATTTACTTAATATATGTAGCTTAAGAGTCAATTGTCTTTTAGGTATTGCTCATAAATTGCTTTTTATTGTTTTTTGTTTTTTTAATTATGAATCTGAAGAACTCTAATCGAAGACATTTCGCATTTTAAATAACATTAGCGTAAAGAATTAGATTTAAATAAATAAAATCACACACATTATTTCAGCGTTTATTGACTGTGTTTTTTCCATTTACGACATGTGTCCTTTAAAATTGCGAGTTAAACTGTTGCTATATAATAAAATATATCCAAACTTTAATTCTTAAATTCTTGATTTTTTTGCTTTTCATGTTTAGCAAACTAATTACAAAAGAACTACTTTAAGTTTAGAGTTACTTTAGAATTAGTTTAAATTTAGATTTAATTTAACTATACTTGAATTTCACATAAAAAGTTATATTTTATCTAGTAATTAAATGCGCCTTAAAAAATAAAATACTTTATTTGCAATTTCTACTACTCTTTTAAAGACATCGGAACAAGCTGTCGTTTTAGAATTTTCCAGAAGAAACTTTAAGTATAAAAAATTATATAAAAATAACATGAAAGAAAAATCGTACATGAGACATCGATAATGTAACGTTTTCCAACAAATTCAGGGGATTTGAAAATCTTCAATGATTAATGATGTGTCCAAGATAATATCTTGATGCACAATTTGGAAAACCCATAATTTCCAATCTCTACTACTCTATTAAAGACATCGGATCCAGCTGTTGATTTAGATTTTTGTAGAAGTGTTTTTAAGTCTTAAAATTGTCTAACGTTTGACAAAAAGTAAAAATCATGCATGAGTGATAGATTATTTAACATTTTCCAAGAAATTGAGAGCACTGTTTCAAATCTTCAGTTTTAACAGAGCCGGCGCAGCGTCCTTCGGGGCATTGGCATAGCAGTTAGTTTGTTCTAGTGTATACTGCAATACTGGACTAAGGAAATTTATTTTTAAATTGTATATATGATAGAATAATATATAATATAGATAAAAAATGCAATAAACCCACTACTTTCACATTTAAGGCATACATTTTTAATTTCACAATATTTTATCCTTTACATTAATAGAAATATTTATCTTTTTCCATTCACGATTACTTTCAGGATCATTAACCCTTTATGTACTGAATTACAAATTCATGAAAATTTTATCTTCTAAAGCATTTTTCGTGATTTTTTAAAACTACATTAGAAGAATAGCATAATCATTTAATAAATTTTAGAAGGATTTTAGAAAGATTGAAGGATTAAGAAGGATTAATTAAATTTGAATTTATAGGGACTTTGTGCAATATTTGGAACAGATGTCATATTCGCCCCATATTGGCGCGATTTTTTTCTCTCGCCAATATCATATAGGCAACAGGTACTTAACTTACGCCAAAGTGCTTGATGTGGTAACCCGGATTATGTTGTTTATGCTGTTGATGTTTTCGACAAATTGGCAACCGAAAAAAATCGCGCCAATATGGGGCGAATATGACATCTGTACCCAATATTTATAACCCCACTCAAATCTTTTATTTTAAATATTTTCTTTTTTTTTTGTAGAATTAGGAAATGTTCAAATATAGTTGTTCTTACTATAGAAATATTTCAGAATTGACCCCCCCCCCCCACCTCAATGCCAATAAAGCTTAAAAGGTGCAAAAGCAAAAGAATTTATGCTATTAAAAATATTTTTGTTTTGTGCAACCAATAATGCTTTTGGAACAAGATAAAGTATCTACTAATCTATAACTCATTCTAAACTGTATTAATACTAATTGATGTGTTAAATGAATTTTATAACAAGTTATTTTAATGGTACTTCAAATTACCGTCAGTAGGTAAAGGGATAAATTCACACGTTTCTAGGCAATTAAATCAACTTTGCCTGTATGAAAAAAATTAATAAACTTTTTTTAAAACATGAATAAACAAAAATAAATCTCGAGAAAAAATATCATTATTTTATATGGATGAAATGTTATTTCGAATTGTACAGAGAGTTTCGGTACCATTAAAAAGACCCCAATTGGCTAGGGACCCTGTGCAACCCCCTTTGTCCGGTGTTTGCGCCGGCCCTGACTAGGTGAAAGATAATATCTAAATAAATAAGTTGGAAAAAGGATAACACACTTTTGAAAACACAATTTCAGCTACTACCATCAATAATTAGAACATATTATAGAAACAAAATTTTAAATTTTTTGTAATGTCCTATATGTGATCTACAGATTTCCATATACACTATATCGTATCAAATTTAGTTGAGTTTGGAATTGCATAACATAGTAGAAAGTAGACCTTCAGCAATTTTCCCCAATAAACAAAAATATACGCGAATTATTTTGTGCTGCCCCGTATATGATCTATATAATTTACACACACCATATAAAAATTTAGTTAAATTTAAAAACGCATACCACAATTGAAAACGTACTTACAGAAAATATCATTTGTAAACAGTACCGTATCAGCATACTCCCTACGTCCCTATAAAGGAATGATAAATACTATGGGTATCTTGCTATAAAGTATGTATCTTGTAGTGAACTTGTATTTGAAACAGTGTATCATCATCAAAATACATTGCAAACGCTTTTTCCCTATAGACCATAATGTAACGGAATTAAACTAAAAATAATGCACCATTAATTTTCAATACAGGACATGTCCAGAAGATCCCAATAACGTATATCAATCACGTGGCAATCCAAATATATTTATGCGAGTTATAGCACACAATAAGAGACAGACAGACGACCAAAAAAACTGAAGTCATAAACGCTTTTTTCAACTATGTTGGAAAGTGCTAAAAATTAGAAAAAAATATTTTTCTTTCGATCGATTAGCAAGCGAATTAAACACAGATTCTTTTAATAAAACACTCATACTACAATATATAATAAAACACACATACACACATAAATAACGCATGCATTCAACAATTAAAGGTATATATAAATATTATACAGACATCCAAACAATAAATACAATAAACCCAACTGGAATGGAAAACATGGTTTATTATTGAGAAATTGCAGACCCAGACATCGGCCGGAGTAGCTCAATGGTTAGAGCAGTAGTCTTGTTCACTGTGGTCCCGGGGTCGATTCCTGGCTCGGGCTAATTTTTCACTCCAGCTGGGTTTATTGTATTTATTGCTTGTATGTCTGTAGAATATTTCTATTTACCTTTAACATATTATTTTGTTTATCTTTATTAGAAATTGTCAATCTAAAGCACTCTACTATCCTTCGTGGCAGAATGGTTAAGGCACCAGGCTGGTAATCGCTTGGGAGCTTAGGGGGTCTATGGGTTAAACTCCCGCTGGCTGCGTTGCACACTCTTTGTGAAGCTCCAGGCTGTAATTCTTTGGCGTTGCAAAGTTCCTTGAACTATCTCTTCTTTGTATGTTGACGAAATTATTATGTCTGGCTTGTGTAATTACCTCTATGTATAAAAGTAAAGCATCATTCGAGGCGACAGCCATTGTAGCTGTAAGCCCTAAAGCAGTCCCCACTTCGGTGGACGTCAAATGTTAAAAAAAATTAAAGCACTCTATCAAAATGCATTTGTAATTTAAATCAATAGTAGCATTAACGAATTACATTTTTAATTTTAAAAAATCGTAAACGTTATTATAAATACAGTGTCATCGAAAAATAATGCCTAGATTTAAATAACTGTCACAAAAAACTATGAAAGGTAATTTATTGGTTTTAGTCTTATAATGTGCGGCAAAAAATAATTTTTTTCATACCTTAGCATGTTTCAATGTGAGCACCGTTCGGTGTGTACCACCGGTGTGTTCTTTGTGCGATGTGAGCACCAGGAGCAGTTTGACCTGTATAAGTTCTCCGAAAAAGCCGCTGTGCACTGACTATTGACTTTGACTCCACATACCAAATCACGCACTGTGCTTTTTTGTTGCACGGTGTACATCGTACTGAGCAGCTGCAGTCTGGCGCGACGGCTGACCTTGAAGACTGCGTAACTAATCCGCGCATATCACAGACACGCAAACGAATTCTGGTGAACTAAAACCAAACTTGTGTTCACCAGTTATCGTGTAGTGAAAGAATTGCTCATTTAACATAAAAGCTTTCGATGCTATGATTTTTTAAATGTAGGCATTATTTTTCGATGACCCTATGTATCGGTTACATCTTGCATATTTCTGATCTTTGTACTTTGAACTTGAGAATAAAAATTAGTTTTTGCATTGTAAAACAGCTTTTAAATCCAACTCTTAAATTCATGAACTGAGCATTTTATTTTCAAAGAGGAGACACTCAATTTTGTGTAAAAAATATTGTTAAAACTGCATTTTTTAAAAATCAACTTAAAATTCATGTTTTCATTCAGTTTATCTTTTAGTAACAGTAAATTTGTTACTAGTAATTTATTGGCTCAACGCTATTTCAAATGTGTTGATTTTGAAACTGAGGCGAGACCACTTTCAACAAAATTATTTTTTATGTTCATAATATTAACAAGCGTAGTCCAAATTTCATCACGAAGTTTTTTAAAATATTCACTATATAAATTAAGAAATTTAATTAAAGGCATAAAACTCATTACTGAATATTTTTCTCATTTTGTTCCACTTTTCTCTATAAAATTAAATTCAATTTTTTTAGTTGTAAATTTTTTATGGAAGAATAAAATAGAGAAATAAAATAAACCACTAAATAAAATAAACTATTCACTTATTTGTTATTGTACTTTTATACCATTCAATGAAAATCAACTTTTTTAGCAAATCACCGTTTTTTAAAGCAAGGCAAATGTCCATTGACCGAAATCATGATTATTTTCAGCTAACACGAATACCATTATTGCCTACTACATTGATATGAATTAAGACCACAAAAAGTATAAAGCACGTCTATTACTGCTTACGAATATTTTTAAACCAATTCAAATGTAAACCATTAAATATCTAGAAATAACATACAATGGACTTGGCCCGCGTGTAAAATCAACGGCTCTGTCATTTCTTTTTAATACTTATTAAACTAATTACTATAAATTTACATTTAGTTGTAACTTTTTATACTCTTAATATTTGAATTATAAAGTTACATTTTAACTTATTAAATGTTCGGTCCTTTAAGAGAAAACAATAAATTATCTTTCTAAAACTTTATGAAAAAAACATAATCAGCCATCGGTTTAGAGTTTTACAGTATTTAACATATTGCAGTATCTTTAGCCGTTGTCTTATTGTGCGCAATAAATCAAAAATTACTTCTTAAAAAAAAAAAAAAAAAAAAAAAAAAAAAAACATTTTTTTGTTTTGCACTCAAATATATGCTCTATGATTATACTTAAAAAAAAAAAAAAAAAAAAAAAAAAAAAAAAAAAGTTTCTGAATAGGTAAATATGGAATAGCTTATTAAAAATGAAAGATCTCCGGCACCAGTCTTACTAAAAACTGACTTCAGGCTGATCCACGCTCAAGTGACACCTTATAAAAAAGATAAAAGTATGTTTGCTGCATACAATATGTTAAATGATCAAATAATTTATTTCATCGCGAAAAATAAGAAAATTTGAATTTCACTCTCAAAAATAAGATAATTCAGACTTTTTTGTCAAAAATAAGAAAATTCAAATTTCACTATTCCATACCTGAATTAGAATATGTATCGTTGTTCATAAATTATATTAGGATTTTTTTAAAAGTTTAATGTAAATCGCGCTATCGGAACAACTTTTGAAATTTAAATGTACATTAGAAGTAATGAATTAAATCTAGATGTAAATCTAAAAATCGCAAACTATGTTGCATATTTGTTTGTTTCTTTTTTCCTTCAACAATTAGGAAATTTGTGTTTTATAATTTCAAATAAAAATGAATTATTTCGTAGCAGAATATTTCCACCTCTTAAAGCCTAAATCTAAATTAAACTCTTAAATTCATGAACCATTTATTTTTAATGCTTCATAAAATAATTACTAAGTAATTTTTTATATTTAGTTTAATCGGTAATTACATTTAATGTTTTCATTACAAAACTTTCATATTAACTTATTAAATGAGTTTTAAAAGAGAAGCTCATAAATCCAATATGCACTACTTTATTTTGAAAAAAATAATAACCAGCTGTCGCTTTCTATTTTTACAGAAGTATCTAGATCTCCAAATAATTTATTACAGTTTAAGAAATAAGGGAATTTAATGTTCTGTTTTTCTACTCCAGATTAAAATTTGTTATTTAAAAATGCTTTCCTTTGACTCTTCGAATTTATGAATATAGATAAATTTAGCAGAAAGCATTTTGTAAATTAAATCAACATCAGCATCGCAAAGGGGATTTTAGGCAAAAAATAAAAATGAAAATAAAATAAAATAAATTATTTCATGAACTTTCTGGATTATATTTTATACACGTTAAATAATTAAATAAGCTAGTGTGAAATAATAAGATAAAAATAACTTCTTAAAAACACCATAAAAAATTTAATAAATGAGGTAGGCCTTTCAAAAGAACTAATCTTTCTTCATCAGGTTCAGAGAAAACGCCCTACTACTTTGAAAACAGAAGCAAGTGTCTTGCTGCATTTATTAAATTTTTATAGTGTTTTAATAAGTTTATTTTATCTTATGTTTTATACATTTCTGTTATTTGTGCTTTTAAAGGTCATAAATAAATCGATTAAAATGAATGTAAACATGTAAGCATATGTCTGCATCGAAAGTTCAACTTCAAATACTAAATACCATTGCTTTTATTATTTATTACTGTAAAAATGTTCTATCATTTTTCTACCAATTAAGGACACTTTTTACACATGTGTACACACTTTGTACACACAATTTTAGAACATGGCTTGGAATATTACCGTATTTAATTTATTTATAGGCTTAAGAAAAAGGGGTTTTTTCTTTCGGAGGAAGGGGTGTTTATTATAGTTATTGAAAAGTAAAATGCGCCTAAATGCAAGTACTCTAAAAAAATGACACAATACACAAACAAAAATGCTCTCAAAATAGCTAAACAAACACTAATATATCCTCATAGACTCTTAAAATATGTTTAATAAAATACACTTTTTATACATCATTCAAAAGAGGAAATGTATTGTTTTGTATAAAAACTTTTTGCCAAATTTTGCATATTTTTTGCAGAAAACTATGTGAAAGATAAAAAGATTGATGCGTATGTTTGTAAATTAATGTATCATAGTTTTTACCAAAAATATTAATTTCAAGTTCATCAAAAAAAAATGTCCTATGTTTTTTTAATCATCAAATTGTCGGAAAGTATTGCAATTGTGTCATTTGACTGAAAATATCCTTTTATACTCTTAATGTTTCAAAACATGCATTGATTCGTTTCCATGTTAAAAAGAAACACGATTTTTAAAATATTCAGCATCAATACCCAAATTTGACATCGTATTTGAACTTAAGGGTAAAATTTATCTTCAGGCAGCAAATTTTGAGTCATATTATAAACTTGGAATGTGAATTTGAATTAGTTTTTTTTATAAATATTTATGGGTTTGTAACTTATAAATATTGTAACAGAAATAAATGCACAGGAATATTTATCTTTATTGCATATAAAATGTTCTCAAATAACTTTAGGACGAATGATTGAGGACTTTTAAAATGTCGAAAAGTGAGAAATAATTGACATGTTTGTCATTTTATGTCTTAAAAGTATACATTACAAAAACACAATTTTAAAAGGCAGTAATAGATACATGTTTATTCTTTCAGTGCATATTTTTACCGGATCATAATGGTGAAATCAGTTTTTATAAGGATTTTTAAACCTGTTGAATTAGTTTTTTTTAAATATTTATGGGTTGTAACCTATAAATATTGTAACAGAAATGAATGCACAGGAATATTTATCTCTATTGCATATAAAATGTTCTCGAATAAGTTTAGGACGAATGATTGAGGACTTTTAAAATGTCGAAAAGTGAGAAAAAATTGTTATGTTTGTCGTTTTATGTCTTAAAAGTATACATTACAAAACACAATTTTTAAAGGCAGTAATAGATACATGTTTCTTCTTTCAGTGCATATTTTTACCGGATCATAATGGTGAAAATCAGTTTTTATAAGGATTTCTAAACCTGTTGAACATAAATTCATAATCACAGGTTGCGGGCATGAAGTTTTTCTATTTGCAAAACATTTTTTTTAATCTGATTATACTATAGAGACTTGTGCCTACACCGAACTTAAACGAACTGTTTATCTATAGTATTGAATGTTTATAAAATAAAAGTTTATCTTGCTGTATAAAATTTTCAAAATGTAGCATATATTACGCCAAGAAAATAAATGTTATTTCAACACGAATGAATATATAGGTTCACTTTATAGAGCGTACCAAACATTACATATCCTGAAAATTTCGTTAAATTTTTTTAAAAGATTTTTTTTTAATATACTGCGCGCAATATCCCAAAATCATATTTTAAGAGAAATAATTCTAATGTTCTCTATTTGAAAATGTTCTATATTTAAAAACTGTTCAGAGTGTCAATCGTGTTGTTTTAAAGTGTTCAGAAATTATTGCTCTTTAATATATGGAGGAAGTTAAGGATTGTATAGAATACAATTTTATTTTTCTTTGTAACACAACATGAAAAAAATTGAGATACGTTAAAATCTAGTAAAGAACAGACTTTGTCTTTCTCTTAACACATTTTTAATTCGTTTAAAGTGGAAGAAATAACGGTATACAGATATTTAGCTTTTTAAAAAGCTAGACTATTCTTGCAATGACCACAAGTCGTTTAACATGGAAAAGTGTCGTTAAGAATACAGAAATCGCAATAAAAACCACGATTTAAAAGAATAGCTATAATTATTTAATGATTGAACTTTAGTGCATCATCCATAGTACACCATCTTTGAAAAATTGTTTTAATGTTTAAACATGTTTTGAAAAGTTTGGGTATTTGATATTCCATATTACAGGACACACCATCTTGAAAAACATAAGATCTTAAAGAAGTTAGCATAAAGAAAAAGTGATTAACACAGCAATAAATATAATTGTTCAACATTTTACTGAAAATTGTTAACATTACTGAGAATAAAATTTTATAATTATACGATTAGCATGGTAGAATTACGCTTGACTACAACACCGTATGTGTCAGATATAGAAGAATTTCATATTGTTCGATTATTCCATAATACCTGAACTCTATATATATTTCAAAAATTGAATTTTTTGAAGGTTTATGTGTCCTAAGTACCTTTAGAAACTTATCAGCACTGCTGTTGGAGGGATCATAAGTCATGAAAAAAATGATCAATTTCATAAAATCGAATAATACATATAACTCGTGTCTTAATTATTTGGATGGATGTTTTAACATTTCATTTAGTATTTATCTAATGCTAGTTATATTTCTTAATTAAAAGCGTTAATACAATTTCTATAAAATATAAACACCTATAGTAACAGGTTCCATTTTTAAAGCGACTCTCAAAATTAGCTCCATTTTTATGTTGAATATATCTGGGAATGTTCACATAGAAAAAGTCATCTGAGAGAGGAAAATCTGAAACCAGGAAAAGTCTAATGACGACAATTACGTTAATGTACCACAAACTATTTTTATGTTACCAAAAATGAATAAAGATGAATCAAAGATAAAATTAAACTCAGTCTGTACATTTAAAAGATATTAAAATGGCACATATTATTTTGCATATTGTTCTATGCTACGTATTCTGATGTCTAAAATTTATCACAATCTCAGAACGTAAATTTAAATTAATTTGGAAAAGAATGAGGAAATATATTATTCATGCAGAATTTTTTCAAATTCCATCAGAAAAATGTATTCTTTATGCATAGTAAGTATGTGTATATTTAAAAAACTGCATGGGGTATCTTAATAAAATTGAAACTCTAAGCTTTTACTTGTTGGAGATTTGAAGGCAATATACATCCCAAAAGTGCTCAAAGTAAGGTAGGAATTAAGATTGTGTTGATAAAATGGTCGTGACATTCATTTTCGAAAAGTGTCCGTAGTGTGTCCGTAAAATCATTGTGCACTTTTGACCGTTCACGTGAAATAATCGAAACAAGATGGAAGTGTGAAATATGCACCAAATATAAGAAAAACTTTCCAAGTTTCATATCTGTTCAGTGCAGTTCGATGTGGGATCCATTTGCAACAGAGAATCACATACGTTATTCACTGTGATACAACAGCTGTCCTTAAGTTTGTGTTGGAAGAACTTAAATAACAATTAGATGTGTGTAGGGCAACAAATGGAGGCTACATGGGACTACACTGAACAGGTATAAAACTTGGAGAGTTTTACTTTCATTTGGTGAAGATTTCACATTTCCATCTTGTTTCGTTAATTTCCTGTCACCAGTCAAAAGAGCACCATGACTTTACAGACATACTGTATATGGTCCCTGGGCCCTATAAATTATATTTAGAAAACCTTTATATGCTCTGACAAGTAAAACAGTAAAAAAATCTATTCTAATCAAACTAAACTCACCACTTTAAAATGTTTTGAAAATAATGTTGATTAAATAGTCCTGACATTCATTTCGAAAAAGTTACACTTTCAAAATAATCATATGGTCCCTCAGCCCAGCAAATTACATTTTGAAAACTTTTCCCATGTTTTAGAAATTAAAAAAGTAAGATATCGATTCTTACAAAACAAAACTTATCAGTTTTTCCTATTTTGAAGCTAATGAAATTTTGGAGATTTCGACACTAAAAACAAAGAAACACTTTTTTGTGTTGGAAATCTCCGAGCTTCAAAAGATTCAAAGTATCATAACTTAGTGAGTTTTGGTTGTCTAAGAATAAAATTGTCACTTTTGACCTTTTCAGAGCTAGGAGTATAGTTCTCTAAGCATAATTTATATGATTGCAAGGAAGTATAAATATTATAAACGTGTAACCCTTTGAAAATTAATGGCAATACTATCTCATCAATTATAATTTTAATTCCTTCCTTATTTTGAAAATTTTTCAATTTACATTGCCTAAGTATCTTTATCAGGTAAAAATTAAAGCGTGGTTTAACTTTTTGTGACACTATGCAGTTAAAAAACTTATAGTTTTTAAAAAACGAATGTAGTGGGTTTCTACAAAGAACTTGCATAATACAAATGTCATTGTCGGAGCATAGCGAATAAAGACGTTATAAGAGATATTGGACAATAGCCTTTTAAAATCATATGCGCTGAATATTTATTTAAAAAAATAGTAGTCTAAACTGCTAATAGATAACCGGAATGTCATAAATTTAACAAAATTTTGATTTAATATATAGAAAAGTAAAATGCTTTTGTTACAAATTAGATACATGTTGCGTGAGTGGAAAACAATGGTATTTGGCTGGTTATGTGTCAATTATTATCTTAATTTTATTTTGTAATAAAATAATTGGGAGTATTTATGAAAATAGCTCTAATGGTCACAAGAGTAATGAATGGACCTCCCCATATGCAAAGCGAAAATATTCTAATACTTTCAATTTCTGGTAAATTTTACTATTTTTTATTGCTTTTTATTTTTTACCTTTAATATTTAGGATGTTCGGAATAAATGTGATAGTTTGTAAGTAGTACAAAATTATAAGTTGACGTTAAAAAATTAACATATTCCTCATATTTTATACTCCCTGGTTTCAGTTACACCAGTGATGTCCAATATAACAGAAAGGGAAGATTAGAAGACATCACAATATTGGAAAAGAGTAACCTGTATGGCGGCAATTTGCACGCGTAACCTAATTCCGCAATCAAGACATGTACTCAATTCTCATTAGTACATTGACTGTAATTGAGTGTTAACCCTCTCGCTGTGCCACCCGAGATATTCTCGGGCATGCATTTTTCCGTCTAATTAAAACTATTTGGTTATTCCCACCTGTTATTTTTTAGCGAAAACTTTGTCTGATTTAATCAGGACATTTTCCCCGATTACAATAGTCAAAAATTTCTACTTTAAAGAACCGATGATAAAAGATTAAAAATTCTGTAAAAGACGCTCATCGCGAAGAATTACTTACGCAGCAAGTGGGTTAATTGGCTTTTTACGGCAGACGTTAACAAAGCGGTATTCAGTGTTGATTGAGTCAATTCACAATTCGCACAATATTTGATAATTTTATACAAAATATTTTTACTTTGTACATTTTTATTTGAAAATATCATATTTTAGTTCTTTTTCTATGTTGAATGCTAAGCTAAAATTACTAAATATACCTGGAGGACCACGGGGTTCTTTATTTAAATGCATGCTTATAAATATCCGGTAGTCCCGTTTCATGGCAATAAAATGTCTTCAATGAAAATAGTGATAGCATACGTTTTCACGTGGTTTGGAGCCCAGGGAAATATTACTGGCTCACATATTCAAATTCATGTACCATGGCAACCAAAGTTTTAAACACTGTAAAAACGATACAAAATGCAAAGATAATCTGCAAGTGAGACTACGAAGTGGAAACAATAGAAAATGAGAAAATATTTTAATGTGTCTCTATTGAGGGATATTTGTCCTGATTTCAATGTTTACTCCTCTTTTAATGCCCTTATTCAAAAGCTATGAGTTATTATACGTGTGGCATAATTGGACAAGTAACCGAATGCACTACCAGTATCACAAAGTCTCAAGTAATCGACATAATTAGACCAGCTTTTGACAGATTTATATGCCAGATTCCGAAGCCCCTTAGGGACCGTTTTGACTATTGTGTGACTTTTCTGAACAGACTGCCTTTACATTGTTGTAAAATCTGGGAGCACGGCAGTGCGTCCGCCAAGTTCGCACAAGCCGTAAGCTACCTTTTCCTGAACCATTTCGGCATGCTTTTCACCCCCTCATAACGTCGTTTTAGGGAGACATATAGAAATTTTTCTTTTATACACATGTTCGTATGGTCAAACTGAACTAAGGTTCCACGATTTCATGTTTCTATATTTAGTAGTTTTCGAAATATTAAATTCCGAAAAAGCGCTTTTTTGTCACTGACTCACTTCGCATCATCAAATAACTAAGGTACTTCTAAAAGTCGTAGAATCATGAAATTTCACAAGTAAGTCGGGTTTGTAGCACAATTAACCAGAAAAATCTGAAAACACAGAATTTCCGTCGCTAAACTCTTCATACAGGGGGGGGGGGGGGTATTCATTTGGCCGTAAACAGTTCCTACGCATTCAATTGTGCCAATGTTGGTCGCCAAAACTCGATTACAGAGCTTTGAAGGCGGTCACGTGATTTCAAGCAGAATAACATTTTATATATATGCTTTTCCAAAGATGTTTGTTAAATAGAAAAAATGAATATACTTAAAAATTTTAATCAGTATAGGTTATGATATATTTACGATATTAAAACAATAAAACATTTAACAAAATATAACCGCAATTCGGTACGTTTCCGATATAGTAGCCTTGGCGAAATACAGAAAATAGCCTTGACGAGAAAAGAAATTGGATAATAACGTATTTTCTGGCAGCCTATTTACTGTGTCATATACACAAGCACTTTTTTCCATATGTATACAATTTACTTAATGTAAGGAACCCGTTTATTTATTTTTATATACCAACATAAATAATCTGTATATAAAAAATAATATTTTATACATGTATAAATAAAATGTTCATATGCATATAAATACATATAAATAACATAAAAGTTCATCAGGTTTGTTTTCGTAGTTGTTTATATCGTTTGGCAACATATCGCAGTTTCTGAAGTCCGAATTGCGCCAAGATTTTAAAAAATGCCAAGGTCCCTATAGTGGAAAAATATCCTAATTCCATATGAAAGTTTAAAATCTCCTTTTAATTAAATGAAATGTGTAACTAATAAACTATATTTAACGATGTGCGACAGATGCATCGTCCGAAGTCCGCTGCTAATATTATTATACTGTATTATTAACCTACTTACTGTTAATTTATTGTTAATTTTAAATCTGTAAAAGAAAGATTATAGTTATACGTAAGATATGTTGGTCGCCAAAACCCGATTACAGAAAATTAGCCTGAGTTATAAAGGTGTTACATGATTTCAAGCTGAACGAATTTTTATATGCTTTTACAAAAATCTTAATAAGGCAAATCTTTCAGTTTATCTGTCCATCTTTCTATCTTTTACTTCCTTAACCCCTTGGGTATCAGCGATACGTATACGTGCCGCATGAAGTGCTCAGAATCCTTGTTTTTCCTCACCAGTGAAATTTTTCTGTAAAATTTGCCTTATTTAATCAGCTCAGTTCTTCGATTCAAGAAGACACAAATTTCTGTTTTTAAAAAACGGTGACAAAAGATTAAAAATTTCGTAAAAGGCTCCTGTCCCGAAGGGGTTAAAACAAATTTTATTAAAGACCGGGAGGCGTCTGCACAGATCATCACCTCATCGAGTAGACGGCTGAAATTTTAGGATTAGTTAAATATCGATTAGCGTATTGAAATGTAACTGGTCTGCTAAGTCATATATTTGTGGAAACCACCTACAGGCCCGATTTTACGGGTTAATTGGTGAATTTTCCATTGTGTTTTCCTGCACCCATTCCTCCATGATTCCAAACTTTTGGATGCAGGAAAATACAATAGTAAACCTATCAGTTAACCACTAAAATTAGGTCTTCAGGTGGTTTCTACCAAGATATGACTTAACAGACCAGTTGCATTTAAATATGCTAATCTAGTTTTAACTAATCCTAAAATTTCAGCTGTAAATTCGATGAAGTGATGGTGTGTACAGACGTCTATTATAAATGTCGGTATTCTAATCTCAATAGCACTCTGGTCAATCTGGCAATTATCCCTACTATTTATGAAACACTATTCCTTTAAGTGCGTTTTAGTGATGTTAATGAACTTATGCATATGCATCATACATATTATACATATGCATATAATACGCAATACATTTGCATCATACATATTATAGGTATGTGTATAATACATAATACATATGCATCATTATGACGTCAGAATAAACAAGACATTTTTTGTCGCCAAATTTGGGAATTGACATGATATATTACCAAATTTGGGGAAACTTTGCTAAATGTCTCCAAGCTTGGCGAATATTTGACGCTAGTGGCTATTTTTCAATGAGTTAATTATTAATGCGAGCCATCTATTTTTATTTTTCCGCATATCATCTGAATAGTTAAATGATATAACGTACTAATATTTCCAAAGTGCTAATAGTTTCGTCACTGCCCAAAACCTCTGCTATTGTTATTATATTGTACAGTTATTATACTTACTGTGACTATGTTGTTAACCTTTACACCGCTAAAACTTCTGTATTATATAAAGAGAATTTACGGAAACTATTAAAGCATTGAAACTGCCAGTTCTCCTTATGATTATTATAATTCTATAATATGTAACCTGTTAATCAATATGTACGTTAGAATGAATATTCTATAATCCGGTTCCTCGCATTTTAGTTTTCGGGTTTCGAGTAAAATTAGCTAAAATCTTAAAACCATGGCACATTGACTAATTATTCAACACGATCAAACGAGAAGAATGATAGATTTTCAAATGGATCATGGCAGAGAGCAGGTAGACCTTCTATTCTTCCGTAATCGAGTCTATTGAAAAGGTTAACGTGAAACAAAAAGATATTAGCATCAATATGGTTTAATGCAAATACAGATATTGTCAAAGGATTTCATAAGAACCATTTCACTTGTACCCAGTCGTATCAGTTAAAATACAACAATTGGTAGTGAGCCCAATTAGAAAAGATTTCTTAATAGGATTAAAAATTTCCGCATTAGAGAACGAATCGTAACTGCTAAGGAAGCATGCATAAGTGAGTTAAGAGATATTTGTCACGAAAGATGAAATGCATAACACAAAATATATGATGTGCTTCCATGATCGTAAATAGTTCTTGATTTCTCTATCAAAAGCTTCCGAATTGGCGAAAGAATGGACAAGTAAATTAAATTATGAATCACAGTAACATGATGCAACATTTAACATGGAAGTAATACGGTAAATACTGCTTGCTAGAGGCGGCTAGTACTTTAATATAAAAAGAAATAAAGTAAAAATTTGTAAAGCTCAATAAAATAAATTTAGGTATTTTTATGTTAGCCGAGCGCAAGTGGCAAATCGCCAAATACTGTTCCCAACTCCATTGTTCATATTGCATTCATTTCATTTAAAGATATATACTTTTCAGTCATCTCATTTAAAATAGATGCATTTCCCTCATTTTATTTAATAGAATATTTAACATAGAAATAAATAAATAAATAAATGAGAAATAATAACATAAACCAAAATATTTTATTTGAAAATCAAAGCATTGTTTCTAATTTACACATGTGAAAAATGAAAACTGCTATTGGCGAAAAAACAAAAGGCTAATGAGGAGATTTACTCCCGGCTAACATAAAAGTACCGAAATTTAAGTTTTTTCATATTAATATAGTTTAGAATAACAAACTTGAAAAAACATACAAAAAGTAGTGATATCCCAACAAAAAGTTTTCGGTAAAAAAAAAGCGCCAAGTTCTCCTTAATGTTTCGGCCAGAAAAAGTAGTGATATCTGATGTTCGCACAAGTTAAAAGCCAAACATCCCAAATCTTTCATTGAAAATGGCTTCCTGCGACTTGGCCGTTAATGCCTTCGTGAGAGTTTTTCAAATTTTAAAATATGTACAAATGAGCTACATGCCAACTACATTTTTTGATTATTTTAGGCATTTTGTGACACAGAATACAGAAATAAAATACACATTTGAAAAAACATTTAAACAACTTCAGTCTATTTAAATGCTTAAAAGTTAAAAATAACAAAATACTTGTATTTCAGGAGATAATATCTCTAATTGCTAAAACATAAATAGTATCAACTTTTAACAGTTTATAAATCAAATACCTCTTAATGTTTGCAAACAAACTATAATAAATGTTCAAACGAAAAAAATCTCTTTCGTCAATACACAAGATTTCAATATTATACAATAAAATATAATGTAAAATATTGTGAGATATGAAGTAAGTAAATTTTGTTTTATTTCTGGGGTTTTACGTTAATGACTTTAGCTTTTGACCGTACAAAATGGCAATTAAACCGCAAGTGGACAAAATGATCTGTAATTAAATCTAATGTTTGTTGAAACTGAATGGTAGTTATCAGAAATCTTTTACTTATAATGTCTTTATGTGAATTTGCCTCTTTGCATTCTAATATTACTTTTAATATTTAAATAATTCATAAATGCGTAATTTCCGATCATTAATTTTGAAATGCTGTAGAAGACATTAACGGCCAAGTCGCAGGAAGCCATTTTCAATGAAAGATTTGGGATGTTTGGCTTTTAAGTTGTGCGAACATCAGATATCACTACTTTTTCTGGCCGAAACATTAAGGAGAACTTGGCGCTTTTTTTTTTTTTTTTTTACCGAAAACTTTTTGTTGGGATATCTATATTTCCACTGCTTTTATTTTACTCAGTTTTCACGTTTTTGTCTTTAAACTAGGGACTGTCAAATTTAACCTGAAAGCCCTGTACTTTCCTTAAATCATTATTGTTTCTACATATTTCTTCGATTAACTGTCGACATAAATTTATGGAAGATAATGGAATAAAATGAAAATCTTACAAGCGTTAATACAGTTTAAAAGGTATAGTTACTTATAGTTGTATTTGTGCCGTGTTAGAAACTAAAACTCATAATTTTGAAGTCTGTGATTGATCGAGCTATAATTAAGCATATTAAACACTAATGTAGAAACAATCATTATAGTCATCTTGTCATTATAGTACAGTCAAAAACCGTTTAAATTGTTCTAAGTTGACTTGGAATAAAAAGTCAACTAGTTGAATTTTAAGTGTCATATGCGGTAAATATGACGACTCGTAACTTTGTTACTTACAATAACCAGGTTTCGCACGCATCGGTGAAATCAGGGTATTTAAAATGTGTTAGTACCAGAAATTTCGTAAAGTACTTGTCGCTTTATCTGAAGATAGATTCCCCCCCCCCCCCTTTAAATAAGGCAAATAATACTTTGCGGAAATTCTGGTGAGAGGTGCTTAAAACTCCTTGAAGCGTACGAAAGCTGAATAACCTAACTTAAAATCATAATAATCATTAATCTATCTATTACAATATATATAATCATAATGATGCACTGAACATTACAAACTCTTTACCAGCATGTTTTTTTTTTTTTCATTTTAGTTTTCTTTATATATCCATTGCTACTTCATGTACTGCTGCTAAATCTGTATTTGAAATTTTCTAATTTAATTTATTAATATCTTACTTTAAAATATTTTCAAAAATACTGCAATAAAATGTCAAAAATGTAACAGTAAGTTTCAAGTGAAAATGCAATTTACAGACGGTATTGAATTTCGTATTTCAAAGTAATAAAACACAAAAATATTCCAGCGGGAAAACAATACGAATATTTTCTTTTCTCTTGTCATTTCTTGTAATAAATATTTTTGACATTATGTGATGTTTAATTTCACCAAATATTACGTTCGCAATTTTAGAAGCGTTTTGATCTGGACAGATATTATCTTGCTTTGAAAGAATTGCATTGGAGTGGCACTTGAGAATTGTAATAACTGAAACAAATTCATGAATGTGTCACTTTTATAAGAAATTGAAATCTGTCACATGATTATACGCTGACGTTTCTGACAGAATTACTTAAATTTCAAAGAAAGTTATTGTTATATTTCCATATGTGTCACCTTGTTATATATTTATAAAGATAATGTATATTAATACTTTCAAATTCTGTTTATTGTTAGTGTCTTTTAATCCAATTTTTTTCTTGTTATATTTCTTAATTTTTAATATTTAATTCGTTTAATTTTATTTATTTTCGTGTAGTTACTTTATATTGAAACTATTTGTGTCTTTTATATTTTTAACTGACATATATTTTGACACATTTCAATATGACTTGTAAAGTGTTCAGGCATTCGGTTCGTTTGTTTCTAGATGAGTTCGTACTGTAATTTTCAGAATCATGCCTGAATTGATATAAAAAATAATGTGTTATGTATACAGTATTTATGTTTTCGTTGTTATTAACCGTATGTTTGTGGTTACTTTAGAAGGACTCTCAAGAATGCGTTTCTCTCTCTCTCTCTTTCTCTCCCTCCCTCTCTGTCTTTCTCTCTCTCTCTCTCTCTCTCTCTCTCTTTCTATCCCTCCATCTCTGTCTTTCTCTCTCTCTCTCTCTTTCTCTTTCTCTCTCTCTCTTTCTCTTTCTCTCTCTCGCTCTTTCTCTCTATCTTTGTGTGTGTGCAGGACCTGTTTTGGATCGTGACGAAATGTACAAAATTATTAGTTAAATTTTAATATATTTTTATAAATAATATCATTTGTTGGTATGATTAAAATAATCACGTGCAGTTATCCATGACTATTAAAACAGTCTAAATTTGTAAGAATGTTTGTAAGTCTGTTTGTAAGATTGTGTCTTTCTTCATCGTTCCTCCAACCGTATGTTTAAGATATCATTTTCCATTATTTTCTGCACTGATTTTTCACCATACCAAAAACACCATATTACAGAATCTGCTGCATAAATCTTCATTCCAAGTTTTCGATATTTAATTTATTCCTTTTTAAAATATTTTCAAAAATACTTAGAGCTCATTTAAAATATGAAAATGCAACACTACTTTTCAGGTAAAAATGAAATTTTCAGTTTGTAATGAATTTTGTATTTCATAGTAATAAATCACAAAAATATTCCAGCGGGAAAACATTGAGAATATTTTCTTTTCTCTTGTCATTTCTTGTAATAAATATCTTTGACATTATGTGACGTTTAATCTCAGCAAAATTACCGTTCACAATTTTAGAAGCGTTTTGATCTGGACAGATATTATCTTGCTTCGAAAGAATGGCACAGAAGTGGAACTCGAGAATTGTAATAACTGAAACGAATTCACGAATGCGTCATTTTTATAAGAAATTGAAATCTGCTGCAGATTGTATGCTGACGTTTTGGACAGAATTACATGAATTTCAGACAAATATATTGTTATATTTCCATATATGTCATCTTCTTATATATTTAAAAAGATACAATATATTAATATTTTTCGATTCTGTTTAATGTTTGTGTCTGTTAGTCATATTTGTTTCTTTAAAAGTGTATTATTTTTTATGTTTAATTCGTTTAATTTTGTTTATTTTTGCATAGATATTTTAATGTGAAGTTATTTGCGCAACTTATATTTTTCAGTTGTCATATATTTTGACACTTTTCAACAAGCTTTCTATTCGTCTGTAGGTGAAACAATTATTTCAATATTTTATTCTTCTTTAGAAATTTTACAGGGATGCCAATTTCAGGAATTTTCCAGGTGAAAAATCAGTATTTGTTTATAGAAAAATAGATCTAGGTTAAACGCACGAAATTCCGCCTTACTTAAGAAGAGATTTTCTGTAAGAAAATACTGGTACTGAAGAATTTCCTGTCCTGGAAATTCCATGAAGCGTGGCAACCGTGTTTTCTATAAAAAAATTAATTTTATAAGATAAAATGCAAAAAAATCAGTAATAAGTTATGTGAATATAATTATATCTCTTATTTTAGATAGCGAATCTTTTTTAAGTATTCATGATGAAATTCGGATTGTGTTTATAATTATTATGTAAAATAAAAAATAATTGTATTCAATATGGATTCACCTCACGTTTAAAATCAACGCATTTAAAATATTATTGACCCAATAATTTAATACTAACAAATTTATCCTGATATTAAAAGTTATTTATTGTGAATCTATTAGAAGTTTTAATTTGTAATAAGATTTAGTTTTTAATTTTTTTTTTTTTTTTTTTTTTTTTACTTTCTACTATCTTTACAAGAAGAAAGTATTGGATTCATGAAAATTTTCGAATTCCAGTTTTCGACGGATTTACACGTTTTAGAGGTCAGAGAACCCAAAAAACATGTTTTTACAAAATGTCTGTCTGTGAGTCTGCCTGTCTGCCTGTCTGTCTGTGTGTCTGTGTGTGACACAAATTTTGTGGGCGCTCTATCTCAAGAACTATTGCACGGATTTTCATGAAACTTCAGATTCAATTAGTCCTTGATATGACTTGATGCTGATTAGTTTTTGGTGGAAATCGCTCAACAGGTGGCGCTGCTATGCTGCATTTTTTATGATTTCCGCAATGGCTCTATCTCAAGAACTAATGCACGGACTTTCATGAAACTTCAGTTTCAGTTAGTCCTTGATATGACTTGATGCTGATTAGGTGTTGGTGTAAATCGCTCAACAGGTAGCGCTGCTATGCTGCATTTTTTATGATTTCCGCAATGGCTCTATCTCAAGAACTAATGCACGGATTTTCATGAAACTTCAGATTCAGTTAGTCCTTGATATGACTTGATGCTGATTACGTGTTGGTGCAAATCACTCAACAAGTGGCATTGCTGTGCTGCATTTTGCGCGATTCCTGCAATAGCTCTATCTCAAAAACTAATGCACGAATTTTCATCTAACTTCAGATTTAGTTATATGTTAACACAAGTTGTCGTTGATTAGGTTTTGGTGTTAATCGTCTAATGGGTGGCACTGCTATGCTGGCATTTTCATGATTTTCGCAATAACTCTATCTCAAAAACTAATGCACGGAATTCCCCCAAACTTCAGATTAAGTTAGACTTTGACGTAAGTGGTTGCTTGGTAGTTTTGTTTAACATAGGTTTTGGTGTAAAGCACCCAATAGGTGGGGCTGCTAGGCTGAATTTTGCTGTATTTACAAGATTTCGTAGATAGCCATATCTCAAGAACTAATGCACGGAATTTCATATCTGGGTCAGTCCACGTAAAATGAGCAAAAAATAATAAAACGTCGTGGCCACATACTAACCAATTTTAATAAAATTTGATGCTCAGGTTAAATTCATATTCGAGTAATACTCTGCAAAATATCTTGACAAAAAATAAATTGTTTAGCAGTTTTGGACATTTAAAAAACTTGTGATATAGAATGACATGTGCGCAATCGTCCAAAGTTGCAAGTTTGAAGTTCTGTATCTTGAAAACTGTTTAACAGAAAGGAATTTTTTTTATAATTTTGTAAACTCTGAAAAATTATCTTCTTATTTACTGAGTTATAATAATCTAGTAACACCATGATTATTTATAAATTGGTTGCAAAAATTGAAAATTTGGGAATTTTGAGAAAATTAGAAACGTTATAAAAATCAAAGAAATTAAAAAACCTCTGTGAAATTAATGCCTGATGTAGTATGTCATATGTAGATCGAATTCCCCAAGTTTTAAAGTGGCCATTTATTTCCTTCATCTTCAAAAAATCTTAGAAACTTTTCAAAAAATTACAAAATCATGATTTTTTCCTCTTCTGTATAAGCAAAACATAAATAAAGGACAGGCCGACATTAACAATATTGCACAGACATAAAGATTAATAAGTCCATGATACGTTAAAAAAAATTCAAGATTGCCTTTTGATTCCTAACATAAGAAAAAAGGGTTCAAAATAGTAATGTTTTCTACATTCCATTAGCTATACCTCTTTGAATTCACCCGCGTATCTTAAAATATTGCACGATTGCATTGGAAAAAAAATTAGTGCTGCCATCTAGTTTTCTTTTATTTGAATTTAGAAATGATATATAGTTTTTCGTTTAGCTCAGTCTGTTCTTTCTACTCTAATTTAAAATTCTCTTGAGGCAAAAATAAACTGAAAGCAAGAATAAAAGTTTCTGCATTTAAAGTATATACATTTATCTGTAATATAAAACAATTTAAAAGTTTAATAAAGCTTTCCTTGACGTAAAAAAAAGTGATAGAAATATTGCATTTTACCCTCAACATTTTTTACTATTTATTTTTTTTTCTCATTAAGGAATAAAAAAGGCATGAATGAAACTTCCGATACTTCAAATACATACTTTTAGCTATAAGGTGTAGCAATTTGCAGCTTGTCAAGGCTGTCCTTCGTGTGTAAAGGATTAATAGAAATATTGCTTTTTTCACTTAAAAATTTTCAAAAATAATTTTTTTCTCGATACTAAATAAAAATACAATTACTAACTTACGCCAGTCTGTTAATTATCATTCATTCCTAATTATAAATAATTTTTAATATATTCTTTCCATTCCTAAGGCTAATAATTGAAATTGAAATTTTAAGCACGTAGACAATACGTCGATTTTACATTCACTTTTAATGTAAATTTTAATACTTAAATGAACAATCCAGAAATCTATTATTTTACATTTACTCATAAATAGATAAGATCTACTTATAGACTGATTTTGATTAAAATCTGTGACATGTGTGCCACAGCTGATTTGCTCATTTTGCACGGAATGACCCATCTATAGAATCCTCATGATGGGCATAGATTGCCGTTTAATCAAGTATTAACATGCATGAGATAGAAAAAAGTTTTGGGATTGGTATATCCGACTAGTTTTACATATTGGACCTGTCCCACTATTAAAATCAACGACTCATTTCTTGAGAAAACCGATGGTAAAAAAGGTTATCTTCCAAACATTTGAAAGCAGCAAATCTCTGTTAAAACGCAGTTCTAAGATTTAAAATGTTGTCTGCATAAATTAGATACGATGAGATTTTGACCTAAACTCTATTGGTTTATATACCTGTTTAAAATTGTGTTAAATCTTGGAATGCGTTAACTTCATCATAAATGTTTTTAAACATTTGGTCTTTTCCTTCCATTTTAATATTTTAACCTTACAAGTGTTTTGTTATATGCATCATGAAGATTAAATCTTGTAACAATATTTAATCAGAAAACATCATTGTATCTTGCTTTTCAGCTCTTAAAAACAGACACATTTTGGGATTCTAGTTATGATGCATTGGATTATATTGGCTAGGCCGTTTAAGTTTTACTGTGGGCTGAATGCAGCCCGCTGCCTGCTAGTGTTACGTGCTTATTAAAAGAAATGCACAAACACTTTCAAAATTATTAATGTTTATACATGGCATGCATTTTCATGGTATGAATTTTATTGATCAATAAGCATCTACGTATGTATATCTGGCATGCATTCAAATCATGCTAATTATCATCAAAATTCAAGACATGGTACGGCGAATACTAAAAAATGAAAGAATGAAAATTTATAACAGAAATTCTGATTTTCATTTACGATCTAGTCGTAAAAACATCTACAGTGAAGTATTCACAGGAAGTCACAATCGCTGAATAATACACAAATCCAAAAAAACAGATGTCGTCACTCAAAAAACTCGACCGAAATAAAATCTGTTATCTAATGATTCACATGCCTTCGTTTGTTTGTAATATAGATAATTAAATTAAATATAGTTTATAATAGTGGGGTGGGATAGCTCAAAATTATACCAAAATATTTCACGTCTGGCAACCAATGTGCCACTTTGGATTCAGATAGTGCATGGATAGGAGAGTCTATAAAGCCCGGGGCACAAATTTTCTTGGCGCTCTAGAGGCGCTGATGACGTAATCAATATGGCCGCCAAAGTTTTGCAACGCGCTTCTACATTTCTGTATATAACTCGGATCAATATTTTGAAACAAACCTATATTGTTAGTGATTATTAATGTTAGTGATTATTAGTGAGAAAACGCGTTTTCCAACGGGTATATTTGACATCATTGTTTGGATTCATAATACCACAAATATTTATAAATTTTGAAAAAAATGAAGAGAATTTGCTAAATAACTTGGAATCCGTTGCATGTAGCTGAAAACGTGTATTATACTTTTTGTTTGTCAGAAAATTATCTTTCGAATGGTATATGTGACTTCTATTTTACCACAAATATTTGCTGAAAATTTGCCTAAACAATGTAGCGTTGCACAGAGAATCGTTATGGAAACAACGTAATTTATATAGGTTCTGAAAATTAATACAGTGGCTTTATAACTGTTTAAGTAGAAAATCTAATTATTGTATTTTTTTATGTATATGTAAATAAATTCTAGTTTTTTTAGGGCTATGAAACTTTCATTTAAGTTTTAAAATCAATGACATGAGATACACTTAAGGCTTAGTCATAACTTTAAGATAAGTTTCAAATATTTATAGGTACAAGAATGAAAAACAAAAGAATGTACAATAAAATATTATTCCATTTTAATATCCAAATTTAATTATATCCTATAGATTGTCAAATACACTAATTGTAGACATAATGTCTAAATAGCATAATATCTTGCTGTCATATGCAATAATATCCAAAAGATTCGTAAATTCACTTGTGATTACTGATCACTGTCGGAACACTGTCCTTCACATACATAAAATTTCGTAAATCGTATTCCCATTTTAACACATTTACAAGTTATGCATCGCTTGCTGCAAGTACAGGAGGTAAGTTGGTCACAGTGTTTTGACATTTCTAGAACTGCTGTCCACACAGGTCGGTATGATCCTCCTCAATTTATTGTCCATCCCAACTTAATTGGCGAAGGTATTGTGTAATGTGAAACGAGGCTGTTGTTCCAAATTCTTGCTTGGAGAGTCGCTCGTTTGATGTGTTGTGTCAAAGCATCTGCTGTAGGAGGTATGTTTTCGATGGCTCAATTCTTTCTTGTAAATAACACTCGTTTGCTGTCATTGATACTCTGAAGATCTGATGACTGATCATAAAGTAGTATAACAAATCGCTGTAATGGATCATGACATTAATCGTCAATATCAGAGGTACCTGTACAGAGCTGATGTCATACATAATCAATTTCACGAAATGACATTCAGGCCTTCTAAGCTGTCTTCTTGCCAAAGCCACAAAATGTGGAAACTGTGTCGCAACCAGTTACAGAATGAAAAGCCAACTAATTTCTACAAATTTCCGGTGAAAGTTTAGCACAGATCTCATGAATTAGAATGAATTTCCTGTATGCGAGTAAGTCCACTTTCTACTGAATGCTTAACATGGAGAAGTAGACGGCCATCTGCTTCTTCGTGTGAGACGGGAGAAATGCTTGATACATCCATAGTTGTTGACGCGAGGAACCCGGTCATAATAAGTACAGACAATATGTTTTCCTGGATACTCGTCCCCCACGATTTTCTTAGCTATCAACTGGAACAATTGGGTCTTGTTTTCGTTGATAAATAGAAATTGCTGAATTTTTTTTTTGGAATTGCAGTTGAGTCTGAGACTTTAATCCTTATGCCACTTCCTCTTGTTTCTCGGGTATGTGTCTTTAAACTGTTACTGTTATATATGTTGAATACAATATCTAGTCGTGAACTGTTCTTCAGTTGATTAATAAAATATGGTTTGAAAACATGTACATAGTATCCGGAAAATGTTGTCGCAATACCAGGATTAAGCATGTATATTACGGCTGCTCCATCAAATATTTTAGCTGTTACATTCGGTAGGCTGTGATTAACGCTAATGTCATATTTTGTTTGAATGCAGTCAATAATATCCGACTTGTTGGTTGGTTTTCGGAGTTTTCCATCATCTGAAATAGAGGGTGGGTACTTTTGGTTTTCATGCGAAAAGAATTCATCTATGTTGCAATTCCGTGCTTCAGATGCAACGTACAATCTGCAGAAAAAGTTGGAGTCTTTGCGCAAGTAAGAAATCTTGGACTTAGCCTTATCTGTTTTTCTTGTTGTAGTCTTGAAGATATGAATATTGGTTCGAGGTATACTTTCATGAATTGAATTTTGAACTTGATCGAGACGGGACACGACATAATCATCATACTGTTTTAGTCCTATTGTAAACGCTTCCGTAACACACTTGACAGCTTCGAAACTTGGAATTACTTTGGAGCTCCCTATTGACATTAAATCAGTTTCCTCAAAGGGATTTCCTTGTTCGGATAAGACGTTAATCATTTCTTTGGCATGGGCCAAGAACCTTTTCTCATGAGCATTGTTATTTTCATGATGGCTTGCGCGCACGTTTTTGTCATCTTTTAAATTTGATTTCTCTTTAAATTCCTGAATTAAAGAAGTGATACTGGGGCCTGCTACCATCCACTTAAGCAGAGAATTTTCACTATCAAGGATTCCAGTAGCACCACCTTCACCCTTTATAACTTTGTTATTGTGTTCATGAAGTTGATCGTCAGATATGGCAGAAAACGGTGTAGCAGTTTTGCTGCTCGCAAAGTTGCCACAAAAAAATTCAGCATGTATATCTGGATGCTTTTCTGGAAGGTCCTGTAGAGTCCGCACGAATAATGGTAACCAATGAGAATAGTGGAATTCGTCCAACGCAAATGTCCACGGACATAACTGAGCCAAAGTATCGACGTAAATTGTAACGTTAGGTGTACGAATACCCAATATAAGTTGTACTAGAAGGGACTCCAGTTTGATGACTGTGTTCTAATATTGGAACTGAGGACATTCAGATGTTTTCGATGAAGTCCACAGCTCAATGCCTTCGCTACTGATGCTGGAATTTGTTTCACATGCCTTGTTGAATGCTTTTACCTGTAGACAATGCAAAGCAGTTAACGTAACTTCATGTGCATACGGAGATCTTTTACATGCGAAGATGTTAGGCAGGATTCTGCAATACCAGCGGTTGTCATTAATTCAGTCCATTCACTGCTAGTTAACTACGTGCCAAGTAATTAATAACCATCATTTCTATGTGAAGCCCACCCTTCACGAGTATGATGCGGTCCTCGCCATACTTGTCAGGAAATTTCCATTTCAGTTACCAATAGCATATACTGGTTCGTCGCATGTAATGACGTGTGTTTGATTTCCATTTAATTTTGCTGTAGCCATTACTGTGATATCCATCATATGATTGCCATTGTCGGCGTCGTAATTTCATCATTTAGAAGTGGAAGCAGTGACGCATTACACTTTATTTTTCTAACACCAGATTCATTTTGTGCATGAAAAGCAGAAAACAGTACTCCAGGCACAAGCTCTATTCCTTGTATGTCATCAGTATACAATCTCTCTAGGACAGAATTAAGCCAAGGATTTAAAATTTTACTAGCGGTGAAGACAGTATCATGGTGAGTGTACTGTGGTTGACAGTTGGCAAATGTGGGTCACTTGTGACTTTGCCAGTTGCAGTAAGAGTAGTGTAATATTCAGGGAGGCCACTGACAATTTGTTTGTTCCACTGCTGGAAACGAACGCTGTCATCGTCAATCTCCATAATTGCTTCACTGTGAGGATGATAAATAATCGTAACACTTGAACCATGGAAAGATGTAACGGCAGTAGAAGAAGATTGATTGTGATCAATATTGTCTATTGCTGATGTTACAAACACAGTGGGCCACAACTTTGGTGGGTAAACATCATCCTCCATGTATTGTTTACATAACAGATTTGTAACTGTTGCTGATACTTCTTGCACTAGATTATATGGTACACTCAGACCCAGACGACACATTTTATCTATACTGCTCAAAACAATTAAAGGATATTTGAAGTTTTATATAAAATAAATATATAAACGAAATTTTTTCGCCGAAAATAGAAGAAGAGAATCAGAAATGCAAATTTTTCTGATTTTCAAACTGTGGAGTATGCAAATTTTGAGTTCGACGTCAAAAACGTCGCTTCAGCGGCAGCGAATGAAATTTGACTTTCAACTAGATAAAAGAGAATGAAGACAAGGATGATCGGCATTCAGTTATTGCTTTGTTTCGATGAGTACGATGTCTCAGCGAAGTCATTTGACAGATTCAGAAGCTTTGAGAATTGTTGGTAGGTTAGAAGGGGGCCAAACTCAAGCCGAAGTAGCGCAAGCCATTGGAGTGTCACAAAGTGTTATTTCCAGGATCTGGAACCGTTTTTTGTAGAGTGGATGTGCAGGCCGAAGACCAGGGCAAGGTCGTAGACGGGCAACAACGCCCAATGAAGATCGGTATTTAGCGTTAACAGCTCGGAGACACCGAACCATGAACGCTACTCTTCTCCAACAACACCTTCGCTCGGCTACAGCTATCACGATTTCAACTCAGACTGTCCGAAACCGGCTCCATGCTGTAGGTCTGTATGCTTGCCGACCGATGGTATGTGTTAGATTAACATCAAGGCATCGTCGCGACCGCAGGGAGTGGGTAACCGAGCATGTCAACTGGAGGAGAAATGAATGGAGCAATATTCTGTTTTCTGACGAGTCTCGTTTTTCTGTGCATCCGGATAATAGGCGTATTTTTATCTGGAGGGACCGTGGCAGTAGGAATAATTCTGCGTTCGTGCACGAAAGTGTCAGATTTGGCGGTGGAGGAGTGTTGGTGTATGGTGGCATCTCCATTGACAGGGGCACTGACCTCTACATCATTCGAGATGGAGCTCTGACTGGTCGCCGATATAGGGATGAGATCCTCAGACCTATTGTAGTCCCTTACGCTGCAGCAATCGGAGATAACTTCATTTTAATGGACGATAACTGCAGGCCACATCGTGCAAACCTGGTGGAGGATTTCCTTTTCGAGGAAGGAATCGTTCAAATGGAATGGCCAGCGTGTTCTCCAGACATGAATCCAATCGAGCACGTTTGGGACGCTCTAGGAAGACGAGTTTCTGGCCACCAAAAACCCCCACAAACTCTCCAAGAACTGGAAAGAACTCTTCTGGAAGAGTGGGGCAGAATACCCCAACTCGTCATTAATAGCCTCATTGAGTCCATGCCTCAAAGGTGTTCAACGTTGCTGGCCGCCCGTGGAAACCATATCCCCTACTGAAAATGATTTTCTTTGAAGAAAACACCTTTTCTTATTCTTTTTTTCTCATATGCACAAATTGTGTTTTTTTCCTTTAGTACACAAATGCGCAATAAAAAGCATTTTTTTCTGCCACACATGTGTAATTTATTCTCATAGAACCTACTATGTCTGTCGACCATGTATCAATCAGCTAAACAGTTTAGCAGATAGAAAATCCACCTAAAACTGCAATATCCTTTAATTGTTTTGAGCAGTGTATAATGTTTTTCTTTATACTGCAGGCCCTTATTATCGCATGGGCAAATCGGGACTTCGCCCAGGGGCCCCAGACCACATATTAACGTATAAAATATTTACCTTTTTTCCTCCAATTCCAGCTCTGAAAATTTTCAGATCAAAATTTCATCTTTAACCCGAGAGTAGTCGCGACATTTTTTAGAACGTTAGTAGTCGCGTTTGGTCCATTTGCCGCCGTTACCAGCAGGCCGAAAACGAAGGGGAAACTTTCCGGTGTTATCAGATGATCGAAAATGGATAATGTAAGGTGAAAATATTGACTGAACTTTAAAAGATTACAGCAATTATTCATTTTGCAACCTTTTACAGCAAATTATTTATTTCGCTTAAGTATATATTCAGTTGGCATCTAGATAAATGTTTTTAATAACTCTTTCTTCGTTTTGCATAAATACTTTTAAAAGTAAATAGTAAATGATTTGATTGAATTTCTGATGTTACTATGAATCAATAATTAGTAGGAAAACATTTACGAATATGAATCTAAATTCGTGATAGGGGTATTTTTTTTTTTTTTTGGAAGAACAGAATCAGATTCAGGTAGATTTTTATGATACTCCGGCACTCTATATCCATTTAATAAAATAAAATTAATAAATTTAGCATCAATATATTACACTGACATTAAATTCAACAATTAAACTGAAAATAAAAATGGAACCTATGACATGCAACAGCAAATCAAATACAATACCACTAACTCACCAGCATATTATATATATACTAGAAAGGTAGCCCGTCAAAAATGACGGAAATTTAGATATAAAGATATATACAACTCATGTGCAAGAATATGAGTTTTCTCGTTTGTTCTGCAGTGATAGATGAAAATAACACATTTTAAGAACGAAACACATTTATGAAAAACTGTGTACAGTAGAAGACCACTAATCTGCACAGTTTGGTCCCAAGTGTTCTGCAGATTTGAGGATTTTTGCGGTCATGTTTATTCAGTCTTTGTTTACATTTTTTTAATTCATATATTGGACAATTTAGATTGCTAAGCCTTAAAAATAAATAAATTACACACTTGAAGTAAGGTAAAAACTATTAAATTATCGTATACGATTTCATGAAATGGTATTATATGGTATTATATGTGTGTGCTTCACGATCTTGGTTACGACTTTGGCAAAATTGGCTACAACTTGTCATAATTCTAATAGTGTGGGCCTCTATAACAAAAAAGTAACCAGTTTTTAGTAAAATTTCTGGTATAAAGTAGTTTTCAAAAACTTGTGTAAAATTGCAGGCCGTTCTCATGTTATGCCAGTCCTGGGAATAATATTTCTAACACTGAAGAGTTTCCATGTATATGTGGAATTTAGAAAAGCTTCTCTAAAAGAAAGGTCCTGAAATGACATTCTAATTCCTCTAACTTCAAAGTTTAATTGGGCCCTGATGTTGTTTACTGAAATCTAATAAATACAGTTATTTTGAATATTACAACAGAATTAAACAACTAAACTTATTTAACTTAAACTCACTGTTACTTCCCGATGTTATTTTTTAGTATTAAGAAAGAAAATTATTAAATTTTTCAAATCATGCACATTTATAATTTTTTTCCGTCTTTAATAACTAAATAATGAAAAATATGCTTTTGTTCTGATCTCATAAATATGACAATAAAATAATGTAACTAAGAGACATTGCGAAATTAAATCTTTGTGATTTCAAACCATAAACAAATGATACCGCCACCATTTTACCTACTATGACGTCATTAGAATATTGTCCATTGATTGTTGGAGAACTTACTTTGTGAATGATTACCCCAATGATTTAATATTTTTTACGGTTCACGATGAATGAATCACTTGTGTTTGTTTAGGTTTATGGAATGAGATATTAAGCCGTGAAACTAATTTCAACTAAAGTTATTCAAGGATATATGTATTTTTAATCGAAATTAAAAACAAAGCTTTGATCTCGAAATAAAAAGTTTTAGTTTGTATAATTGGTTATTTCTGTTAATTATTTATTTAGGTACTTTTCCATTATAGCGCATTTTTAAAAAAAGCTTGGCGTAATTCGGGCAACAGAAAGTGAGATATGTTGCCAAAATATACAGCTATGAAAACAAATCTAATGAACTTTTATTTTTGTTTATATATGCACTTATATACATAAAAAAATCGTTTCTAAATATATATAATATTTTTTTATATACAAATTACGGCACAGATTTCAGATATGAACCGGGATACCTATGGCGCTAAAATGATGTTATTTTGCCGGCTATTGTTTTTTATTTATTAATAAATTGTTTATTTACTTTTATTTTCTGTTTTTAAATTATGTAAACTGTTTTGTTCTATAGTTATTATTCAAACTTTTATTTATTTATAGTTATTTCCTTTTCAAAATGATAGCAAATAATTTAAAAATATATAAGTAACTGGTATTTGAAAGCGAGATTTCTGCCGAATTGGCGTCAGAGAAAAATCACGCCAACTCCGATGCGTATATGACATCTGTGCAAAAATTACTTCTGTTTCTTTATAAAAATGGGTAAATAGCTTTTTTTTTACATTAAATAAATTGTATACATGTGCAAAAAATTGCTTGTGAGTATGAAGCAGTAAATGGGTTGTCAGAAAATACGTTGGCAAACTTCTTTCTCGCCAAGAAACTTTTCTCCGAAGTATTGTACGTACATAAGCAATGATTGCTAGAAATTCATTTTTAATTATGATATGCGCTTTTATGTTTCACTACATTTATGCATACTATACCGTGTGTATAAATACTACAGTTCATATGCAGGGCTACACAAAAGAATTCGTAAGGGTTACTGAGTATGAGAATAAATTGCTTAAAGGTAGTTTTTAAAGGAGTTATGCAGTTTTACGCTGAACTGCATTTAGATTACTAAGAAATGTTTGTAGAATATAGATAAAATGATATACAGGGTCACGCAAAGAATTGGATACATAACCGTCTATGGATGATAATATCTGGAAATATGATTTCAGTAGCTTTAAATGTAGTTTAAATTAAATTTTAGCTAAATAGTGGCATGTAATAACGGTACTATGTGCTATGGACGGTAACTGCTGAAATCAATTTAAAAAAAAAATTATGCGTTTTCTAAAATGTTTACTTATTTACTTTTTTTCCCTAAATAACGAAGTTTTGTTAAAGCATTCAGGATGTGTTGGAAAGTGTTTCATATTCTATGCTTAACGCATGATTTTTCTTTCTTCTTTAGTCTTATTTTGTATTTATTTTATTCTTAATTTTTAGTCTTATACTGCTTTATAGAAACTTTGGCACAGTTGTCATATATAAACCATATTGGAGCGATTGGCACAAATGTCATATTCGCCCCATATTGGCGCGATTTTTTTTTCGGTTGCCAATTTGGCGAAAACATCAACAGCATAAACAACAGTTAAGTGCCCATTGCGTATATGACATTGGCGTCAGAAAAAAATCGGGCCAATATGGGGCGAATGTGACATCTGTGCCGAGCGATTTTTTCAGCCGTCAATTTGGCGAAAACATCAACAGCATAAACAACAACATCCGGGTAACCATATCAAGCAAAATAACGACACTTTGGCGACAGTTAAGTACCCGTCGTGTATATGACATCTGTGCCGAAACTTTAATATTTAATGTTTAAACTCTTCACTCCACTCACCTTGCATATAGTATAAACTATAACACAGATAGCGCAAAATAATAGACAGTTTGATACTTTTCCACTGTAGGGGCTTTGGCGTTTTTAAAAAAAAGTTTGGTGTAATTTGGGCATCAGAAAGTGAGATTTGGGTAATTTTCCGTTATGCGGATACCATTGTCGCCAAGCGTAATAGTTTGCGCAAAATGAAAATCACGTGAATTGAGGAGGCATTTGAAAAATAAAAGGAGAAATATTGTCGTACTAAAGTGAGCATTTAAAAAATATAACATTTGAAAATTCCAGACTTTTACGAACTATTTCATTAAATCACAAATATATACTTAAAATAATTGAACAAATAACTGTTATAAAATAAAGCAATAAAATAAAACTCATGTTAAACTGCTGGCATAAAATTACAAATATCTTTTAGCATTTTGAAATAATTGGCGCATTAGCATACGTTTTCCGTTATACGGACAGCATGCCAAAATGTATGCTAATGCGCCAATTATTTCAACCCTGATCGTAGATTTTTATTGATTTACCATGCGAAACATTGTGATTTGTTATTTATGAAACGTGAATCACGTGAATGATTATTGTTTAACCTTAACCTTGTAAAGCTTTTTAATCTGCTATTAATCGAATTAAAAATGCTTTTTTTTATAAAGTTGTAGTTTACTTTTACTGCTGATGCTGAGATAGATTTTATCATTTGGCAATTACCAGATGATGAGAAAGTTGTAATAAAACTGTTTCAGGAATTTGGAATTCTGCATAATAAAAGATTGTGTTCAAAAAATCATGAAATGAAATTATGGATGAGTTCTGGAAATACGAAATTGAGTTGTAGCTTACGATCATGCGAAGAAACCGTAGGAATACGACAAAAAACTTGGTTTAAAGGATCGCGGGTGACTTTTCTTAATGCTTTGAGGTTTATATATTTATCATGCAAAGAGTTGACATCGATTGAGTTTTGTGAGCTGAAACTTGATATGAACCACAACACAACAGTGGAATGGAATAGTTATTCGAGAGAAGTTTGTGCAAATCTTTATGTTCACGACCAAATAGAAAAATCGGTGGACCTAATAAAATTATAGAAGTAGATGAAAGTCTTGTATTATTTATACAGATTGCCGGAAAGGATATAAAACAGATGAACTGCTAAGTTCTGGTTATGGTCATTTCACAGTAAATCACAAATACAATTTTGTCGACCCTAATACTGGATGTCATACTCCAAATGTTCAGAGAATATGGGGCATCGCAAAATGACGCAACAAAAGACATCGGGGAGCTGTTCGTCATCATTTAGAGTCGTATCTCATAGATTTTATGTGGCGACGCCTTCGTTCAAAAAATGAAATGTTTACTGCGATGCTGAAAGATAATTATAATTTTATGGCAGCAGTTTAATATGGTTTTTTATTTTATTACTTTATTGTATAACAGTTATTTGTTCACTTATTTTAAGTATATATTTGTGATTTAATAAAATAGTTCGTAAAAGTTTGTAATTTTCAAATGTTATATTTTTTAAATGCCCACTTTACTATCGAGAATGCTTTTTCTTTTATTTTTCAAATGTTTCAATTCACGTGATTTTCATTTTGCGCCAACTATTGCACTTGGCGACAATGCTGTCCGTATAACGAAAAAGCACCGCATACATTTTGGCATGGTGTCCGTATAACAGAAAAATATTGAGATTTGTTGTCAGATCATATAAACAGCTATGAAAACAAACTTGATGAGCGTTTTTTTTTATATGTTTATTTTATATGTATATTATTCATGTTTTTATGTACAAATTACATCTGTTTCTGTATAAAATTAGAGAAACGGCTTTTTTAATCGTATAAATCAATCGTATAAATATGGAAAAAAATGCGTGTGTATATAAAATGAAGCAGTGGATAGGTTCCCGGAAAATGTTGCCAAATTTCCTTTTTCATTAACGCACCTATACTGGAAAAATACCTAAAGCACATTAAAATCGCGCAACGTGGAGCTCATACAGTACAGCGTCGTCTATTGGCGGTTATTTTATTAGTAGCATCGGGAGGAAGATGTAAAGATGTACTTTAAATTCTCACCCATTGATTTTGAAAAAATATCTTAAAAGAGCGGAGTTTAAATTAAATTTTGGTGACCTCCTTTATGAAATTTTAATAGTTTTAAGTGGTAATTTCACCAAATCAGCCAGCTATTGCCAAGTTGACCAACATTTGACGCTACTATGGTAACCCTGCATTAGTATTTTTCAACAATTACTCATTTCAATGAGGTGGTCCTTTCGGAATCGTGAGGGACACACAGAGACTTGGATTTTATATAAATATATATATATATATATATATATATATATATATATATATATATAATAAAGAAAAAGGTAAAAAATACTTAATTTCGAAATTATAAATGTAAATGTTGTAAGTACGTTTTATTTATTTATTTTGTGGGATGTCTATGTGTGTATGAGTGGGGAGAGGAGGAGGGGGGGGGGCTCTCGAGATTTTATGATTAAATCCACTTTTCAAATGAAAATGCACGATTTGTAGTTTTTCTACTTATTTCAGGGTGGGAGCAGCGCCCCTGAATAAAAACTCTGGATACAAACTTCGCTTATATAAAGTAAATAATAAGTTATTGAAATTATATATTTAATTTAAATACATTTGCAATTGTAGATTTAAATCCTAAGATGGATAAATTATTTTAATTAATAGAATCACTGAAAGGTTAATATTAATAGGAATGTATTTTACAGCAACTATTTAATTAAAATAAATATTCAATTGTACATTTCATAATAAGGTATTATTGTTATAATTTATTGTTTTATAATAACATTCAGTAAAATAATAAAAACAATAAGAAATTTTGGTACAGATGTCATATTCGCCCCATATTGGCGCGATTTTTTTCGGTTGCCAATTTGGCGAAAACATCAACAGCATAAACAACATAATCCGGGTTACCACATCAAGCAAAATAACGACACTTTGGCGCCAGTTAAGTACCTGTTGCCTATATGATATTGGCGACAGAAAAAAATCGCGCCAATATGGGGCGAATATGACATCTGTGCCGAAATTTTTCTCCGAAATTATAAATATGCAGCAATAATTTTATTTAAATGAATTTTCTCTCGTATTCTGAAAAACATTATTCTGAAAAATAGTTTGAACAATTAATGAAGGACAACAAATTTAAATTTGTGAGATACCGTCCCCAAGCCTCTATTGGATTTCAGTAATAATAAGAAAAAACATTTTCTGCGGCATTGTTAAAAAAAAAATGTGTTTTTACTTACAGTATGAAAATTTAAAAATAGATAAATTTTAGAAAAATACTTAAAATATTTTTTAAAATCGTAGTATAAATATTCACTGAATTATCCAAAAGAGATTTTTATTCGCGTAATTTCTAACCTACATTATAAAATTCTCATTATTGTGCAAATAAATTATATGTATGTTCTTTGCAGATATATACATACTACATTTCTGAGAAAACTGTTTTATCTTTCGAGTTTGTTTTATTGTACAAAAACGATACTTTTCAGATTTTGGAGATATGGCAATTTTTTTACTGATTCCCACAAAATTCTCTTCTTTTTCTTTTAATGGCTGTGTTATTGTCTGTTTTTTTTTTTCATTTATATGTTCCGGTAATAAATGGAAAGCAACTTCTTTCAAATAATGATGATGAATTTCCCTTTTTTTCCATATTTAAACGATTATCAATTTGAGAATTTATTCCCACAATGTTTGACAATGAAAAAAAATGTAAGTGACCATCACTCAGTTTTTTGTGCGAACTGACTTCACAACTAATAAAATAAAACAATTTTAAGTAACATTCTAAAAGTAAAAAAAGTACTCTATGAACGGGTAAAATAGCAGAAAGAAGAAAGACGAAATAACAACAGACAGAGAGTCCGTACTTCGAAGGAACTTTCCCCCGCAGATTTCGCGGAAATGGGAAAGAATGAACACGAGGGGGGGGGGGGATTCAACTAACACAAGTGGTCGCAACGCGGTCATTTAGACCGATTGAAACTTAAGAATGCGATAAAATGCTAAGTAATAGCAGGAATGACTTGCAATTTTACTACACAAGAGTGTGAACACTCAAGGTCAGCTACACGGAATTTGGCTATCGTAACTTTAACAGGAAATGAGTTACAGGAAGATAACGAATTTCGGGCGGGGAAAAGACCAACGCGCGACTATTAACGGGTTAATAACTCTTTCTTCGTTTTGCATAAATACTTAAAAGTAAATAGTAAATGATTTGATTGAATTTCTGATGTTACTATGAATCAATAATTAGTAGGAAAACATTTACGAATATGAATCTAAATTCGTGATAGGGTTTTTTTTTTTTTTTTTTTTTTTTTTTTTGGAAGGACAGAATCAGAGTCAGGTAGATTTTTATGATACTCCGGCACTCTATATCTATTTAATAAAATAAAATTAATAAATTTAGCATCAATATATTACACTGACATTATATATATATATATATATATAATAAAGAAAAAGGTAAAAAATACCTAATTTCGAAATTATAAATGTAAATGTTGTAACTACGTTTTATTTATTTATTTTGTGGGGTGTCTATGTGTGTATGAGGGGAGAGAGGAGGGGGGGGGGCTCTCGAAATTTTATGATTAAATCCATTTTTCAAATGAAAATGCATGATTTGTAGTTTTTCTACTTATTTCAGGGTGGGAGCAGCGCCCCTGAATAAAAACTCTTGATACGAACTTCGCTTATATAAAGCAAATAATAAATAAGTTATTGAAATTATATATTTAATTTAACATTACAAACATTATAATACATTTGCAATTGTAGATTTAAATCCTAAGATGGATAAATTACTTTAATTAATAGAATCACTGAAAGGTTCATCTTAATAGGGATGTATTTTACAGCAACTATTTAATTAAAATAAATATTCAATTGTACATTTCATAATAAGGTATTATTGTTATAATTTATTGTTTTATAATAAAATTCATTAAAATAATAAAAACAATAAGAAATTTTTCTCCGAAATTATAAATATGCAGCAATAATTTTATTTAAATGAATTTTCTCTCGTATTCTGAAAAACATTATTCTGAAAAATAGTTTGAATAATTGATGAAGGACAACAAATTTAAATTTGTTAGATACCGTCCCCAAGCCTCTATTGGATTTCAATAATAATTTAAAAAAAAACATTTTCTGTGGCATTAAAAAAAAATGTGTTTTTACTTACAGTATGAAAATTTAAAAATTGATAAATTTTAGAAAAATACTTAAAATATTTTTTAAAATCATAGTATAAATATTCACTGAATTATCGAAAAGAGATTTTTATTTGCGTAATTTTTAACCTACATTATAAAATTCTCATTATTGTGCAAGTAAATTATATGTATGTTCTTCGCAGATATACATACTACATTTCTGAGAAAACTGTTTTACCTTTCGAGTTTATTTTATTGTACAAAAACGATACTTTTCAGATTTTGGAGATACGGCAATTTTTTTACTGATTCCCACAAAATTCTCTTCTCTCTTTTTTAATGGTTTGGCTGTGTTATTGTCTGTTTTTTTTTTCATTTATATGTTCTGGTAATAAATGGAAAGCAACTTCTTTCAAATAATGATGATGAATTTCCCTTTTTTCCCATATTTAAACGATTATCAATTTGAGAATTTATTCCCGCAATGTTTGACAATGAAAAAAAAAATGTAAGTGACCATCAGTCAGTTTTTTGTGCGAACTGACTTCACAACTAATATAATAAAACAATTTTAAGTAACATTCTAAAAGTAAAAAAAGTAACGGGTAAAATAGCAGAAAGAAGAAAGACGAAATAACAACAGACAGAGAGTCCGTACTTCGAAGAAACTTTCCCCCGCAGATTTCGCGGAAATGGGAAAGGATGAACACGAGCGGGAAAAATTCAACTAACACAAGTGGTCGCAACGCGGTCATTTAGACCGATTGAAACTTAAGAATTCGATAAAATGCTAAGAAATAGCAGGAATGACTTGCAATTTTACTACACAAGAGTGTGAACACTCAAGGTCAGCTACACGGAATTTGGCTGTCGTAACTTTAACAGGAAATGAGTTACAGGAAGATAACGAATTTCTAGCGGGGAAAAGACCAATGCGCGACTATTAACGGGTTAAATATGTGCAGATAATTAAATATTATGAATATGTATTTTTTTCACAAGGCAATATTCATGCTTCAAATAACTGAATATATGACGTCTGATCAGCTTTTAAAATTAAAAAAAGCGGCACATTTAATGTTCGACATTTAAACAAACTTCACAGATTTGAAATAAAACTGGTAGTACCCTATATAAAATAGATGGCTTTAAACAAATTTTTAAAGACAATCTACATCTCCTTAAAACACAATAGTCGCAAAAGTTATGTCTCCATTCAATTTTTATGTGGTCTTACGAGTATTAGTATATACTCGTATACTCCATTGTGGCTTATTTTTTCAAATGCATATTTTGAACATGAAAAAATGTAATCAGTAGTTATGAAGTGCAGTGAAACATCCATTCTGTTTAATTTGGGATGAAAAGCATTTATTGTTGATTTACAGGACCACACAAAAGCATTCCGTTACAGAATGTTCTAAAGGGAAAACCTGTTTGCAGTGTATTTTAGTTCTCTTACAGAGTTTGAAATGCAACTAAATTAATATACATTACTGAGGCTTATTATAAATACTTGTTGCATAACATGATGTGCATAGAATTTATCGTTCACATACAGGGACACACAAAATACTTCCGTTAGGCAATGATCTTCGGAGAAAACCTCTTCGCAGCCTATTTAATTCTGTTATACTATTCCAAATATGATGAAATTGCTATACATTATTGTTATACATTATTATTATATACATTATCCTTCAAGATACTTGTTTCATTATATGATGTGCAATAGCAATTAACATTCATATACAGAGTCACGCAAAATATTGGGTACAGTACTGCACTGTAACAAAATTATTTAACGTTACTCTATAAAATTGATAGCAGCCTTAGTTGTCTCCATTTTGTTAAGTAATTTAACATATATAACTGGTGTTACGTTACAATAATGTGTAGTATTACACCAGTTATATCAGTTTAAATTACACCATTATCTAAGTTAAATTACTGCATAAAATTGGAGGCAGCATTTTGCCACTAATTTTATGGGGTAGCTTTACATATTTTTTTACAGTGTGTATCTGAAGTACATTCTATTAGCGACAATTGTTGGAAATGCGATTTCGCTTATGGTATGCGTGTTACAATTTATCTAAAGTTTTGCCTTCTGTGTGATGTGTGTAAATGCTGTAGATCATATACAGGACTACCCAAAAGAAATTGTAAGAATTGCTGAGTATCAGCGTAAATGGCTTAAAGGCAGCTTTTAAGTGAGTTATGCACTTTCAAGTTGAACTATATTTAGTATTATAACATGTTTTTGTATTATATAAATAAATTCATTTACAGAGTCACCCGAAGAACTGGATACATGGTCTCCTAGGGATGATAATGTCCGAAAACGTGATTTAAGTCGTTAAAACCATGTTTTACCCTGGGTTAAAAAAGATTAGCTTAATATGTGGCTGATAAAAAAATCTGTTTATTATATACAGTGTTGTACAATAGAATTCAAATATAGTTCCGTATATTGGTAGAAATTGCTGAAGGTGAATGCTTCAAGTATGGTTCCGTATATTGGTAGAAATTGCCGAAGGTGAATTTTCAATCTATTATACATTTTCCTACTAAACTAAATTTTAGTATACTATGTAAAATGTATAAAAGTCTGTAGATTTGTATATGTGTAGACAGGGCTGCACAAATGAATTGGGCTACTTTTTCGGCTATGGATAACAATTGCTGAAATCTGTTTAGCAAATATGCTAGGTTTTTTCTAAAATGTTTAGATATTTTTTTAACTTCTTAAACAGTGAAGTTTCAATAAAGAATTCATTAAAGGAGAGTCTGAAAGAGTTTCATAATCTATGCTTGATGCATGATTTTTATTTCTTGTTTTGTAATTTTAATATGTTTTGTCTTGTTTTTAATTAAATAAATGTCTGATATTAGATTTCTGTCCTTTTAGAATTCAAACTTCCTTTGGAAGAATTCTGTGTAGAGACTCCTCTTGGAAAAAAATGCGTTAATTTTTCATATTGCTTTTCTTTTTTATGAAATACGTTTCATGTATTCAGAAAGTAAATTTTTCACCTGAAAGTTACATCAAACATGCAACCTTATACACACATTCTGATGTAGAAAGAAGTTACATCATTTAGCACATCCATATGTTTCCAGTTGTGTTCTTTACTCTTCATTTAATTGAGTTTTGTTTGTACTGCAATATTTAAAAGTTAACACTACAGAAGTTTGAATTTAAAATTGTATTTCCCATAATAGTCTCTCTAAAACTATATTTTCTATATTTTCCAAAGTTTGTCTATTCTCTTTCTTAGGGTAAAATATATCTCTAAACTGTGAATAGCACCTTTGAATGTTTATTTTACAATATTTATTTAACGAGTAAGTAAACGCAATTATATTAGCAGATATTATATATGTTTGCAAAAAAATCAAATTAGCTATGGGAAAACACCATATTCAGTAAAGAAATATTAAGACAAAGGAATAAGTACGTTTTGTATATCAACCTACCAAGAAAATTCTTTAAGAATATACTTATTTTAAAGATAATATTTAATTTCTCATCTTCACAAAGATTAGAAATTCGAAAAGAAAGTGGTAAACGCAATCTGTTTTAATTAAATATTTTTAATATTATTAACTGTTTGAGTTAATAAATAGTGCTTACATTTTTAACTCAGAAAATCTAAATAAACATCTTATTTCAGTTATATATACTATAGAGATTTGTAAAAATTAATATCTGAAATAAAATATACTATATTTCGTAATGCTTTATTTTTATATATTGGAAATTTTTAAGTTTATTTAAATCCACCTCCACAGCCGATATACAGTGATTTTTTACATTTATATTTCAGTATATGACACACTTTGAAATTAGAATAAGTAGTGTGTAACTAAAACCATTATTTTCACTTTAATTTTTTCTTCTTTGCTTTTAGCCAGTGCGCCACGATTTTTCAAAATTAAACTCTAATGTAAATTTAAATCTAAGATTTATTATTTACTGATTTAGAATAAAGTATATCTATCTTAATAATTTCTCTTGATGTTTATTTTCTAACGTTTGTTTCTTTGAAATTTGATGTCGAAGGATATTTAATTACATTTGCAACTTTTATATGTTTGAAAAACAAATTAAATATGTTATACGAATACGCATTAGTCAAAAAAATAATCATAAAAGAAAATATAAAGTATAATTTACAGATGCAAAATCTCAACAATATCCTATTGCAATGAATTTGTTTTGGAGGTTTAACACGTTCACGCTGGCGCGGTGGGTCACACTCGACTGTCTCACAGCTGCAAAGTCTCCGGCTCTTTGGATACCAGTATTTTAATACAGAAAATGTTATTTTATTTATTTAGAACAATTGGGCGAATCAAAGGAACAGCATTTTCTCTAAAATAATAGTGGTGTGCAAAATGCCGGAGACTTGACAACTCTGAGACAGTCGAGTGTGACCCACCGCGCCGGCGTGAACGTGCTAATGACATAGGTTTTCAATTCAATATGTGCAAACAGAAAGTAATGAGAGAGTTCTGATTTTACAGCTTGTTTGTGTTTTTGTTTTTGTTTTCATTTTGTTAATATTATGTAATGTTTACCGTAAATCTGTTGCTTACATTTTCAGGTTTTTTAAAACTAAGAAATGTATTTCTAAATATATATTTCAGAGATTTAAAAAATATGTACTTTAACAGTAAACGTACCGACATTTACAATATAACTATTTATACCATGACAAATCAAATGACCGGTTTTTATATAATAAGCTGATTGTATGTTGGTTATATTTGTTTTAGTAAGGAAATATTTAACAATGTAACTATAAGGTAATAATTCAACGAAAATTTATTTTGTCCATTATGATAAAAAACAAAAACTCAATAACCATTAAAGCAGTGGCGTGGCGTCCGGTCATCGCTGGATGCGGCGATGACCAAGCAATATTTTAAAACTCTTAATAAGCTTTTAAAACTGTACGATCCAGTTTTAGCAGAACATTTGGAGTTCATGTATAAGTGAAGGTAAGATTTAAAGTTTCTTTTTTGAACATTCAACCATTGAATTTTAGAGTTAATAATTTTTCACCACATACTTAAATAATTGCGATGACCACCGAAAATTTTCACGCCACGCCACTGCATTAAAGAGATACAATTAAAACAAAATTTTGAAGTCATTATAAGTCGCTTTTTTTACACATACATGGGGTTTTCAATTGTCATTTTCCGCAAACATATTTCTCATATTTAGAACAAGTTTTATCTCATTTTATTCTAATTAGAATACCAAAATTGTCATGTTTTGCGTTTGTACGAATCTTTAGTAGAATTAGTCAATCAATGCTCCTTCTCCATTTATTCTTCGGTTTTGTTCTTCCGCAGATCAACTGTTTTCGTGATATAGACCTATTGATCATATAAATGTTTTTTTTTTTTTTTTTTTTTTTTTTTTTTTGTACATTATAAAGGGAACGTCTCGTATTACTAAAGCATTCACATATCAGAAAATCTTCCACAGTGACCGAAAAAAAGTAATAAATTTCCTTTCTTTTAATGTACTCATGAGAATGTAATTGCTTCACCAGTAGTACATAATCCACCTCCTAAATGTGCTAATTATGGCTTTAAACATCCTTCCAACTACAAAAGCTGTTCTAAATTTCCAATCAAAAACACGAATTTCGTAAAAGCTATGCAAAAGTCGCCGTTACTTCTAAAAATCCATCAGAAAAGAAAGTTCACAAAAATCGTCCTTCAGAAAAGATAGTTGAAATAAATCACCAATCAAATGTTACTAAATTTAAGCCACTTCCTCCTACCCAAAAGCCTTATGAACTGCTCGAATTCTCAGATTCTGTCCCTTCAATAGCTGAAATTCATAGGAAAATCAAAGAATAACTGCGAGTAAGTTCTTTTCTCGATATCCCCATCAATATTAGCAGTATTCTAGAGCACATTTAAAATAAAACAGATCCAATCTCTAAACTTCTTGCCATCAGCTCGCTGATGGCAAGTTCCAGTAATTCTTATCTTAATACCGATGAATAAGTATATTTTGACCCTACAATCTATTCAAAATTTAATTACGTTCTAATTTAAAAAGTATAGTCATAGAAAAGTGTCTTTTTTAAGGGAGTTGGGCTTTGCTTAACTTTTTCCGTGATTGTAAATTTGTGAACTGTTGTGGACTTCACAGTACTGGTGAAGCCCGCTCACCCTATATTCAGATTGACCGTTTTCACGGTCTTCTGTTTATGTAGACCTTTTCTCGATTTTCTAACCACACTGCCAAAAAAACCACTGTAGATTTGACAGAACAAACTCGATCACCGTGAATGTGCTGTATCTTTCTTTGGTTTCCTGACTATATTAACATGGATAATACAGTAGTTCCATAAAATTAACAGCAGAATGTGCTGGCAATTTGGACGCATTTCTTTTTACAGTACAAACTGCTGGCGTCCAAATTGCCAGAACATTGTGCTGTTAATTTTAAGCAACTACTGTATTTTCCATGTTAATATAGTCAGGAAACCAAAGAAAGATACAGCACATTCACTGTGATCGAGTTTGTGCGCGAGATGAACAGTACTTTGTACTGTAAAAATGTCGTTTTTTTACAGTGCATTTCTTCGTCAATTATCTAGGCGTTCGCACCATTCAAGTGTTTCGCGGTGGAGACGGTCCTTTTAAGGACCAACATTGTCTCCTACCGGCATTCGTGCCGCTGTGGGCGCTTGGCTGAGTTGCCGACACATTCTACTTTATGCACTTCGCTATCCATTAAATTTCCTACACTTTATTTTTTATCTCGTCTCAAAATGCACTAGAGTTGTACTTTTTCACTTCTTTTTCATGATTTACTATAAGATTACTCATCTACAGGGCGAGGATTTATTGCGTAACTAGGAAGCCACTGAAACCATTCACCTGTTTACGTATATATATTTCAGCTATACTCTCTTTCAAAGTCAATTAACCTATTCTTGGACATTTTTTATGGTTCAATTTACTGGTAAGACCAATCACTGGGCCTAAAGTTGATGGCAGATAGGGAGTTTTTTTCAATTCATCTCAGAATAATCGTCACTGTTTGGAACATTATATCTAATTTTCTGCACTGTAAAAAAAATCTGTAAAGTTACCAAAGTTTTTCTAAGAAACTGGGATTCCTAGAACTTTTTATGTAACGGCTACAACAAAAATTCCTGTAACAGTGTCTTTTACAGTATTTTTTCTTGTTGTCGTTACATAAAAAGTTCTAGGCACCCCAGTTTCCTAGAAAAACTTTAGTAACTTTACAGATTTTTTTATACAGTGTGGTCACTAATTAAATGTTCTGGGTACTTTTCGCCAAATCTTAATATTATTTACGATATTTATTGATAAACACTTAACACTTTTCCTCTTATAATTCTATGAAAAATTAAGTTGAAATATGTTTTTTCTGGCTACGATGAGCCTAAGAATTTAAATAGCGTCCAAAAATGGGTGTTACCACTGGTCTGAAATCAAATCTGGTGCACTTTTTAATGCGTAGACTACTTCTTAGGACAACATAAACTGCGTACGATTATAAAGTATGTCATATGAAATACAACGGTACTTTTCGTTTATTTTTGCATTAATTAGAACTCGAGTTATATCCCTCGTTTGATTATTTTTTGAGAGTATTGCACCTATAAAACTCTATTCAGCACATATTATAATATCCGACATAGTTTCAAAATTTATTCAAAACAGTTCTTAAATTAAAAATTCAAAAAGAACTATATTATCGACTAGTTCAACTGAGCCTGGCTTGATGTACATCCAACGAGAAAAATCAACATGAGCGCAAGATTTGTAGATGAAGTATTAGAATCACAGTTCATCTTTGTGACTATCATCCACAGATAATGCAGTCTTTACTGTCCCAATTTTCTTTATCATTGATATCTTTGTTATCAAGGACCACCATCGCGAAATTTTTTTGAACTAGGTTTGTCAGTATATCTTTCATTGTAAATAAAGGTATGAATTTTTACGTTTTGGTTTATATCTTAAAATTATTTTAATGAGAAATTGAAATAACTTATCACAGATGAGTAATTTATTTCCTGTGTGAAGTCCAAAAATTGCAATAACACACTTGACAATAGAACTTCGGATCGCAACAACTCACAGCTTGCTTTCTAGGGAAGTTGGTAGTCAGTTATGTGGTGTCTGAATAGTGACATTTACTCCATGGTTTCTATTAATATCCTGAGCGAGCTAAATTATGAATATACTGTGAACGAGATTATGGAATAAGTATTGTTTATAAATGGCTATGTTTAGGTGGTATGCCGATTGAGCATATAGTGAAATATGTTATATTTATTCGTGTAAATTTATGTCCGTGTTGTCTTAGTAAAGTGATGTGCATCCGTGTTAAAATCTTGTCTTCATTTGTAAGTAGATTAATACACACGCAAACAAGATAGGACAGCTGGCGACGATAAATAAAAAATAGATCTGTACGAAGAGGGCTAAAAGTAAAAGTTTCATTTTCATCTTTTAATTAAATTGAATTATGGAACAACAAATACAAGAATTGTTGAAACAGAATCGAGAATTGATTCTTGCTCTTCAAAATAAAGAGAGCGTTTCTCATAAAGTAACTGTTCAATTTGAAAAAATTAATGAAGAATGTGAAAATTTCGATAGTTTTTTCGAAAGATTTCTCACATACTTAGATGTACAAAAAGTACCGGAAGATGTTAGGTCTAAAGTGTTTATTTCTTCTTTAAGTCCTAAATTGTATCAGTTACTAAAAAATTTGTTGTCCCCAGAAATTCCTTCTGCGCAAAGCTTAGATAAATTGAAAGATATCTTGAAAAAGCACTTGACCACAAAGCCATTGATTATATCTTCCCTACATAAGTTTCTGAATCGTAAACAGCATGAAGGGGAGAGTATTAATAATTATATAGCGGAACTCCGAGCACTAGCAATTAATTGTGATTATGAAAGTAATATGTTAAATATCATGTTACGTGATGTTTTTGTTAGTGGATTACGCGATAAAATAATTCTAGATAGATTATTTGAAGAAGATAATATAGATCTGGATAAAACTTTGCAAATAGCTTTAGCTATGGAAAAGGCATTTAAGGGAGCTAATGATATTATGGGCCGTGAAATAAACGCAGTTCATGCAGTAAAGAAACAATGGTATAGTAAAACAAACTTTGCGGAAAAGCAGCAAAAATCTTTATTTTGCACGCGATGTACAGGCACGGATCATGTCAAAGAAAAATGTAGACTTATCTCGAGTAAGTGCAACTTTTGTTCAAAAATTGGGCACATAAAAAAAGCGTGTTTCGCAGCAAAAAAATCGAATGCTAGACCACTTAAACAAAAACAAGTAAATTTAAAGGAAAATAATGTCCAGGTTCCATTATTTGGTTTAAATACCACTGATTGTACATTACGCGAGGAAGAACCGAAACGACCTCCGATAATGATTACTTTGAAACTTGACGGAAAGATTTGTTCTATGGAATTAGATACTGGTGGAGCAGTCAGTGTTATGAGTATAAGTAATTTTAAAAAAAATTTCAAAGAAACAGATTCAATCCACTGATATAGTTTTTAAAACTTATAATGGTGAATCATTAGTACCTATGGGGTATGTTACAGTTAGAGTTCAATATAAAAAGCTGATTTCGGATTTGAACTTATACATTGTTAAGGAGAACTTGGATACCATTTTTGGCCGTGAATGGCTTCACAAAATTAGTCTAGACTGGAATGCTATTAAGGCATTAAGAGCTACGACTAAACTGAATTTAAAAGATCTGTTGGAACAATATAAAGATATTTTTGATGATAAACTGGGGGAAATAAATAATTATGAAGCTAAGCTCGAACTTAAACCGGATGTTAAACCCATATTTTGCAGAGTTAGAACAGTTCCATTTGCATTAAAGAGCAGAGTTGAAGATGAAATAGATAGATTAGAAAAAGAAGGTATTTAAGAAAGGGTTGAAAGCTCTGAATGGGCAACACCAGTAGTAGCAGTCGTAAAATCGGATGGCAGTAAACGATTATCTGCCGATTATTCCGTAACCTTAAATCCTAATTTAATCGTACCACAACACCCTTTGCCACGATTAGAGGAGATATTAGCAAGTTTGAATGGGGGAAAACAATTCTCAAAATTAGATTTCTAACATGCATATTTGCAAATGAAGGTAGATCCGGAAAGTCAGAAACTGTTAACAATAAATACCCATAAAGGATTGTATATTTGCAAGAGACTAATGTTTGGGTTAAATGGAGCACCTGCAATTTGGCAGCGGTACGTAGATGGCTTGTTCCAAGGTATTGAATGGGTTAAAGTATTCATGGATGATGCTAGAATAACAGGAAATGACGAAATGTCACATTTTAAAGTTTAGAGCTGTTTTTCAAAAAATGTAAAGAGCATGGTCTAAAACTTAATCTAAGTAAGAGTCAGTTCTTTCAAAATGAAATAAAATTTCTAGGTCATAAAATAGATACAAATGGGATATATAAAACCGACGAGAAGGTTTCAGCAATCTTAAAAGCTCCTGTACCTAACAATGTACAAGAAGTTAAGAGCTTCCTTGGATTAGTAACGTTTTATGGAAAATTCTGCAAAAATTTGGCAACTATAGCAAATCCTCTTAATAATTTGACAAGAAAAGATGTGAAATTTAAATGGTCAAAGAGTTGTCAAGTTGCCTTTGAGCAAATAAAAAATTAAATCTGTTCAGAAAATTTTTAGTTCACTATGATCCGAAACTTCCCTTAACGCTGACAAGTGATGCATCTCCAGTAGGTGTTGGTTGTGTCTTGTCTCATCGATATCCAGATGGGTCTGAACGGCCAATAGCTTTTGCATCCAAAACCCTAACGAGGACTGAACAGAAATATTCTCAAATCGACAAAGAGGCCTTAGCAATTGTATGGGCAGTAAAAAAGTTTTACCTGTATCTAAAAGGAAGAAGGTTTACGTTAATAACTGACCACAAACCTCTAGTAGCAATTTTTGGATCGAAACGAGGATTACCCGTATTGACAGCTGCCAGATTACTACATTATGCATTAATTTTGCAATCCTTCCAATTTGACATAGTTTTCCGAAAAACTAATGATCATGGAAATGCAGACTTTTTGTCAAGATTGCCTAAAACTTCGGAAGAACTGGAAGTGAAAGATGACATTACCATATTCCAGATGTCACAAATTGAAACGTTACCAGTTACTTCAAAGGAATTACGAGAAGAAACGTGGAGAGATGAAGAATTGGGTCCACTTTTACAAGCCTTACGGAAAGGTCAGAATTTGCAGGGAAGAGAAGCACAATATACCATTGAAGATGGATGTATCATGTACGGACAAAGAGTGTGTGTTCCGAAGAAATATCAAAAGCGTGTTCTGGAAGAACTGCATCAAGGACACTTAGGCATTGTTAAAATGAAAGCAATCGCAAGATCATTCATCTATTGGAAAGGGATTGACAACGATATAGAAGAAGCAGCTAGAAATTGCGTTGATTGTGCCAGACACAAGACTGATCCAACAAAGGCCAAAGATCATTATTGGGAGTATCCCAGCATGCCATGGGAACGTATACATGTTGATTTTGCCGGTCCTTTATTTGAGCACATGTTTTTGGTGATAGTTGATGCTCACTCTAAGTGGTTAGAAGTATATCCGATGAATATTACCACAGCGAAGAAAACAATTGAATGTCTACGAGACAGTTTTGCGAGATTTGAATTGCCATTAGTTCTTGTCAGTGACAACGGACAACAATTCTCGTCTGATGAATTTCAGATATTCATGCGAAGGAATGGTATAAAGCACAAAACTTTCGCACCATTTAAACCATCAAGTAATGGCCAAGCTGAACGCTATGTCCATATGGTAAAACAGTCGCTGCGAGTTATGCAGAGTTATGAAGGAAGTATACAACAAAAATTGAGTACATTTTTGCTTCAATACAGAAAAGCACCAAATGCAACAACAAATCACAGCCCAGCTATGTTATTTTTAAAAAGAGATATCCGAAGTAGGATTGATTTACTATTACCTCAACTACAATCGAGGATTCAAGAAAAAGTACGAAAAGGAGTATATGAATTTAGAGATAGAAATTTTGACATCGGTGATTCTGTAGCAGTACGAGATTATAAATCGGCAAATTCGAAATGGAAATTTGGAAGAATAATTAATAAAGATGGTGTTCTTCATTATACAATCGATGTTCAAGGTACACTCGTAAGACGGCATTTTGACCAAATCCGTCCAGTAGGTGAACAAGTGCACAAGAATTATTCTACATCGAATGAATATCGAATATTTCCATCGGCAAAGTTTAAAGAGACTTCTTCAGAACCGGAACACCTGAATGCTGAAAGGATTATTGTTCCGATCTCCAGTGACAAACCTGTAGCGTCACCTTCAACTGCTGATGTCCCGAGTAAGGATCTGACTTCCCCAACCCATCAGTCAAATAGTTCATCACCAGTACCTGCTACGACAGATGCTCCACCGATTCAAGCAAGCCCGACTATGATATCCCGACGTTCTCAGAGAGTTCGCAAACCACCCAAGAAGCTTATCCTGTAAAGGGGGAGGAGATGTGGTGTCTGGATAGTGACATTTACTCCATGGTTTCTATTAATATCCTGAGCGAGCTAAATTATGAATATACTGTGAACGAGATTATGGAATAAGTGTTGTTTATAAATGACTATGTTTAGGTGGTATGCCGATTGAGCATATAGTGAAATATGTTATATTTATTCGTGTAAATTTATGTCCGTGTTGTCTTACTAAAGTGATGTGCATCCGTGTTAAAACCTTGTCTTCATTTCTAAGTAGATTAATACCCACGCAAACAAGATAGGACAAGTTACATGAACCACTCTGGTGTGCTGATATGTGCTGATACGCAAAGTCTGAAGTGAGAAAAACTTATTTAGTCATCAACGTATCCTTTTTTCCTATATTTAGTAGTGCTGGTTTTATTGCAAACGGATTTAGATCCAGCTTAGATCCAGAAATCGAAAATATGCTCGCATGCTTACTGGACTACTTGAAATAGTGTCGCAAACATTTTTGTGACCTGTTTTGTAATATCTTGAAAATAGACATGTAGCTGAATTGAGTTCTGATTGTCCACACAGTCCCAAAAGGTCTTTTCTATCTGTACCAGGAGGAAAACGTAGCTCCCCGATCACTTTTATTTTAAGAATTCAGCTACCTTTATTCAAGCACATGAAGATAAAAGAAGTGGAACACGATTATAAAAGATTCTCAGTTTTTGTCAATATTTAATTTCGATAGAAATAAAAAAAATGTGAGCTGTCTACATGTAACTTTCATTCATGGTGACCATTAGTCTTACCAAATTCGCTGATAATACTCCAACTATGACCAGCCATTGTGTGATTTTGACGCTGGAAGATATGGTAAGGTAGATTTAGGAGTATGCGTGTTGTAACAATGGTTACAACAATGAAATAAAATTTGTGAGAAACTTTTTTTAATAAAACTCATAAATTAATGCCTTTTGCCTTTTAATGAGGCATTCCTTTTTTTTAATCTGTTGATTTGTTTCAAATTGTCAGCCTATCTAGAATTTCAAACTTCTATATCTCGGCGTTTTTTACGGCTGCAATATGTAGCTTCTTGCCTTTTAAATATAATTATACATAAAAAGATCATTACTATCTCTGCTGTTTTTTCTCATATAATAATGTGACTTGTACCAAAAAATTAATAATAACGTCTACACTAAATAATGATATTACTTAAATAATGCATCGTCGCTCGACCACATTTTGAGATTTCTGTTAACTTTAAAATTTTGAACACTTATACCAAATTTGAACCAAATCGTTTTACACAAATTTGAACATCACATTTTGTTTAATGTTTGGAAATCTTAATGTTAAATAAATAATTGCCGGAAAACAGATATTAATGGGGATTTTTTTTATGAATAAATGGAAAACTATTTGATGGAATGAGCTGTCTGCCCGGTATCGTCTATATAGGTAGAATTGACGACATGTTGCTACGTCGACTGCATAAATGCGGTTTTCCGTATAACTGCCGAATATACGATTCTATTACAATGGTATCGAAATCCAATAATTCTCTGAAACTTTTCAATGTCATGTTTAGTTGCGAAGATAAGTGGAGTTGTACTCTGATGCCAACTGGAGTGTTTTGGAAAGTCCATAGCGTATCGGTATTTGGTGTCGTAATCAAATTGAAAAATGTCTACCCAAAAAAATATCAGTAAGAAAGTAAAAACGATGGCGACAATTTTAGCGTTAGAAGTTCATCGAAAAAAATTAAACGGTTTCACACAACTATTCTGTCACCTACAGTTAATATTTTTGATAATTTATTTGATTGTGAATTCATTATAAAATTCAGATTAACTAAAAAATTGAAGGTGTGCAGTTCAACGTTATTGAAGTCAGATTTGAGATCATTTTGTTACCAAAGCAAATAATGCTGCTAAACTATTCGCAGAAAATCTCGTCCAATAAAAATGACCTAAGTCGCAGGTAATTAGCTGAACTTATCGAAATTATTTCTTGGTTATTTAGGTCACGTGATCGCGTAAATAGTCAGGTAATGAAATTTAAAATAACAAAACGATAATATCACTAGGACGACGGTAATACAGATGTTGCTGCTTCACATGCTGGCAAATATCATATAGTGAGTTTGTCGACCGGTTTGACACCGGTAACATACCTTGAGGTTAAATGACCGGTGAAATAGTTGACTTCGTTAAAGCTGGATTACGCTCATTGACACATCAGTTGATTAATGAATCAGCAGCGTATCTCAAGCTGACGACAGCTATAGTGAAAAAGATTTCTGATTAAGCAAATGAGCGTAGTATTTTTTAAAGATTGTTTAAAATGCTAAATAATAACTTGTTTTAATTATTAATAAAAACATCAAATTAAAATATGTCTATACCTCTTTTATATCAAAAAGCCGTTTTCTATAGAGCTATATAGTACAAAGCAAATTTAATTTATTTTGCTTTCAGATGAAATAACATTTAAATTTCAAAATAAACAACTTCTTCTACCGGAATTTATTAACATTTTGTAATTTATTATGTAAGGATAATTTAAATCTGAACATTTGCATGTCTGTCTGTCTGTGTGTCTGTCTGTGTGCGATGGCTAGCAAAATCTACGGCACGTACGAGGTTCAGAATATTTTTTAAAAGAGTCCAAAGCCTCTTCTAATGCACCATATCCTCAGAATTTTAATATTCTAATTACTAATAACTTTTAATATTCTAATCTCATTTTTGATACTGATAATGATTTTTTTTTTCAGAAGTATTTTTTAAAGACATTTTTAAGCGCATTTTTAATTGCTCTCTTTTATGTTTTAAATACAGAAAAATGTTCCGAATTTATACCGCCTACTATACAGTTTTTAACCGCCTACTATACAGTGCCGCAGGCAGTGGGAACTCATGTCGGATGTTCGTACAGAACTTTTTGCACCCTTAATTTATAAGTGGGGAAGGGTGCTAATTTAAATTAGTTTGGTTTATTTCTTTTATATATGCTTATTTTAAACGGTAGTCACGTTACGTTTTATTGTAGTATTCTACAGAACGGCGTGCGATTTGTAAAAAATACAGCATAAATGTTACTTATTCGAGATAAAAATTTCAGAAGTCTTGATACCACTATTTTCGAAAAGTAATTTCAGCAAATATCTTAAATTCTTGGTTAAGACCGCCCCTCCCCCATCCATGTATCTACGGGTAGGTTGCGGGAAGAGATTTCGTTCATATACGCTTTTGCTAAGAATAGAGTGCGCTCCCTGCTGGTGGAATGTAGAACTAACAGACCGCGATTTCATTTAAATTAGGGAATCTAACAAGGCGATCTGTTTGAAACTTCAAGATATTTTATAACACATTAAAAAAAGTTTGTATAAGAATGGCGCGTGAAAATTCGGGCAGGTGGGTGGGGGGGAGGGAAGGGGCGAAATATATATATTTTACTTTTGCGTTTCTTACCATTTCCGGTGCGGTTTTTTGATGGAGTCCTGAGATAAATGAGTCTTATTAAATATAAAAATGTCAAAAGTTTGTTACCACTATTTCCGAATAGTAATTTCAAAAATATCTTAATTTCTTGCTTAAGGCCTCCACCCCCTCGAGTAACATATCTACTGATAGGTTGTGTAACGGAGTTACGTTCAGATACAGTTTTGTTAAAAATACAATGCCCGCCCTGGTGGTGGAAAGTGGAACTAAGAGACCGCGGTTTCATTTAAAGTAGGAAATTTGACAAAGCGATGTGCTTGATACTTTAAGATAGTTTATAACACATTAGAAAAAGTTTTAAAAAGTGGCGCGTGAAATTTCGGGCAGGTGGGTGGGGGCGAAATATTTCTCTTTTTTTACCTTTGCATTCCATACTGTTTCAGGTGCGGTTTTTTACGGAGTCCTCAGATACATGCTACTTAGCACATATAAATGTGACAAAAGTTAAGTTAACACTATTTCCGAATAGTTATTTTAACAAATATCTTAAATTCTTGCTGAAGACCGCCACCTCCTCGAGTAACATATCTACTGATAGGTTGTGTAAAGGAGCTTTTGTTAAGAATAGAGCGCGCTCCCTAGTGGTGTAATGTGGAGCTAACATAACGCGATTTCGTTAAAATTAGGAAATCTGGCGAGGCGATCTGTTTGAAACTTTAAGAACGTTTATAACACAAAAGATAAAGTGTAAAAAAGAATGGTGCGTGAAATTCCAGTATCGTAGGGAGGGGCTCTAGATTTCTTTTGAAAAAATAGCGTTTCTGACTTTTTATATGCCGTTTTTGTAGGGCGACATGAGATATATGCTACTTATTAAAAGTTAGACATTATCTCTGCTTTGAATAACACCTACTTTAATTTTGGAGAGTAGATAAAATCCATAGGGTAAAATTTTTATGAGAGTTCAAATTTAAACCAAAATTTTAAAAATACAGCATTTACAGATTTTAAACTTTAGGTTTTCGGCTTATATTTGTAGACTAATTAAGAGTAAATAAATTTTAAAAAAATTGATTCAGAACTTTTTGTTCGAAATTGAAAAAAATCGACTTTTAAAAAGAAAAAGAAACGCTTTTTTTAATAGAGAATGAACGCGAATTCGTTAAAATTTGGAAAACGAACTAACCGATCGACTTGAAATTTTCACGTAAGTTATAACAGTCCTTTGACCACTGTTTCGTAGAGTAATATTTGTATAGAATATATTGCGCTCAATGTCGGTCGAAGGTTGCACTACCCACTATTTTCGAATAGTAAATTAAGCAAATTTCTTAATTTATTATTTTAGTCAACGTCCTCATTTTAACACAATGTTTATCGAAGCATCTAAATAGACCAGATTTACATCTCCTATAAAAATTTTGAAACGTTCGGAGGGGTAGAAATATTTTTTACAAAACGAAATGTCTGAAAATGTCGACGAAATCAGTAAAAACCTGATTGCTTTGTCGCAGTTCCGCTCGCTTTCGGTACGCATAGACTCCCAAAATCAACTTACGCAAAATACTACGTATCTTCAATTTAATATTTTTTCGCGATTTTTTATATTTAAAAATATAAATTCAGACAAAAGGAAATTAAAGGTACAAAATCATACAAATATGAGGTTCATTCATCACGGGCCCGGGCAACGCTGGGTGGGTCTGCTAGTTATGAAATGCAATATGAAACATTATTTATATGTACGTTGTAAAATATTATTGCAAATTTTAATTATTTTTTATATACAGTATGCCAGAATGCTTTTGTTAGATGTATGTAAATAAAATTATAAAAATATATGTAGTTAACTTCTCCAGCTACATGTTAGTAATTATAGCTGAGTTTTATTAGTAGAAAAATAATTGTTTAAACCGGAACATAAACTGCACAAATAGAGACTAAAATCTTTTTCTTTAATCACTTTCTTAAATTATTTTTTAGTTGTTTTGCCAAATGGTTTTTAAATATTTATATAATTTTGAATTAAAAAGTAAACAAAATATTTAGTAATAACATAGACAAAAAATGGCTGATATCTTGTAGAGAAACTTATTATTTTCAGATAATTCGTAATAGCATTTTATAGATTTACTTTTTAGGTCTTAAAATAATTGAAATAAAACAGCGAATAGTTACGTACTAGATTTTGCTTTTGCTTAATATTGTACTTTTAGTGAGATTTCATATTTACATACAAGATACATCAACATAAAAAATATCGATTAAAGTAAAGAAAGAAAATAATCTTGAAATATAATGCATATTGAAAATTTTGAAACATTATTTTTTACATATTTTCAGTAGACGAAACTACGCAGTAAAATAGCAGATACTGTAGATATAGAAGAAATTAGAGTATTATGGAATGTTCCAGCAATATGGAATGCTTCAATACCTGGCGGTGTTGTAGCCAAACATAAAATTCTCACATGACCTCCTAGTAGTCCCATGAAGCACTGTGTTCAAATCTGTTTGGGTACCTGTTGTAGGAGCGGCGCGGTGAAATAAAATCTTATTCTCAGTTCCTGCAGTTTTTTGCAGGAAAATTTTTTTTTTAATTCGTATTAATTATAAAATCTCATTATCTGTAGTGTTAAGCAAGTTCAGTGTAAAGTTGAACAATTATATTTATTGCCGTGTCAGTCGGTTTTCCTCCATCCTAATGTTTTGACGAGAGAAAAGGTTATGTTTTTCAATATGGTGTATCGGGTAATATGGAATATAATCTAGACAACAGTTCCAAGCAGAGTTTAGTGAAGACGAACAATCATTCCATTCCATTCCGACGTATCATTTAAGATGGGCTTTCAACGAAGTTGTGAACCAGATAAGAAAGACGCATTGGGCCTGTTTATCAATGAAAAATAATCACATGATAAAAGAGGTGAGGACTGGATATAATGCCTGGTGTGGGCGCATGCACGGAAAAAAACTGTTTTGTTGAAATTACTAAACTTTTGTTCATATAAATATTCCATCCAAATATTTTGGTTGGAATTACCAAATTTTGGGTGAACAAACGATTTGTTGAATTGACAAAATAATTTGGTTAATCTAACCATAATTTAATCATTCTAACCAAAATATTTGGATGGAGATACCAAAATTTAGTAAATTCAACAAAATAGTTTTTTTCCGTGTGTGAACTCTGGTGGAGCCGAAACAATAGACTACATTTGTGTTTTTGTAAAAATTAAAAGAATTTTTCAAAGCATCTGATGAATTATAAATGATGCACTAATGTGTACTTAATAAGTAATTTTGGTTATTCTTGTAAATCGTGGTTTTTATTGCAATTTAATCTCTCCTTAAAACCCTATTCCATAATAGCCGACTAGTTCCTATTAGCCTGAAAAGTGTAACATTTTAATAAAAAGCTAAATATGGATATGTATTTTTTTCTTGCACTTTAGGAGTCAATATCAAAAAATACGGAAATTGCAGTCCGCACATAAAAATTTCTATTTAATGTTATATAATGTAGTTTTCTTTTTTACATTCTCATACAAAATATTCTTAGAAGTATTTTCAAAACATATTATATCCCTAATAACACAAAAATAAAGCAATTAAAAGACTTAAAATTTCAGATTGTCACTTTCCTGGTATGTCACACTGTGATGTGTGCAAAGTAAAAGGCTTTCTGCTATCATGTACAAATATCTTTTTCTAGTTTTTTTAAAAATTTTTGATTAATAATTATACCTTATATAACACATATATGTGAAAGGTAACAAGTTTTGTATTTTACAAATAATTTTCCATAATTAAAATATAATTGTCACTGAAAATGAATGTCATTGTCCTGGCCTGCTCATTTTAATTCTTTATGAGGCATAAAGATGGTGCTGCAGAGTAATTCTTCTTGTTCTTGATATAATTAAAGTTAGTGATATAATTCAAGTAGTAAAATCATTGTTACCAGCAAGATCATTTAGATATTTCTTTGAAAATAATGTGTTTAAAGGCTTTGTAAAAATTGAGTAAACTTTTATTATTTCATTTTCCTGGTTTCTATAAATTACAAATAAAACTCAACATTACACTGAATTTGGGTACTATAGAGGAAACGAGTTCCTTTAAACAAAATTTAAATGTTAGATCTCAAATTTTAAAAAAACAAACAAAAATGTGAAATACGTTTTAGAATAAAATTGTCATTATCCTGGCATACACATGCCAAGAAAATGGCACATAATTATAATTACATAAAAATGAGCTTAAACTTTTCAAACTTTAACAATTTTACAGATAAATTCTTTTATTCAGCTCTTCAACCAATATTTTAAAAAAATCAGAAGCTTTGAAACGATTTGAATTTACAAAATTTTTAAAGTTTGTTCTTTACTAACTTTTAATGTATTTCAATTCTTTACTTTCTTCTATTTTTACAAGAAGAAAGTATTGGATTCGTGAAAATTTTCGACTTCCGGTTTTCGACGGATTTATACGTTTACTTTCTTTAAATTTTCGAAACAGTAGACTGTGGTCATGAAAATGCCTTTTCTATATTTTTCTGGGATTTTTGTTGCATTAGCAGTTTTACAAGCGCCTTTCTGGTTTACAAATTAACTCTCTTACAAGTGCCGTTTCATCCATTCGTTTGAAATGGCAAAAAAAAAGGTCTAATGTATTTATAATTACCTCAAGTGGAATTGTGCAAATCCATTGCGTAATACTGCTGATTGTCGGGCGTAATAAGTTGATGATCAGGCAGGGAATTTTGTATAAACAAGCGGGAGATTCCATATTTTTCCCCGTGTCAACGAGATCCCAATTTTTTTTTCTGCAGACGTTTTAGTAAAACTATTATAAATAATTATTGAAACTGAAATTGAAGCATAATTTCTCAAAAATACATTAGTATATTATAAAGGTCTTTCCCTATCTTGCACTGAAGAAGAAGCTCGCTTGTAGATTCGAAACAGCAGTTTGCTGCTTTCCATATATTATTTGTGCATTTTAAACGTTGGTTTTTCTGCTTTTTAATATTGTCGCACAAAGGCTTTATTTGCTATTTTTATACATTCGTATAGTTTATTATTTATAAATATTCAAGTGAAGTTTTTTTTTTTTTTTCAGAAATAAAACAAAACGGATAATACGATATATTTTTCTTTAAAAATTAATGCCATATCAAATATGATTATGTTTGAGAACTTTTTCTCTGTTTACGAAACAACTAACTTATGCAGTTGGAAAACCCGTAATCTCTCTATTCTAAAAAAAAGCAACTACCGCTGTCACCGCCGCCGCCGCCGGTTTTGAATTTTTTGTGACCGGAGGTTTTTCTTCGTTAATATTAAGAAAAATAATGCATACAAAAATATGAAAATCGGTGGTTTTATACAGAAATGTTTGATAAGCATGCTGATGCAGACAGTTTTCAAATCGAAGAATTATTTTAAGAGATATTTAATGCTAAAGTTGGACAAAATCGTTCCACTAAAAAAGTTTTATAGCAGCAAAAACTATACATGGCAGTGTAATCATTTTTAGATCATTTTATGCGTTAGAATTTGCCGGAGTGCAGATTCCATTAATTTTTTTTTTATTTTGACTCATTTTTTCAGGTTTTATTTCTATTTTAAATTCAAATTTTCAGCATTTCTAGAGATATTTTTTACAGATTTCAGAAAATTGTACTAATTTAAACTGTTGCCAACTGTATAAAAAGCACAAGCAATAATATTTGCTTCAAATTAAAAATTTATTTACACGTGACTATTATAAACAGGAAAAAAAACTTTCAAATTAAAATTAAATAATTACGTATAAAAAGCAGGAATTTATTAAAAATTATGTCATAAAAAGTACACACGTGAATTTTAAAAGAGAAAGGATCTCTCTATTCTAAAAAAAAGTAACTCCCGCTGTCACCGCCGCCGCCGCCGGTTTTTAATTTTGTGTGACCGGAGGTCTTTCTTCGTTAATATTAAGAACAATAATGCATACAAAAATATGAAAATTGGTAGTATTATACAGAAATGTTTGATAAACACGCTGATGTAGACAGTTTTCAAATCGAAGAATTATTTTAAGAGATATTTAATGCTAAAGTTGGGCAAAATCGTTCCATTAAAAAAGTTTTATAGGAGCAAAAACTATACATCGGAATTTAATACTTTTTAGATCATTTTATACGTTATAATTTCCCGGTGTGCAGAAATAATTTATTTTTTTAATTTGACTCATTTTTCGAGGTTTCATTTCTATTTTAAATTCAAATTTTCAGCATTTCGAGAGATATTTTTTTACTTATTTCAGAAAATTGTACTAATTTAACCTGTTGCCAAACTGTATAAACAACGGAAACAATAATGTTTGCTTCAAATTAAAAATTTATTTACGCGTGACTATTATAAACAGAAAAGAAAAACTTTCAAATTAGAATTAAATAATTACGTATAAAAAGCAGGAACTTATTGAAAATTACTTCATCTATAATTACACGTGAATTTTAACAGAGAAAGGATATTGTAAAGTAATAAATTCATTAACATGCGTTAGAAGTCTTAAATAGGAGAAATTACATCACATTTACGTCACATTACACTTATTACGCAAAATGAACAAAAAATAATATTGCAAAATAGTAGTTTAAATTTAAAAATAGCGCGAGACATTTACTTGATATTTTGAGATGAACTTTTCAACTATTTTTTTTTTTTTTTTTTTTTTTGACAGCGCAAATAATATTTCATTTCTAATAAAAGCATTTTCACGTGAATATTAAAAAGGGAAAGAAAAGTTTGGTGAAAATTACGTCAGATTAAAAACGATATATTTAAAATGTCTTATTTAAAAGGACTTTCTTTTCGCTTTGTTAAAAAATACCGGGAGACAAAGACTCTGTTTACTTAATTCATTTTATATTAGATGATTTTGAAATGCCATTGTATCTTTTAACAGCAGCTGACTTTTCCGTAAAATTCCCCAATCAAAGAGAAATGAATAGAAACCCGTTTATAGGGCGATCGCCTTTGTTTTTTTAATTATAATTCAATCTTCCAAAAAAATTCAATTAAAGCCGATCAAAGTAGCGTGCTTTTAGAGACTGCAGTGTCTGAACGGGGGGTTGGCGAGCGTAGCTCGTAGGGGGCCGAGCCCCCTAGTAATGTAAAATAATAAGTTCATTAACATGCGTTAGAAGTCGTAGGAGAAATTACGTCATATTTACGTCACATTATAGTTATTACATAAAATGAACACAAAATAATATTGCAAAAAAGTTTAAATTTAGAAATTGCGCTAGACATTTATTTAATATTTTGAGAGGATCTTTCCAACTATTTTTGTTAGGAAAGCGCAAATAATATTTCATTTCTAACAAAAGTATCTTCACGTGAATATTTAAAAGAGAAAAAAAATAGCTTGGTAAAAATTACGTTAGATTAAAAACGATTAATTTAAAATGTCTCATTTAAAAGAACTTTCTTTTCGCTTTGTTAAAAAATACCAGGAGACAAAGACTCTGTTTATTTATTCCTTTTATATTAGCTTATTTTGAAATGTTGTTACACGTATCTACGTCATCAAGTTACTTTTATTCGATGTTTTATTTGTATTTTTATTAATGTTGTACGAATTTATTTGTTCTATTGTTATTTAAAATAAAAAATTATGTCAATTTGTATAATTTGGCGAGTGGTTTGGCGATTTATATAATTTGGCGAAATTGGTCGACGAGATAATCAAGCAGTACCGCAGCGGATTTGGCGTTAAAATTCCCCAATCAAAGACAAATGAATAGAAATTCGTTTATAGGGAGATCGTCACTGATTTTTTACATTATAATTCAATCTTTCGAAATCTTTTTAAAGCCGATCAAATTAGCGTGCATTTAGAGTCTGCGGTGTCTGGGCGGGGGTTGGCGAGCGTAGCTCGTAGGGGGCCGAGCCTCCTAGTTCAATAAAATAACCGAAAGACAAAAAGATTAAGTGCGATTTTTATGTAAAAAATTGCAACAGTATCATTTAAGTCAACTTTTGTTTTGCAAATAACATTCAAATCCTTCCCTTCAGAAAGTTACAAATTTATTTTTTCGGATTGATAGTGCTAAGCATGTTTTATTTCTCAACCTTTTTTTATAAAATATTTGTTATACCATGTTCTGTTTATCTTAAAATTTTATTTACATCGTGAATTTTTTTAAACTGAAAATTTAATCTTTTCATACTATATTATGATTTTTTAGATTTATAAAAACTAATATTTGAAATAAAATAGAATGTTTATAAAAATGTTTTATATATATATACGATATTACAATTCTGATAAAATTTTACTTAAAAGGTGCTAAAATACGTGAAAAGGTTTCTACAGCATAAAAACCGTCAAAGATGTTAAAACCCCTTTATTACTTCATCAATAAACCGATTATTGCATTTAAGAAAGTTTGGTACAGAACCATGATGTTTACACAACTACAAGAATCTAACATTAATAATTTCTCTGTCTAACTTCATTCTTTCACATTTATATTTCCTCTTCAAAATATTTAAAACCCCCTGCTTATCTGTTTTATGCTGTAGAAACATTTTCATGTATTTTAGCACCTTGTAAGAAAAAATTTATCAGAATTGTAATATCGCATATTTATATGATAATCAAGGTGAATATGACGTTCAATAATTATAGTTTGAACTATATTTTATAAAAATGTTTTATTCGTATGAAACTGAATTTTTTTTTTTGATATATTACATTACTGTTGGCAGTCACAATGCTCTGAATGCCGTTGTTGTATCGTAATATGCGACATGTATTCGGATTTAAAAATCTGTTTGAAATTGTTCGGTATCAGATTTCCATTTTCATAATTTTTTCGCTGAACGTTTCAGAAAAATTGCGATCTTAGAAATATGAACCAAAATTTTAATATAAAACTTACTACTTACTTACTAAGTCCGAAATGCATATTTTACTAATAGTTTCTTGTGTTTACTCTACAGCATAATTTTCTTTCAAATTTATTGTCGAAGCAAACATAATTATATTTGATAACCTTTCCAATGTTTGTGAACAAATAAAATTCAGTACTGGAAAACGCGGTATCGAATAAAGGAATCGAAAAAAAAAAAAAAAGAAAAAAAGATTAAGTACAATTTCTCAACGCAAAGTCTCAACAATGCCTTGAAATAGTGCATCTGTTTTACCGGTAATGTTTTGTTGTTCATCTTCACAAAAAGTAGATGTTGATTTCTCCAAATAGGACGCACTACTAAGCGTGTTTTGTTTTCGTAGCTTTTATCAACAAATACTTTTGATATTATATATAATTTGAAAATTAAAGTATATCTAGTATTTTGGAAATATTTTAAATATGAAAACAAATATCTTGTTTTACTAAAAGCACATCATTAATCAAAACACCATCAGCAGCTGAGACGGTTCATCAGCAGTTAGTTCTTAACGCTCGTATGTGCGGGAATTGCATGGTTCGAATGAGAGTCCTGCGCGAATCGGGTTGAATCGGGGCCGTCGCGAAACAACTCCCTTCTCTTACAGGCCTGCTTCAAGACGAAAATGTACAGCAAGATGGCGGCGCAAGAGATCTGAGTACCAAACGAAATAGGTCGGATAGTTGTATATTTGTATCAAAAAAAGTGCTAGAAATTTCAGTTTTAGAATATTTTATTGAGCAATTTGTGGCTTGTTTTAGATCTATTTGATTTATACATTCAATAATTAAACAGAGAAGGGTCATTAAACAGGTGCTTTTTTTCTCTCCTTTGATTTAAAATATATTCAAATACATTTGATTCGCCGTTTTTATCGGAGATTTTAACTTGAAATATACATTTATGGTAAAAAAAATCATACACTAAAATTATCAACTTTATCATGAAAAAATAAAAATACAAAAATAGTTAAAGAATTGGGATTCATGGTATTTTTCGGAGAGTTTAACTTGAAACATACATTTATGACAGGAGATATCATGTATTAAAATAACATAATTTTTGCAGATAATAATTAAATTTCCCTTTAAAAATAAATACGTCTTAATTTAAAAGTATAAATTTCAGGATTGATATTACATAAAATCAAAAATAAAGATATTAATTTTTTTAAACAATTAAAACAAAAATTATATTTATCAATTAAAATTTTAATTTTAGAATGAAATTGCCCGAATAAAGTGTATAAGTAGATGATGTAGGCAGATAAGTGGCAAAATAAAATGTCTCCAGGAAATGTTATTATTTCTAATTGTAAACGGTTTTCAAATTTTTAAAAACTAATTATAATTAGTTTTTAAAAACCCTTTTGCAATAGTATATTTACAAAAGTACTTTCCTAAAATTCCAAGAGCCCAAAATCTCATTGTACAACTCACTATTGAAAAGACTGAAAATTTAGGTCTGTATTTTATAAGTAAATGCAAGTGTGGAGCAGTTTACCTTTTCAACATTTTTTTTTTAATTTAAATAAATGATTCAAATGGTGCAATAAGTCATTGCATTTCGATGTTCAACTAAAAGTACATTTAAAAAAATGTTTTTTAACTGCATATGTAGTTAAAAATTTAAAATAATTTAAAACATTTTGAATTTTTTAAAATTCTACTTTTTTAAATATTAATATTTTTGCCCATTTTTTAAAAAAGATTTTCAAATGTGTATTACGCAAGACTGAGCATGGAGTTTTAGATAAATCAAATATTACATTTAATATAATTTTTTCACTGATATACATAGTGTAAAAGAATGAAATCTAATGCATCTTCATATACTTTTATTAAAAAATAGATAAAATAAAACCATGAAGGACAATTCCATGCTCATATTTTTCACATAATTCCATACTCATGTTTTTTACATATATAATAAAAAACATGTACAAAAAAGTTTAAATCTATATCTGAAATACGAAAAAAAAGGCCTTAGCATTTTTAAAGCATGAAAGGGAAGAAAATACATGGCCAAAAAAAAAAAAAAAAAAAAAAAAAAAAAAAAAAAAATTTAAAGTTGGTTGTTTCTGTGTAACAACGCTGGGTGTATTAATGAAATTTACAATATCTGGCGTTATAATCGCCGTATGGGTAAAAATGAGGTGTCACAATATTCATAATTAAATAGGCTTCCATTTAATTTTTTGTATACAAAAATTCAATTTTTTGGGTTATTTTTCAGGTGAACTGTCCCCTTACGTTATGTGTTCGTCAGGAATTGCGAATATAATAATAAAATAAATAACTATACAAAAGTAAAAAATCACAACAGAAAACTCTCACTTCTAATAAAATAAAATCACATGTAGTAACAAACATGTAACAGTCGTTGATAAGTTTCCAGATATTTCAACTTCCTTAATATTTGTCTGTTTAAGTGAGATTATTTTTTTATGCAATATTAAATACCATATATTTTTTAAATTATTGTAAGTATGTGCTTACTGTTAGTAAAAAATGCTATTTTAATTGTAACACCTACCAACGGAATGTGTATTTTAAGTTATGCATACATTATGAAAATTAATTTTTTTTATTGATAAATAGAATTTTTGTTTTAATTAATTAAAAAATATAACATTTTTATTTATGAGTTCATGTAATATCAATTGTGATATTTATAATTTTAAATTAAGACATTTTAATGTAAGAAATTTTTAAAGGGAACTTTGTCATAAATGTATATTTCAAGTTAAAATCATAGATAAAAACCGCGAATCAAATGTTTTCGAATATATTTTAAATCAAAGGGCAAAAAGAAGCAAAAAAGAAAAAAGAAAGAAAGCACCTGTTTAGTGACCCTTCGATGTTTAATTATTGAATGTATAATTCAAACAGCCATAACAAAATATTACAAAACGGAAATTTATAGCACTGTTTCTCATGCATACATACAACTATTCGACTTGGTTCGTTTGCTAACTCAGATCTCTTGCGTGACTCATCTTATTCTTGAAGCAGGCCTGTAGAGAAGAAAGTTGTTTCGCGACAGCCCCGGTTTAATCCAACCCAAACGCGGAAACTCTTCTTAAAGTCAACCCGAATGTGACAAAAAAAAATTCGTCCATCAGAAACCGTTACGAACTCGACATGCATCAAATGGAAACTGACCCGAATCAAAAACATTCCGTGTTACTGGATTATCCCGCCGACGAGAAAACTGTCGCCAAAGTATAATATTAAATTTCAATAATGGATGATCGTAAATGTCGCATTCATTTGACATTAAACATGTTACACGTCATCAAGTGTTTTTAAATCGACGTTTTATGTGTATTTTTATTAATGTTTTACTATTTTTTTCTGATTTAAAATTTCTGCATTTTTTTTTTATTTAATTTTATTAATATTTTTTTCTGCTTCAAGCCTGTAACCTAATGTTTACATATATTTTATAGTTATGTCCATATCCGTTTTAAACTAAATAAAGGGCATTGGGATACTTACAGTTTTCCGTTATCATTGATATTTATTGTGTTCCTTAATAAATCCGATTATTACATTTAAAATACTTACATTTTATTCCCAAATACAATATCTAAAAAATACCTGTTTGTTTATGGTTTAATTCTGCATTTAAATACGTAAACTATTCTTTTGTCCGAAATCATCCGAATAAATCAAATTTTATATTTGGTATGTCGCTACGTCCTAAGTGAACTTCCTCATTAAAGTAACCCTATTCTTTAGCGATTTTTTTTTCAATTCGTTAATTTTTCTATCTTAAAATTTTGGAATGGCGACATTCTTCCATTTGTTTAATTTGGTGAGTGATTTGGCGATTTGTATAATTTGGCGAAATTGGTCGACAGGATAACCAAGTGGAGGCAAATATTAAAAGCTGAACATTTAGTGAATGTAAGTTAATACATATTTTAATATCATTATGGAAAAGTAGGGGTGAATCGTAGAATACTCTACTTCTCCCCAACCGGGCGATAAATGCTCCAAAGTGATAACCTTGGTATTTAGTATTAATTTGGTATTAAGTGGCAACCTTGGAAGTTATAAAAACGCGCCGAATTGACAATTATTTGAAATCGCGCCAAAGAAGTACAGTATTATCTGGTCGCACCATAAGTTAACTACAATTATATCTTTAATATCAATTTTATATTAAAACACAATATATTCATTTAAAACAATATACTCATTAATATTCAAATATATAGTTTTTACATTAAAAATACAAGGGGATAAACCCAGGCTTCCATGGTATAGAAATTAGGTGAAAACGATTATTTATATTATATCTGATGTTAAAGTCCTCTTTTCTGTCCTTATACTAAAGAGAGAGCGATTTATTTTTCGAACGTTTCTGCAAGCGGTTTTTGACGTAGCATATATATATTTCGTCAAAACACATTGTTTGAATAAAAAAAATTTAGTTATCAAATATTAATAAAAAAACGTATCAGTAAATATTCTCAAAGACTGCGGCGAGAAAGCCTCGCATGGGTCTATATTACAATTTATTTCGTTATTTATTTATTTTTTATAACTTTTATAGATATGTTGCATATGATATATACTTCAGAAATCGCACTAAGCAATAGTAAAAATGATATTTATATGAAAAAATAGCAATAATGTGTTCAAATAAAGTTTCGAAACGTACACTGTAAAAAGAAAATCTGTGAAGTTACTAACATTTTTCTAGGAAATTGGGATTTCTAGATCTTTTTATGTAACGGCAACAACAAAAAATCAATAAATAAAGCCACAATCTTGCTTAATGGTACACAAAACACGAACTTCAATAAGCTAAAAGTTAAATTTTACGTTTCGAGCTGTTTCTACAGCCATCTTCAGGAAAAATATGATTGTTAAATGGCTAAAAAGCTCAAAGATGAAGGTTTCCTGTGCGAGAGATAATTTGTCGAACACTGGCTAAAGATATGAAAACGAAAATGTAGTGGTGTCATCCAGTGAAAATAAATACTTATTAATGAAATGAGTCCAAATAAATCAAAAGTTCGAATGAAGGAACCACAAGTGTTGCCATCTACGCATGAGGACCAGAACCACATTCAACAAAGATTTCATTCAAGTTTTTGGCAACATGATTCAAGCTTTAATTGAAATATTGCATATAAATACAGAATTATGATTTTATGATATTATGCCAGATTTTTCAAATATTATAGGATAAATTATTGTTACAAGGCTTATTCGCACGTACGATGATTTCAACTGATTCTATAATTTCACTTTCAAAGGTGTTATTGCACGGAACTATAATTTTTGCCTCATCAAAGTTAATCTGGCAGGCTTCATCAGCTAAATAGAACCTAGAAAGAGCTGTATTCTGTTTACTTTGTTTAATGTCCCTGCGATGCTCCCTAAGCCTTACTGATAACTTACGTTTTGTCTTGCCAATGTAATGACTATGTAGATGGCAACACTCGTGGTTTCTTCATTCAAACTTTTGATTTATTTGGACTCATTTCATTAATAAGTATTTATTTTCACTGGATGACACCACTACATTTTCGTTTTCATATCTTTAGTCAGTGTTCGACAAATTATCTCTCGCACAGGAAACCTTCATCTCTGAGACTTTTAGCCATTTAACCATCATATTTGTCCTGAAGACGGCTGTAGAAACAGCTCGAAACGTAGAATTTAACTTTTAGCTTATTAAAGTTCATGTTTTGTGTACCATTATGTGTACCATTTTGTGTCTTTATTTATTATATTTGATGGTGCAATTGCAAAGTATGTGTTAGTATTATTGACAAAAACTCAATTAACAGATACACTTTTGCACCGTAAATCAAAAAAATATGTAACGTTACTAAGAATTTTTTAGGAAACTGGGATGCCTAGAACTTTTTATGTAACTGCAACACGGGTAACAGATAAAATTTTAGTAATATAACTGCAATTTTAGTAGATTCTTTTGTAAAACTACAGATTTCTGTAGCTTTACAAAAACTAGTTTTGTAGGTTTACGTCTTTTTTGTACAGTGTCCAGATAAAATTTTAGCAAACATACAGATTTCGTTAACTTTACATCTGTAGAATTACTGATTTTTTTACAGTGCATCAAAAACGATATTTTCTGATTGGCGGCGCGTGAGGAGCTAACAGACAAAGAAAACGCAGAAAAATCGCTATTTTCTCGTACAATCAACTTTTTTGATTCTGTTTATTTCGGTGGGTTAAGCTCCAAATTTGATTGCATTTCTGTAATTTGTGCTTTCATGTTTTATTTATTGATTAATGAATGCTTTGATTCCGTGAATCCATTTGGAATATAAGGTGGGAGAAAATCATGAGCTTTTTATATTAATTTAAATACAAATGGATTTTTCTCTTGTAATATTCTGAGCCCGATGATTTGAAAAAAAAATCATGTTGAAAATTGTTTTAAAAACGATAAAAATTGAGTAAGTTGCGGTACAGTTTACCTTTGAAGAAAATTGTATTTGAAAATAAATTTTCTTTCCTATACGATGGTGTACAAATTGAAAATGTGCAGTATTTAGAAATTGTAAAAAAGGTTAATGAAAGTTACATTTAATCGTCTGCAACTGACACCGTCAAAATGATGTCATCTTTACGCACATACACGTTTCTCCTTGTTAATGTAGATATACAGTATTTTCTTTTGAAGTGTATCGTCAACTTGAACCCGACCGTAAAGATTCAAAACTCATCCCGAACCTGACCCATAGCCGATGAGTTTAAAATCAATCCGAAAGTCACAAAAAAAAATTAGCGTCAACATGACCCGATGCAAGATAGTAGTTTGGACTCTAAGCTGACACAAAATCTTGTCGCGCTTGTGACTTGCTTCACATTGTGCTCTTTGAACCTTCCGTAAATACAAGTTAAGTTTCCTTAGAAAGACGACCACGGACGACAAACCACCCTGCTTTTGGCATATATCTGTCACGCAAATAAATGGCCGTAACAAAAGAACTCGAGCATCGCCATATTTATAAAAACGAATATTGGTGACAAAATAGACTATCATTAATGCAAAAGTTTATATTTTTCTAAAAATGGATTTTTTGGTTCTCATGGATTTCTTGTACGCTCCTTTATGATCTGAAGGTTATTGTGCATTTTCATGCATAAAATGACTAAAATATTTAAATCTACGTAAAGTAGTGTTTGAGCAAAATCACATTTTCATTTCCATCTTTTGTTTTATTAGTTTTGCAAGAGCACTGCGATCATTGAAATTTTAATTTAAATTTATGTCTGAAAGCTATTACTTACTTGCTATTTATTATATTAAGCTATACGTACGACACGCGTATAGTTCAATAATACCTTGCTATGTTTATTTCGTAACATATTTTCTTTCAAATTTATTGTCGGGGAAAACATAATTATATTTGTCAACTTTTCCAAGCAACTTGCAAAACAAATAACATTGGAAAACGCATTATTCAATAAAGGAAGTAAGACAAAAGATTATGCAAGATTTATTTATGTAGCATCTTAAGAATATCCTTTAAATATATATTTGTTTTACAAATATTATTTAATCTCTCGCCTTCGCTAAGGTGAGAAATTCAATTTACGGAATAGAAAATTCTAAACAAGTTTACTTCTCTTATTGTATTCGTGTTGTGTAAGATATATTTTTATATCATGTGGTGTTTAACTTAATATTACTTACAGCTCCCAAGTTTTTATAAATCTAAACAAATTCCCTGTTTTACTGTAAATGCATTGTTTTGATTTATAAAAACTAATATTTGAAATAAAATAGACTTGTGTTAAAAATGTTTATTTTTATCTCAGTGAATTTTTAAGCTTTCTTAGATTTCTCTTAGCAGCCGATATGCTCTGATTGTTATTGTTACATTTTTGCACGAAAAATATTTTAAATTGTTTAAATTAAATTAGCATAGTGTATGTATCAATATCTTTAAATATTTACTTTAAAACAAATTTTCCTTTGAAATGTTTGTCGAAGCAAAAGTATCTTTTCTTTTTTTTAAGTTTAATAAACAAATAAAATTCAATGTTTGAAAAGAATTTTTTACATCTCCGAAAATAGTTGAAATAAAAATTATGACTTTAGTTTTACTGGCGTCTATCTGGCTGACTCTGTTTCCCGTAATTCTGCTTAGATTACCATTAGCTTAGTATATGTTAGAGCGGTTTACCATAGGACATTCCGTAGCATTTGTAGCTCATTTACAGGTACACGCAAAATAATTCCCTTACATTATGGTCTATGTCGAACAATCGTTTGCACTGTATTTCTATAATGTTACACTATCTGAAACATTATGAAATTGATATGCATTATTAAGGTGCGATAAAACAGACCTTCTGTAGAATATGTAGGGCATACAATTTATTATTCATTTACAGAGACACGCAAAAGTACTCCGTTATACTTTGGCAGAGGGGAAGAATCGTTTGCAGCCAACGTGCTTTAAAGATATTACACTACTTTAAAGCTAATTAAAGTGATGTGCATCTTTAAATGCATACTGTTGAACATGGATTGCAAAAAATTTACTTGTTCTAGGAACAGAAATAATTAATTCCCTAAAAATAACTGTGTATGAACATTAATCAGTGAAAGACCGTTTTCAGATGCAGTACGAGCTTTTAAACCTAATCAAATTTTAGTACATTATTGTGTGTGTACAAATTCCGTAATTTATATACAGAGCTACACAGGGAATTCAGAAGCAGTACTATCTATAAGCGTGAATTTCTAAGAAGTGTTTTTCGTGTTATGCATCTTCCATCTCAACTTTATTTGGTATATTAACATATATTTGTAAAATATAAATTACTCCAAATACAATCTGCACAGAAAAAACGGATATTTCCCGCCTTTGAATAATAATTACAAGAATTTCGTTTGTATTAGTAATACGTTTCTCGTAGTTAAATTAAGTTTTAGCTAAACATATTGTTTCATAATAATCCGTAGGTCATACAGGATTACAAAAAAAAAGAAACTAAAGTTATCTCCTATGGGTAGTGATTGCTGAAAGTAAATTTTCAAATATGTTATGCGTTTTCTAGCCGAATTAAATTACAGCAATGTATATAAATGTTGTACTGCAATGTATACTAACAGCAATGTATATACAGTTCTTTTTCATTAGAAAACACAACAGATCTCCACTCCGTCCTCCAATGAGCTCTGGATTGACACCAATGACGTCGCAAACGGCAATGGTTTGGAGTCAGTAGAATGCACGCTACAGGGCGCCTGGTTCGGAGGTGTCCTTGAAGTAACCGATTTCTAACAGTTCGTTGTGTCACTGTGGTACCAACTACAGCTCGAATTTCTGCCGTAGACGCAGTACGATGCGCCACAGTCGTACGACAAATACGGCGATCTTCCCTCTCAGGAGTGCACGTGGCCGCCTGGAACCCGGTCTTCTTGAGGCAGCACCATCCCTTGACCACTGTTTCCAACAATCATGCACAATGGATACATTCCAGCCAAGTGTTTCGGCAATATCGCGGAAAGAAAATCCACCTTCTCGTAGCCCGATTATGCGACCTCGTTCCAACTCGGGGAGCTGTTGACAGTGGCTTCTTCGTCTTGTTAAAGGCATTCTTGGCTAGCATCAACTCAATACGTCACGTTTCGTAGCTAAATAACGCCCACGAACTTTAAAGCAAGCATTTAAAGTAAACTTGATCTGCAAGTTCTAAGTGGCGCACTAGCGCCACACTATGCGCGAAGTGCGAAATTTCAATCGATGTCATCTTTCAAATGTATAAACACGCCTACCAAATTTCGTTTATCTAACGCAAATCTTTCTTGGTGTTGGGATTTTTTTTCCGCAAGTGTATATATAATTTTTATTTTAATAAACTTTTAGGTTTGTGCTGAGCGCAGGGAATTACTTAAATAAAAAAATTTGGTTTACTAATTTTAGTCAATTACAAAGAGCTGGGCGTTACCCGGTGCAAATTTAAGCAGCCACAGTGCCGCTTTTTTTTTCAACAGTAATTTTTTTTTCTTGTAAATTTAAACGTCAAAATTATTTTGCACTTTACTGCGATTGAATAAATTTTCTCATTTTCTTTTTAAAAAAATCTTGAAAAAAAAAACAGCGTTTTACGCGAGTTCCTTTTTTACACAGACCCTTTAAACTGCTTTTCCTATCTCCTGAAATGGATAAACATAGATTGTATATTCAATATTTAAAACGTGATTTGTCAAATTGCTAACTATGCCATATTCGTTATGTAACGCGTTGGGAATTTAAACATAGCAATTGTGCTTAGGCGATAACTGAAACAATAGGCAGTGTATACCGTGAAGGACTAATGACTGATTGAGCAGTTAGAAATTGGTTTGTAAAATTCCCTTCTGGAGATAAAATCGAATCCTTAAAAATCGAACTGAGGACTGTGCCCTACCACCTTTGACGACAAACCTTTAAATGCAATATTGGAGTAAAATCCACACTAATGAACAAGAGATATAGCGGAAATGTTGAATACCTGACAATCAACTGTTAACAGCCACCTGGAGAAATTTGGGTAAGTCAGCAATTTAGGAGTATTGCACCTCACAATCTCAGTGAACGGAATATAGAAAATCGCATGTCAATTGCCACATGTCAATTTTTCCGTTTCTTTTTCCTTTTATGAGTTTCTGTTTCTTAAAATTTTCATTTCGAATGTAAAGTGAGTGAATCATCGGATATCAGTTAAATCTACCTCTGATGATTGTCGGGCGAGCGACTGAAATTGTTGGGATTTAAATTAATTCATTAAAATCTATTTCACACATTAATGCTCTCTTGGTTGGTGTCGCATTATCATACTTTTTTTGTGCCCGAACGCTCGGCATAAAATTATTTTAGAATTACCAACAACGTATTTTCAATAATGAGTGTTAATACTTTAGATTGAAACTGAAGATACAAGTAATATAAAAGTGGTAAGTGACAAGTTTTAAATTTGAACATTTCCTAACATTAAAAACCGATGTCCCATAGTGGGTAGATATGAACCCTAGCTTCTACTTAGCTTCACCGTGAGTTACTTATGGCTCGACCTAATAATTTGTGAATAGAAATATAACAATATTTTTTTTGTGTGGGTGTGTGTGCCCGAACGGTCAGCATAAAGTTATTTTAGCTATACCAACAACGTATTTTCAATAATGCGTGTTAATACTTTAGATTGAAAACATTTCTAAGATACAAGTAATAAAAAAGTAGTATGTCATAAGCGGTGAACATTTTCAAACATTAAAAATATTTGAGAAAAAATTTTAAGAAACAGAATATACTTTGAACTTTTTGCTCGAAAAATTAAATATCTAAGTATTTTAAAGGAGAGGAATTAAATATTATCTGACAAAAAATTTTATACACTTGAATTTTTGGATATCGAGATGATACTTATTCTTTTCTTACAATTCATTTATTGAATATTGCAATTTCCATGAAGGCCGCATTAGCATTAAGTCCGCACGGTCGACTTCGCATACCATGTGCCGAGTGGAAAAATTGGATCTTTGAAAAAGAAACTAATTAAACTTCCCATTATATTCCGCGATTGTTTTTTGAATATTTTTAAACGAGAACGCAACTATAGTACTACTATTTTATTCATAAGTTGTACTTTTTTTTTTTTTTTTTTTTGTATCTTCTGCAATGTCGACTTTCATTAGTTATTGCTACATACCGAAACGACTTTTATGATGGATTCAGATGGAAAATGAATTGAATATCTCTCAGTCAGAAGATTATATTTATGCTTTACCTAGTAATGATATTTATTAATTTTCTAAGACGATTAAATGAGCTGAGTATGGATATGGGTAGAGGAAAAAAAAATCCCTGCTCCTATTGGTTTTCATTTTGCTTGATATTTAGACAATTAGATTTGATAAATGTAGTATCAGTGTATATATATTTTTTTTTTTTTTACTTAGGTGCATTGCAGAAAAACTGGAGGTAAGTAAATAGGTTATTGGATATGCCGGCACTAGTAGGTGGTCAATCAAAACACTACTTACTGCCAAAAATATTTTTTCATTTTCGAGCTTAGGCTTTGACATATATTAATTTTCAGCAATACAAAAGTGCTTTTTTTGATTGGAAATTTGAAAAGAAGTACGACCAAGAAGAAAGCAAGTTCAACGTCTTTGTTTACTGTTATATCTGTTTAACCTAAAACTTTATCTAATATCTAATATTTATTTGCTAAGAACGAAATACATATAATTCTATAACACATTTTGCTTTTTATTTTACAATATATCTTTCTTTGAAATGTAATGACGAACCAAAAAAAATTATATTTGCCACCGTTTCTTATGTTTTCAAAACAAATTAAATTCAAAACTGGAATTGGCGTTAAAATTGTGCATTCAATAAAAGAACGCATTCATGAAAAAAGGGAATAATAATGATTGAGTACAATTTCCATATGCAAGATCTCAAACAATATTCTTTAACCCTTTCAAGAGCAAGGCATTTCTGCTCCTAAAATGTTGAAATAATTGATTGACACTACAATTTACAAACAAATTAATTAAAAAAAAAAACCTTTCTTCACGTATATTATGAAAGCAAAATTTTATTATACTAAAAAATTCTTGGTGGCATTTCGCAGTTTGGGAATTAAATTTAAGCGTTCTCACCATTCAAATGGCGCTCCTGAATGGATTAAACCGTTCTCGACAAGAGCTCTTTGCATATTTTTTAATCTTTTACCACCGTTTTTTCGAAACAGAAATTTATTTGAAATTTAATCGCGAAAATGTCCTGATTTAATAATGTAAACTTTAAAATTAAAAATAACTGTTGGGAATAATGAAGGAAACTAAGCACCTTAAGTGGCTTCTTCTGGTGTCAGTCAGCATCGAGTTTTTCTCAATGGAACTTATCGAGTTTTTCTCAATGGACCTTATGCACGCTACCTGTTCTCGAGGCTAAAATTCGTCTGCTGGCGGTATTTAGTATAGCAGTCTATGGAGTGTGAGTTATTAATGCTTATTTGTTAAAAATACGTCAAAAACAGTCTTTATTGTAGCAACATATACTTAATATATTGTAATATAAATTCAAAATGTTGTTCTGCATGCGAGAAAATTCCGTAAGTTTGCTAATTTTCACTTAAAATGTATGCAACAACCTGGGTCAAGGCTAAAGTCGTCTGCTAGTCGTTTGCACCTGCGCATAGTGGCATTCTGGCTGTGCAGTGGTTAGAGTAACAGATCAACATACCACCAGCTCTGGCGTCTGACGTCACCTCCGTAAGTCCATAGATTTCCTCCTGGATAATGGTTTAGCTTTAGCCGAAGACGCTAGGAGAGCTTTACATACATTTAATATATAGTGTTTTTATTTTTTATTGCAGTTTTTATTGTATTTTATCAACGGATATTTCAATAATAGATTTTAAAGAATGATTTTGATGACTGCTTTCATATTTTATTCAGTAAAACAAAGGTAAATTTAGCGTTTCGAGTAGCCTACATAATACTTTTTAATCTCAGTTTATACATTCGTTATTTAAGTTTGTAAGACTACCGTTAGCAACCGATATGCTCTAAATACGATTGCCATTATTTAATAAATAGAATTCAACAGGCTTTAAAATCTCTTTAAGTAGCGTTTCATCTGGATCACACTTTCAGTTACATGTTTTGTTTCATTCAATTTTGTAACTACGCTGTTCTCCTTTTTAAGGCTTGTTTTTAAATCTAAAATCCACTGTTATTTTTGCAGAATCAAATATATCTAACTCAATAATACATTTCCAAGTTTATTTTATAACATATTTTTCTTTCAAATTTAATATACAAACAAACATAATTATGTTTGTCAACTTTTCTAGACCTTGCAAAACAAATATAATTCTCTATTGAAAAACGCATTATTCAATAAAGGTTTGCAAAACAAAAGATTAAGAGCTATTTCTACATTCAGTATCTCACTATTTTCTTATAAGTTTGTATTTGTTTTGTTGGTAATCTTTTATTTCTCATCATTTCTAAGATTAACAAGAAAGAGAAATTATGCATCAGGCATAGATTATGAAACACTTTCCAACAATAACAGTATATTATAAAATGAAGTGATATGTCTAAATAAGCAACTTTAAAAAAGCACATAATTTAGAAAATATCCCATTTCAGAAATTGCTGTCCATATCCGGTAATGTGTACGAAGTATTTTCGTATAGCCCTGTATTCGATCAATAGAATTTATACATACCACCTAATACACTTAAAATATTATCAGTTTAAAAATGGACAGAAGAAAACGGCACTTATGGACCACAGCAATTAAATAACTTCGCGAGTCATTTAATTAAATTATTTTGTGTGTCTCGCTAAATTAACGATAAATGCTATCCATTATGTAACCTATATAAAACATTATGTGAACCTCAGAGATTTCGGTATGTTTGAAGTATCATAACATCATTAATTCATATCATAACATTGAAAACTTTTTTTTCACATATATTATAATGTATTGAAATCTTTTTGTGCGTCGCTATAAATGAATTATAAATGTTACTTATTCTATACTCCTAAAAAAGAATGTCGTAATCCATTTCAATGGTGAATCGCAATCTCATTATTTTTTAAATATCGCAATATCTATTAAATGCAGCGCGGACGCTCCTTTCCGTATATTGTAATGTAACGTAAATATTTTGTATGTCTCTGTAAAGTAACAACAAATGCTACACACTTCATTTTCAGTTCCGAACTTTCTCTACTAAACCTTAATAACGTATATCAATTGCAAGGAAATCCGTGTATGTTTACGACAATTAAAGCACAGACTGACAGACAAACCGAAGTCATAAATATTTTTCAACTATGTTGGAAAGTTTTAAAAATTGATTTTTTTTAATTGAAAGTTTTAAGATATTCAGTTTTCGTAGTATTTGTTTATAAATATGAATATTATGTTTATGAATTCACGAAACAAATTCAAATAAGAAATAAAATTCGAAGTTCTGGATGAAGTTATGTTAAAATACAGTTTATTGAACAGTAAACAGTCACATAAAAAACGTCGTAAATTCTCATTACCAGGGCCGGCGGTGCAACATTGCACTGGGTCCTGGTAAAGCCACCGTCCCCTGAATACTAGGCCTGAGAGCTGATACAAAAATGGCGGTTGCCGAAGCCGGATTTTTTAAAACGTTTATACGGTCCCTTAAATGTAGACACCAATATTTTATAAAATATTTCTCTGACTTGTTTAATCTCAGAAAAATAAAGCGGGAAAAGCTCTAAAAGCTTATTGGTACGAATATTTAAGGGATCGTACACACGCTGAAAAAAATCCGCCTTCGGTATCCGCCATTTTTGTATCAGCGCTCAGGTCTAGAATTGAGGGATCGGTGGGTAAAGCAGTTAGTAACGTAACGTATACTTCAATACTCCATTTTATTTCAACTTATTTTTAAATTGTACATATGATAGAACAGTATATAATATGTATGATAAAATGTATGAAAAATATCACTAATTTCATATTTAATGTTCATAATTATTTTTTATTTGCAAAATCTTTTATCCTTTACAATATTTTTTAAAAATACAGTGAAACTTAACACACTTAAACACTTCGTTATGAAGAAAATTCGTTAAATAGAAATCAACTTAAATTCATGAAATTTGTATAATAAAACATATGTGGAGCATTCTCACAATCTTTTGACTTTCATATCCCTGAATAATAATTTTTATTTTAATACACTTTTGTGTGTTTTTTTCCATTCATATATTGGTGAACATCCCATATGCATGATTGCACAACAATATTAACGAGATAAATAAGTTTTGGACGATGTTGGGGGTCCAAAACCCTGGAAAATTCCTATACCGTCCCGTGTCCCTGATGCTGATTTTTAAGTTTGGAGCTGTCTGGATAAAATTGTTTCAATAAAAATAATTCGATGTATTTTGTTTTCTGAAACTAGAACTATTGTTTTATATAAATATGTAGCTAAAAATTAACCTGCACACATTTTTAGGGTTGTTATTATTTTTTAAACTCTGTCCCTGGGTTTTAAATTCCTTACCATCCCTCTTCTAAAATTATACAGAAAATCATTTCAGATGCAGCCACAAAATTTTTTTCAAGTTTTTTTTCTCATGCAGAAGTATGCTAGAAAAATAATGTCTAAAACTCTTTGGCAGGAAATTTACTGTAAAATTTAAATCAGCATTTAAATATCAGTTTCAAGCGTCGTGGCTTTATTGGTAGTCTCACCGTCCCCAAGGTTTATTCCTGAACTTTTCGAAGTAAATTAAAAAAATAATAATAATTTAATCCAATGTTAACAACTGTTTCTAAAAATCAATGAACATTGTGGCTATCACTTAGTCTTAACATGATTTTCCTAAAAATAGGTGGTAATTTTCCTTACCGTTCCATCCTTACCGTCCCTTTTTTCCAATACCATCCCCTTTTTTACCTTACTGTCCCTTTTTTAACACCCCTTTAAGACAATGTTATACAAAAATTCTGTATTAAAAGTTCTACATTGTTATTATTTCTTATTTGAATGTCCTGTGGGTACTATGCAAATTCATTATAAGTAAAAATTTAGAAGAAAATTAAAAGTTATAGGGGTAAAATGGTAAGGAAAATTAAACTCGCAAGTTTAACTTAAACCTTAGTTAAATAAAAAAAAAATTCGCTGCTGACCATTTTTTCTTTATTTTCAATCATTAAGGCTTTCGTCTATCAGATTAAAATGTTATTTTAGAAAGTTTAATTTTGTCAGATTTTTTTCCCGAAAAGTCAAGAGTGTGAGAATAAAATGAAAAATACACATAATGTGCATAAAATGAAAAATACACATAAAATGAAAATATTGGCAAAATGTATTTTATTTCAGGCAGTAACTTTTTTTACGCGTTGTAGACATATCAGAAAAATTTAATTAGAAAAATGTCTAAAAACACATACAATAAAGAGAAGTAAACAAAAACTGAAGCGTGGCTTATACTTTTTCTTTTTTTTCTCAGTATACCAAATCCTTAACTTTAAAAAAGTCTGTAATATTACTTTGTACAGCTTTCTTATCAAAAATACACTGTTCATAAAAATTTTCGCACTTTTGTAACTAACCGAACAATTCATCTGTCACATTTTCGTGAAACTGGAATCCCCTTCTTATTGTATCGAATGCTTTTAGCATTTTTCTTTTGAAGGTCTTTCAATTTCTTCATTAGCATGTTCATAGCTCGCAGAAGTTTCTTAATTACATTTTATTACACTTTGCAATATGTCATGGTCAGTAGGATATTCAGTTGTCTTAAGTGATCCAGTTGTGATGGATAAATGTGATCGGAGTGGAATAAACTTCGTTATATAGAATATATTTTTCGTAGTAGGGAGATTAATTTACACATTAATGGTGTTCAAAATAAAGGTTCAGCAGAAAAAATTGGTAAGTAGAAAACTTTGTTAAGTAGGAACTTCGTTAAAGGTAAGTTCCACTGTACATATAAAAGCACAAATAATTATAAAAGTTTACTTTCAGGGGCAGAAATCTATATCTATCTATTCTATACTAATATTATAAAGAGGTAAAAATTGTTTATTTGTAAGAGGTAAGCTCTGGAACTACCAAACCGATTCCAAAAATAATGGTATCAAAATAATGGTGTTAGTCCAACTTAGAACATAGCCTTAGAACATATACCTTATGCCCGTGCCACTGGCCAAAAGGGGGTGCAGGAGAAACGTTCTAAAAAGGCGATTTTTGTGTTGCTGAAATGCCTAGAAACATGAAATTTTGAATTGTAGTTGCTTATAAGATACTAATGATCTCTAAGGACATTTCTTAAAAAAATCGAAATAAAAAAGAGGTGAAAATGCGCGAAAATCGTTCTATAAAACGTTCTAAATGAGACTTATTACGCAACATCTTGAAGTACCAAACCGATTTCAAAAATAATGTTGTCCAAATGAATGTGACAACCCTTGCTCCAACATAGGCTACATTTTACGTCTATGCCACCACCCCTAAAGTGTGTGCAGGAGTAAAAAATCGTTCGAAATTGCGATTTTTGTGTTACTGAAGGTCTCAGATACATGGAATTTGGCATGGTAGTTACTTATTAGACATAAATTATCTCTAAGAACATTTCTTAAAATTTTTGAAATTTAAAAGGCCTGAAAATGTGCAAAAGGCGTTCTAAAAAACGTTCTAAATGGTGATTTTTACGCAATCTCAAAAAGTACCAAAACTAACTAAAAAATAATGGTGTCAAAATGATGGTGACAACCATTGCTCCAACATAGGCTACATTTTATGCCGGTACCATTATCCCCAAAGGGGGTTCAGGAACAAAAAAACGTTAGAAAATCCGTTTTTGTGTTACTGAAGAGCCTAGAAACATGAAATTTGGAATGGTAGTTACTTATAAGATATAAATGATCTCTAAGAACATTTCTTAAAAAATTCGTAATTTAAAAGGGGTGAAAATGCGCGAAAAGAGTTCTATAAAACGTTATATATGGCGATTTATATGCAATCTCAGAAAGTACCCAATCGATTTCAAAAGTAATGGTTGGAATTTGATGATGACAGCCCTTTTTCCAATATTGGATCTACTTCATGTTGGCGTCACTACCACCTTGCGCTTGCATTTGGAAGAACGTTCTAAGTTGTGATTTTTGTGTTACTGAAAGGCCCATATGCATAGAATTTGTCATGGTAGTTACTTATTAGATATAAATGATCTCTAAGAACATTTCATAAAAAAATTCGAAATTTAAAAGGGGTGAAAATGCGCAAAAAGCGTCCTAAAAAACGTTCTAGATGGCGATTTTTACGCAATCTCAAAAAGTACCAAACCGATTTAAAAAATAATGGTGTAAAAATGATGGTGAAAACCATTGCTCCAGCATAGGCTACATTTTATGTTGGTGCCATTACACCCAAAGGGGGTGCAGGAGCAACAGAACGTTAGAAAATGCGATTTTTGTGTTACTGAATGGCCTAGAAACATGAAATTTGGAGTGGTAGTTTTTTATAAGATATAAATGACCTCTAAGAACATTTCTTAAAAAAAATTGAAATTTAAAAGGGGTGAAAATGCGCGAAAAGAGTTCTGGGGCATTCCACGTCAAATCAGGCAGTAAAATATCAATATGTAACCCACCATCACAGATTTTAATGAAACTGCGTGTGTTTGTTCTTACTATTAAGATAGGATCACCAGTAATTTTTTTTGCTCCTTGGTGAAATAGTTTCTGAGAAAAAAATTGTCAAAATTTTGAAAAACTGCCGTCAGTTGGCATTCTTGATAGCTCGGTTTTCAAATGTAGCATGTCATATATATAATCATATTTCAATATCTACTCTACAAATCATCTTCAAATAATTTATGCACAATATTTAGGGTACGCAGCTTATGAAAAAAATATATTGTTACGCTTATAACATTTTAAGTGTGTCTAAAAAAATATTTAAACTTTGAAGTCATGAATTTTTTATGAAAAATAATGCATTAACAAAAAAAGCATTATCAACAAAAGGCGGTATTTTTATTAAATTTATTTTTTATGGGAGATATACTTAAAGGTGTCCTTTACCTGATTCTGAAATAAAAATAGTGGGATTTTGGGTGTTTCTGGTAGTATTTCCTATTTAAAAATATTTTGAGGTGCATTTCATATCAAATCAAGCAGTCATTCCATGTCAGTTCCCCTAAGCCATTTAATCACTGTCACAAATTTCAATGAAATTGGGTTTGTTTATAGCTTATTTTAAGACGTAATCACCTTTAATTTTCTTGATCCTAAGTAAAATATTTTTTAAGATAAAAAATATCAAAATTTTGAAAAATTGTTTTAATTTTTTTTAATGACAGTTCGATATTCAAAGACTGCATTAAAAAAAAAAAAAAAAAAGTCATTTCAATATAAAATCACTAAATAGGTTTCAAATAATGTATATGTGACAAATAATGTAGGCTGATTATTATTTCTTGTTTTTTATCATGTTTAAACACTAAGAGTGTCTTTTATCTTATGAATTTCTAAAATCAAGAATTTTGTCAAAAATAATGTGTTAATCAAAAATTTATTATTAACCGAAAGCAGGGTGTTATTGCTTTTTTTTAATTGTACGTAAAAATATCTTTTAAATGGTTATAAAATAAAAACAGTGAACATATGAGAAAAAATTATCAAAATTTTGGAAAAATGCCACGAGTTGCCATTAATGATTGTTCAATTTTCAAAGGCCTCATTTTATATATAAAATCATATTTCAATAACTAATAAAGAAATCTTCTTCGAATAATTTAAGCAAGGTAAATAGTATGCAGATTAGATGTAGCAGCAAGTATGTAGATTATGAAAAAAATATTGCTGTAATGTTAAAAAATATTTAAATGTGTCTAAAAAATTGTATAATCTTTGAAATCAAAAATATTTTACAAAAAAATAATGAAATTATTAAAAAATCTTTATCAATCAGAGGCGGAGTTTCTATGACTAATTTTTTAATTTTAAATTGTACATAATACTACATTATAACTGGATCTGAAATAAAAATAGTGGGATTTTGGTTGGTTTTAGTAGTATTTAAATCATATTTAAAATTATCAATATTTTCAAATGTAAAACCTATCCAATGTATCATCCCTGGAAATATTTTTATTTATACATTTATTTTATTTTTCAAATTATCTTTTATGTTCGTTTCTTAAGGAAAAAAATAAACAATATTGTTTTTTAGTAAAACTTCTAGGGCGAAGAGCAATTATCCCTTTCCAAAAAAGAGAAAAATCACTAGCTCCTCACCGCCCAATAGAAATTTTCAAAATGACAATCCTAATCTTTAAACTCATATTTGGCTGTTAATATTGAAAATTTAGCATTGAGCTGCTAATATTGAAAAAAAATACCAAATTTCACTTTTTTGAAGAAAATTTTGACGTATTGTGCTTTAAATATATGCAAAAAATGCATAATCCATTATATTTATATCTTTCAAATAACTATATCTAAAAAAATATTTAAAACTTAATGAGTTGCACTTTTGTAACTTTATTCAGTTTCTAATGATATGTACCGTAATTTCGGGTGTATAGCCCGCAGATCAAACAATTCAGTTTGGACCCAGAAATTTTATTCAGTATTTGAAGACCAATATTTACTGTGATCTAAAAAGTTACATTTTATTTTTAAAAATTTCTGGGTCGAAACACGATTGTTTGATCCGCGGGCTATACACCGGAAATTATGGTAATTTGATTTATTTCATCACAGTATTTTTGAAAGATGGATTTTCAACATATATATGTGTGTATATATATACCTGTTCTCAAACAAATTATTTAAAAATTTATTCATTTATGTTTAATAAAGCATATATATATATATATTGTTTATACACTTATAGAAAATACATATAGTAAATTTTATGATATTATGTTAATAATGTCTAAAAGTAAAGAACTTATCTAATAGTATGTAACGAAAAATTTAACATCTGGTGTAATGACAACAAAATTTTATAATTGTTTTACTTAATTTGGATGAATGAAAAAAGCTTACATGTTTATATTTTATTGAAGTACAGGTGAAAATGTCACAAAGACATTCCTACTTCAACAACCACTGAGTATGTCACATTCACACTACAGATGATTTTTTTTTCTTTTTGATCTTTCGGGTTTGATTTCAGATGGTAATGAATTAATTAGTTTTGTTAGAAGTGTCATTGCAGTCAGCATATTAGGTTCACTATTTTTTTTTTATAATTTGTTTTGATTGACTCTATGAACAACAACATTTAAAGGGACAATTTCATGAATTTTCAATTAAAAGCAGATTTATAAATTCATTATGTTGTTTAGTTATTATTATCGTCTTAAGATAATAAGTTGATATTAAGATTTTTAAATGTAGTTTATTTATTATTTGAACAGTTGAAAGTATTTTTCAATAAGAGTGGGCTGTTGATTTTAAGTCGGCTGTTGAGCAATGTAGTGTTGGTAAAGGAACTGGTACTATTTAATTTAATTTTTATTGCTGTAAATAATATTTGTTATTTTATTATTGTATGTATTATATTTAAGCAAGAGTAGAAATATACGATATCGTAGTCATTTTAGTACATCTTAGCATGAAAAGCTTCAATATTTATCATTAAACATTCACATTTTATGAAAATTTTGTTAAAATTGCTCATATTTTCACTATTTTAATTTTATAACTATTTGAAAGATATTTTTACGTACAATTAAAAAAAGTAATAACAGCCTGCCTTCGGTTAATAATAAATTTTTGATTAACACATTATTTTTCACAAAATTCTTGATTTTAAGAATTCACAAGATTAAACACACTCTTAGCATTTAAACATGACAAACAACAATAAATAATAATCTGCCTACATTATTTGTCACATATACATTATTTGAAACTTATTTAGTGATTTTATATTGAAATGACTTTTTTTTATGCAGTCTTTGAATATAGATCTGTCATGAAAAACATTTTTAAAAAATTTCAAAATTTAGATATTTTTTTTTATCTTAAAAAATATTTTACTTGTAATCACCTTTAATTTCCTTGATCCTGTCTTAAAATGAGCTATAAACATACCCAGTTTCATTGAAATTTGTGACAGTGAATTAAATGTCTTAGGCGAACTGACATGGAATGACTCTGCTTGATTTGATTCGAAATATGCCTCAAAATATTTTTAAATATGAAATACTACTAAAAACACCCAAAATCCCACTACTTTTATTTCAGAATCAGGTAAAGGACACCTTTAAGTATATCCCCCACAAAAAATAAATTTAATAAAAATACCGCCTTTTGTTAATAATGCTATTTTAGTTAATGCATTATTTTTCATAAAAAAATCACGACTTCAAAGATTAAACATTTTTTTAGACACACTTAAAATGTTATATAAGCGTAACAGTATTTTTTTCATAAAATACGTACCCTATATATTATGCATAAATTATTTGAAGATGATTTGTGGAATAGATATTGAAATATGATCATATTTATGTCATGCTACATTTGAAAATCGAGCAGTCAAGAATGCCAACTGGTGACAGTTTTTCAAAATTTTGACAATTTTTTTCTCAGAAACTATTTGACCAAGAAGTAAAAAAAAAATACTGGGAATCATATCTTAATAAAAGGAACAAACACACGCAGTTTCATCAAAATCTGTGATGGTGGGTTACATGCCTGCCTGAACTGACATGGAATGACCCTTCTAAAAAACGTGATCCATATTCCCACCTAGCGGTTGCATTTTTAAATACGTTCTAAATTGTGATTTTTGTGATACTGAAATTTAAATATAGCACGGTAACTACTTATAAAATATATATGTCCTCTAAGAACAATCAAAAATAAATTCGAAATTAAAAAGGGGTGAAGCGAAGGAAAGGAGCGAAAAGCATTCTAAAAGTGTCCTAAATAACGATTTCTATGGAATCTCAGGAAATAAAAAACCGATTACAGAAGTTATTAGTTGCGAATCCAGAGTGATATTCCCTGATCCTATACGCGTAGGTGTGCACAACCATATTAAGAGAAGGGCCACTTTCAAAAATGTCTGGGTTGTCGAGAGCCACATCAGTCACACGAAGAGAATTCTATTTCGGGGAGGTTGGGGGGGTGGAGGTTCCCCTACCCAGTCAACATATCCAATCAGTGGGCAAGGATATATCACAGATTACGTTTGTATTATAACAAGGATTAATTTGGAAAAGTGATAATATTCCTGGACTTTATTCGGGGGAGAAAATTTTGTTTTATTAAAAGTGCTAGAAAACAAACATAGGCATGAAAACGGCTGGTGCCGAAAAAATGCGAAATTTATGAACGAAGGGGGCAGGAAGAACCGATTAACAAGATTTGAGATTTTCCCGCGCCTGATCGCCAAACTGTGCGATTTTTCGTGCCCGACCAACGAAATTCGTGATTTTTCGGATCCCGATCGACAAAAACTCGCGCTTTTTTCGTGCAAGAACGACGAAATTTCCGATTTTTCCACCCTTGAGCGATGAGATTCGCGATTTTTCCGCGAACGATCAACGAAATTAGGGATTCTTAATTGACTCTGACGAAATTTGCGATTTTTTCAAACGGTAAATCGACGAAATTTGCGATTTGTTCTCGCGATAATCTGACGAAACTCGCGATTTTCCCGCAGCCAATCAACGAAAATTTAAAATTTTTCGCGCATCATCGAGAAAAGTCGCGATTTTTTGTGGCTGACAATGAAATTTGCGATTTTTCCGAGCCTGATGGAGAAAACTAGCGATTTTTCCATGTCCGTTCGACGAACCTTGCGATTTTTCCGGACACGACCAACGAAATTCGCGATTCTTGACTGACGAAATTTGCAATTTTCCCGCGGCAAATTGACGACAACACGCGATTTTCCGCACCTAATTGACAAAATTCGCGATTTTTTTCACACCCGATGGAGGAAATTCACGATTCCTAACTGGCTGACGAAATCTGCAATTATTTACCGCGGCAAATTGACGAAATTCGCGATTTTTTTCGCGCGACTTCCGAAATTCACGATTTTTCCGCAGTCGATCAAGAAAATTCGCCTTTTTTCGCACATCACCAACAAAATTGAGGATTTTTTCGTGCCCGATCAAAGAAATTCGTGATTTTTCCGAGCCCGTTCGCCAAAACTCGCTATTTTTTCTATCCCGACTTTTCCGTACCCGATCGGCGAAATTTTCGATTTTTTTTCACGCTTCAGCTACAAAATGCGCGATTTTTCGGTGACCGATAAAGAAATTTGCGATTTTTCTGCGCCTGACCGACAAAATTCGCGATTTTTTCGTGTCCGATTAATGAAATTCGCGATTTTTCCGGGCCCGATCTACGAAATTCCCGAATATTAACTCACTGACAATTTTTTCCCGCGGCAAATTGACAAAATTTGCGATATTTTCTCGCGACTGACGAAACTCACGATTTTTCCGCAGTCGATCAAGAAAATTTGCAATTTTTCCTCGCATCATCAACAAAATTTATGATTTTTTCGTCCTCGATCAACGAAATTTGCGATTTTCACGCGCCTGATCGACAAAATTCGTGAAATTTCCGTACCCGACAAACGAAATTCTTGATTTTTTCCGTGACCGACCAATGAAATTTGCGATTTTTCCGTGCATCATCAACAAAATTCGCTATTTTCCTCACCCAATAAACGAAATTCGCGATTTTTCCACGCCCGATCAACAAAATTCGCAATTCTTATTTGACCAACAAAATTTTAAAATTTTCCCACGGCAAAATGACGAAATTCACGATTTTTTTGCGACTTTTGGACAAAAATTGTAATTTTTTACAGTGATCAATTCATAAAGTTCGCGAGCCACACGTTACCCCATCGCGGGCCACTTTTGGACCGCGGCCCACAGGTTGTGCATCCCTACATACGGGCTATATTTTATGCCGGTGTTACTACCACCTGGTTGGCAGGAACAACAAGAAAGCCTTTAAAAACATCTAAATTCTGTTTTCTATGGAATATTAGGAAATACCAACCGCTTTCAAGGTCAATGTTTTTGGCAAATTTATGGTGACAGTCTCTGTTTCAACATTTTTCGAGGCATTCTATTGCAACTCTGTTTCGGCATTTTATGTTGGTGCCACTAGCACCAGAGAGGTGGTAGACTGTTAGACAAGAAGCTTCGAAATTGACATGATGGTTAATTTTAAGATGTAAATGTGTTAGGATGGTTTCTAAAACTTTCAAAACTTCAAATGATTGCTGAAATTAGCGTATGAAATGAGCATAAAAGTCTCAAAATACTTTCTAAAGTATCATTTATTTGGAATTAGTTTTAGTTCTTCTTATTAATTAACATCCCATTTCTATCTATTGCACTTTTATAATGAAGTTTAGTCAAACTGTGGCTTAATTTGTAATTTTTGAATTATTCCAAAGAGTGTTCTTCCAATAAAAAATAGTCATGCAAATATCACTTGGCATATTTCAACTCTTACGCGAGCAAAGCCGCGGATTTAGCTATATATAAAATATAAATAAAAAATATTTTAAAATACATTAGAAAAACCTAGAACGTTTTCAACTATTACAAGGTCGTCGTCAATAAAATTTAAATGTTGTTATTATTTTCTTTGCGCTTATTCGAGAATTGTCCAGAAGAAAACATTGTAATTTAAAGGTTGGACATCAGTTGAGATACCAGATACTTTTTCTTTTAATTTTCAACAAAACGAGCTTTCATCTATTATGCAGCGAATAAATTCATACTCCATGGATATCGTTTTATAGTGCATCGTTACAAGCTGTATTTTTAATAGCAATTATTTCAATTGATTTTCTTATGATGGTTTCCAAGTAATTATTTGTACGAAAGATAATTTTAGATTGAGTTTGAGCTAATCTTGATAATGCAGTATGGGGTCTATGTAATATGAGATCTTCTTCATGTTCTTTAATTCTATCAGTTTTAAATAGTATTAAAAAAATATTAAAACTCGTTTTGTCGAAAATTTGAATAAGCTCATATTGTTGAAAATTGGATTAACTATATCTGGCATCTCATCTGACGCACAACCTTTAAATTACAATGTTTTCTTCTGGACAATTCTAAAATAATCGCAAAGAAAATAATAACAACATTTAAATCCTACTGACGACGGCCTTGTAATAGCTGAAAACGTTCTAGGTTTTGCTAATGTATTTTAAGATATTTTTAATTTGTATTTTAAATATTTTTATATTATATTTATGCACCTGAAAGTAATCTTGTACAGTTATTTGTGCTTTTATATGTATTTTAATTATTTAACTCGAGACGAATATAGCACTAGAATTTTAACTTTCATTTACTGAAGTATTTTTTTGTTGTTGTTGTTGTTGAAGGTTACTTACGGAATCGCCGAATCTATACATACCCTGACAACAATTATATCAACTTCGCTTGTAAGAAATAAAGTTAATACTCACTTTTTTTCTCGTGTAGAAATATATAAAAACAAATGTAGAACAAAAAGTATAATTTTATACGAAGAAAATTTTATTTTGAATTGTACAGCGAGACTTGGGCCCCCTAACCTGCCTCCAATTAGCACGAGGCCCTGGATAGCCGACTCATCTGCCCGATTGATGCGTCAACCCTGATCATTATATCTCCATATGGAACTACACTGTTAAACATTTGCAGCATTCTGTCCCGTCATTTGACAGTTTTTTTCGAAAACGGTTACACAACCATAATTTAACACTATTCTGTCCATATTATTGGCCATTTTATGGTCAGAATATTGTTAAATTACGGTTACGCAACCAATTTTTTTTCAAAAAACGGCAGAATTACTGGACAGAATGCTGCAAATTTTTAACAGTGTAGGCTATTTACGAAACAAAACTTTAGGATCGAATTACTTTAAAATAAAACAGCGTCATTCAAGATCGTATTACTATAGGTATAGCAAATTTTTATTTTGAAATGTACAGCGAGACTCGGGGCCCCTAACATGACTCCAATTAGCACGAGGCCCTGGATAGCCGACCCGTCTGCCCGATAAATGCATCATCCCTGATCGTTATATCTGCATATGGAACTATGCTATTTACGAAACAAAACTTTAAGATCGAATTACTTTAAATTAAAACAGCGTTATTCAAGATCGCATTACTATTGGTATATGAAACACCTTTCACAAAACAAGATGGAACGGTGCAATTTTATATAGGAATGACAAAAAGAAAACTCAAAATTAGGATCAAGAACGTATAGAAGACATCAAATACAACAAGAAAACTACAGACCTGGCCAGACTATATAACAAGGAACCTTTACAAAAATATTTTAAAAAAGTAGAATAATTTATCCATCAAGATCTTAGTTGCCATCTATCAACAAAGAATCACTAGAAATCTTCTAACGCAATGAGAATATTTGCAATGATTCAATGTCCATGGAACTCTCAAAATTTGGAAAGAAATGCTGCACAGAATCATGAAACAATAATATTAAAATAATTCACGTTCACTAAATTTCTATTTTTAATATTGCAGTTAATTTCATTATCCTTGTGTTTGCGTGATTTTTGCTTTTGTATACTAGTATTTCGTACTGAATTTTTGCGAAAATATTTTAATCATTTTATTTTCTTGAGAATGTTGGCGTCTGATGCAATGAAATGTCGAAATGTAAATAAATAAAGATATTTTGCCTTTTTTACCAGACAACCAAGAATGGTTATGTGTTTCACGCGTATCTGAGTAAGTGGGTTTCTTTATACCCTCGAAACATCCCAACGGCTTAATGGATTTTAATGAATGGGTTCTCTATCCATTCGTCTTATAGGCTATTTTTTTTTTTAATAAATTCAAAATGGCGGCCGTAAAATACAAAATGGTGGTGGATACGAAAAAAGTTTTTTACGCGCCATATTGAGTGGCATATCGTTAGATAGGTCTTTCAAAATGAAGACGATGTTTCATTGACTATTTTACAGCCAGAAGATCCGCTTAAATATTACACAACATGGAAGTTGTGTCGGTAGGATCTGTAGCTTTACTGCAAGTCTAACCATCATATACATTTATAGGACTCGTCAAAACAGTGTTTGTAGATAAGAACTAACAATGTAAATACAAAAATAGGCAAGTAATATAAAAAATAGTTTAACATGGATGAGAAATAATTAATTAGTTTTCTTTTTACGCAGTCTTTTTTTATTTTTTTTATTTTTTTTATTTAATTTTTACTCAAATTATCATTACTTTTTATTGTTTACTATGTTTATTATTTTTAAATTATGTGAAAGTATTTTCTATCGTGAATGATTTTGAAAATATCGCCGTTCGTGCGACGAAACGATCTTTAATCTTAATAAAGATATTTTATCAATTTGTATAGCATTATGTAAATTAATCTAACAGATTTTATTTTATCAAGATCCTATGCTTTTCAAGAGTCAAAAATTAAACTACAAACAAATCGAAAATTGTACGTCAGATATGGTAAATGAGGTGCGTTCGTACAATAACTATTTTTAAAAAGGTTCAGGTCTTGGTGCAATAGCTGTTGCACTCTTATGCACAAATGTTTGAATTCAAAATTAATTACGATTGTATATTTTAAATTCAGTAATATGAAAATATTATGACTACATCTTAAATAGGACGTCATTCCAAGGCAATCAAGAATCATTACCTATCATGAGATATAATTGAATTAGTTAAGTATGATAGGTGTTTAATAGAATGAGGAAATCTTTTATTAATATGCTTCAAAATTTTAATTCGATTTTCATAAAATTTGACATGACTTGACAAAATTCTGCCACTATGATATGTATTAAATTTCTGACCGAATTGAAGATTATAGGTGCTATGTATTTATATAATTACGAACGTACCTAAAAATAAAAAAATAAAAATGATTACAGCGTGATATCAGTCGCGTACAGAGAGCCAAGCATAATATTTATATTCTGCATTGTTTAAGATAAAAAACAGTATTGATATTTTTTTTAATCTGAATAAAATATCTTTATTCACTGAATACATACTGCAGATATTTATGAAAACTAAACTTCAACAAAAAAAGTTCTAACTTCATAAAAACATTTTATGTTTTGCAATCGTCATATCGCTTACTCGCACGAAAAGTGACATATCTTGACAAAAGTAAATTTCACAGGAGACGCAAAAGAAAATGTGCCTGATTTTAATGCAACATGAAATTATAGCACTTATTCTATTCTGCATGTAGGAATAAAAACGTGCTTTAAAGCGGAAAACTCTTAAGAATGAAGACATAGGATAAGGTTTGGAGAGTTGGGGGATTTTACCTCCCCATACAATCCAAACATCTTCTGGTGTCACAAATGGTCATATAGCGTACTAAAGTGATTTTCCGTATAACTATGTTTATTGTTTGTACACTTATTGTACACTTATGAAACTGTTTGTGAAGCAAGACGCACGTATGAGAGACCTATTAGGGATATAAAACGCAAAATGAATTTTTGCGAGATGTGACGGTTTTCTTCCGTTTGAGCGATATTATAAATGCTACTGTTATAATATGTAAAACATTTGCAATTTTTTAAATCTTTCTTGACTTATTTGCATCTAAATTGTGCATTTAAGAAATTTCATTTTTATTGAAAATTTTCAAAATCATATCAGTAATTCTGAATAGTAATTTTTGTTTTATTGAATGACAGGCGTTTCGTGATTACATAAAATAGAAAATATTCCATTTGAATTTCAGGTATGCATTCGGATCTTTTGAATAAAAATGAAATGCAAATGCAAATGGATTACGTAATATTTCTATAGGATCACATTTTCATTTTCATATTTTGTTTCATTCAATTTGTAAGTACGCTGCATTTTTTTACATTTGAAACTAACTTTAAATACAAAATTTTACTATTTATTTACTAAGAAATTACTACATATAACTTAATGCCACTTTTGATATTTATTTTACAACGGGCTTTTCTTTGAAATTTAATGTAGGAGCAAACAAAATTATATTATCCAACTTTTCCTTTGTTTGCAAAGCATATAAATTTCATTATTGGAAAACGCATTATTTAATAACAGACTCGTAAGACAAAAGATTACATATGAGTTCCATATGTGAAATCTCAGCAATATTCTTTAACTGCGTGTTTATTTTTAAGATAATATTTAATTTATCACTTTCTGAATTTTTAGAAATTTAATTTCCGGTGTAGAATGTGCAAATCACGGTTTATTCTGTTCACTTTTTATTAAATATTCCTCATATTATATCATGTTTGATTAAACAAATATTATTAACATTTTAAAAATTTTAAATCTGAGCAATTATCTTCTTTCGCTAAACATACATAGTGGGATATAAAGAGTAATATTTGAAATAAAATAGGCCAACGATATAACATTTATAGTTCAAATAAATACTTCATTTACGTAAAACTGTTTTTTTTTTTCGAAAAGGGTGATATTAATGTATTTTAATGTACAGAATATTTTTCAAAATTGTTTGAATTTTTGAAATAACATTAAATAGTGTCCGTACATGATAATCTAATGTATAAAAATGAAAATCTGTCTGTCTGCAATTCTATATAAATCCGCAGTTTGGAAACCAGAATTGTGAAATGTTACGTACACGTGTATTAAAACACGGCCGAGGAAACTAAAGTAATCCGGAATCAAAATAATTTATAGTTAATTTTTAATTAATAAAAAACCACCAATTTAACAGAAATTGCCTATCAAATTTAAACATTTTTCGCTATAGCAGTTGCCAACAATTAAAATTCCACAATAAAATTCTTGCACACAACAATTACTTTTCTATTGCAAGGTTTCCACGTGAAAAATGAAAATGAAATAAATATTGGGGCGTTCGGAATGTCGTGTCCGTTTGGGAAAATCAATTCGTACCGGAAAATTCTATCATTTAATTATTAAACATAGATTCCGATATCTAATGCCTAATAATTAACAGGCAGAATTTTCCGGTACGAATTGATTTTCCCAAATGGACACGACTTTCCGAACAACCAGATAGTTTGACGAATTTTAAAAAAAAAGATTACGTCATATTGGAAATATAATAGGCGTCAGCAGGTGAATATATAACATCATATGAGTTTGGAAAAACGTACTGAAACATGATAAAACGCCGATTATAGAAATATTGGCATATTTTAAAATTTTTGAGTTCTCTGAATTTGTTTTCGTCGTTTTTTAATCTATTTCATATATAAACGTGTGTGTGTGCGTGTATATTAAGAATTTCGCAAAGATTAGGTCCCTAGAGCTCATTCTTAGTGAAGAATTAAAATAAAGATGCCGTTACTGAGTTTTTAATTGTTTGTTTTTTACTGTATGTTTAATTTTTGAATTGATTTTTCAAAATAAGCATTCTTAACATTCCGTGCAACCCCGGGTACTTTAGATAGTATTTTCATATTTATTAGTTATTCATAATTGTATGCATTCTTATTGGAAATTACTAAACGGGTGAAAATTGCAATCATATCAAAGTGTTCGCAGTTATGTAGATAGATTATATATGTAGCATAATACAGGGAACACACTAATTAGAAAAGGGTTAGCCACTCATAAACCAACCCCATTTCGAAAATATCACAAGTCAGAAATAAAATGCAAAACATGCTATGTATATTGTGTATGCATAGATTTGTATTTAATTGAATCAAATTCATGCAATTTTCTTACCATTATAATTTACTAGGGTATCCAACCCGAGCTATCCGTGTTACGGAATATAGGTAGAACTATATTTTTATTGAAAACTCTAATATTCTTTTTTTACATTTAATATATATATATTTTTTTTACATTTAATATTTTTTTTTAGATTGCCCACTAATAATACGAAAATCATTTTTACATGAAAAATAGCAATTATGTGTTCAAATAAACTTTTGAATTTTATTAAAATTGATACTTTCATATTGGCCGCGTACCCGGAGTTAACAGCCGAAGAAATCACCAAATATTTACAGCAGCGATATTTTGATTCTGATCATTTCAGTAGTTTAAGCAAGTAGTTCAATTACGTCTTAAATTTGTGTTTTATTTATATTTTATTATTTTATTTATTTATTGATGAAGATTTATATTCGTTACGGTATATAAGACGTAAATAAATGCTGAACTTTTTATATTAAATTAAATGCAAACGGATTTAAGTTTCGTAATCGTTTGTCTACATGACATAGAAATATTAAAAACACATTTAAAAAACAATTAAACATTTAACATTTAAAAAAATTCATGCTTAAATTTTTTTTAATAACCCTAAAAATTTAGTAAATTTTGATACTGTTTTCAAACGAATTCCAAGGCAAAGTTCAAACAAATTGTAGTTTAAATTACAATGCTTTCCTACTCGACGGTGTGGAAATTAAAAATGTGCAATCTTTAGAAGTTTAAAAAACTAAAATAAAAGCAAAATTTAATCGTCTGCAGATGCCAGGATCAAAATGACGTCAGTGTCACGCACGGTCACGTTTTACCTTTATAAAAAAGACCGGGAATGACCAACCTTTTTGAGAAGAGTGCCACTATCTAAAGAAAAAAAATTATGTGTGCCACTTTCAATTTTTCCAACATATTAAAAAATATAAGAAGGTGAAAGTATGTTATTAATTTGCTGATTATGTCATTTTTACGAAAATAGCACAGTTTTTTCCTGTAAGTCTGAGTAGTGGAGATTTAAAAAAAAATAATATAATAAATAAAACAAAAGTATAAACTTAGGTTTTATTGTTAATAAACATTTTTAAAAGTTCTGCCAGATTATTACAAGTATAAAAGAAAAAGGAATAACTTGAAACATTTAATTCTAAATAATTATTAAACTAAGAGTTAATACAATGAAATACAAACGGAACCGACGATTTGTGGAATAGAGTGCCTGTATATTTTTAGATTGAATTCACTGCAGCGCTGTTAATGTTTTTTGATTGATGATTTAATGCGCTTATTAGATTAATGTAGAGACTTCCTTTAAGTTTATTGTGAAAATTACCTTTGGACAGTTAACAAGAAACATTTCTATCTGGATTTCTGCCTATTATTTTTTCATTTTTTTTAATTTTTCAATAAGTCTTCGCGTGCCACTGTAAAAACTGTCCTGTGCCACACTGTGGCACGCGTGCCGCGGGTTGGCCATCCCTGATATAGACTAAGGGATCCAACCGTCCTTCGTGGATTACAAAATATAGGCGAAACCCATTTCTTTATTGTTATTGAAGCTCAAATATATTTTTTTTATTTAATATATATTTTTAAATTGCTCACTAACAACGCCAAAAATATTTTTTTTATAAAATTTATCAATAAGGTATTCAAATAAAGATATAAAATTTACTAAAAGCGATACTTTGGTATTGTCCTCTGCCAGGAGTTAACAGCCGAAGAAATTTTCACAAATCGCTATTAACATTAAACTATTTTTATTCTTATCATTTCAGAAGTTTTAGTGCGTATATCGATCACATGTCTTAAATTTGTGTTTTATGTATTTTCATTATTTTATTTATTTATTGATGAAGTTTTAATTTTAATATGGAATATAACCGCGGAAACAAATGCTTAAATATTTATGTATTTTAACTACATACGGATTTCTATTTCAAAATCGTCTGACGCCATAGAAATAGATTTTTAAAAAAAATCATACTTGAAAATTATTTTTAAAAACATAAAAAATGAGTAAATTGTCGATTTTCAAAGAAATTACATTTTTCCAGATTCAAGGGGTATAAATTTAAAATATGTGATGTTAAGAAGTTTAAAAAAATTGCAATAAAAGTTAAACTTAATCGACTAGTGTTGATAAAGTCAGAATGACGACAGCGTTACGAGGTTTTTTTGTCCTTTATAACGGGGAAACTTTTGTTTGTAACGAGGAAACTTTTGTCCTTTATAAAACAGATAGCAGAAAACGGCAGTAATCGTTAAATTCTACATACGAAATAATGATATTTATTTTAGTTACTCAGTGAGAAAAGATCACGAGCAACAAGTTGGTGGCTTCTTCTTTTTCCTCATTAGGATTTAGGATTGCCTTTTTAAAGTAAAATATAAGGCCTACACTGAACGTTTTGTTTTCTTCTCACCGTAAATTTCTTTATAAAAAGCAATCTCATCGTATATTTGTCTATTAACACTTAAGAAGCCTTTAAAAGTAATTAATCCATCTCTGATAGCATTTGTATGTCCTTGTTGATAATAAAAAATGCTTCTGCCAACATTTTCAATATTTCCAATTTAAGTTCAAATTCCTCTTCTATTGCAGTTTTTTCTTCAAAATTGACAAGCATTAGAAATCCGATTTTTTTTTCTTTATCACCATCATACAACGCATCATATCTCCGAAAATTTGTAACTCGAACGATTGCAAGTAGGAGAATGTCTATACTTAGATAAGACGTAGATCGCGTAAGTTCAAAACATTAGTTGCAACATCATTGAGCCCTATTAAAATGTATCATCTCTTGCGAATAATACTGTCCCAAGTAAAGTACGAAAAGTGTCATAATTAAGTGACTGTGACGACAATGCCCCATTCTGTGAAGGATTGAAATATACATTGAAAAGTAATGAGTTTTATTCAGCATTATTCAACTGTTTATTGTTCCATTTTCACAACTGCAAAGATCATAATTTGTGGTTGCCATGTGACACCATTTCCAGACTACACGTGAAGATTACGTCAAAACGATGCTTCACACCACCGGATCAAATTACCACAATTTGAGAATTAGGATATGACTAATCAAAAAAGACACATTTTTTGCTACGATGTGATTTCTGACAAAGTGTAACGCCAGTGCTAATGTACATAAACTGAGTATTCTTTTAACCTTTAAGGACATGGACGATGTACTGGATACGCAAATGGGAAAAACAGCTGTGAATTCCAAAATAATTGATTAACACCTGAATCTCATTTACGCCCCCCCCCCCCACACACACACCAAAGACTACTAAGTTTTCAAACATTGCTTAAAATTAAATTTCTTAATTTAATTAGGGGGAGGGCTCTTTTTCATTATTTTTATGGGCCAGTGGTGTGGTCAAATACGCTGCCTGTGTAATTACGTAGTTTATTTAATTTTGTTCATTAATTAAATATTTTTTAGCTTATGATTTCTCTGTTATTTACTTTTACAGTAATAGAGGAAGTTCGGGTATTGTGGAATATCATTAAAATTTTTATTTGCAAGTCAACATAAAAAATTTGAGATACATTAACTGTTAGTCAGATTTAGTTAGTCAGAACTGTTAGTCAAAATAGTCATAGTCTGTTCTTTAGAACAAACTTTGGCTATTTCTTAGCATATTTTGAATGCTAAGGGCACTGGAAGAATACACTGGAAGAAATAAATACATATCAATATTTAGCTTTTTTTTTAAGTTACCCCTGCAGGTAAGGGCAACTATTCGGATAACATTTAGTAGGGTTTTAAGGAATATTAAAACTGCAAGAAAAATCGCGATTTAACCTCTTCAGTTCCTTAGCTAAAATAATAATTCAAATGCTTATTCTAAGCGTAAATAAAACTTTGTGCGAATTGTAATAAAAAAGCCAAAATATTTAACAACGATTTTTACGCACAAATAACGTACAGAACGACAAAAAATACCATACGATCATTTCGAGGATTCCTGGATCCCCGATGGGTATAAAAGCAGTTGCCATCGATCGTGGATTTAGTTTGAATATCATTAACCATATTTTATCTAAACCTCAGATAATCACCGATTCTGTTCCGGCAAATATAGAATTTAAAAATGTTATTGTCTTACCTTATTTTCCTAAAATCAATACACAAATTTCTCGTACTCTCAATAGGTTTAGTTTTGAAGTTGTTTTCTCTCCAACCAATAAAATTCCTTTCTCCAATCTTAAAGATCTTATTGACGACCATAATACCTGGGGCATTTACAGAATTTTTTGTGAGTGCGGCCTCTCTTACATTGGGCAGCCGAAGCGTGCACTTAGAATTAGGCTGAAAGAACACCAGAATTACGTTAGAAAGCAGAAATTTGAGAAATCTACAATAGCGAAACATTGTTGGAATTCCAACCACCAGTTTAATTATCCAGAAGCTAAAATTATTCAAAAATGTAACTCAGTTTTTGATCTAGACTTTTACGAAGCTCACTATATTCATAAACATACTTCCTCCTTGGTAAATTATATGACCAATACCCCTTTTCTTTCGCCAGTGTGGAGGGATCCTGCGCAGTGACTCTTTTTCAGTTTGTTCTGGACAATTACGTCATTTCTTTGGGATATATAAACTTTTATTTCCGCCTTTTCAATCAGTTCATAAGCCAGTACTCAGCGTTATAACCGATTGGTTCTTCGAACCCATTTTGATTCCTTTCTTTTTCTCACTGAGGAGGGGGATCCAGGAATCCTTGAAGATCGTATGGGATTTTTTGTCGTTCTGTACGTTATTTGCGCGAAAAAATCATTTTTAACGATTTTAAATGCTTATTCGTTGGTTTTTTCCAAGCAAAATGACATAGTAAATGACAGAAAAAAAAATCTTTTCTGAATTTGATCCTTTAGGCGCTTAGTAATTTAGGTTCAAAAATATGGATCTAAAACAAACCCCCCCTTAAAAACACAATTTAATAATCATTAACCTAAATTAACGCAATCTCAAATTCAGGAGCTTTAAACAAGTAAATAATCTCAAAAAAATTTATTGAAAAGGATTTAAGTTAAATATTTATGAAAATTTCTCACTTTCTTGGTCATACTGTCCTTTGGGCATTTTCAGACATTTTGCAAACTCAAATGAAAATAACATTTATTTAATGTGGGAATCAGTTTAGATCCTGCCATTTATTCTTTTGCTTTGAACGCAAAAAACATTCAGCTATTAAGGAGTGATATGAAAATGTAAAAAAAAATCGGACATTTTAGTTTTTATAATGAAAAAAACAGAGGTCCCCGTATGGGGACCCAGGGACCGAAGAGGTTAAAAGAAAACCAAAATTATTTAACGAGTAAACCTTAGCACATAACCTATAAATCATCAGATTCGTTAAAAAGAAGTATTCATTTTTTAGACTCGTCTTGAAATAGTTAAATAGCTGATATCCCATATTACCTGACACACCATTTTGAAAAACATAGCGTCTTCACTCATCAACCAGTGGGCATAGAAGAAAACTAACATGGGAGCACAAGAAAGTCGTATGGCAGATTTACTCTTGTCAGCAACACCGTATGAACCATATAAAGGAGTATTTCATATTGCTGAACATACCAGAACTTCCTCTACTAAGCACTGCATTAAACAAGAATATCATCAAATGTTGATATTTAAAATGCGTTGCAGTACATGTTTTATGTTACTACAAACAGCTCGTATTTTATTAACTCTAATAAGTCTTATTTTTATTAAATAATTGTTATTACTTTTATACTACTACTAAATTACTTTAAATATAAGTATGATTTTAATGGGAAAAAATTCAAACAAATTCTAAATAACTGTTTAAGTTGTTGTACAAATACTTTCTGTCAGAAAAGAAAAGTTATTCGCAGTCTTCTATAGATGATGTCTAAAAAAATATCTAGCTATACACTGTAAAACAAAGACAAATGTTTCTAAATCTATTTAATTCAATACAATAAAAAATTCCTATCATTTTTTACAGTGTATTGGTAGATATTTTTTTTAACATTTAAAGTATAAGTTGGTATGAAAATATAAATTTCTGTAAATTAAACGACTGTTACGTCTTGAAATTAACTGGACATATATAATAAAAAAGATTTAATAAAAGACGTATATTGCACACAAAAGTTAAAACTTTCAACACATTAAATAAAATGCTAAAAGTTTAAAACCGACAAGTTTCAGCCACTCTATGGCCATCATCAGTATTAAAGAAGACCCTTATGATGGCCACAGAGTGGCTGAAACTTTCCGTTTTTAGACTTTTAAAATTTTATTTCATGTTTTGAAAGTTTTAACTTTTGTGTGTAATATACGTCTTTTAGTAAAAAAAAAAAAAAAAAAAAAAAAAAAAAAAAATTATATATGTGCAGTATACAATTTCTTCCGAGGTACCAACGATTCCAAAAAGAGGTCTTTATCTTTAAAAACCTCACAATCCAATACATTTTCGAGTTTCAAATATGCATTTATGAAAACAAAGCTCTTTTCATTCCACTGATTTTCAGCAAATTTTTCGAATAGTTTAACATTAACATTAACATTAATATTATTTTGTTACTCTTGCATGTATAATTCTAATTACACTGCTGAAAATGGTTAATGGAGAATGGAAAGCATCGGAAAATTCCGGTTTAAGAAAACTGTTTAACACGCTAGAAAAAATTTCTCGAAAATCTTTTCAAAAATCAATAGCAACAAAATTTAGCATCGTTTTTATAAATGATTCTTTAAATGTCGAATATATTGGTTTCTAATGTTTCTAATGATAAAGAAAGCTTACCCGAATTTTGGAAAAATTAGATGATGTTGTTGCATGCGTTCGTTTGTGGTTCCATTATATTTTCCTAAATTATGAAATGTTTGTACTTTTTTACAGTGTAACGTTAAATTTGAATGTGTAAGCTTTTGAACAAATGTAAATAATAAAAATAAAAATAGGTTTGTTGACAAAAATGTGAATTATGAAGTTTATTGTAAGACATCATTAAACGAATTTACTTTTGTTGCTGTAACATAAATTGTAGAAAACCTCGATTGGCTTCAGTCGATTTTCCAAACACTAACATTAGATTAAGAAACTTTTGACCTTTTTTTGCATTGTACAGTTAATTTTGATCGTTTAAATTTAACAAAAAAATAGGTCAGTTGATAACAATGTCAATAATGAAGTTTATTGAATTATATTGTTATAATAATTTACTTTTGTTACTGGAATATAAATTTAAAAAACTGGGATTGCTTTCAGTCGATTTTCCAAAAACAAACATTAGATTATAAAACGTTTGTCTTTTTTACCCGACTGAAAAGAAGGGTTATGTGTTTCACGCATATCTGGGTATGTAGATTTCTTTATACCCTCGAGACATCCCAACGGCTGGATGGATTTTAATGAATGAGGTCTCTATCGATCCATCTTAATCGTCCGATGGTTATAGGCTAGGTTTTGTTTTTATAAATTCAAAATGGCGCCCGTAAAATACGAAATGGTGGTAGAGACGAAAAAAATTACGCACCATATTGAGTGACATATCATTGGATAGGTCTTTCAAAATGAAGACGATGTTTCATTGACTATTTTACAGTCAGAAGCTCCGTTTAAATATTACACAACCTGGAAGTTGTGTAGGTAGAATCTCTAGCTTTACTGCAACTCTAACCATCATAGACATCTATAGGCCTCATCAAAACAGTGTTTATAGATAGGAACTAAAAATTAAACGCAACTTAAAAGTCACCAATACAAGTAAAAAAAAAAAAAAAAAAGGTATGTTATATACAAGAAAATAGTTTCACATTGAGGAGAAATAATTAGTTTGCTTTTTACGCAGTCGAGTTTTTTTGATTTTTTTAATTTAATTTTTTATTTAATTGTAATTTAAGAAATTGTAAACTTAATTTCTAATGTTTAAGTTTTTAAATAAATGTAAATAATAAACATAAATATGGGTCAGTTGATGAAAATGTAAATTATGAAATTTGTTGTATTATATTTTAAACCAACGTACTTTTGTTGCTGGAATATAATTTGGAAAAAAAAAAACCTGGATTTCGTATGTTTACGTTTTTGAATAAATGTAAATAATAAACATAAAAATAGGTTAGATGATAACAAGGTGAATTACGAAATTTATTGCATAATATTATTAAACCAATTTACTTTTGTTGCTGCAATATAAATTTGAGAAAACCTCAATTGGCTTCAGTTAATCTTCCAAACACTAACATTAGGTTTAGAGATTTTTGTCTTTTTTTAACATTGTAAAGTTATATTCGAATGTTTAAATTTACAATAAAAATACGTCAGTTGATAACAATGTGAATTATGAAGTTTATTGTATTACATTGTTAAACCAATTTACTTATATTGCTGGAATATAAATTTTAAAAAAGGCAGGGATTGTCTTCAGTCGATTTTCCAAAAACAAATATTAGATTAAGAATTTTTTTTTCTTTTTTTACATTCTAAACTTCATTTCAAATGTTTAAGTTTTTATATAAATGTAAATAATAAACATAAAAATAGGTCAGTTGATAAATATGTGAATTATGAAGTTTGTTGTATTATAATGTTAAACCAATTTACTTTTGTTGCTGGCGTATAAATTAAAAAAAACTGGATTGGCTCGAGTCAACTTACCAAACACTAATATTAGATTATAAAGGGTTTTTTTTTTTTTTTTTTTTTTTTTTTTTTTTTTTTTTTTTTTTTTGCATTGTAAAGTGAAATTTGAGTGTTTACGTTTTTGTATAAATGTAAATATTAAACATAAAAATAGGTCAATTGTTAAAAATGTGAAATATGCAGTTTATTGTATAATATTGTTAATCCAATCTCGAAGCTGGTGGACGGGAAGTGCTGGGTTCGAACCCAATCGCGCCTGTCGGCCTAATCGTTCGGAGTTTTCGTGGTTTTCTTCGAACCTTGGATTTCCAAGCGTTAATACGGGTTATGTTCCCTTAGAAAGACCCCCACTTAGGGCCTATATCCCTCGTGTTGATAATTGGCATTCATAAACACAACCAACCGATTTACATCTGTTGCTTTAATACAAATTTATAAAAAGCCTGTATTGCCTCATGTCGATTTTCCAAACACTAATGTACATATAGTTCAAGAGGTGTTAAACATTTTAGGAAAGGTATTTGAGGCACCCTGAAAATTTGTGCAACACTTCTTTTGTAATGCCTGAATACAAAATCGAATATCTGGCTGAAGGATCGTGGCCCAAAACCTGTGCCAGACAAAAAATGGCACTTGACACGTGTCTGGAACAGTTTTTGTGCCGACTAAAGTGTCTCTCATTTTCAAAATATTTTTTTCTAAGCATAAATATTATTATGCCTCAATCTCAGCGTGCCTCAAATACCTTTTTTGGGTAGTCAAAAAATGGGACTTGACACGTGTCTGGCACAGATTTTGGGCCGACTAAAGTGTCTGTCATTTTCAAAATATTTTTTTCTAAGTATAAATATTATTCTGTTTCAATCTCAGCGTGCCTCAAATACTTTTTTGGGGTAGTGTCAAAAAATGGCACTTGACACGTGTCTGGCACAGGTTTTGGGCCACGATCCTTCAGCCAGACATTCGATTTTGTATTCAGGCATTACAAAAGAAGTGCTGCACAAATTTTCAGGGTGCCTCAAATACCTACTCAAAAATGTTCAACAGCTCTCCTACTAATATCCAGAATTAAAAATAAATAACTTTCTACCGCAATGGAACCAGTTTTATTCGAACACCGAACCTCCCGTTTAGATGCCGAAGACTGCACTGCACTTTGAATGCAGGACAACATCGCTTGCAGTATTTGCCACCAGGGTTTGATCCCCCTCCGAAATTTTTGCCTGGTTGGTTGGTTGGTTGGTTGTATTTATGTCGGCCAATTATCTGCACGTGGGATATAGGCCCTAAAGGGGGGGGGGTGCCTTCCGTGGAGGTCTTTCTAAGGGAACCTAACCCGTATTAACGCTTGGAGAACCAAGGTTCGAAGAAAACCACGAAAACTCCAAACGATTAGGCCGACGGGCGCGATTGGGATCGAACCCAGCACCTCCCGTCTACCAGTTTCGAGAGCAGAACCTCTCGGCCACTGGTGGGGCCTTAAATTTTTGCCTGGATAAGTATAAATTGGATATTAAGTATTATTCGAAATTTAAAAATTAACTACAGTTAAAAATCAAAATTTTGCGCTAGCATATTTTAATGTTTATTTTTTACTAAAATGTAGGATTCTATACACTTTGTAGGATTCTATAAAATTTATCATTTTTTTTTTTTTTGAATTATAGACGAGGATTTAACGTTTTCAAACAAAATGACCTGATATAGATTGTGCAATTTGTGTAAATGAAACTCTTGAAGAATTCAGTTAGAGATTTGTTTCGAAAATCTCCCAATCTTTTAAATTTTGCCTAACATGGCTGTTTGAACTTATGTTTCTGTTAAAAAATATTTAACAATAAAACATTTGAAACATTCGCGCGCAAAACTCCTTAAAACATTAACTTGGTCGCCAGCAGTCCAATGTCAGTACCATCTGTGGTGCAACACCAACACAAAATAAGTAAATTTATTTTCAAAAAATAAGGCTCAAATATAAAATTTTCTTTTGTACTACATCTTTGAATTATTCTTCACAATAAAACTTCATAAGCCTTCAACTTCGTTCGTCTCTATTAAAAAAAAATTCTTTAAAACAACTCAAGGAAATAAAAATTAAATTTTCACCCAAAATCATCCTCCGAAATATTTTCTGGCTACGGCGTTGTTAGAAACTAATATATTTTTGAGACTTAAAGAAGCATTTACGAAAATAGTTTCTTTTGCTGATCAGTTTTATCAACGTGGAATATAGGTTTAAGGTAGGGGTGCACAACCTGTGGCCCAGCCACCAAAAGTACCACTATTTTTATGCAGGAAAATTTTCCTAATTAATTGACAGAAATTTTGCTATTAAATAATTCAAATGTTACTTTAAAGTTTTTGTGGTGGCAAACAATTTTCTGGCAAAAAGGTTGTACAGCACTAGTTTAAGGGATGCTATCAATTTCAAAGTAAACATTTTCATGTCGAATAATCATTTTTTTACCGGCAAAAATGAGAAGTTAACAGCACTAAATGTAAATTTAAAATTAATAATGTTTTGCATATTAAAGACGTGAATTATCACATTGCTAACTAAGCGTAAACCAACAGAGTGAAAAATGTCCAAGCCGGGAATCGAACCCGGGACCCTGGAATAGATCTTCAGTGCTCTACCACTTAGCCACAAGGACGATGCCCAGCTTAGCATCTATCATTCACATAAGTCGGTAAGACTGCTCCCGCAGTTAGTAAAATAATAATAATAATAATATTAATTAAAAAATTGTAATAATGTTTTGTTACATTATAACAGGGAAATAAACAGTTTTTTAATAGCATCCTATCACAGATTTTTTTTTTATTATTTATTTATTTATTATTTGAAAAATTAACAGATTAATCTTATGGAGTCTGATATTCGAATAAATATGAGATTTTGTTTAAATTCAACAATATTTCTCGTAATAATTCTTTTTTAAATACAAAATATGTTGTTCCTCTACTTAAAAATAACTCACACATATGAGGATTAAAATATTAATTTTAATTTAGAACTGTAGCCTATTTTTAAAAATATATCTGTATAAACAGTGTTACCTCGCTATGCAAAATGAAACATAAATTTCCCTTCTTCAAATTAAATTAAGATTTCTTAACTTTCCCGAGAAAACATACAACCGATAAAGTTGCAAGGAGCCATTAGTATCTTAAATTATATCTGTGATAATAACGAAGATATATGACTTGCATTAAAGATATTAAAGTTTCGGAATGATATAAAACACGTTGGTTTGTATCTAACGACAAAAGCAGAATATAATTCAAATAATATAGAATTCTATACAACTACTTGAATCACAAGAAATTGTGCTCCTGTAATATTCAATGTAACGTTGAATTTACACCAGACTTTTCAAAATAAAATTGAAAGTAAGAAAATGTTACTATAAAGCGTTTCTCGCGATAGTTATAAAATAAATATTTGTTACAATTATATGAAAAAAAAAACACTTTCTATCGTTCAAAAAAAAAAAATATGTGTTAAAAGTTAATAAATATAAAGGCTTAAAAAATCTTTTAATCGACATACCAACACATGTTATACATACAGAGGGTTATAACACATTTTTGTAATGATAAAGACTTTATCCATGATTAAAATTTAAATGAAAAATAGTATTAAAACGTATATGGCATCGATTCGGAATAGAGTTTAATTATCGTCTGCATTATTAAGAATATTTTTGTAATGACTTTCACTTTCTCCATTATTTAAATTTAAAAGAGAAATAATATTAAAACGCATATGGCATCAATCTGGAATAGAGTTTAATTATCGTCTGCATCATCAAGAATATTTTATGCTATAAAATGTCACTGGAAAATAAATAATGGACCGAATGCTTTGTATTTGTATTGCCAAAAGATAAATACCATAATTTACTTATTAAAACAATTGGAAAAGGCGCGGTTTTAATATTGCTACATGCAAAATAAGGGACAAGAATATTAAAAAAAGAGAAGATAGACGTTAAAGTTTACAATTGATTGGGAAAAGGGGGGGGGGGGGGGAAATGCATATCAAACTAAGGTACAGTCGTGGGAAAAAAAAGAAAACACCCCCTACTAACTCCTCAACAAATTATCGTAGAAGAAATTTACTGGTACCGAACGATTAGAAATAAAGTCTACTTTTAAATGATTTATATAAAATTTGCTTAGAAGGGTCATCTACATATTAAAACGAACCATAACTTTGTTTTTTTCAATAGCAGTACACAATTCTGACAGCATAAATGAACTCTACACCCTTCAATTAGTCTAAAAACAAATTTTTATATAATTCGTACCATAAGTTTCAGAGAAAATAATTATTTTAAAACGAGCATATTTTAAAGGCTGTATCCAAATTGAAGTTCGGTACTCGATTGTTAACCGAGAGCGTTCCCTTCTTGATCAAGGCACCTTAAGCAGTCAATTAAGCCGGTTAGGTCACAGGATATCATCAAAATGTTTAGTCAATTCTATCATATACGGCCCCTTACCATCATTTTGCCGTTTCTTAAGCATAATTTGAAAACTACTTGGAATAAAAATGTGAAATTTTGGATTTCCATACAGCAGGACTTAATAAATCTGAATCCATCAAAAAAATTGTAGGTTGCAATTCATAATTTTTTTAATATTAATTTCATAATTCGTCATTCATATCCGAAAATTATAAAAATTGCAAATTCAACGTATTTATGTTTGGGTATACTAGTATTATTGCTACACAAAAAAATTAGAACATAAATAAAAATATGAAAATGCAATTTAACATTAGAAGCACTAAATTTTGAATGTTTATAATTCAAAAACTTATCATTCAAATGACTTGACATTTGGTGTCTAGGCATAGTTTGAACCAAAGATTTGATATATCTCGTTAAAATTGGGTATTGCTATTGAAAAAAATCAAGTTTGGATTCGTTTTAATATGTAGATGTCCCCCTAAGCAATTTTTATATACGTCATTTAAAAGTAGACTTTATTTCCAATCGTTCGGTACCAGTAACTTTCGTCTACGATAATTTGTTGAGGAGCTAGTAGAGGGTGTTTGCTTTTTTTTTCCACGACTGTACGCTGATTGTAATACTTTTTACGGTTATTTCTGGATTCTTTTTCAAAACTGAAAACTTAAAATAAGGAAAAAAATGGTAGGTTTTAACTCTGATTACTATTGGAAATAAGTTTTAATGCTTGTTTTCAAAGAGGGTATTCCATCACTTTACCTAAACAATCTTCATTCTGTTAAATTCCATCAGGTTAATCAAACACATCAAAACTTACTGCTATTTTTTTAGAAAAAAGGAGAAATGAAACTGGAATTGAGGATAAATGCTTTCAACCATGTCGTTTTGACTTTTAAGACAAGCTCTCGCAAAACATTGGATGAACTCTTCAAAACTGTGATAGAAGAGTGGGATAAAAACAACCTTGACATTTAAAAAAAAAGTACTTTTATATTGAAAAGAAAAAATATGATAGTTCAACAAAAGCGCTGACATATTAGGAAATAAAATCATTATCCTTGCGCTGTAAAAAAATGACAGATGTTCCTTAATATACAAAAATATACTATAATCAAGAACGAAAATATACCATAACCTCTTCCAAGTCACCGACAATTCCAAAAAGTGTTCCTCTACCTTTAAAACTCCCAGAAAAAATATTTATTTTCGAAACTCAAAGAAGAATTTATAAATAAACAAGTAAGAAAAACATGCGTTCAGCATAGATTATGAAACACTTTCCAACACTTCCTGAATGCTTTAACAAAACGTCGTTATTTAGGAAATTAACGTATATAAGAGAACTAAGTAAATATTTTAGAAAACGCATGAAGCATTTGAAAAACTGATTCAACAGTTACCGTCTATAGCCAAATATGTATTCCAATTCTTTTGAACAGCCCTGTATTTGATCTGTAGATTGATATATATATTATATAATAAAAAAAATTAGTTTAACAAATAAAAAAAAAACGCATAACAGGTTGAAATTTCCCTTTCCGTAATTTATACTAATAGATCAAAACATACTTGTATACATTTGTACAGCCCTTTAGTTAACGTAGTAACTTTATTACACGCCACTAATTAGTTAAAGTTTAATAAAAGTAAAACACTCTTAAAACTACTGAAATCACATTTCTAGAAATTATCATTTATAGAGGGCCATCTATCCAATTCTTTGCGTGACCCTGTATATAATTTATCTATGTTCTAAAAACATTTGTTAGTAAACCAAATGCAGTTCCGTATAAAAATCCATAACTCATTTAAAAATCACCTTTAAGTAATTTGCAGTCATACCCAGTAACCATTGCTAATTATTTTGTGTAGCCCTGTATATGAATTACAGCATTTATACACACTCCCTACTATGCATAAATATAGTGAAACGTAAAAGCACATAATTTAATTAAAAATTCATTTCCAGCAATCATCGCTACTGTACTGTACTTCGGATAGAATATAGTATCTGAAATCTTTTGTGTGGCCCTGTAAATGCTGTGCACTGCGTATTATACATGAAATAATTAAAAGTACACCTGAGAGACGTATATCAATTTTATTATACATGAAATAATTTAACATAATTAAAATTAGCCGCAAACAATTGCCTCCACCTCTATATCGTTATGTAACGGCGTTCTTTTGTGTGGCCCTGTAAATGAATAATAACTATTCATTGCACAGCATTTTCTACAAAATGCATATTTTAGTGCACTTGATAAATGCATAGCAATTTTATTATGTTTGAAAGCATGTAACATCATTAAAAATCATTTTAAACGATTTTTTCCCATAGGCCGTAATTTAACGGAAAAGTTTTACCGACCCTATAAATGAACTAATCATGCTAGAAACTTTATTTGAAATAGGCATCGTGCTATGGTAGAGGTCACTAACATCCAAAAATTTCAGAACAATCCGAGTATATTTACGAGAGTTAGAGCACGGACAGACGCACAGACAAACCCAAGTCATAAACACTTTTCAACTTTGTTGGAAAGTGTTAAAAAAATGTATTAGCTACCCGAAATTTTCGGAAACGTTTCTGAGTATATTTTACAGTACAATAATCAATTTTCTCAAATCGGAATATCACTTTTTCGGATGCTATCAATTCTCAGGTAAATGAATTGATATTCAGAAAACATGTTTAACCACTTGAGGACGAACGATCTGTATACGTGCTGCTTAAGGTGCTCAGAATCCGCGATTATTCTCACCAGTAAATTTTTATTGTAAATTTAGCCTTTTATAATCGGAGCATTTTCCCGATTCAATTAGCCAAAAATTTCTGTTTTGAAAAACCGGTGATACAATATAAAAAATTCTGTAATAGACGCTCGTCCCGAAAAGGTTAACAGACAAACATACAATATTAGCAGCATTAACATTAATATGAAAATTAACATTATTTTGTTACAAAGTCAGTTATGCAGCTGAAAATGTTGATTGAGAATTTAATGAGAATTTATATAATCCGAAAAACCGATTTCCTGGGTAGAGAGAATTGATCAATGCATTGTAAAAGCTACTAGGAAACGTTTCCGAAAATTACGGGCTACTAATAAAAATTAATTTGTGTAAATTTTTCTTTAAATTTCGAAAATAAATCGTTTCCTGAGGATTCTAGAGATAAAGGGAAACTTTTCGGATTCTTGGATGACTCGAAACAGGTTATTATATGTTTGCGTTCGTAATTATTGTACATTTCCCTGGATTAAGAAACATCTATCATTTTTCATAGTGTGTTTATATATTTCTTTTTCCAAAATCGTTACAAAAGTGTACAAACGCCAAAATTCTCAAAGTAATGATAAATACAAAAAAAAAAAAAAAAAAAAAAAAAGAAGAAGAAGAAGAAGAAGAAGAAGAAAATGGAAATATGAACGTGATTAAAAATTTATGGATTTTACTTTCTGCAGCGATGGCTTAATTTTTTGAGAAAATGGTTTATTTATCGTTACTCATCTTGAGACTGTCGCAGTTTGTATATACAAAACTAGTAAATTTGTTCATTAAAAGGATTTTTAAGCATTAATGTTTACTGTAATCACTCTTATAATTTTTATTTTCATAGTAAAAATTTGTCCATAATTCATATTATTAATTTTGATTAAAATAAGCTGGTATAAAAAATATCACACCACCTTTCGAATAGTTAAAAGATTCGGTACAGAAAGATTAACCCATTTGCTCTAAGAATTATTTATTTTGTTACCACTTTTTAAAATAATAACATTCATTTTACTTAATCTATAGTTAAAAAAGACATTAAATAAGAAGAATGAAGTAGACCAAAAAGGGGTACCAAACAAGTAATCTTAACCCTTAAATTCCTGATTTTTCAAAAATCATAGTAATAATGTTTTTCGGCTTTCATTTCTTAAATAAATCATGAGAAACATACTTAAAAAATCATATTTTGTTTTAAGTATAGTTTACCAGTAAAAAACAGTTACTAATCGGCAATACTGGTGTTTAATTGAAAAAATAATTTCCCTTGATAAAATTTTATAATATTAAACACACAAGAATTTTAGGAACTATAATAAGAAATAAATTTGATTTGCTCAATGCAGGTCTAAATAGGGTATATCGCAAGCTCCCAAACAAAACAAAAAGAACAAGTAGCAACAATTGAAAAAATAAATCTCTCTTTATTCTTAAACAGCATACGTTTTGTCATCTACATGTTCAAAATCGATTTAATAATATTTTCAGAATGTATTTTATTGGCAACATTACGCATTATGGCTTCAATATTATTCTATTTGTATTTTAGAGCCTAAATTCGGTATGTTGCCGAAAAGCAACACCAGGCATTTAAGGGTTAAGGTGATTCTCGAATTTCCGGATCAGCAAAGCGAAACTTTCTGACACACACTGTAAACAAAATTCCGTTAAAATAGGGAAATTGTATTGGAAATCGAGACGCTAGTGCTATTTCCGTATTTTAATGGAATTTGTTTCTGTAAATACCAGAAAAATGTCCGTTTTATTACAAAAAATTACGGGAAAAATTCCTTTAAAATACGGAAATAGTACTGGCATCGCGATTGCCAGTACAATTTCCGTATTTTAACGAACTTTTTTTTACAATGCACTTGCTGACTCATTTTTAAACGTACAATCATAAAATTGGCAGGCCTGCCTATTGATGTGGTTTGCAATCGAATAGAGTTTTCTATATTTTGACAAATACATTACTTACTGAGTTATAAGTGATTTTGTCACATGACATGATTTCTCCTTTCTCGAGCTTCCGAGTCGAGAATTTGATTCAAAACAACCATTTGGACAGAAATTTCTGAAAGGTCGTCTCCCTTTACCAAAAAATTGAGAACGCCATTCAAATACAAAGCTTCTGAATCTGAATACTTGCTAATTTCATGCGATAGCGAACAAAAATGAGTTCAGAAATGCTTCAGAAGATAGCTCCTTTTCATGTGAGAAACAGCCAAAATAAAAATGAATAATAAACGGGTGTATCTGGCAACACTGCGTAGCAGGAAATCCTGCCATTCTTATAGTATGGGTTAAATATATCTATAGGACACAAGTTATTGAATGTTTATTTTTTTTAAACAAGTTTTTACGTATAAAAACCTAGATAAAAAATTATGTATCAAGCATAGATTATGAAAAACTTTACAACACATTCAAAATAATGTATCAAAACATCATTGTTTAATATGGTGAAGGATGATGTATAAATAAACAGATTAGAAACTTAAAACAGAAGTGAAAACATAATTTTAACAATTATCATCTACGGCTGAAAAATTATCAGAAATATTTTGTGCAATCCTGTATATGATCTATAGATTTTTATATATACTGGATATTATGCGAAAGTTTAGTTCAGTTATCGTTAGTTTAGTTCAGTATAACATAACCAACTTGAAAATTCTCTTTCAGTAATTTCAGCCAATAAGCAGAAATATACTCAAATTATTTTTTGCAGCCCTGTATATGATCTATAGAATTTATATTTCGAACTACATGCAAAATAGAAGTTAAACTTAAAAACACAACCCTAAATTGTATATTCCAGCAATTATTGCTCAAATGGAGTACTGTAAACGAATACTTTTTTTGTGTCCCTGTAAACGCATGATAAAAGCTACGAAAACCTTATTCAACAGTATGCATCTTATAGTAAACTTGTATGATGTATATAATTTTCAATATCTTTGGAATCATTAAAATACACTTCAAACAATGTTCCCCATTGACCATAATGTAACGGAATTTTTTTGTGTGCCCTTGTATATAAAATATTAATGCTATACATTTCATTTTCAATACCGATCATGCCCCGGTAAATCTGAATAACATATATCAATTACATAGCAATCGTAGTATATTTACGCGAGTTTAAAAGTAGATAAACCGAATTCATATACACTTTTCAACTTCGTTTGAAAATGCTAAAAAATCATTAATGAGACAATATCACAAAATATGTAAATTGCAGTCCTTTTTTTTCTTTAATTTTCTTTTGTAAATTCTAATAAAAAGTTTTCTTTGGCGTAGAGACATATCATCATTTTCAAGACATATCATATTTATAATAACACAAAAATAATATAATATAAAATAATATTTATAATAACACAAATAAAGCAGCAGACTTAAACTTTCAGATTGTCATTTTCCTGTCATGTCACACTATGATGTGTGTAAAGTAAAAGGCTTTCTGTTATACTGTACAGCTATCTTTTTCCAGTTTTTTTTTTTTTATTTCCAATTTTTAATTATGACTTATATAACTCATATGTGAATAAGGTAACAAGTTCTGTAATTTACAAATAATTTTCCATAATTAAAATAGGATTGTCACTGAAAATGAATGTAATTTTGCTGGCCTGCTCATTTTAGTTCGGTATGAGTTATAAAGATGGCGCTGAAGAGTAATTCTTCTTGTTCTTGACATAGTTCAATTCGGAAGTAGTAAAATCATTGCTACCAGCGAGATTTTTTAGGTATTTCTTTGAAAATAATGTGTTTCAGGACTTTGTAAATGTAGAATAGACTTTTATTATGTCATTTTCCTGGCTTAAATTATTTACAAATAAAACTTAACATTACACTGAATTTGAGGTACTATAGAGGAAACATGTTCCTTTAATTGAAATTAAAATGTTAGATTAAAAAAAAAAAACAAGAATGTGAAAAATGTTTTAGAATGAAATTGTCATTATCCTGGCATACATATGCCACGAAAATTACATATTATTATATTTACATAAAAATGAAGTTAAGCTCTTCAAACTTTAACAATTTTACACGTAAATTCTTTTATTCAGCTGCTCAAAAAACATTTTTAAAGGGATCAGAAGCTTTGAAACGATTCGAATTTTCAAAAAATTTTGTTTTCAAAATATCATATTTCGTGATATTCACCCTTATAATTAATCATTATGATTAATGAATGATTATAATGATCATTAAAATGATATATTTATCAAATATCGTTTCCTTATCAATATTTTTAAAATCCAGTCAGTCTGTTTACAAACAGCCTGTCTATCATTAATTAATAAGAAAAAAATCTTCAAATAATTAAATTGTAGAAACAATTTTAAATTCTTACATTGCTAATTTATCTTCTCTAAATCAGAAACTATATTAGATATCAATAATTCTTGTATATTTAACAGCAACTTAAATTATTTCATAATGTTTTCTAACATTTTTCTAAAATATAGAATTACTTCATTTCCTTATTATAATTCCAATTTTCACTGTTTACGATTTAAAAATATTTCATTCCGTTTTCTGTTAGTTCACGTTACATGACATACTAATTTATATAATTAGTTTTTCGGAACCTCAATTATTTGTAATTAAATTCCAAAAAGCTAATTTAGAAAAGTGAATTTCCCAGCTTATAATTATCTAAGTGTGATTAGCCATATTACACCAATTACTTGAACTTTGCGTATTCTTATACTGTGTTATGACTAAAAGTTCAAAAGAGTTTCTTATCTTATGATTCAAGGACTTTCGAAGAAAATTCCTACTTTTGAAACTTACTTAAAGTAATTAAATAAACAGATATAAACTGTGAAAGAGGAACGTTTAGAAGAAAAATTCCTATCATATTCCGTTAATAAATTAAACACGCTGTTTCCAGATCTTGAATTTGTATGCAGCTATTGAATTCATATTTGTCAATACAAGAAACTGCAAATTAATGTAAATGCTATAGATAGAAATTATTTTCCATTAAATTCGAGGAAAAAATCAATACATTTTTCTAGGAAACTTTTTTGAATTGTTTAAGAAATTCAAGAGCGAAATATAATTCTCTTGGTTTCAAGTAAAAACATGTGAAATTGTGACAAAGGAAATTTTGGTACTTATTTATATCTAGGCCAGGTTATATTAAGTGCAGCAAAAATGGTGCCAGAAATATTAATTATAATAACCCTTTTTTAATTCTTTATTTTACCTATCTAGTTAATATTACATTAGTGCCGTATTAAAGGCAGTGGCAGAAGAATTTATATTCTTTTTTACTTTATAATATTATATGGATTCGTATAGATATATTATATCAATTGATACAGTATATTTATGTTACAAAATATTTATATTATATTCATATAGCAATTTCGATATATAATATATACATAACAAACAGCAGGAAATAAAATTACCATCTTTAATATCGTTTATTGCTAAAAGCTAACAATTTCATCTTATTTATTTAATATATGCATACTAAATACCGTTTAGTATTAGTTTAGTTTGCTTTTATTTCGTTTATCATTTTCAAATATATTATGTGTTTATTAAATTTACATTAAATTTGTAACACGATTGGAACTTGGCAATGATAAACAAAATTGGCGATTGAGAATATTTTTGGCGATCTGTCTACCTGTACCGGATAGTACGTAAGAACTGAAATTTTTATTAACGTTTTCCATTCATTTTTACTTTTCAAACACATGGTGTAAGGACTGCAATCATTACTTGTATCTGCGTGTCTGAGTGAACCCCTAAAGGATACTTCGGATTAATCTTCCATTTGTAGAATGTATTATAAACAACGGTCGAAAGAACTATATTGGTTTTCATAAAATGATCCAACGGGTTAGGTGATAAATCTATATTTCATCCATTTTCAAATCATTTTGAGACTGATTATATAGGGGAAATACGCAAGAACATGCGGCAAGGTATAGGGTCGATAAGGGCATTTTGACCACAAGTGCATGAAATCTAGGTAGTTCAACTCTAGCTCCGAAGATGTTCCATAATTATGTTAGAAAAACAGACTGGAGAAAGGTTCATATCAGTTTAGAGGGGGGAATCAAATCAATTTAGAAGGCAAAATCATGTCAATTTAGAGGGCCACAATACCCCTTTGGATAAAGTAAGTTGGCCCAGTAACTTGATGTCCTGCTGAGCTTTTCACAGAAACCATTAATAAATACTTTTCAAATTTTCTCATACGTGACATGTCTCATACGTCATAGCTTCTGAAAACTTAAAAAAAAATACAAATTTTAATGAAATTAAAACTATGTATATGATAAAGCAAAAAATATGCCAACATGCCCCGACCTACCATAAGGGATAAATATTGAGTCGCTATAATAAAGCATTAGTGTTGCAGAGGTAACGTATTCATTTTCAAAACAACAGATCGACCGATGGAATCCAGACATTTCAATTTGTGTCAGAAAGTTACGAAAATTCTTTTTGGTTTCACTTTCTTTCTATTTCATATCGGTATTTTCTAAATCGAGCGGAGGCCTTTTTTTTCTGTCAATCTTACATATTTGCAATGAAATCTACCGAATTTGTTTATATTAAAACATAATTCTTGTATTCGATTTATTTTGTCGATCTAAAAAATACTACAAACAATAGGGGCTTAGGGGGGCAGAATCCTCTAGTAAATTACAAAATGGTATTCAAATAGACACAATTAAAAAATAAAATTTTAAATTCTAAAAAATATTACTAAAATAAAACCTTGATTATTCGTATCATATTAATTTTTCTCTTCCTGAAATGGGTATACCTCTTGAGTTTTACTTTTTTTGATTTAATTCCCTAAAAAAGGTGTCTAGACTTTACAAACAAAGGCGCGATCTAATAAAAGAGATAACCATATCCCTAGTTAAATAAGACTTTTTAAAAATTCTTCTTTCAACCTCAATTATGCATTATTTTATCTTATTGCAAAGCTTTTATCATTGATTAATTGATTTTATTTTTAAATACTCACTTGATAAACAAAAACTTTTATGTTCTGCTTTTTGAAAAAAGTACTTTCTTTTGAGTCTTTAGATATAGAAATCTTTAATTTTATCAGTTCAAGCAATTAATTTTGGTTAGATGACCACATTTGAAAGTTAAAATGAAGTAAATATAATTTCAAATTTGAGCGAAGCAGTATTTATGCACATTAAATTTATTAAACCAGTTACTCAAAAATAAACGCTAATTTATTTTTTCAATGTTATTTTTTCATTAAAGTTTTATTCCTTTCAAAAAAGTTTGAATGTGATTAGAAATTTTATAACAAACCTAATTACATAAAATTATTTAGCGATGAAAATTAGAAAGAAAAAGCTAAAAGAAAATTTAAATATGCATATTCGAAAAAATATATAAAAGAACGCACAGTACATGAGTTATGCTTTAAAAACCACCAGCATTGCAATCTGCTTTACAATGATTAACCCCTGAACAGATTTGTCCGACGCCGCTCGAGCAAGAAGAGTTTGCATGTTTCGTTACAAAAAGCTTTCGGATACCAGTAATTTTAAACTTTAATCGTCGCTTTATTTTTTATGAATTGAGAGACATTTTCTTGATTTTATAAGAGAAATATTTTAGTATAGAATTAGTGGTTTCAACTCCCTATTTTTAGTGTATTGTGTCAAAAAAGTTAAACTGTTAAGGAGTTAAATGAAATTTAATAATAAGAGTTTTTAAACTTCATAATTCTTAAACTCTTTATTGAATAACTTTCCTTTTTGTATGCGAGCGTCAGATTTACCAAAAAGTCAAATATGGTGCCAAAATTGAATGTTTGGGTTGAAAAATTTAGATTTTGGTACTATTTCAATATAAAGGCTACACTTTAAACTTATTTTTACTTTTTTCTATCTACACAAGAAGAAAATATTCGATTCGTGAAAATATTCTACTTCCGCTTTTCGAGGGATTTACACGTTTTAGGAGTCAGAAATACCGAAAAAACAGGTTTTTACAAAATATCTGTTTGTGAGTCTGAGACTCTGTTTGTCTGTATATGACATAAATTTTGTGGACTCTCTATCGCAAGAACTAATTGACAGAATTCAATAAAAAATTATACTTAGTTTGTCCCTGTTGATATTAATCGGAGCTGATTAGTTTTGGTGTAAATCTCCCAAGAGATTACGCTGCTATGCTGCATCTTTCACGATTTTCGCAATAGCTCTATATCAAGAACTAAGGCACGAATTTTCATTAAACTTCAGATTCAGGTATACCGTGATGAATATTGGTGTTGGTTATGTTTTGGTGTAAATCGCCCAATAGGTGGCGATGCTATGCTGGATTTTTCAGGATATTCGCAATAGCCCTATCTCAAAAAATAATGCACGGATTTCCATCAAACTTCAGGTTCAGTTGGACGTTGACATAAGCTGTTGCTGATTTGGTTTTAATGTAAATGTCCCCAAAGGTGGCACTGCTATGCTGCATTTTGCAGGATTTACACAATGTTAGCGATAGTCATATCTCAAGAACTAATGCATGGAAGTTCACTTCTTTAGAATCCTCATGCTGAGCATGGATTACCACTTATTTTTAGCATTGTGATAACGAATTTTGAAGCATTAACATCTATGATGTGGAAGATAATTTTGGAAGTGGCACATCCGACTAGTTTTTAATACGTTGAGTGCCACGGTGACGTACACTGAAGCTGAAAAATTTACAATGTTTTAAGTTATTTTTAAGAAAGTATAATCCTGAAATAAATAAAAGGTAAGTAAATTTTAAATATATTTTCAGTAATTACTTAAAACAATATATATTTATTTAGTTTTATATCCTATTTTAGATCGTCAGTCATCGGTGAATGAAGCGTTCTAAACGGAAAGTTCAGTGACAGTCACCGCTGGCTGACGCGGCACTTAACGTGTTAAACATATATTGAAAGAAGTCATAATTTCGAGTAGAATGCCATTTTCCGGATTTTTTTAGAGAATCTCATAATTAAAATGAATACTGTGTTCACTCTTTTTTTTTTGGGGGGGGGGGGGGGACTATACCTGAGTTGTTTGTTTTAATTACAAAAAAAGCTAAAGTCTACGGTCTAATCTAGGTTTTAGGAAATGTTTAATAGATGGGATATATGTTCGAATGTCGGTTACAGTTGGTTGTTTACTGTTCTTTAAAATTTAATTTAATTGGGAATCATCATTTCGTGGACCACGACGTTTCAATATGGCATCCATAACACAAAAAAAAGTTTTTGTAACAAGATAGATGGTTTCAAAGTCATTTGAAACGCAATACGTGCAAAAAGTTACCTGTTTCTAAATCGCTAAATGCGCTTTCATTACTGTTTTGAACTGTTAGACGGTTGAAAGTTAAACGTGAAATCTCTGAAATTTCATAAATTATTTCAAATAAATTCCAGAAGTAAACATTTACAATATGTTTAATCGAAATTCAAATAAGAATGTATGGAAATATGCAATCTCTGTTTTTTTAAGCAAAACAACATACGATAATGTTGTTTTTTAACTGTATAAATATTTCAAATACTCACTGATGAAACTGGCATAAGAATGTTTCCTTATAAAAGAAATAAATGAATAAACTGAAGCAAAATTTTCCTTTATGTAGTATATTATAGTTTAAAATTTATAAAACGATACATTGTAAAAAAATTCAAATATCTTCCTAATGAAGATATATAAAACTAAATGTAACTTTGATGGAAAGTAATTTAATTAAATGTTGCTATCCGGATCTCTGGAAACCTTACTTTTTGGTAGAAACTATTTGAAGAACGACTTATGAGTAAGCGATAGTTTTTCTAGGATAACGAAATCATTTCCGAAATAAGAAACACATTTGCTACCAGTAAACATTAAAAAGAAATAATCCGGTTACTACTTTTGTAAACTCACTGCTTTCAGCGATTTATAATTAGTATTTTTCATAATGTTACAAAACTTTTTGTAGCGTGTTTTCTATATTGTCGGAGATATTTCTGATTTTTTCAATGTACATTTCATTTTAGATAATTAGGCTTCGACTAATAGAGGTTGTTTGAAAACCAAATACAATTTCATTTGTGGCATTGAATTTTAATCCCAACAAGTGCATTAAATTAAAATGTGCTTTCATGTTATAGAATGTTTTTATTTGGAACCTTCTGTGAACTTATAATCTTTAATGAAGAAACTAAACTAAACTAAACCAGTCTCCACTTTGCTGCATTCAAAGTAAACTCATGGCGAGGAATTCCCGGTTTTGCTTTCGCGGCCATAGGCCTGGAATGCTACATAACATATCCCTCACATGCAAAAAGTGACACAACTCGCAAAAATTCATTTTGTGCTTTATTCTACTAACAGGCCTGTCATAGGTGTTGCTACAGGAAAAGTTTCATAAGTGTATTTACCCGGAAATCTCTTCATTACGCGACATGTCCATTCGTGACCATACAAGAGGGGTAAATTATCTGGGGGAGGAAAAATTACTCAATCCTCAAAACCTCATCTGTGTCTTCATTTGTAAGGTTTTTACGCTTTTATGCACTTTTAATACTGGTGTATGCGGAGCAAAGTGCTACAATTTCATGTTACAGTAAAAACATGCTAATTTTCTTTTGCCTCTCCTCCTGTGAAATTTACTTTTGTCCAGATGTGTCACTTGTCTTGCGTGTGGGCGATATGTCCTAGTCAAGAGGTTAGGCTCACGCGGAACACCTGTTTCAGTCTAATTACTTCATTTAAATATGCTTGGTATTCATTTTCTAGATACCGAAAGGAGGAAAGTGTGAATAAATCATCTCCAAATCCGTAAATGAATCTCAAACCTCTAAGGTGGCAGCATAGTGTTCTACCGGAGCTAACCAACATCTTATTTTTTTTACCTCTGAAGGTAATTTTTGTGTAATGATGCACTGTAAAAACATACAAATGTTTCGTAATCTTCAAAAATTTAGTAAAACCATGAACAAAAATATACAATAGCCTCTTCTCGGTTACTTATGTTTCATAAAAGCGTTAGTTACCTTTAGAAATCTTAGAAATCTTCTTTATAATACAGGGTATCCCAAAAGTCCTTGACACATTTCAAAATTCATTATAAACTTGAATAATTGTCGTACAGGAGTGCGTTTGGCCTAAAATGATTCTCATGATCAAAAGTTTTCTTCATATTAATGATAATAATTAGTTTTTTCCGTATGTTTGATTTCAAACAGGCGTTTTTTTCTAATTTTCAGATTAGTTTTCACACTGTGAAACAGAAATTACGACTCCCAGCGAAAAAGCTAATTGCGTCGGTTGGTACTTCGAAACTAGATCGAAACTAATCTGAAAATCAGAATAAAGCATGTTTTAAACAAAAAATCCGGACACGTGGCGCCATCTATCAGAGAAGTTTGGAACTAATTTTTGTACTCGCTGTAAAAAAAAAAATTACATAGTAAAAATTCAGAAATTCAATTTTCGAACTTCATCGCAATTGATCATGAAATAAAATTTAGTAACTTTACAAGGATTACAATTTTGAATAAATTTACCTCCTAAAAATTACTTATGTAATATTTTAAACGGTAAAAGTATAATTAATCTAGCACTTTTACAGTTACGAATTCAGAGGCATAACTTTGAAAATTGATACGAGAAAGACTCTTTATGTACAAAAATTTTATTATCGATTGGCACAGGCAGAGTACTAAACTTTCTAAATATGGTTGCTTCGGATAACATGTTTTCTATGAAATAAACACTTGTTTTGTTTTTAAAAGTTTTATTATATATAGTTAGATATTTTTTTCGAAACACCACCTATAGAAGACTATATTTCTTCTAATAGCAAGAATTCTGTTAAAATTTTAACAGTTATTTAGAGCTATTTTAGTTTTTTTTTTCAAATAAAATGCTTATAATTAAATTTAGGATGAAATATATTACAAATTTAGTTTTAAAAGTTCGTCTAACACTATTTCTCGTTATTTTATAAGAATTTAATATACACTGCTCAAAACAATCAGGGGAGCACATGGTTTTAACGAAATTACGCAAATATTTACACCGATAAGTAACGTAAAATAAAACATCCATAATTTAAAGTGTTGTAGAAAACAACTAAAGAAAACTTCACATGTAAAATAAAGTTTATGACGTCAAAAACTAGAAAAAGGAGATAAATGCAGAAATCGGGATTTTGCAGAAACGTCTGTTTCACTGTTTCAGTTGTAAAATTCAATTGCTCAGCTTGTGTTTTGAGAAAATGTGGCTTGAAAATGTCACAAAAACATGATTTACCGCAATCCATGACTTGGCGTGTTATCGGGACAGTTGAATTTGGGGAAACACAACGAAGTGTAGTGGACGCTGTTGGAGTCGCAAGAAGTGTCCAAGAAAGGCTGTGGAATCGATTCCAAGACACATGGAATGGTGGTCATCGACAAGTGCAAGGTCGAAAATGTGCTAACACAGAAACTGGTGACCGATATATCCTGTTAACAGCTCGTCTAGATGGAACGGACAATGCTACTCAGCTGCAAGCACAGTTGTTCTTGGCCACAGGACGAAGGGTGTCCAGCCTAACAATCCGAAATAGGTTTCATCAGGGTCTCTATGCACGTAAGTCAATGGTCTGTATTCCGTTGACTTCAAGCCACTGTTGCGGCCCAAAGAAGTTGGGGAACTGAACATCGAGTTTGGTGGCAACATTGTTGGAGTCAAATTCTGTTTACAAACGAGTCCCGATTCAGTCTGGATGTGACATCTGATGTGTTCTGGCATGGAGAGAAAGATGCGCTCAAAATAATCCCACATTCGTTCGTGAAATATCACATTACAGACGAGGTGGGTTGATGGTACTGGCTGGAATCAGCGTATGTGGATGTAGTTGCCTGCATATCATTCGGAATGGCACTTTGACGATCCCAAGTTATACAGAAGAGATACTGAGACCTCATGTCGTATTTTATGTTGCAGAAATTAGTGATTTATTTTTTTCCATGCATGATAATGCCAAACTTCGTACAGTTCGTCTTGTGGAAAACATGCTTAAAGTAAAACAATACAGCGTATGGAATGACCAGCATGCTCTCCTGACCTAAATCCGATCGGACATGTTTGGCACATACTCAGACGACGCATTGCTGTAAGACTGAGGCCTCTTTTACTGTCCGTGACTTGGAGATTGCAATTCTTGAGCAGTGGAACAGTATTCCCCAAAGTCTTATCGATAACCTCCTCGCACCCATAGAAAACAGGCGTGCAGCTGTCTTAGCTGTTGGAAAAGACCACACGCCATATTGAAAATCTTGCATCATTTCTAAACAAAACTTTTTTTAATTATTTATCTGAAAACACATTGTTGCCGTAAATCATCTTTTCATGTTCTTTTCACCTTTTCAAAGTATAGAAGCTCCCTTACAATTTTTTTTTGCCTCTTTTTTTCAGTATTGCGAATTGATACACATGTACTATCCATTTTATGCCCATACATGTCTGTCTTGCACTGTTCTCTTCACTTTTTTGCTTGCTGCCCTAATTTTTTTGAGCAGTTTAATAACATTCTATTAAGTACACTGTTGTTAATTGGAATAATATCGAGAATATTATATCTATAAAAAAGGCATTATCATACACTGGCTGAAAATTACTAAATGAACAACTATAAAAACCCATGTAAATTGAATGAATTTGCAGGTAAAATTGTCATGGCTGAGATATCTTTAAAATGCAGAATATCCTATTTCTGAGAAATATCAATTTAAATTAGAATATAATTAATGTAATATTAAATGGGTTACAGAAAAGATGGTTATTCCCAGGACTTTCCTATCTTTCAGTTAGCGAAGGCGCGCTTCATTCACTGACAAACCTTGAACGGCGCTATTATTCACATGTATGTACTGTAAAAAACATCTGTAAAGTTACTAAAAATTCTCTAGGAAACTGCGATGCCTAGAACTTTTTATGTAACGGCAACAACAAAAATTGAAGTAACAGGTGCACTTTTGCACTTCAGTCAAAAAATCTGTAAGGTCATTAAGAATTTTTTAGGAAACTGGGATGCCTAGAACATTTTAGCTGCAACCCGGATTACAAATATAATGTTAGCAACATTACTGTAATTTTAGTAGATTCTTTTGTAAAGCTACAGATTTCTGTAGCTTTACAAAAACTAGTTTTGTAGATTTATAACTTTTTTTGTACAGTTTACAGATAAACATTTAGTAAGTATACAGATTTCTGTAACTTTACATCTGTAAAATTACATGTTTTCTTTTTTTTTTTTTTTTTACAGTGTGGATATATAAAAAGCCGTAATGCTCCATGCAAATGGTTAATTTGGAGACTAAATTATATTTCGCTTTCAGGAAAGTGAATCGAATATATTTGTATGCCAATAAGAAAAAAAAACAGATTGGCTGGATTAGTCATTCTTTTGATTGGGAATGGTACCAGCCGTCATGTAACGCATACCCACAATACAACGCGCAGAACCCAACTGACACATGATACCGTGGCACAACGTATCAGAACTTAAAAAATACAGGTTCTGATGCCCACACAAACAGATCTGGAAGACCTAATACGGCAATAGCGATGGCTAGAAGTCTGGCAGAAGGGACCCGACGACTCTATGCATAAATGGGAATCAGAAAAAACCGGTGTCATACGATATAATTTCTACCAGTAAAATAAACATTAGTAACCGCTTTCGCCATTTGTATGGAAACTTATGACTCAACCTGTAGACCAATATTACCTTATTTTATAAGAGGACAGGGTTGCAGTTTGGCTCCCTTTTTAATTCAGAAATTCCGAATTCATACCGAAACTTCCTAAAAAAGATTTCTTAGTTTATGTACTCCTAATTTGTCTGTCATAAATAAATCAAAAATTATACTATTCAGAATTTCTGGTATGAACTCTGAATTTCTGAAGGAAAAAGGAAGCCAAACTTCCAACGCTGATAGTGTGTACTGCTGTACAGACGTCTTAAAGGTTGCTTAGACACGTTGCAATGAGAGCCATAAGGTCACCTGCTATGCAGGGCTCAATGTGAAAAATAATTTATGTAAAAAGCATAAATCATAGTAATGTAAAATTACATTTTACTGAGCTAGACCTATCGTATTTTGTAGAGCAAGGAGCCTAAAATTTAAAATGATATGTGACACTGATGATTTTAAAGAAGCATCTTTTAAAATGTATTTTTTTTTATTATTGTAGAAACAGGAAACATTCGGAAGGGAAGCGGAAAAATCTTCAAAAAGTGCCGCGTTGAACAGTCCTGGGTTGTTGTACTCTCAACTTATTTAAAACACAAATAAATTCCCAACAGGATTTTTATTTGTCTGTATTATTTTAAATTATATACATTTTATTAAACTTTCAATTTTGTAAAAACGTGGAAAATTGTCCATTTGATCCCCAATCCATTTTTAATTAACATTTTCTTTTTAATAATACCAGTGCTTTTTTGCAAATGGATTTTAACTTCCTTTCAATATAGGTTTCTACATTTAAAGGATAGGAAAAATAAAAAAAAGGGTGCGGAAACAAAAGAAAAAAGAATTCCTCACAATTTAATGGAATGACCTACAGCTGTTAATTTAATTTTTTTCGAAGGTCTATTAATTAAAATTAAAAAAATTACAGTAAGTACAGTTTCGTAAAAAATGCAATAGTTTATATAACAAGTAATGATGTAGAAATGTTATTTTTAATTTAACAAAGCGAAATTTTACTAACAAAAATATTTCTTTAAAAATATTTTAGGGACTTCTTTTATATTTTGACGTTATTCCTAAGTAAAACTAATATGTATTTTTCACTGCCACCGTGTATGAAGCATGTTATCACAGAACACAGAATAAACCATAAATTGCGTTGGTTTATATTAAATTAAGAATTTTCTAAGATTTTAGATGAAGAAAAATGCCATGCAGTTGCAAGAAACCATTAACTTTATTATCTGTATCAGCAATGATAACGAAGATATATGAGTTCTCGATAAAACATTACATTTCTTTAATGAAAGAAAACATATTAGCTTGTGAATAACAATGCCAAGCATTTCGTGAAAGCCAAAAGGATTATTATTATTATTTTACTATTGTTATTATTATTATTATCAATGTTTAAAAGTAAATGGGTTAGATGATTCAAAAATAAAATTTTATCTTAACAATATTTTAAATGTTAAATTTGTTGAATTCCAAAATCTTTTCTTTTATAAAAATCATTTTTTCATCATTTATTTGTAACAAGCCAAAAAAGTCATTTATTTGTAACAAGTAAACTAAATAGATAATGTTAATTACGAGGAACTATAACCTTATATGGCTACTTTATTATGTTTTATATTGTTTTGGAAGATACATATATCCCCCGAAATTTCTTTTTTAAAGTGGAAGGATCATTCATCTAAATTGCAACCCTTGAAAGATTACGTTGTAATTATCGCTTCCATACAACGTTAAAACTACCTTTGTTTTAACAGATATTTTACTGTATTTTAAACAGAATATCTGCACTTCGTGTAAAGCACAGATTTTCACCATTATTTAGGATAGATATATTTTTCTCTCTCTAGCTCAAAAAATTTCGACATAAGTTTCTTCATGTTTGATAGACAAACAAATTCGAAAATACCAGAAGAAATATAAAAATATTGTAGTAACATTGTACAAAGAACACTGTTTTAATCATTCCATTAATACCAGAAATGCACCATCTGTCGTCACGTGGATACGAAATAGCTCTGCCCCATATGTGGGGTCTTCTGTCAAACATTTCTTATCACAACAGTTTTGTGACAGAGTTCTCCTCCGGCATTTCACTTTGCACAGGTTCCCAATCTCACTTGAATGGATTTCTGGTTGTGGGAATATCTTAAATCCTAAATGTATGGATTTAATCCGCAAATTGCACCTGATTTAAACGATGCCATCAGGCATCAGATTCCTCCCTCTTGCCTATGTACATGCGTCAGTGCTATCCACCATCTTCCGCATGCAAAGTGTCATCACGTTTAAAATTTTCCAAACATAATAAATTGTTTTGCTTTCTATTGCTTCTCTGTCCTTCTAGGTAGCTCTTACTTTTCTACTTACAAGGGAACCCCTTTTGCTGTTACTCGCACCTAGAATCGAGACCTGGTGCGTTTTGTAGCCCCATACATAATAGTTAGAGAACCGAAAAAATTTCTCTGTTAAAATAATATTTTATATACTTTTTTATACTTTTATTTTTTTATTATTACATATTTATTTGTTTATTTCACGCCAAAAGTGAGTTAAGTCGCCAAATAGGGCGCTACAATTTTTCCTTTATCCAAAGAGAAAATGTACAGAACATATTACTAGACTTATATCAGATTGCTATTTTTTTTAATAATTGATAACATGAGAAACAAATATTAGGTTTTCATTTTTTTCAATGCAGTTGATAAATATATAAGTAATAAATATAATTCTATAAAAGCTTCGAAGATCATTGAAAAATATTTTTTAGTGAAATACAAAATAAGCAAACTATTTTCTTTTGAAATCGAATGAAATAAAGTTTCGAATGTTTAAAATGAAATATTGCTGTATTAAACGGTCCTTCTATAACAGTAATCATAAAGTAAATTAATATTTTTACACAATTTAGAAAAATTACTGTGGCGAAATAGGTCGGACATTGCAATTTCTAGCTATTACAAATTCAGCTATGACATTTGGCTAGGGTTGCCGGAAAGCTCTACTTTTGAAAATAAGCGACAACTGTTTCCCCGCCAAAAATATGAATATAAAGTTGTAATTTTTCAAAATCAAATTCGTGGGTTTTTGTAGGAATTTTGAAACTTTTTTCAATTATTTATACTTATTATTAACAAATTTTTATTTTTAAATGCTTTTCTTTAAAAAAGTCCTTCCGGCCAGTGCCGGGAGGAAGAGGTAGCTTTCATATTCCTTATTTTAAAAAAGCCAACTTATTTTATTCAAACACACGAAGCTCAATTAAGTGGAAGCCAAATGTAGGAGATTCAATACTAATTTTTATCAATACTAAATCATTATGAATGAGAATTTCGCAAAATTAGTCAGCTTTATCCAAGCTGCTTTTATTTAAAGTAACTTATATTTGGCTGCCAAATTCGGCGATTTCTTAAATTGCCTGCCATTTTAAGACAACATGGTGGATGAGGCTAACCAGTGAATTTGGTCCAGACCTTAGTAATTGCTGTGCACATGCTCACTCACATCGGAATCGGTTGATATATACGAGTGCTGTCGCAGGCAAAATATCAGATTTTTCAAAATGTCACCCAAGTTAGAAATTGAAACTGCTATATCTGAGCCATTTTTTAAGATAAAGACAAACAAAAAATGCTCCTGAATCCTTATATCAAGGTCAAATACTTAAGAAAGAAACCTTTTTCAATTTCTAATTTTTTTGCACCTCACTTTAAATATATATTTTTTTTTAATTTAATGGCCGCCATTTTGAAACAAGATGGCTGATGAAGCTGGCCAGCGAACTTGGTCGAGATATTGATGTATACTATCCACATGCCTTCTTCCATCGAAATAGGCGAATACGTGTGGTATCGCGTGACAAATACAAGATCGTTTCAAAGTGTTAGCCATGATAGAAATTCAAAGTGCTATAATTCAACCACTTTTTAAGATATAAACAAAAGAACAAATTTTCAGAAACAAAAACTGCTCCAGAATCTTTGTATCAATGCCAAACACATAAAAAAAATCTTTTTCATTTTCTAATTTTTTAATACCTCATTTTAAATTTTAAATTACATTTTTTTAAATGGCAACCCATTTGAAACAAGATGGCGAATGAAGCTGGCCAACGATCTCGGTCGAGACATTGGTATGTACTATGTACAGACCAAGTTACATTCAAATCGGTTCATAAATACGCCTGTTATCGCGTGACAAAAATCAGGTCGTTTTAAAATGTCAACCACAATAGAAATTCAAAATGTTATAACTCAACCATTTTTTTAGATATAGACGAAACAAAACCTGTTCCGGAATCTTTGTATTAAGGTCAAACACATACGAAAAAATCTTTTTCCTTTTCCATTTTTTTGGTGTCTCATTTTAGATTTAATTTTTTTTAAATGGTCTCCAATTTGAAACAAGATGGCGGATGAAGCTGGCCAACGAACTCGGTTGAGTTATTTGTATGTACTATATACACACCAAGGTACATACAAATCGGTTCATAAATACGTCTGTTATCACGTGGCAAAACTCAGGGCGTTTCAAAATGTCAGCCACGCTAGAAATTCAAAATGCTATAACTCAGCCATTTTTTAAGATATAGACGAAACAAAAACTGCTCTTGAATCTTTTTATCAAGGTCAAACACATAAGAAAAAAATATTTTTCAATTTTCAATTTTTTGGTGCCACATTTCAAATTTAAATTTTTCTTAAAATTTTAAATGGCCGCCATTTTTAAACAAAATGGCGGATGAAGCTGGCCAACGAACTCGGTCGAGACATTGGTCTGTACTATGTATAAACGAAGTTAGATCCAAATCGGTTCATAAATACGCCTTTTATCGCGTGACAAAATTCAGGACGTTTCAAAATGTCAGCTTCGCTAGAAATTCAAAATGCTATAACTCAGCCATTTTTTAAGATATAGACGAAACAAAAACTGCTGAGGAGTCTTTGTATAAAGGTCAAATACATAAGAAAAAAATATTTTTCCATTTTTAATTTTTTGGTACCACATTTCAAATTTTAAATTTTTTAAAAATTTTTAAATGGCCGCCATTTTGAAACAAAATGGCGGATGAAGCTGGCCAACGAACTCGGTCGAGACATTGGTATGTACTATGTACACACCGAATTACATCGAAATCGGTTCATAAATACGAGAGTTACAGTATGACATAGGTCAGATATATATATATATATATATATATTGATTGATATAGATATATATATCAATTTTGAACGAAGTGTGGTTTCGGGGTCTGGGGGTCATGATCGATGAAAATATACCAAAATTTTTTGAAATCGCTTTCCTCCGAACGGCTGCAATAGGTAGCTTTTTGTAAAGAAAGCTTCCTAAAAATTCAATGTTAATAGTCCGATAAGTGATCTCGAAAATTGAATTTTCAGAAAGTTATGCTGCTGTATAATCAAGAAATATTATTTTAACAGAAAAATTTTATCTATTCTCAAACTTAATAATATAGTGCTTTAGAATACACCAGGTCTCAACACCAAAAGTGGTTCCCTTGTTAGTCTGTCTTGCGCCGGCAATTTTTGTGCTACAGGTATAGTTAGTTCGAACTCTATTTATGCTTTTTCAGTATGGAGATCACATTCCAATAAAAAACGTAGGTGTTGAGATTTGAAATTTTCAAACTTTTGTCACTGCAACCGTAACTGTTAGATTTTAGTTGTTGTTTTTAATATGATTCTTGAGCACACACGTCAAAATACTTTAAAATAAAATTTTATCCAGTTTCTGTGAAAGGTATGATAGCTAGGGATTCATATATTGGGACAGTGTTTCTTGTAATCATCCTGTATTTAAAACAAATGAAAGATTAAGAAGATATTTTTTATAGTCAATTAAAAGCATCGTCGAAAATGTTTAATAAAAAGTATTGTGAATTAATTCAGAACTGTACTTAAAAGTTAAAAATATAAAAAGTAAATAATGATAATTTTATAAAAACAAATTTTCTGCCCACAAATAAGTTTGAATTTAAGTCGTCAGCAGGAAAAGTTTAGTCAGTTTAAAAATTATAGCAAAAATAGAAATTCCATTAAAAATCAAAAACGTAAATCTATTTTTTGAAGAAAATAGCAAAAGTTCAGAGCTGCGGAAAATGATAACTATACTTAAAATTTTTAACATGTAAAAAATAATTAAAAAAGAAAAAGACAAGATCGAAAACTGGCCTTCTCACCAGTATACACAGTTCATGGCACTCTATTTCGATGCCCCGAAGTCTGCGTTCAGATAGGCAAATTAATAGTCATTTTGAACGTATGCGTAATTTTAAAGACAATTTCTTAAAATCTAAGGCCCATTTGAAAATATCCTGACCCTACTCCAGTTAGGGATAAGAACTCTACAACATATTTTAACAAGTAATAAAAATCATGCGTTAAGCATAGATTATGAAACACTTTCTAACACCTCCTGAATGCTTTAACAAAGCTTCGTTATTTAGGGAAATAAGGCATATAAGTGAAGTAAGTAAACATTTTAGAAAACGCATAAAACATTTGAATAACTGATTTCAGCAGTTACCGTCCATAGCAAATATGTATTCCAGTTTTTTTTTTAACAGCTCTGCATTTGATCTGTAGATTGATACATATACTATATAATGGGGAAATTTAGTTTAGCAAGTAAACGAATAAAACCTTGAAATTTCTCTTTCAGCAATTTATGCTAATAGATGGAAACATACTGAAATACTTTTGTACAACCCTGTAGTTAACCTAGCTCTTTTATTACACGCACTATTTAGCTAACGTTTAATTCAAAGTAAAACACTCATAAAACTACTGGAATCACATTTCCAGAAATTATCATTTATAGACAGCAGTGTATCCAATTCTTTGCGTGACCCTATATATCATTTTGTCTATGTTCTACAAACATTTCATAGTAAACTAAATGCAGTTCAGCCTAGAAATGCATAACTCATGTAAAAACCACCTTTAAGCAATTTACAATCACACCCAGTAACCATTACGAATTCTTTTGTGTAGCCCTGTATATGAATTACAGCATTTATACACACCATATACAATGCATAAATATAGTGAAACATAAAACCACATAACATAATTAAAAATGCATTTACAGAAATCATCGCACCCGCACAGTACTTCAGATACAATATAGTATCTGAAATTTTTGTGTGTCCCTGTAAATGCTATGACTTCGTATTATACATGAAATTAGCTATATTAAACCTCAGCGACGTATATAAATTTCTTTATATATGAAAAAAATGAACATAATTAAAATACGCCGGAAACATTTCCCTCCATACCTCTATCATTATGTAACGGAATTCTTTTGTGTGGCGCTGTAAATGAATAATAATTATTTTTTGCACCGCATATTCTACGGAATGCATATTTTAGTGCACTTGATAAAATGCATATCAATTTTATTATGTTTGAAAGCATAGAACATCATTAAAAATCATTTTAAACGATTTTTTCCCATAGGCCGTAATGTAACGGAAAACTTTTGACTGTCCCTGTAAATGAACTAAACATGCTACAAACATCATTTGCAAAGGGTTTGTGCTATGGTAGAGGTCACTAACATCCAAAAATTTTAGAACAATCCGAGTATATTTACGGTAGTTAGAGCGCGTACAGACCGACAGACGGACAGACGGACAGACAAACCGAATGCATAAACACTTTTCAACTTTCTTGGAAAGTGTTAAAAAACATCAAAATCAGTGAGCACCATGTTTGGTGATACACTTGTAAGCCATCGGAATATCTCCAAAAAATTTTGTATTAATTCTAAGGACATTTCTGGAATAAACAAAATAAATTTGATGTTTCACAATGTGTTGAAGTCGAAACATCATTTGACATTTTTGTAATCAGCAATAATTTAATTTTAGTAAAATTGAGAAGTTGAAGAATTCATAACTAATAACTAAACTGATTGTCAAATGAAGTCTGACACATTTAGTTTCACTATTTCTATACTTTATAAAATAAGCTCCTTAAATGATTTTCCTTAATATTAAATGCATTCAGAATTATCTGCTTTCAATTACGAAATAACGTGCTGCAACACATGCTTATGAAATGAGTTTTGCATTACAACATAATACATATTTTCCAAAAGATTTTCTGTTAAAAACTTTTGAATCCTTTATAAATATAATCCCTTCCGAGTATTTTCGATCATCAAAAGAAGAAAAAATGAATATTTCACAATGTGTCAAAAACTGAAAAGTCAATTTTCATTTATTTAACTAATTAACATTAAATTTCAAAAATTGGGGAATTTCAGTATGATGTAGATCTATTAAATGTGATCGGCCAATAACAATCTGGTTCATACTTTTCAATATTTCTACATTACATAAATAAAGCTGTGTCGGTTAATATGCAATTTATTTTACATTACATTATTCATTGCAAATTTAAGTACTACATCAGGTATTATAACATGACTTCTTATATAAGTTTTCATGAGATACCCTACATGCTTTGAAGAAAATAGATAACTGAAATCGGATTATTTAAGGTATCATTTTTCGAGGTACATTAAGATTTTCTATTTTCAATGAATTCTCTTGAATGAAATTGAAGACTTACTTATTCTCAGACGCCTTACGAAACATTTCTAGAAGAAATTAAATATTCTACGTGTAATTTTTGTCCTTTTTTTATTAGAACAGCTTTTAAATCTTCAAAGAAATAATTCTTCTCTCTCTCTCTTTTTAACACTTTTCAAACGGTTTACCATAGGATGTTCGGTATTGAAAATGAAGTGTCTAGCATTCATACGTCATATACAGGGGCACTCAAAAGTATTCCGTTACATTATGGGTTATGCGGGAAAATCATTTGCTGTGCATTATAATAGTGTTGCACAATTAGAAAAATAATGAAATTTATATAGATTAATGACGTGCACTAGAACATCATAGAATATGTTATGTGTAGCACGTATAGTACGCGTTAAGAGGCACTCAAAAGTATAGAGTTATATTACGGTTTATAAAAAAATGCGCCAATTTTAATATTACCCTGTTACAAAAATAATGAAATTGATATAAATTTATAAGCTGCACTAAAATATGCTTTCTGTAGAATATGTGCAAAACATTCATCATTCATTTATAGGGTCACACAATAGAGTTCGTTTATATAATGGTCTACGAGAAAAATTGTTCGCTTTTATTATGTCGCACTATTTCAAACATGATGAAATTGATATCCATTACTGAGGATTACCACTATATGCTTGTAGTTGAATATCATTTGCAACACATTTATCGTTCATTTACAGGAACACATAAAAGATTTAGGATACAACACTGTATCTGAAGTATTGTCTATTAGGGATGATTGCTGAAAGTGCGTTTTCGTTTATGGTATGCGTTTTAAGGTTAACTAAACTTTTGCATGCTACGTGGTGTGTATAAATTCTGTAGACTATATACAGGGCTACACAAAAGAATTCAGAAGTAGTACTTTTAATGAGCGTTATTTGCTTAAAAGTATTTTTTAATTTGAATTATGCATTGTCTAGCTCAGCTACATTTAATTTGCTAAGAGTTGCTTGCAGCTTTTAAATAAAATCATATGCAGGGCTACGCAAAAATCTCGATAAATGTTTGCCCATGCATATTTAATTCCTTGATGTGTGATTTCGGTTGTTTTACGCTGGTTTTGCCTGAATGAAATTTAAGCTTAACACGTGGTGCGTATAAAAATATTTAGGTAATATACAGGGCTGTACAAAATAATTAAAGTTCGTTTCTGTCTATTGGTAGAGATTGCTAAAGATGAATTTTAAACTGTGCTATGCTTTTTCTAACTAAAAAAAAATGTAGGATACTGTGTAGAATATATATAAACATATAGATCATAAACAGAGTTGCACAAAAGAATTGAAACACCTTTCCAGCTATGTGCACTAATTGTTCAAATCTGTTTTTATAATATAATATGCGTTTTCTAAAATGTTTACTGAGGTATCTGGTTTACATTATTAAAAGGGAAAGTTCTGTTAACGTATTGTCGAAGTGTTGGAAAGTGTTTCATAATCTATATTTGACGCATGTTTTTTTCATCCTTGTTTTTCTTTGCATTCTCTTTTTTCCATCTACAGACAGGTTTTAACATAACGATTTCTGAAATCATTCTGTGTGCATTCTTTGTAAATGTGTGTCCGTAAATCAGAATCATAGCATATTCGTCAGATGTAACTACAGATGATTGATAAATTATATGAGGACATAAGTTTCAAAACTTGCCTTATTCGAAATTTTAAAAAATCTCGTTTTCCCAAATAATTCGTTCTATTGCTGAACTTGTATCGAAAAAACACTACTATCTGCAAAAAAACTAAATTTATCCTGTTTCTCTAGCATTGTAAAACCTCGGTTTAAAATCAAATGATAACCGATGGACGCAGTCAGAGGTTTTTCGCTATTTCAAAAAAATTCATTTTCTGGATAAGACGAATTTTGAAACACGTCTTAATATCTATTGATTTCTTTTTTATCTAAGACAAATATCACCAAAACATTTATGATTGCAACTTTTTTTAAGGGAAACGATATGAGAATAGTTATTAACCTATATTCTGTTAATTGTTTAATCTGGGTTTTTTGTGATTAATCTCTAAAAATAAAGGCAATACATGAAAAATTAAAAATTAAATGAAAAACAAAATTAGTTCAAATTTTTAAAAGTCCTTACTCAAAAGTCGAAAATACGACAAAAAATGGAAGAATTATATAAAATTTGTTTAAAAAAATTTAGTTTATTTTTCATAATTGTATATCTAAATATTTTTTCTGCTTATTACCGTATTTTCGAATATTATATTAAGATTTTTTTTAATAAAATGAGCCTTATATTTCTGTTTACTCTGAAATATCGTATGCGAAGAAAATTTTTCGTAATAAAATTACACAAAGGTATATTTAAAACAGAGTAATATCAGAACATTTAAATAAAAAAATTTTTCAAATTTATATGATAATGACCAGCAAAATTAGAAAATTATTAAATATTGAAATAGAGATCACGTATTACTAAATATACGAAAAATATTACTTAATAGTAAATATTTTATTGTTCTTCTTACAATCCCAATTAAAAGTATATAATTACGAGATATCCATAGCGATCAACCAGTGATAATGAAGAAAGGAAAGCTTTGTAACAGAGAAGGAAGTTATGATAACAAAGTTGAGAATCCAAGAATGCTTCTCATTTATTTCTTATTCAAAAGTCGAAAATACGAAAAAGCCGGAAGAGTAATATAAAATTTGTTTAAGAAATTTTAGTTTTTTTTTTTTATAATTATATATCTAAATAATTTTTCTGCTTATTACCGTATTTTCGAATATTACATTAAGATTATTTCTATTTTTATTTTCTATAAAATGAGCCTTATACTTCTGTTTACTCTACAATATCGCATACGAAAAAAATTTTTCCTAATGAAACTACACAAAGGCATACTTAAAACTGACTTTTTCGTAACATTTAAATTAAAAAATGTTCCAAATTTATATGTTAATAACCAGCAAAATTAGAAAATTATTAAATATCGAAATAGAGATCGAATGTTACTAAAAATACGAAAAATATTACTTAATAGTAAATATTTTATTGTTCTTCTACAATCCTCATTAAAAATATATAATTACGACATATACATTTTAAATTTTGAAACCGAAATATACATAGCGATCAACCAGTGATAAAGAAGAACGGTAAGCTTTGTAACAGATAAGGGAGTTATGATAACAAAGTCGAGAATATAGTAATGCTTCTCATTTATTGTGTTATTTAAAGAGAAATCTTATTGTGAAAAAATGTTCCTCTACTTCTTAATGGTGAAATAAAATCTATTATAAAATGCATCAACGTTGTCATAACGAATGCCTACTGCAAGTATCTTTCAGACAAAAAAATTCAAAAATTCAGACTAAAGTTTTTGGTTCACACTGAAGTAAATTATGTAACAATCTTAAAATAAATAATCATGTTTAACTTCTGATATACGAGTTAAAAATAATAAATATATTACAAATCATCAGACATACAAGTAAAATTACATAAATACATTTAATGCAATTAAAAAGCAAACGTTTCAAGCTAAATTTTAGCCCCTCATCAGTGCAACAAAACATTCAAATGGCAGAAAACTATATATCATGTTTACAGTTAAAAATTATTAGCAGTTAAAATTAATAAAGTATAAAATTTTTTAAAACAATGCTGAGTATTCAGGATCATGTGCACTTCCTCCTGAATACTCAGCATTGTTTTAAAAAATTTTTATACTTTATTTAATTTTAACTGCTAAAAATTTTTAACTGTAAACATGATATATAGTTTTCTGTCATTTGAATGTTTTGTTGCACTGATGAGGGGCTAAAATTTAGCTTGAAACGTTTGCTTTTTAATTGTATTAAATGTATTTATGTAATTTTACTTGTATGTCTGATGATTTGTAATATATTTATTATATGTAACAATCTTATCATTATTATTTTTGTAATGTTATGTCAAAAATTTATTTTATGCACCTTTTTCATCGGTTAAAAAAATTAAAGTGATTGATCCTGCTATACATATTTTTATTGATCTTTTATATTTAACTTTTTATTTTTATTAATCTTTTTTCATACGAATAGGAGTTCACTTTTAAACAATGATAATTATATGTTTCGAGGAAAATCACATTATGATTTTAGATATGTTTAAATGGGGCACGGACAAACAAAAAGGGTGATAACCACTGTGCTTCACGTACGCGAAACAATACAAAATAAAACAGAACTTAACCGACCGAAACATTACTGGGAAATTAAACTAAGGCGGATCCATGTACATCATTTTTACATCACATCATGCTTCACTCTTTGACCACCTCTCAGCGCGACCACATCAAGAATTCGCAGTTCCTAACCAGTCTCTTTTTCTCTAGATAGTCTAAAGTCCTGAGTTAGCGCAATTGTTACAGCAATATTTTGCATTCAATACATTTCCTTGAAAAGTATTTATAAACCCAATCTGTCATGTGTTCTTTTGCTGAAGCAGTTTTAGGTACAATATGGAAATGTTTAACTTACTGAAGTAAAAATTGTATTTAAAACTCTCACTTTCATATAGATCCTCTTTGTGAATATATATAACATATTAAAAAATAATAATAATAATTGCAAAATACGTCTTTATGAACAATGAGAAATTGTGTAAAATTACGATAATTTCGAAATAAATATTACAAATATGAAAGAAACTAATTTCATTACCTTAGATGAAATTACTAGTTTTGATCTCAGAAGATTATATTTTTTTCTTATGAGAATATATTTTAAGACCTTTTCAATTAACTTACATCTAAAATTCTTTCCTAATATTTCCAAGACACAGCAGAAAAATTTGATATTTTGCAACTCGTCTAAGTAGAATTTTAGATGTTCAATCAGTTCAATCAGTTGTCAGTTTCGCAACTACTCGTAAGTAATCTTTACGTTTCAACGAATTTCAAAAATTAAAGTGTTCTATAGATGTGTTTAAAGACATCGGCCAAAGACTGCCTAGTTCGCGTTTTAAATATTCATATGATATGTAAAATAAGCTGCTTAAATTATTTTTTATGTTTAATAATACCTTAAAATACATTATTTCGAATGCGAAATAAAATGCATATTCATGAGATGAAATCATACATGATTGGTTATATGACGCATTGTTGCTTCAAAGAAACAATATAGTTATAATCTGTTTATTTTAAATAATACTTTTCATATGTACAGTATGTGCTAAAATAAAAATACATTCCATGCATTTTAGAAACCGAATTGTCGAGTTTAAAAAATGAAAATAGCCATTCAAATGGAAAGTATTCTTCTTTCATCTTATGTTGAAAAAGTAAACTTAGAGGCCGTCTTAATACAGAAATTTTAACAAACTCTGTAATGTGCAAGACGAACATTTTGACAGTATATTTGAATTCATAGGTAACTTTTAGTTTCGTTTATTAAACCAGAAGTGACTCGGTGACGTTTTTAAGGATTTATGCAGTTTTAAATTCTGAAACTCATAATATTAAATCAATTTTCAAGCGTTGCAAAACAAATTGCAATTGGGGCAGTCCCTAAGGTGTAACTCAAAAACTACTTGGCTGAATGTAATTTATTATTCACAAAGTTTCTAGATATCGGTTTCTGTTAAAAATTTATTTGTTACCATACAAAATTTTTTATAGTAATTTCAAAATACCTAAATTATAAAATTAATCTTCGAAACAATATGTGTTTAAAACTATAAAAAGAATTCTATAAACTTTAAATATGTGAATCCAGAATTTCAGCTTATTTCGCCAGCTAGTTCCTGCACTATTATGACAGCGGCAATCTTACGGTTTTTTATTTTAGGTCAAATAAACATATTTCAATCAGAAATTTTATTCAATGAATGAAAAGATTTAACTGCTACAAAGAAGCTAGGTGACATTTTGTTAGAATTATGTTTCAAAGTCCGTATATCTGATTTGAAAAATTTTAAAGGCGGGCAGTTATGTAGAATAAATATCATAATTGTTTATTTAAAATATTAGAAGACGCGAAATGTAAATTTCAAACATCGAATCACTAACTTAAATACGCTACTATTTGCATACAGAAGTGCGGCTTTTAAAGGTGCAAACACATCTACTACATATATAAACTGAAAATGGGAATTTCGTTCCAGCCGCCGATAACTTGAGTTCTGCTGAATAGAGTTTGAGGGAATTAGACGGTTAGATAATTTTTCAGGAAAGATTTTAGTATATAACATATCGTATTACGTTGCTTAGATATAGAATTATGTGGGAAAGTTCTAATACTATACTAGTTGGATTTTAATGAGACTTATATTGTTAATTATATAATTTTTCAGGCATAATTTTAGTATATTGCATATCGTTCGATCGTTCATTACAAAGTTATACTATAAATGAAGACCTGAGGGAAAGACGATGTTACGTAACAAAAATTGGATTTCGAGAAAAATGAAGTAAAAGATGTTTGTTATAAATCCAAATTTCAATATAATTTTAATATATACGAAATTTCAAAGCTCTTTGTCAGCAGGAAGTGACAAAATGAATCACAAGATTTGACTGCCACACTCAAACATAATTGTAAGTTAAAAGAAAGTATGCAATAACAAATACATTTTTTTGTCATTTCAAAATATTTCTTGTCCCCTTAAGTGCTTTTCTGTAAATACATATAAATTATTCCTAAAAGCGATCTAAAATAGGCTGTTTTGGTACATCTTGTTTTAGATGCAATGTTTTTTTTTCTTCAGGTAAAAAAAAATACTCATAAAATTCATTCGCGTTAATATATGTATTAGTTTAAAAATTAAACATAGAATTAAAAATCTTACTTCTTGGTTTTGTAAATGTCTAGAAATTGTTTCAATTAACAGAACTTATTACCAATATGAAATCAAATATTTACATTAATCGAAATGAAAATTTTATTCTTGAGATCCTCGAAAAGAGAATATAGAATAATACATCATTTTCCATAAACATGCTTTCAAAGAACTTTTATATTAATTTGTAAGTAAAATCCTTTCAAAACATTTCCAAGGAAAAAAAAAGATTTGCATGTTTTACAATGTATCGAGTAAGAAAAATGAGACTTTACATTTATGTAACTAAGGATAATTTAATTCTCGAAGAATTGCGAAATCAAACAGTTCTTAAGATACAACGAAAGCGATTGACTAATAACAGTCTGGTTCTTAGTTTCAGCATGTCTGTGTTATATAAATAAAGCTGACTAAATTATTTTTGATATTCAATACGTTAAACTTTACCATTTTTCAAATACGAAATAAAATACTGCATCACATATTCATGACATAAAATCTTATGTGATTTTTCGCGAGATGCATTACTGTTTCGAAGAAAATGGTTAATTGAAATCGGATTATTTTAAGAATCATTTTTCAAAATGACCCATAAAACTCACTATCTCCAAAAACTATCTCCGAAGAACTTTTAAAGTAATACTTCTCAGAGGTTTTGCGAAGCATATCCAGAATGAACTGAATATGTCATATTTTTATGAAATAAAGCATCAGCCGTAGCTTTAGGCATTCCTTCTATACTCGCAACGTTAAATAATTTATGACTTGAAGAATTGTGAAAACAAACAATTGCGATCGTGTACGATCACAACTGCTTTATAACGATTTCGTTTCATCTATTTTTATATGCTATGCAAATTTAAATGAATAAACTGGATTTTCTATTCAAAAGATTGAATATTGCCAGTATTTTATTGTGAAACTTAATATCACAATTGTTATTAAGTTTAAAAATAAAATACTGGTTTGCATTTACACTACATAATACTCTCTATAAAGATTTAGTAAGATTTTAAACTAACAATTATTTCCAGGTAAATATTTTAAATACGGCATGAAATATTCATGGAGTTATGAATAAAGAGAGATATAGTGAGAGATATAGTGCGTGTAGAGATACAGTCTACCAGTTGCGAGTGAAGTAACTGAGGAGGTTGTCACAAGATGGCGGCTGATTTTTTTAAAATCGGATCTACACTTTCTGATTACCGGCGAGGCAAACTTCCCACCAGTAAAAATGAGTAAAATATTTCGTCTTATTTAAGTGTCTTATTAACAGTGATAGTTTATCATAAATATGGTAGCATTTCCTATTTACTTTTACCGGTGTCAGTTTGTCTTGTAAAACAGTCACTTTGTTGCACTGGTTGTCACAATATGGTGAAAACGATAGACCTGACTTCTGCCAAAATAAACTTCCTTCAGTAAAAATGAAAAAATGTTTCTTCTATTATTTATGGCTGAAATTTTGTTTGAATAATGGCTTAAATAAGGAAAAAATTTCTATATAAATTTTCTGGTGGTAGACTCCACCGGCGGTAATCAACACCGGCGAAAGCGGTTACAGTTGAAGCTTCACTATTGTGAGGATATGTCAGTTCCTCTTTAGTAATAGTTCCATGGATAGACTTCAGTACCTTCGATGATTTTTTTTTATTATTAAGTTCTTCGAAAATGCATTACAGAATAATACACATATATATATATATATATATATATATATATATATATATATTAAGATAATCTCATCAGCATTGTTCGAACAGTATCTGAGGTTTCCGAGGGGCTTCAAGTTGTTATCAAGTTCAATTGAAAAACAAGCTGTCTCGTCAATTTGTAAAGCCATTGGAGATAAGTTTAGCTGTAGTTACTGTAAATACTGTAAAGAGTTTAAGCATAGCGTAAAAAAAAAAGATTAGGTTATCGCAATAATATTAAGGGTTCCCGGGGTTAAAATTCCATTTCCTTTATTTATAGGCATTTTTCAATGTTTTTTTTTCCCCCCCTGAAACGTAAGTCTCGGTAAAGATTACTTTTAAGGTAAAAAAGTTTTTAAAACATTTTTTTTATTATTTTTTTTTTAATCTTATAATAATATTCGATATAACTCATGAAGTCCGATTTCATTAATTTTTCAAATATGTGTGTGCAGATAAAGAATTGTATTAATTTGTCTTCAGCATTTATAAAAATATTGCTTATTAAAATTACAATAAATTAAAAAGTAAAAAAAGCGGGTTTTAGGAGTGGTTCTTACTTTGAGGAATACATTTTCAAAATTTTTCATGAAATTAAAAATGCTGATGATTTTTTTTTAAATATCAAAATCTCTAAACAAAATTTCATACAAATATCTTCCAGAAAGCTCATCAGTAAATAAATAAATAGAAATGCTTGATTCATCTTTAAAAAGTTAAACTTAAACTTACGCTATGTGCAAAATTACTTAAAAGGTGAGACAATATTAAAAAGATGTTAAATTATTTTAATACCTTAGTACTTTCAACTATAAAAAATCCCTGCCGGCTCGTGCCTACAGGCGGAGGTAGATTTCGAAGTTAAGTACTATATTCACCAACAAAACTTAAATCAAAATTAGAGATAAACCCAGTTCCTTCTCTAAGAATGAGCTCGAGGGAGCTAAACATTTTGTGAAAATTCTAATATACACGAATACATGCACGCATGTATATGGAATAAGTTTAAAAAATAGCTAAATCAAATTCAGAGAACCTCAAAGTGTTAAAATAAGTTAATATTTCCATAGTCGGGTTTTTATCATGTTTTAATAAGTTTCTTCAGACTCATATGACGTTACATATTCATCTGCTGAGGTCCATTTTATTTCCAATATGACACAATACATATATATATATTTTTAATTCGTCAAACTATTTATTTCATTTTGAATTTTCATGCGGAAATCTTGCTCTAGAAAACTTATGAAGTAATATTCAATTTGTTTTCAATTCGTCAAACTACTTATTTAATTTCTTTTCACGTGAAAATCTTGCAATAGGAAAGCAATTGTTGTGGTGAGAATTTTATTGTTTTTTTTTCAATTGTTGGCAACTGCTATAACGAAAAATATTTATTTTTTCCTGTCATTGTTGTGTAAGAGCTGGTTTTATCAGAATCGTGTTAAGATGGTATTCAAAATTTTGAACCCTCCCCATTTCCATTCCCTTGGTCCGATTTTGCCCATTTTCAATCCCCGCCGAGATATTAGCCATATCAAAGTTGTTGGCGAGTTTGAAAACGATCCGTGTATAATTGCGACTTTTATCGTACGGACAAAATTTAGTACATACATATATATATATATATATATATATATATATATAAACTTTTTAGGTGGGGGTGATTTTGGGTTCCGGGGTCCTATAATGAAATGTTATGAAGGAATTTTTCAAAAGTCTCACCATGGTAACGACTGCAATAGGTAGGATTTCTTACGAAATCTACCTAAAAACATACTCTTCGTCAGAGAAATATAAGAAATACAATTGTTACTGACGTCTAATTTTCAAAATTCACGCAGATGGTGACGAAAGGAGAGACGTCGGTTACTTATACTAGTGGAAGCTAATTTTTTAGATCCGGAAAACACTGGGAAAATAAAACATGGATATAGGGAAGTGGAATATTGCTCGTTTTATGATTATTTAAGCAAACTGAGCCAAATTCTGGGTATGTTGTACGATAAACCGTCATTGCAAACAATATTTTCTTTAGTAATAATTTCCATTGATTTGCGGATGATTAAATCATAATTCTTTGAGGGATATATAACTTTTGCGTCTTCGAAATTAAATTGTATATTTTGCTTCTGGTAAAGTCTTTACAGGGCTGTTGTAGGTCGGTTATACTTTAAATCTCTCAGATTAATATATCTATTAATCTATTAATTATATTATTAATATTATATATTATATATATTTATTATATTAATATATCTATTAATATCTATTAATATTATTAATTATTATATATATTAATCACCTTCAAAATGAATTAAGTACCATTAGAAACATTGCAGTGGAGAATGGTTTCCCAATACGCATTTTTGATAAGTTAATCAACTCACAGAAGAACCATGTGAAAATACAAAAACTCCACGGAGTAATATGAGATATTGTAAGATGATGTACATACCAGGACTTTTTGAAAAACTCTGACATGCACTTTTTCGCTTTGACGTAAACTTAATCGCCACTCCTCCAACAAAACTGAAAAATCTAATTAGTGCCAAAATAGACACGATCCCAGAAGATGAAGTTTCTGGAGTATATATAATTCCACTGAAAACAGAAAATATTTATCTCAAATACATAGGAATGACTTCACGTAAACTTAAAGTCCGTATTAAAGAACATTTGAGAGATTTAAAGTATAACTGACCTACAACAGCCCTGTCAAGACTTAAACAGAAGCAGAATATACAAGTCAATTTCGAAGATGCAAAAGTTATATATCCCTCAAAGAATTATCATGATTTAATCATCCGCGAATCAATAGAAATTATTACTAAAGAAAATACTGTTTGCAACGACGTTTTATCCTACAACATACCCAGAATTTGGCTCAGTTTGCTTAAATAATTATAAAACGAGCAATATTCCACTTCCCTATATCCATGTATTATTTTCCCAATGTTTTCCGGATCTAAAAATTAACTTCCACTTTCACCTCCTTTCGTCACCATCTACGTGAATTTTGAAAATTAGACTTCAATAACAATTGTACTTCTTATATTTCTCTGACGAAGACTATGTTTTTTATAGTTGAAAGTACTAAGGTATTAAAATAATTTAACATCTTTTTTAATATTGTCTCATATTTTAAGTAGTTTTGCACATAGTGTAAGTTTAAGTTCCAGAAAGCTTTGATATAACTCTTTTAACAAATTATGAAACAATCCATTCTGAGATAAATGGACTGAAAGTTTTAGTTACGGGCGAGGATTGAGAGAAAGTACAACACGAATTTTTTTTTTTATCTTCTAGTGTAATCATCATAGAATTATGCGGTTTGATTTATTTAATTCATTTAACTGTTTAATATATCAACAGCAAAAAAAAAAAAATTCTTTTTTTTTTTACCTCCTCCCCACCCCCACCCCCTCCCTTCCCCGCTTTTTTTAAGATGTAAGAGTGATAAATATTTAAATATTTCAAAAATTAAAAGAAAGAAAGACAACATATTAATGTTAAGCAGTAGTTCGAAAGAAGGCCGACGTAGAAGCTAGGTATAAATGAGGAGTAAAAGCCATAGAACTACACAAAGTCACGTTTCAAAGCAGTTTGTTTTTGTTACAATGTAGCTGTAGTTTTATACGGCTTTTTTTTCCTAATTCACTGAGAAAATTAAAAAAAAAGCCTTAGTAGATTGTGAGAAACTCAAGGCTCGCAAAAATCATGGAAAATGTAGGACTTCTTCTAAATCTTATCAAAACAGTAACCGATTTGATACATTGAGAATACCCAGTTGGAAAACAACTCCACTCGCTGTGGATGAGTGCTGTGTAACATATCTTAAAGTAGTCATAAAATAGAGTCTAACAATAGTTTTATATGTTTTTATTCCTAATTTACATAGAAAAAAGTTTTAGTCTATTGTGAGGTACTGGAGGCTCGCAAAAATCACAGAAAATGTAAGCTTTCTTCTAAATCTTATCAAAACAGGTAAACAAGTAAACAATTTGATACGTTGAGGGGATACCCCGTTGGAAGACAACTCCACTACCTGTGGATGAGTATTTGTAAAACATATCTCAGAGTAGCCATAAAAATAGAGTCTAACTGTAATACTATATACAGGGTGTCCGGTCTCAACGGTGTCCAATGGCTAATTCCTAAACCGTTAGTCATAGACATATAGTTCCAATTACAAAAATGTTTTAAATCAGTTAAAGAAATATTTTAAAAGCGATTTGGGCCAATAAAAACATTTCTTAAAAAATTACGAAATTTAAATTTTTATACGGTCCCCCGGTCCTATAAGTTATATTTAGCGAAATTTTCCTTTTACACTGACAAGTAATACAAAAAAAGTCCCGTTATTCTACGATTAAAATGGACCGAGTAATAGCCTTTTAAAGTTGGAGCATATTTTTTGCTGCAAATTGGGGGTCATTCACAAATTTAGTCGAAATATAATTTCGTCAGATATAAAAAATGTTTGGGAGTAAAATTAACATTGCAATATAAATTTGAAATCTTTAATCATTCTGCCATATTAATGGAAAATATACAATTTGTAATAAACATTTAAGAAGAAAGAAAAAACAGAATTTTTGTTAAATAAAATGATTCTGAATTAACAGCCTCAGTTCTTTACAAAATGATACGTACTTTAAATTATTATTAGATTGCACAAACCTGCAAAAGTTGGGTTATGTCATGTTTTTTAGCTTTTGATAATTGATTTTTATATATTCTGTACCGCTGAATACGAAATTGATCTTCATTTTAACTATCATATCAGGATTTTTCGCAAACTGCAAATTTCAAAGTTAAGAAGTTCAATATTAAAATTGAATTTCTTCCCCCATCTCATCGGACCACTCAGCTGTAAGAATCCCAGGATAAGCCAAAATATCGAATAAATTTTTTAATCAAATCAAATCAAATCAAATCAAAAATGTTTTACATATGTCTTATAGTATGGGATTTTCGCTATATTTTAACTTACACATTTGCGATTTGCAAAAAAGTTCTAACATAATGGTTAAAAATGAAGGTCATTTTCAGATTCAGTGCTAAAAAGTGCATAAAAATCAATTATCAAAAGTTAAAAAACACAACCATCTACTCTACTTTATAATATTCGATTTTTGTTATTCTTTAAATTTGAAAATTCGGATTCAGTGCTAAAAAATACTTAAAAGTTAAAAAACCCAACAATCGCAGTCTTGTATTATCTAACCTAAAACTTCTTCTTAAACTCCTTGGCAGAAATCTATCCGAAATTTTTTGTGTTATCCTGTAAAATAAGTATAAATGGTAACCACCGAAAATCTTAATAATATTAGATTGTTATCGGATTTGCGCCAGTGTGTAAAATACAATGTCGATCGGATATTTAAAAGTGGGTTAAAGTTCGAGTACAAATTTTGAACTGGAAAAACATACATACGATTGTTGAAATAACATAAAAACTTATAAAAAAAACATAACTTTTGTTAAAAGAAATCATAAAAGAAACAGTCTCAAATCCTGACAAAATAAAACATATGTTATTTTAGCCAATTTGAGACTTAATCATAATACTTGTAGGATTTTTTTTCAAAGCGCAGATACACATGAAGTAAGATCTTCGAATACTTTAAACACTTGGTATATGATACCTCAAAGCCAAGCCGAACTCTTTTGTTTTCAGAGTAGAAAAGTGGCATAAGTCATGCATTTTTAAAGTTCCATAACTCGCTCAATTTTAGTGTTATATGAATGGGACTTATTTTGTCTTACTTGTCAGTGTAATAGGAAAAAAATAGTAAATATAACTTATAGGACCGGGGAACCGTATAAAAATTTAAATTTCGTAATTTTTTAAGAAATGTTTTTATCGACCCAAATCGCTTTTTAAAAGTTTTTTTGCCTGATTTTAAACATTTTTGTAATTGGAACTATATGTCTATGACTAACGGTTTAGGAATTAGCCATTGGACACCGTTGAGACCGGACACCCTGTATATACTACAATAAAAATATATAAAGGTAAAAATAAAAAGGTAAGGAAAGGATTTTGTCTCAAAGATATCGGAAAAAAAAACGATGGAGAGAACAGAAAATAGATAGGAGACGAAGAGATGAGAAGAACTGAAAAGGAAGGTAATTTCGTATTGGCTAATCGGTGATAAAATTAAACAGGTAAGGAAAGGGCTTTGTCTCAAAGAGATGTGAGATGAAATGATGAGGAGAACAAAAAAGAGATAGGAGATGAAGCGATGAGAAGAACCGAAAAGGGAGGTAATTTCGTATTGGCTAATCGGTGATAAAATTAAACAGGTAAGGAAAGGGCTTTATCTCAAAGAGATAGGAGATGAAATGATGAGGAGAACAGAAAAGAGATAGGAGACGAAGCGATGAGAAGAACTGAAAAGGAAGGTAATTTCGTACTGGCTAATCGGTGATTAGGAAGGAAAGCTTAGTTGGAACCAAGAAGTCCGAAAAAAAGTAGAATTGAGAGTGTATAACCATAAAATTTAATAAATTAGATCCAATGGTGACTATAAATATTAATTTAAAGAAGTTTAAGATAGATTAAAAGGTTTAAACAGTTTAAAACTGTTGAATAATTCGTCATAACAGGAATCAGCAAAAAAGCAAAGGTTTTAAGTAAATATAACCCTTTTTTTAAGGGCAATTTTTATTGCTATACATTTAAATAATATAAGAATAAATATAAGTCTGGCATAATTTATAAGAAATTAAAGAAACTTTTTTTTAAATTTTATAATGAAATAATGAAACAAAAAAGTATTAATCGATTTATAAATTATTGTTTTTCTGGTAAAATGAGAATATATTTAACATTGTGACAGAGCAATAAAATCAGTTGTCATTTTTCTGTAAAGAAGCAATATAAATTTCGAAATCGTGAAAAATTGAAGAATTCTGCAAATGTATTAAAAGCGATTTGGCAATAACTGTCTACGTATTTCAATATCCATATGTCATATAATTTGAGATGATATATGATGGTTATTGCTTAATCCTGTAATGAACTTTATTAAAATAATTTTCCATATGTTCATGACATAATATCTAATATGATTTGCCAAGAGATATGTTGCTGTTTCGAAAATAGTTAATTGAAATCGGATTATTTTAAACATAATTTTTCAACAGGAGGAGTAAAATTCTTTATTTAAAATAAATTCTCTTCGAAGGACTTTTAAAATAATTGTTCTCAAAGGCTTTACGGAGAATTTTCAGAATGATCTGAATATCCCATAACTTCACGAATTAAAATATCAGTTCCCTTTTAGGCATTCCTTATATCTTGCGTTTACACGTTTACATGAACATGTAAATAGTAATTTCATTTTGTAGAATTAACAAAATAAATAGTTCTCATGATGTTATGAATGCACTAAGCTTATCACAATATAATTTTATTTCAATATTCTATGCAAACTCGAACGAATATATGCTATGTATTTAATGCATAACTATGACTCCGCCCTCTTTTGAGTAAAAGAAATGCAATTTTTTGTGAAATTGTACGAAAGACATATAAAGTATGAAAGCATTTACCCTCAGAAGCTTTAACATTCGAACAATCTTTGCGGCAATAAGTAAATTCTGGATTACAAAATGTCCGCTTTTTTTTTTTTTAAGGTATGTGCCCATTATAGCCAATTTTTGATTCCTGCATAAAAACGGAACTTCTGCTTAACCTGCATGTGACCATTTTCACGTTGGAAAACAACCTTGCCCCTTTTTTACTTTATCCTGGACGTTTTAAATTTAATTATTGTGTTAAATTAATTACATTTTTTTGTAAAATTCACCATTTATGTTCCGGCGTATATACTCGTTTGGCTACGTTACATATCCAATCTAACTTTTTTGCCATAATGTTTTTTTTAACGTTGACAACCTGGATCACTTGAACACACCCATGCTTTCAATCTCTTAGGATTGTTGTAATAAAGAAATCTTTCTAAAGTTGCAATAAAAAAATTATTATTATTATTATTACCTGGCTTTAAAGCAGCGGATTACATGCGATTTTCCGATTTTTCGTATTCATATGAGACTCAAGTTACTTGCTTTTAAAGCATGTGCGCTGCATGACATGTAGACTTTGCGAAGTGCATGTAAGACAATAAAGAGGCATTTTGAAGATTTTTTTCGTGCAGTTGGCGATTTATATTGTGTCCGGCAATGACCTTTATAGAGGCCTGAATCACAGTTATACTCTTAATCATGTTAAGTAGATTTAATGTTATTGTAATGTTACTTACATATTTTCACGGCATGTAGTTTTCGCACTAAGGTACACTATTTCAAATAAACAATATTTGAATATTTTATATAATGAAAGCTTTAAATTTTACAAAAGGAGAACTAAGACTATTTCATTTATAAACACATTTATTTAAAGTACAGTATAGTCTTAAAATAATTGACTCTGTTTGAGAGCTGCCACAGATAACTAATACTTTCATTACAGTATGCGTTCGTAAAGTAACAATATACAAGTTGGAACCTTCTTTTTAAAGAAAATAATTCCTCACAGGACTGTGTTGTCAGACTTCTATGTTAAACAATCTTTCATTTAAAATAGTCATCAGTAGTAAAATGAAATATAGTTCTGTATAAAAAGTAATTCTCATACAAAATCGAAACATCGACATATACTTTGAATACTTATTTTTAAAATCACATATTCTGTAATAAAAATTTGAAATGTATCACCAGTTCATTTTTAGTTTTGGCAGGTTTCAACAAATATATAATAATTTCAATATGAACTGTCATTTATTTTTCAAGTGTAAATAAATAAAATGCAGCATAATCGTAGTGCATCATTCATACCTGTAATAAAAAGCTGTCAAAAATCACACAAAAAATAGATTTTTTAAGCCGGAATCATTTCTTGCATGTATGGAAATCATTTGATATTTCTATTCACGTATTCTTTGATATGCGTCAGAAAGAAAATGAAACGTCAAGTAACATAATATCAGACGAGAATTTAATACTGAATTCAAAATATTATTTATTTTAAAAATTGTATTTTAAACATGTCACACATTAACATTTTTTAAATCTTTCCAACATAGTTGAAAATGTGTTTATAACATTTGGTTTGTCAGTCTACTGTCTTTCTATCTATCTTATGCCCGTCACTAACTCAGGTAAATATACTTGGATTACCACGTAATTTATGTATGTCATTGAGGTTTATTAAGGAATGTTCGCTAATAGAATTGGAGTATGTAACGTCTATAGTTCGTTTACAGGCAAGTTCAAAAGATTTCTGTTACATTATGGTCTAAGGGAAAAATACTTTACGATGTATTTAAATGATATTACATTATTTCAGACATAATTAAATTATATACATAACTCAGGAGTGTATAAATTCTATAGATGCAGTTGATACAATGCTGTTCCAAAGAATTCGAGTACAATTCCACTTATTGATGGAAATTGCTGAAACGGAATTTTCTACTTTGTTATGCATTTCCTAACTAAACAAAATTTTTGCAACTAAAAATAACAAATACATACTAGAAACTAAAATTTTGTATTATAAATATTACAAAATTTAAAATTTTGTTTCCAAGGTTAACATTACTCGATATAAATTTCCTTTTTAATAATATTCTATGTGTCTATTATAATATTTTAATGCTTTAATATTCTAATTTTTATTCCGCGTCAATAAATTCATTTTTCTTTTCCGTTAAAATTATCGTCTGGCAGGCTAAAATCTATTTTTAACCAGCATTCTCGATCGCAGCGATTATATTATTTTTTATTTACACATTGTGCACCTGATTCGAGGATATAGAAAATAAGAAAGTTTTTCTGCTACGGAAATTGAATCACCGCAAGATTAATCCAATGGAACTATTAATAAGTTCCTCATAAAGCGATTGTGATTGGAGAACAGAAGTCAGCTGGCCATGATTGTAACTTTACGCCAGAGTAAGTTAGATGCAGACGCACAGCCAGATACGAGAGAATAAAATTTTTATAGTCGCTTGGATTTTGGAAGTCGAATTTGAAATGGAATAAGGTATGAGAAGGTCTTCGAGACTTCGAAGTGTATTCGAAGCTGCTTTTTTTCTGAAACTCCGGCTACCACATAGAGATGGTTAAGTAATTATTTTATCATCGATTAGATTGAGCATTTCCTCTACCGAGTGTTCCTGAATATTTAAATAAAGCTTGGAATTATCTAGTTCGACTGCTTCATTTCTGGAATTCCTCTATTTTCTTCTTGGCATAACCATCCGGAAAATCGCCTGTGCGACAGTGTTCTGAAACACAGATCAAAAATGATTTTCGCCAACTGCCTTTTCAAGTTCCAAAGTGTCATTGAATCACATATACAGGATGTCTCAGAAGTAATGGAACAAACTTTAAGGGGAGGTAGGGGACATCACAAGGATTCAGATTTGCATAGCAGCCCAGGGTCGGAAACGCTTTCTTGTCGCGGTAGGGACGACACAAAACACAAGAAAGAAAGGGCACGAACAGGGAGAGAAAACATGTTTATTATTCTTAGTACTGCAAAAATGCCGGGACAATGCTGGAAAGTGTTGAGAAACTTGTTGCACGCATCGTGGCAGCTGCTGGGGAAATCCGGAGCACTCCCAGTATTTTCGAGAACATTAGATCTTCCATACGCCGGAGATGCACTTCCATGCATCACGGCCCGGGGTCGTAATTTTGAACACCTACTTTAATGACGATCGTTGTCTCTTTAATGTTCTTTCTTCTTAGTTTTTTGATGTGCTAAGGATAATAAACATGTTTTCTCCTCTTATTCGTATCCTGTCTTTCTTGTGTTTTGTGTCGTCACTACCGCGCCATGAAAGCGTTTCCGACCTTGGGCTGCTATGCAAATCTGAATCCTTGTGATGTCCCCTACCTCCACTTAAAGTTTGTCCCATTACTTCTGGGACACCCTGTGTATACAAATCTATAGATCATATACAGGTCTTTACAAAAGAAAATTATTTTCCGAGTACAGATGATAGTTTCTGAAATTCTGGTGTTCAAGTAGTTTATCTAAATTGTTTACTTAGATAAATTATTTCGATATAGTGTTCTAAATGAATACTGTACATTCTGTAATTTTTACAGCATTATGAAACACTTTCTAAAACTTCGAAAAGTGTTTCATTATCTATATTTCACGCAGGAATTTTCTTTCTTGTTAATTATAAGATATAGTCAAAATCCTAAAAACTCCGTACTTTTAAATACCGCAAACGTTTTTAATTTTTCCTCTTTTTGTACTAAGTAATGTTGTCTGTGTCTGTGCAATGTTAATATTATAGTCATTAAAACTGTGTTTTAACATAACAAACTTTTATTGTAATAACCGGTCAAGTGAGAGTACTACTCGCGCATTGTGGGTTCCGTACAATGAATTTATGAATTAGTAAGTGGGCATTGCATTACACAAATATATATTATTAAAAGTTGTTATCTAGACTTAAAAGTCGATGTCGCAAGGAGTATACCGACCATGTCTTTATGTATGTCCAAACCGTCCGTGTTTAATATCTCGGCTAATATTCGAAAAAAAAGATTCCGGAAATCGTTATCAATAATCCTTTTATACTTACTTCTGCGACGATAGGTACCTCAACTCCTTTGCTGAACGCCGGCAAATCGAAATTTGTATGTAACGGAAAAATGCGACTTTCTCAAAAACAATATGAATTAGTGTAATCGCTACAGTTTTTTCTGCAAAGTTTATGTTAATTTCTACTACCCCTAATTTTTTTTCATAATTTTAGTTTTAGTAGATTCAGAAATAGAGAGGGGGGTGGGGGTTGTGATTACCTTTTCGACGATATCCCAAATAATAAAATACTTAAAATTAAAAGAAATATATTTTTGAGTTCGGCATTACGAAAGTTTTCACACGATATACAAAGAAAATACTTTTTTTTTTCAAGCAACTTAATTAGCATCTCTACATCCTCCTTAGATATATTTGTAAATAGTTAATAATCCATGAATATGATGGCTAATAGCCTCTATGATATCAGCCAATTTGAACTTTCTACGTTCCATACATTATAAGAAAAATCGCTGTGACAGACGGATAGACAGACACATAAGTGATCTTATAATGGTTCCGTTTTTACTTTTTAAGTATGAAACCCTAAAAAATATACAAAAGATTTCGGATTAAATTGCGAATAGCATTGTTGTAAATAATAGATAATTTTAAAAATGTTCTAATTTACATGAAATTGCAATATAGTAAGCAGGCAGTAGAGTACAAAGTTCACCATATGATGAACAAACTTTTCTGTCCTGAAAGTCAAAATTCTAGTGCGTTTTTAATCGTAGCAGTTGCAGTTGGTTTTTCACGTCGGAAACATTTCTAACGTTGAAGTAGGAGTTCTTACTGGCGGAGTATTGAAGTTCAAGTTGTAGAATTGGATGGAAAGATTGTATTCATTTAAATTATTATTATTATTGTTCTTGCTGTTCTTATTATGATTATGATTATTATTATTAATATTTTGAACATGGTATTCCAAAAATTATTTTCTTTTTCTTTTTGTAAATTTTTGTTCTTTTTGAATTAGAATCGAAATATTCTGAAGTTAATCTGTTTTCAAGTTTTAGAGCAGTTAAAAGTTATTATTTTTTAAATATCTAGTGAATTTTCCTTAACATTGAAAACCTACCGATAACATTAAAACATACTCATATTTAAAAGATATAAATTTAACATTCTACTAAAAAAATTTCTTTTCTTTTCATGAATTCTTTACATTAAAATGTATCATTTTTTTAATATGAAAAGCGAAATATGTCAAACAGTTTGCATAAAAGGATTTAAAAAGCGAAATTCTTTTGCACTCTTTTTAAAAACACGGTAATTGATAACTGTTACAATTTCCACCATTCTCCATGCATATTGTTAGAAAAGTTAAAATATCTGCCACTTCGCATATATTTCAATACTAAAAAAAGTTATATACAAGTAATATTTGTAATAATAGTGACTTATAGCTCTTGTCCCTGCCGGCGAAGGGCTCAAGACCTAATGCTAATCCTATGGGGAGGGATTTTTCTAATATCTCGTTTGCATTTCGACACGCTATATATTTTCCAGATTTAAAGAAGCATTTATAAAAAAAGAAAGAATTCTTTTGATGCGACTAACCAAGTAGTTTTTATAGTGTAACAATCAGTTTTCTCTTCTGGGAATGCAGATTTTTTAGATGTTATTAGTTTCATTTAAAAATGTTCATTGCGTAACAAAATTTATTCGTGAAGGGGTAACAAAATAATACTAATGTTGATATTAAAGCTGTTAATTTATCACGTTTATCTGAAAAATATCTTTGTTGTGAATGAAAATGTTTACTTGAGCATCGATAGCATCAGAAACAATTATATTTGGAGCAGAGAAAGCAGAAAAATGGACTATAAAAACTACTTTGAAATTCTTCGTTTTGTAAATTCAGCGGCAGCAAAAGAAACTATTTGTTTATAAATGCTTCTTTAAATTTCGAAAATGTATTGGTTTCGCAGATTCTTAAAAAGAGGGGAAAGTTTTTCTGAATTGTGGGTAATTCAAAAGTGGTTGTATGTTTTCGTTCATGGTTAAATTATATCTTTAGAATTTTTTTTATTTTTTTACAGTGTAGTTAGTGTCTATAAACACAAAAAACCTGTAAAGAAATCCTTTTTATATCGTAATGATATTTATGCGGAAGCAGCACCAAAAGGATATCTTTGCAGTAACGACAGCAAAAATATCAAAATTGGACTATTGATTAAAAATTTGTATGTTTACATATATAATAAATACCACATAATCAAATTGCATAATTTCGTTAATTTGATGTTGTAATCCAAGTAATGAAATCAGTGCAATCAGTGATAGTGCAATCAGTAATGAAATATTAGTATATTTATAATTAAATATTTTTAGAAGGGAGAAACATTTCAACTCGTATTTAATGATTTAACAAAACATAAAAGACAAAATGGCAGTGAACTTTACGAGAATCGTTTTTTTTTTCTGTATAAATGAGATTATCCGATTAAACTAAATTATATAATAAGTGGTAGTCACTTACAGAAAAGATAAATTTTCTTAGATAGAAAAAAGCCGAACATTCTCCTAAAATAAAGTTTTTGTTCAGAAAATGTAATAGCAATAACTCTCCTGTTCTTTATGACCTCATAAAATTTTCTTTCTCATATCTAAAGAAATGTTTTTTGGTTTTATAGCTGTAAAATATATTTTTTTTTTCTTTAAAAAAATGTAATCCATTAACAAATTCTTTCAGAAGACATTCAAAAACTAAGATTAGATGTTGCTTTTTTTATATGATTTATAAATTATGCGACAATGAAAAAAAAATTTTTTCAAGATATATGTTGCACCTTGATGGTATTTATATAAATGCCAGTCACCATATTGAAATGTGCAACATGTCATAATGAGAAATTCTTTAAAATGTCACTTACCTTTACTTAATTATAATATGATAATGATAATATTCAAATCTCTAGCAAAATTTCGTTCCAATGTCTGGATTTGAGCATTTAATTACATTGCCAACGTTGCAGGTTTTGCTCGGATTTTAAGTAAAATTTGTATATCTAAATAGAAATATTAATAATTCAATTGCGGAATTTCTGTTGTTAAATAAGCCAAATACTACCATTCAGAAGAAGTGGTGTTCAAATTATAGGACTGTACGAACTATGCGTATTTTCCATCACTTGGTATGTGGCCGAAGTCAAGGTGATAATGTAAAAGTGCGGTTTTCTATTAAAAAAGTCTTTTGGCCAGTGCCGGGTGGAGGAAGTGCTTTCATATTACAGTAGAGCCTCTTTTATCCGAAACTTTTTTAACCGAAACTCTCGATTAACCAAAATCCATTTTTGAAACTTTTTTTTTTTTTCTAAAACATTCTTTCTGTGCAAAATCCATTTTGATTTTTTTTAACTACCATATTCCTTGTGTACAAGCGGGGCTTTCCGAACCACGAGTACATATAAATGTTTTCGATCCCCTTTCTTAGAGTTCCTTTGCATTTAACTTGAGCTCTCGTAAGCTGGGGAGTGGAACGAAGAAAACGAACAAATTAGAGATTCTGAAGCTTTTGAATGATTTGCAAAAGGTTTGGCATCGCTGGGGCAGCAGAAAGACTGTGATACTGGTGAACTAAGACTATTAAAAAACTCGGTGATAGAGTTTCAAAGCAAAGGCAATCGAAACTGCGATAAACAAAACATTTTTTCAAACCCTTGTGATATATGTAAAAAGTACTTAATATCAAAATTAAAATTCAGGTAATTTATTCTTATTTCTATTTTGCTATTGCTTTATTTTTATTAAGCACTTGTTACCATAATACGAAATATTGCGTATATTTCTCCTCAATCTTAAAATTGAAGCATTCTCGATTATCTGAAAATTTCGATTTTCCTAAAGATGGTCGGTCCCAATTACTTCGGATAATGGAGGTTCTATTGTACTTGGTTTTAAAATTTTGAAAGTTTTACTCGAAGCTAATTTTACTCAAATTTTAAGAAGCTAAAATGCGGCGAACCCGATAAGAGAATATTCGTCAATACAGAATTTGAATGAGAATTTCGAATAAATAGTAAGCTATAGCCAAGTTGGCATTATTTATGGTTACTTATTTTTCGTCGCCAAATTAGGCGATATTTCGCCAAGTGTCGCCAAGCTAGGCGAGAATTTGAAACTAACAGATATTAATAATATTTTAAAGAAGTATTTATAAAAAACAAAGTTTATTTTGCTGTCATTGATTTTCGGAAACATTTCCGAGTAGATTTTATAGTTTATTAATCAGTTTTCAAAACCCGGAATACTGGAAAATTTTAAGAAGCTAAAATGCGACGAGCCCGATAAGAGAATATTCGTCAGTACAGAATTTGAATGAGAATTGCCAATAAATAGTAAGCTATAGCCAAGTTGGCATCATTTATGGTCACTTATTTTTCTTCGCCAAATTAGGCGATATTTCGCCAAGTGTCGCCAAGCTTAGCGAGAATTTGAATCTAACAGATATTAATAATATTTAATTATATTTTACAGAAGTATTTATAAAAAACAAAGTTTATTTTGCTGTCATTGATTTTCGGAAACATTTCCGGGTAGATTTTATAGTTTATTAATCAATTCTTCAAAACCCGGAATACTGGTGTTTCGCATGCTATCAATGCTAAAAGGAACATTTTCATGTCCAACAAACAAGTTTAAAAAATAAACATGATAAATTAACAACATCGAAATTAACATTAAAATTAACAATTTTTTTAATACTCTTACATATATAAATTTAACTATTCAACTGAAAATGTTTAATTGAAAAAGATAGCATCCTAAAAACTCATATTCCTCTTTAACCCCCTGAGGTTTTTCCTGCATTTTAATAAAAATACTTATAAAATTGATATTTATTTAATTTTTTTGTCTCTGTTTGTTTTTAAAATGCACTTCATGTCCCTTTATTAACATACATTTTAAAATATAATTCTGTGATTTTTTTTTTCTACAACCAATTTAAGTGGTTTTTGAGAAAAGAAAAATATGGGCAAACTGCTTAGAGGTTTAAGAAAACTTATTAATACACTTAAAAAGGTACTCTTAAACGTTTTTAAAAACCAGTGGCTGTAAAAGAATCATTTTTCTAAAATACTTCTGTAAATCTTGAAATTATATTGATATTTTGTTTTTTCTAAGGAAAAAGAACGCCTTTCGGAATCATGGGCAATTCCGAAGAGGTTATTGCATATTTTGGTTTGTGGCTATATTTTAAATTTTTTGATTAAATAAAGATTCGTTTTTTTTTTTTTTTTTTTTTTTTTTTTTTTTTTTTTACAGAGTATGATAACCCCGTTCTTCAAAATAAATGTTCTTATAAGATTAAACTGAGTTATATAATAACAAATACACAGAGGTTATCTCTTCAAGAAAAGAAAAAGTTTCTCAAAAAAAAAAAAAAAAAGCTCCATAGATTCAAGTTAGATGAAGTTTTGCACACAAAATGTAATAATAATATTTGTCTCTGTTCTTTATGATCGCATAAAGTGTTTTTTTTCTTTCATATCTTCAGTTATATGTTTCGGTTTCATAACTGTGAAAATATATAGAGATATTTCTTTAAGCATAATGCAATCTATTATCAAATTTAAAAAAGGAGATATTCAATTTCATGTCTGCTTTACTATTTTATTATTTATATTACAAATTTGCCAGACATCATATCATATTTGACACCCAGTAGAAGAAAACGTAAGAAAACGGGGTAAAAGAAAGGAATGAACAAAAGACTAGAGGAAACTGCCAATCTCAAACGAGATTTTGTATTGTATATTGTATTGTGTACGGACCACAAGATATATTTCGAAGATGTTAAGACCTGCATTAAAATGGCCGTTTTGGTGAAATTTTTCTTCCTTTTTATAAATTGTTTTATCTGAAAGAGCAAACTTTTACGATTCCAAATCTGTTTTAATTTTCTCCTACGATTATTGGAACAGGAGTTATGGCCAACTTAAACTAGTATGTTGTGGCCATCACAAAACTTTCTTCTATATAAACCACGTCAGTTAAATCATTTAAATAGTACAAGAAATAACAACGATTTAGCAACAATTCATATCAAAGAATATCTGAATTTGAAGTTGGATGAAAATTCGTTCATTAGTTCTTGAGATAGAGCTATAGCGGAAATTCTGAAAAATGTTGCATAGCAGCGCCACCTATTGAGCGACTAACACCAGAAATAAGCAGCACTAAATTATATCAAGGTATACCTGAATCTGAAGTTTGTTGAAAATCCAAGCATTAGTTCTTGAGATAAAGCTATTGCAGAAATCGCAAAAAATACAGCATAGCAGATCCACCTGTTGAGCGATTTACACCAAAAATTAGACAGCTCTAATTTATACGTCAATTCATGTCAAAGACAAACTTAATTTGAAGTTTGATGAAAAATCCGTGCGATAGCTCTTGAGATACAGCTCTTGCGGGAATCATGAAAAATGCAGCACAGCAGTGCCACCTGTTGGGCGATTTACACCAAAAATTAAACAGCACTAATTTATATCAGTGACTAACTGAATCTGAAGTTTGATGAAAATTCGTGCATTTTTTCTTGAGTTAGAGCTATTGCGATAATCATGAATAATGCAGCATAGCAGCGCCACCTGTTGGGCGATTTTCACAAAAAAGTAATCAGCACTAAACTACATCCTGGTCAAACTGCATCTGAAGTTTTATGAAAATCCGTGCAGTAGTTCATGAGATATAGATATTTCAGAAATCATGAAAAATGCCGCATAGCAGCGCCACCTGTTGTGCAATTTTCGCCAAAAAAACTAATCAGGTTCAGTTTATATCAAGGTCTAAATAAATATAAAGTTTTGTGAAATTCCGTGCATTAGTTCTTGAGATAGAGCGTCCACAAAATTTTTGTCACATACAGACTCACAGAGTGACAGACAGAGTGACAGAGTGACAGAGTGACAGAATGACAGAGTGACAGACAGACTCACAGACAGACATTTTCTAAAAACCATCAAATTGTGTTCTGGGCATTCTAAAACGTATAAATCCATCGAAAACCGGAAGTCGAAATTTTTCACGAATCCAATATTTTCTTCTTGAAGAAAGTAAAAACAGTAAGTAATTTGTCAACTACCGGAAGTAAGTGTAAGAAGCTCAGGTGAAATGTAAACAATGTTTCATGCATGATTTTCTTACTTCTTGTACATAAAGACACTAATAAACCTTAATTGGCCCTTCTAGATTAATTTTATAGATACAAACTATATAGATAAGAAATCTTTAAATGCGATTTCTGGCAAATAATTTTTCTTTGCGCTATTTCCTTGTTCTATAAATTCCGTTACATAAAACGTTTTAATCATATTTCAGTGAAATTTTCTCAGATCGATTATCATATTATCCACTATGTTCTGAATTAAGCTCTATGTGTTAGTGTAATTATTTTATAGGTGATCGAATATTTAAAATAAAATTGTAATATTTTATAAAATAATGTGTATTTTATATACAGAGTGCAATATGTTATCTGTCGCCGACCTTTAATTTCTCAACAGTTGGTCGTAGACATATAGTTCCAATTACAGAAACATTTCAAATGAGGCAAATATTCATGTTGTGGCATTATTTAAAGTAAAAAATAAATTTTATAAAAATTATTAAAACTAACTTTTTATACGGTCCCCCAGTCCCGACAGTTATATTTAGTAAAAGTTTACAGCTATCATAAGAGATATAACACAAAAAGTTTGACATCTGTACTACAAAAATTGATATAGTTAGTAAATTTCACAGTTTGAGGTTTTTGCACATGATTTTGTCTTTCATTGAGGGATCAGTTAAAAGATTAATTAAAGTAATTCGAGATCAAAATCAGGGTGCAATGTCTTTTTTACAGCGAAACCACCTTTAGCCGGTATCGTCGGTACATTTGAATGTTGTTCGACCCATAAAAGTTAGGTCAGATTTTTGGATGAAATAACCCTATTTAGTGATTCCCCGATTTGGCGATACCGGCTAAGGGTGATTTCGTCGTAAAAAAGACATTGCATCACAAATGGTATTCCTGATTTTGATCTCGAATTACTTTAATTCATCTTTTAACTGATACCTCAATGAAAGACAAAATCATGTGCAAAAATCTCAAACTTTGAAATTTAATAACTGTGTCAATTTTTGTAATACAGATGTCAAACTTTTTCTGTTTTATCTGCTATGATATGTGTAAACTTTTACTAAATATAACTATAGGGACTGGGGACTGTATAAAAAGTTAGTTTTCGTAATTTTTATAAAATTGATTTTTTACTTTTAAAAATGTCACGACATGAATATTTACATCATTTGAAAAGTTTTTGTAATTGGAACTATATGTCTAAGATCAACGTTTGAGAAATGAAAGGTCGGCGATAGATAACATATTGCACCCTGTATATATATTGACATATTTCAGTTAATTTTGAAAATATTGCAAAACTGTTACTTCAGTGCATGTATAGTATCAGTGCATGTATAGCATAATAGTAGTATGTAGTGCAAAAGTAATGGAAATATATTTAGATGAATGGTTTGAGGTTTTTGCACATGATTTTGTCTTTCATTGAGGGATCAGTTAAAAGATTAATTAAAGTAATTCGAGATTACACTGCTTGGCGTAAGCATGCAATTTCGCCAAAAAATAACAAAATACTTTAATTTTTTTAAATGTTATGAAGATATTGTTAGGATTTTATGTTTTTTCATCATTCCATTGCATAATTCAACTAAAAATATGTTTGTTTTTCAATATTCTAAATTTAAAATACATTAGTAGTTGCCAACATCACTCAGGTTCATTTTTTATTCCTTTTTTACATTTAACTTAATTTGGTTAACGTTGTGTAATTAGGGAAATTTTTAATCAATTTTTTACTTACTTCCTGATGTGGTAGAAGTATACAAATCATGTTCTCAGGTATTTTTCAATGGATATACATCATTTTAATATTTTTAGAACTTAATTATAAATTAGTAATCATATTTATGTAGCCTGGCGATAGTTATAAATCTCCGTTTATTTTTTTATTGCAACTGTATACGATTTACAACAATAATGGGAGTTAAATATGTGACGGACCAAGTTCACTGTAAAACTACAACAATGAAATATTTTAAACACTAAAAAGTAAAAAAAGAAGAATGTTATAATTTATAACAAAAATATGCTTTTTATTATGTAAAATATCTATGAGTTCTCACACTAAAAACAACATTTTCTAACAAAATGAAAATTATAAAAATCGGAATATCAGGTCAAAAATTACACGTGGATATATACAGTCGAACTCCGTTAAAACGAGAAGCATTTTACAAACACACACATAATTGAATTAATAACTATTACTAATTTGTCTAATTATTTAAATGATAAAATTATTTTAATATCATAAAGCCCCGTGCTAATTAAAACATATTAAAAAAAAATTTTAAGTTTCTACCCGCGAAGCACTACCATTGGCGGTTTCTGATTGTTGCTTGCGAGTCGAGCTTCCCAGCTATCAGGGTTGGAAAAAAAAACAGGTTTTTTGTTTAAAAAAAAACGCTTTATTTGATTTAAACCAGTTTTTTTTGTTGTTGTTGTTGTTTAACCCGGGTTTTTTAAAATATAATTTCCTATTGCATACAGATGCATATCTGTTGATAAAATAAGAATTTTTGGATATTATATAAGTAATATAAGTTTTGAAAATATTTAAATTTAATAATTACAGTCAATTATATAGAAAATTGAAATCATTTCTAATTTAAACATTATTAGTAACATCTATGTCTTATGTTCAAAGTAAACTGCTCTACACAGTGAAACACTGATATTTTAAAAATCGCATGAAGAATCCTTTGATTAATAATATAATAATCAATCAATAAACATTTGATGCAGTTTCATGAATATAATATATTATTCTGTGGTTGTTATTGTTATTATTATTTTTAATATTCAAATACTTTTGGTTATTTTGTTTTCTGAGTGATAACTCCAAGTGTCCAAGTCAACATTTTTGGACATTAGATTCAGCAACTAACAGAAAAGATTGATTGGTATTATTGAAATGCTATAACTAGCACTCAATGTTTGCAAGCTATGTTATTCAATTTGATATCTTAAGTTACTCTATTGAATTCTTTAAGGATAATCTTCCCCAATCCCAATCCAGAAAATTTTCTTTTACCAAAATCTTAAAGATCATTGTATTTTGTTATTAACTGCTGTAAATAATCTGCATTTTTTAAATAAAAATATTTCATGAATATTATTTATCTATTTTATCTTTTCTAATTTCACATGTTTTAAGAAAAATCTTTAGGGTACCAGATATGTTCATCAGCACATGCTAATTTTTATTCTACATGCATAAAAACATGACCTAGACTCATTATTTCTCATGTTGACTGCTGAGATGAAGTGTTAAAAGTAGAAATTACTTCTATCTATAATTTAAAACAATTAAATTACAAAAAAGGGAAAATATTGTGTTGGAATTTTTCAAAAAAAAAAAAAATAATAATAATAATTGGTTTAAACCGTGGTTTAAACCCCCTCCCCCCCTTTTTATTTTAAATATTTTTCTTAGTATTTTGCAGGAATTAGGAAATGGGAATTGGGAATTAGGAAATCTACAAATATAATGTTCTTACAATAGAAATATAGAAATATTTCTGAATTGAAAAATCCCCCCCCCCCCACCTTCAACGCCAAGAAAGCTGAAAAGATGCAAAGGCAAAAGAAATTCTCCCTTTAAAAATATTTTTGTTTTGTGTAACCAATAATGCTTTTGGAACAAGATAAAGGAATGCATCTATAACTCATTCTAAACTGTATTACTACTAATCGATGTATTAAGGGAATTTTATAACAAGTTATTTTAATGGTACTTATAAGTACCGTCAGTAGATAAAGGGTTAAAGGGACATTTTTTTCTGTACCGAAGGCTGCGAGCAGCGCCTCTGTAGGCCGTGCCAATTCTTAATAAATTAGGAGCTTATGTTTCTTGCTGATTCTTTTGCCGTCAACCTTCTGTTGTAATCGTACTTTTTTTTTACAATGCATTTCATCAGATTTGAAGACATTGCAAATAAAATGAACATTTCTTATCCATACAACGTATTTTAATTATCTTGCAGATAAAATTATGAATTTTAACATAGTTTGTAGCGAAAAAAAACTTAAAAAAAAACCCGCTAAGCAACAAATTTTTAATGTAGCGGGAACCTAAGCATTTTCTTCATAGAATATGTAGCTGGAAATAGCGCGTTTAAGCGCTGGTGACTAAATTGTAGTTTACATAATTTTTTTGTTCTAATCATAAAAAATCAAAGGATAATACTTTTCGATTAACAAAATGCATGAGGCATCTTTTTTTTTTCTTTTTTAAGCCAGAAAAATATTTTTTTAACTGTTGTTTTGAAGATTTATCATTTACTTTCCGTCATTTTTCGTTATAGAAATTGTAGTTGGTAATGGCGCCTTTAAGCGTGGTGACTAAATTGTAGTTTACATAATTTCTTTGCTCTAATCATGAAAAATAAAAGGATAATACTTTCTGATTAACAAAATGCATGAGGCATCTTTTGTTTTAAGTCAGAAAAATATTTTTTTTAACTATTGTTTTGAAGATTTATCATTCACTTACCGTCATTTTTGACGGGGATTGTATACTAGTGATTATAATAATTACTGAACCACACACGTATATACTATTATTTTTAACACAATCATATTGATTCGTATGATAATTTTCTTTTTATGCAAATTGTTCGTTATTCCGTGTGCTTGTATTATCCAAGTTCGACTGTTTTAAAATATATATGCAAACATTGGCTCATTTATTTGAAATCTGTTAAAAATTAGAATCGGTATAGAGATAATCGAAGTTGCAAATTTCTCATTGAGGTATTTTAACACGTTGAATGCCAAGTCTATTTTGTCTGTCTTTCCGTTTAGGCCACAAAATAAGACTCCCGTTACAGAATCTATATGTCAGTCACCGATGACTGACGCGGCCTAAACGGAAAGATCAGTGTCAGTCACCGATGATTGACGCGGCATAAACGGAAAGATCAGTGTCAGTCACGGTGGCTGACGTGGCATTCAACGTGTTAAAGGGAAAATCACTACTATCTATATTTATTGATTTAACAAAAAACATAAAAGTCGAAATGACAATGACTTTCAGTAGTATCAAATGATAAACATTTCCTTATACGGAAATTACTCGTTTTACCCGTGTCCTAGTATTAAACGAGTTCAACTCTATTAAAATATATATGCAAAAATTACCTTCTTTATTTGAAATCTGCTAAAAATTAGAATCAGCTTAGAAATATTCCATGTTACTAATTTTCTGTTTGAAGTATTTTAATGGGAAATTCTATATTATCTCTGTTTAATGATTTGACAAAAAAGGTAAAAGCCGAAATGACAATAAGCTTAAGTAGTATCAAATGGTGAACCTTTCTTTTTATGGAAATTGCTCGTTTTAACAGTGTGTCAAAAATTACATCCTTTACTTTTAATTGCTAAAAATTGGGGCCCCACCAGTGGCCGAGAGGTTCTGCTCTCGAAGCTGGTAGACGGGAGCTGCTGGGTTCGATCCCAATCGCGCCCGTCGGCCTAATCGTTCGGAGTTTTCGTGGTTTTCTTCGAGCCGTGGATCTTCCATGCGTTAATACGGATTAGGTTCCCTTAGAAAGACCCCCACGGAGGGCACTTCCCCCTGGGCCTATATCCCTCGTGTAGATAATTGGCCGTCAAAAATCAACCCAACCCAACCCAACGCTAAAAATTGGAATCAGTATAGAAATATTCAAAGTTGCTAATTTCCTCATTGAAGTATTTCAAATTGAAAATCTCTATTATTTCTGTTTAATGATTTAACAAAAAAGGTAAAAGCCGAAATGACAATGTACTTAACTAGTACCAAATGATGAACCTTTCTTTTTATGGAAATTGCTCGTTTTAACAGTGCATCAAAAATTACCTCCTTTACTTAAAATGTGCTAAAAATCAGAATCAGTATAGAAATATTTGAAGTTTCTAATTTCCTCATTGAAGTAATTTAAAGTATTATCTATCTTTAAGAAACATAAAAGTCAAAATGACAATGAATTTTAGGAGTATCAATAATTTTCAATGTCAATCCAATTATAAGAATAAGCAAAGATCTGCTTTAATGAAAATACATTGTTAAAAAAAGAAAGATATTTTTTCCTAGATAAAAAATACTCCAAAGACTCTACTCAAATGAAGTTTTTAAGCAAAAAACTCTTAGTTTTTATGACTTCATAAAATTCCAGGTACACATTACGGTTTTATAGCCGCAAAAGAAAAAGCTCTTTGCTTAAAAAGAATGTAATCCATTATCAAATTGTTTCACGAAATATTGATCAGCTAAGATTAGATTAGAGAGTCCCTGGCAACAGTTTTTTGTATTTTTCTACGACATATGATTTATGAACTGTGATAATAAAACTCCAAGTATTGCTTATCGAGATTTCTGGCCATTTAATGCCATCCACAGAAGCGGCAATTATCAATTTGAGATGTGTAACGAGTTACTTTAAGCAAACCTTCGAAATTTTATTTAAAATTATTCTGTTTACACCCATTAATATTAATTTCCTGGTAACTATAACATCCCATTGTTAACTAATTTCAAATAAAGAACGTTATCGAAATCATATTGAATGTTTTTTTTTTTTTTTTTATGAAAATACACGCAGTCCTGTCTTGCATAAAATATGTTATCTACGTAAAAATTATGGAACTAACTGAAGGTGTTTAATGCGAACACAATAACATAAACCAAATCTACTAATTACCTAATGTTAATTCAGGAGTGACGCTTATTGCATGTTCAAAAGGGAAGGAAATAAGAAAACCTTTCACTAATTGCGTTACTATCAAATAAACAGCAGAGGCATGCATATCAGCATATTTTCCCTTTTTTATGTCGTTCGTTAACCAAATTTCTTTTACTCCCTACTTTATTGAATTAAAAAAGACATAAGAGGTAATATTTTTAGGAATGTTATAAATTATTTTGGTGCATTACATATACAACGTACTTCTTCTATTGTTTTTAAATTGCTGGATTATAAATTTGAAAGCAACTGTGAATGTTTATGATTATTAGCTACATGTAAAAGTAATTCTTAATCATATTTCTATATTAATGGATTAACATTATCTTCAATTTTATAAGCAGCTTCTTTATACCGGTCATTTAAAATTCCACGCACAACCTTTGAGGTATAGTATACAGGGTGTCCGGACTCAACAGTGTCCAGTGTTGATTTCAGGGGGTGGCCCGGGGGGGACATTCCCCCCCGGAGCAATGAGATGTCCCCCCCCGGAAGATTTGAGATTTTGTGTTTTCAATGGTCAAAAAGTGCAATTTCCCCCCGGAACTCTATAATGTCCCCCCCCCGAGCCACAGAAATCCCTCCCGGAGAAAAGTGTCTGAATTCAACACTGACAGTGTCCAATGGCTAATTCCTAAACCGTTAGTCATAGACATATAGTTCCAATTAGAAAAATGCTTTAAATCAGGTAAAGAAATATTTTAAAAGTGATTTGGGTCAATAAAAACATTTCTTAAAAAATTACGAAATTTAAATTTTTATACGGTCCCCCGGTCCTATAAGTTATATTTAGAAAAATTTTCCTATTACACTGACAAGTAAGACAAAAAAAGTCCCATTCATATAACACTAAAATTGTGCGAGTTATGAAACTTTAAAAATGCATGACTTATGCCACTTTTCTGCTCTGAAAACAAATGAGTTCGGCTTGGCTTTGAGGGGTCATATTCCAAGTGCTTAAAGTATTGGAAGATCTCATTTCATGTGTATCTGCGCTTTGAAAAAAATCGTACAAGTATTACGATTAAGTTAACATTTATTAAGTTTCAGATTGGCGGAAATAACATATGTTTTATTTTGTCAGGATTTGAGACTGTTTCTTTTATGATTTCTTTTAATAAAATTATGTTATTTTTATAAGTTTTTATGTTACTTCAACGATTTTATGAGAGTTTTTCCAGTTCAAAATTTGTAATCGAACTTTAACCCACTTTCAAATATCCGAACTAGATTAAATTTTACATACTAGCGCAAATCCGATAACAATCTAATATTATTATGATTTTCGGTGGTTACCATTTATACTTATTTTATAGGATAACACAAAAAATTTCGGATAGATTACTGCCAAGAAGTTTATGAAAAAGTTTTAGATTAGATAATACAAGACGGAGATTGTTGGGTTTTTTAACTTTTATGTATTTTTTAACACTGAATCCGAAAATTGCCTTAATTTTTAGCCATCATGTCAGGATATTTCGCAAATCATAAATTGTCGAATTTAAAGAATAACAAAAATCGGATTCTATAAAGTAGAGGAGATGGTTGTATTTTTTAACTTTTGATAATTGATTTTTATGTACTTTTTAGCACTAAATCTGAAAATAACTTTCATTTTTAACCATCGCGTTAGAATTTTTTTGCAAATGTGTAAGTTAAAATATAGCGAAAATCTCATACTATAAAACATATGTAACACTTTTTTTTTATTATTCAATAATTCATTCGATATTTTTGCTTATCTTGGGATTCTTACAGCTGGGTGGTTTGATGAGATGGGGGAGGAGATTAAATTTTAACTTTGAAATTTACAATTTGCGAAAAATCCTGATGTGATGGCTAAAAATGAAGGTCAATTCCGGATTCAGCGGTACAGAATACATAAGAATCAATTATCAAAAGCTAAAAAATTTGAAATAACCCAACTTTTGCAGGCTAGTGTAATCTAATAATATTTTAAAATACGTATCATTTTGTACAGAATTGAAGTTGTTAATTTAGCATCATTTTATTTAACAGAAATTCTGTTTTTTCTTTCTTTTTAAATGTTTATTACAAATTGTATATTTTGCATTAATATGTCAGAATGACTAAAGATTTCAAATTTATATTGCAATGTTAATTTTACTCTCAACCATTTTTTAATATATCTGACGAAATTATATTTCGACTAAATTTGTGAATGACCCCTAATTTGCAGCAAAAAATATGCTCCAACTTTAAACAGGTATTACTCGGTCAATTTTAATCGTAGACCAACCAGACTTTTTTTGTATTACTTGCCAGTGTAAAAGGAAAATTTTATTAAATATAACTCATAGGACCGGGGGACCGTATAAAAATTTAAATTTCGTAATTTTTTAAGAAATGTTTTTATTGACTCAAATCGCTTTTAAAATATTTCTTTACCTGATTTAAAACATTTTTGTAATTGGAACTATATGTCTAGGACTAACGGTTTAGGAATTAGCCATTGGACACCGTTGAGACCGGACACCCTGTATATAGTATACTACGAACAAATAATTTTTATTTGTTAATTAGAGTCATAATCTATTTATTTTACAAATTTTCAAGCTGTTTCACTTGAACTAGAAAGAAAAAATTATTCTCAAGTTTTAAAGATAAAACGGTATTTTCTAGAATTTTCCAAGGCCTTTTGATCTCCGTAAAAATAAATGACATATATTTTTTTTCTTTTATTATTATCTCAAACTTTTATACAGCACAAACTGAGAAGTGGATACTCAGCTTTCACGCAATTTCTTTAGTCTTTGACGAAATCTTTTCCTGGGAAATGCTCCGAGCGAACATTTCGCCAAATTGAGGAAATTACTTTCTTCACTTGTTTGAGGATACAAATTTTGTCAAAAGTGCTCGTTCGAAAAGATAAAAAAAAAAGGCCGATGGTGCCATCTATTTAACATTTCAGAAGCATCTGTAGCTATTGACAGCGGGAAAATTATGCCGTTTATATTTTTCTTCAAAATGGTTCAAACTCATTAACTTGGGTGTGGGTGACCATCGCCTTACCTATCTGTCCACTGGGCCCTTGCATGAATGAGATTTTAGGATGCATGTAGTGGATTTTGCTGTGTGTTTATATTTTTATGAGGTAAATTGTTATTTTATTTGTGCTGCTATAATTCCTGTAAGTTTTAATTAAAAAGGCTAATTTATTATCGTGCTTTTTCTATGGCTAATGAATAATTAGAATACTGCATGTTTAATATAATTTATTTGAGAAAATTTCTTTACTCAATGAATTATTAGAATATGGTCCGGTTAATATGTTGCTCAGAAATAACAAGTTTTGAAATGCATATTGGTGGAGGTATTATCAATTTGAGATGGTGGTTAAGATTTTAACGTTTTACTGTTTATAGAGGAGAGAGGGATTGGACGATTTTGTAAAACATGGGGAATTTATTCTTTTCGAATTAAGCCATAACGAACAACAACAAAAAAATAATGAACATTCCTGAAAACTTTAACAACTAAAAATATAACTAATGAAGGAACAGTAACTACCTATATTTCAGTATTCCCTCAAAAGCGTTAAAAAGTGCTGTTTTTTAAATAAATTGTGACAAGAATAATATAAACAAACGTACATCTGCTTACAAAAATAGCAGGATTTGAGGAGGTGTCCTCAGCAAACAGCTGCTGCAATTGTTTCCTTAAAATGCATTAAAGTGAGTGAGGAAACAGTTTCGTCAAATGTTTGAGAGTTTCCATTTCGTTAAAAATAACGTGATTTTGAGACGAGGTGATTGTCAAAAATAACGAATTAAAGCTCAAAGATTGAGAAGTGAGAATTCTGACAGTGCATAACCAGTGAAAATATCACTATACATGCATAGATAAAAGAAATACATTTCTTAGAAACTAAACAAGTTTCAGTTAAGGGATATTTGAAATGAAACTACAAAAATGAAAAAAATGCATTTGTTAACATAATATTGAGACTACACTGTGAAAAAGACAAATGTTTCGGAATCTAAGAAAATATAATATAAACAAAAACGAAATTGCACAATGACCGCTTCCGAGTTACCCACGATTTTGAAAAGCGTCCTTTATTTTTAGAAACCTCTAAGATCAATATATTTTTTATATATTTAAAAAATTGTATATAAAAACTAAGTTTCGTTTGAATCCAATGATTTTCGGAAACGTTTCCGACTAGTTTTGTAGTGTATTAACCCTCTAAGTGTTTGGGGCGTAATATTCCGTTCACTAAGCTGCAGGTTTCACAGCAATACAAGCCATATTTAAGATAATATAATTCTATAGATTTAATGAATATGAAATACATTTAAGAAGGATTAATACTCTCAAGGACTACATTCATATTTGCAATTGAGTTTTTTTTTTTTTATGTTAAAAAAATCGTATTTTTTTAGCATTTAAAACAAAATGCAAAGAAAACAACATTACAATTTTACCCTTTTGCATTAATCAGGTTTCTCAACCTGGAATGTAGGTTTTTCGGTGTCTATTAATTCTAAAGTAAACATTTTTATGTTCAACAAACATGTTTTAGAGACAAGCATGATAAATTAAGAGAATTAACATGATTATTTAAATTAATATTATTTTCTTACTCTTACATGTATAAAATCAATTGCACACACTGTAAAAAAAAAAAAAAAAATCCGACCAGTTTTCCTGTAGGAATCCGAAAAATAGTTGCCCTTATTGTACCAGAAAATTTTCCGACCCAGCTGGGAATAAAATCCATAAAAATAGGAAATAGTCAATAAAACGGTATTTTACGGATTTTATTCAGATTTTACAGATTTTATTCCGAGCTGGGTCGGAAATTTTTCCGGTACGGTAAGTGCAACTATTTTTCCGATTCCTACAGGAAAACAGGTCGTATTTATTTTACAGTGCAGTTAGAAATATGTAATTGAAATTTTATAGTAACCTAAAAATCGATATTCCGAAAACTTATTGATGTATGATAAAAACAACTCGTAATCGTTTCCTTGAAAGAAATAAAACTTTGTTTTTTAAATGTTTCTGCGACCGTGGACTTATTTGAGCTGTAAATCAACCCAAAAAATATTCTTATTCTCCAATTTATACTGAATCACTTGCGAAAAACCGAATGTAGATGCGATGATTTTTCGCAAAGTTACAAGTGTTTTTACTTTCTACACAAACAATTTTTTGTCTCTTTAATATATACTTTAAATACGTTTTTCTCAAAACTGATTTTTAAACGTTTTTAGATTTTTGAAATGCTACATGCGTCTTTATTTTTGATGAAAATTCATGAAATTGATAAGGAAGAATCATAACCTCGATTAGAAAGAAATTGTGCATGCATTTTAAAATTCGACTTCATTAGCACAATAAAATTTGATTTTTAACTTATTAAAAGACAAAATTTGGATGAAAATCGATATGGAATTCAGAAAAGGATCTCTAAATAAAAACTATTTAAGAGATTTAAAAATCCATAACCAGATTTTTTTTGTAATAGACTTTTAAGTGATTAAAATATAAAATAGAGAAAATATCTCAAAAATTAAGACGTATGGAGTATTTTAAAATTTCCTTTTAAAATTTTATGATTTTTCTTTATCAATTGGAAATTTCTTTTAAGGTATTCTATATACTTTTAGCGAAATGCATATTTGCAGAAAATTTCATATCTCTATCATGAAAATTAAGTTAAAAAAAATTAACGTCTTCCGTCCCCTTAAATCTTGAAAGTACATTAGTTTCTGGGATTTCTAATGATAAAAAACGCTTTCCAGAATCATGGGAAACTCGGAAATGGTTATTGTATATTTTCGTTCTTGGCTACATTATATTTTCGTATATTTATAAACATTTGTGTTTTTTTACTGCCTGGAACATCATGAACAGTGCTGGAAATGTACACTTAATTTTTGCAAATGAAACCGTATGCACTCTCAATTATTTTCGAAAGTGTGGAGCGTCTAATTCGAACAATTTGGATTCGATTGTGGTCCCTTTCGTCATTTCTCGTGATATCGTTACATTTAAACCTTTTGAGGACAGAGTGCTTTTTTTCGAAAAATTCTGAAATGATTGACTGACAGAATTTGTTTGAAAATAAGTGACGCATTTTCTTCGTGTACTTAAAAAGGAAAATTTTAATTCCATAATTCTGGTGTCAATGTGGCTGGTTGGTTGATTGGTTTATTTTTTGACGTCCGATTATCTACACTAGTGATATAGGCCCGAGGGGGGAGTGCCCATCGTGGGGGGGTCTTTCTAAGGGAACCTAACCCGCATTTACGCATAGAAATCCATGGCTCGAAGAAAACCACGAAAACTCCGAACGATTAGGCCGACGGGGGCGATTGGGATCGAACACAGCACCTCCAGTCTACCAGCTTCGAGAGCAGAATCTCTCAGCCACTGGTGGGGCGGCGTCAATGTGGCATTTGGGGATTAAAATTATGAGGTCCAAAGAACAAAAACCACCTTTCAAGGGGTTAACAGGAAGAAAAGTAAAATCTAAATTGGAGTTGAAGGGAGATATATCGCTCACCCGTTTAAAAAGAGACACCTTTCATATAAATTGATTTTGCGCATTATTCCATTAATAGGTCTCACATGAGTGCATTTTTCTACTGGAAAAATATCATAAATATATATTTAAGATTGGAATTTACACTGTGTGATAACTATATGAAAAAATATTCATACAATTGCTAAACATTGTACAATGAGAACTATACAACACATTTAAAATCTACATGACATTTAAAAATGCATGACGTTTAAACATTAAAATTATGTTAAAAACTTCTCAACAGTTTCAACCAAAAACACTTGGTCTTTTTCAAGGCATCCCTTGAAAACGTGTGTTGTATAGTTCCCATCGTACACTGTTTAGCAACTGCATTAATATTTTTTTCATATAGTCATAAATGTAGTTTTCTAAAAGGTCACTAGATTACGCTATGTGTCACTTTACCATCATAGAAGATGGGGGTGGGACAGACGATAGGTAGAGATAAATCTAAGTGATCCTCGCTGTCTGTCTACGTCTTGATTCTTAAGGATTTTAAGCTTTTATGTATGCTTTTACAGCTGTATGCAGAGTTATGTGCAGTAGTTTTATGTTATAGTTAACAAAATACTTATCTTCGTTTGCCTCTTGAGAGCCCATTTTAGTCACGGGAAGAAAGGAAAGTGCTAATATTAAGTCTATGGAGCGTTATATTCAAATTTCTAGCTTTGATTTTAATAATTTTAAATGTTTTTTTTTTTTTTTTTTTTTTTTTTTTTTTTTTTTTTTGCTGCATAGGATAGCTGAGGACGATCTACAACCGGGCTACTTTTTACTTTTCTGATTTTTGATATAGATTTTTTTATATATTAGGATAGTATCAATTTCAGAATCAACCGGTTCCGAAATTGAAAGTAATAAAAAAAAAGCTTAAACCAAAATCGAAAAAAGTAAAAACTACCCCGATTGTAGATCATCTTTAGCTATCCCATGCAAAAACTTATTCAAAAATATTAAAGCAAAGCGAGAAATTTGAAAATAACTCCCCCATAGACTTAATGTTAGCACTTTCCCTTTTTCCCGTGACTAGAATGGGCTCTTTATGTGAAATGCATTGAGTTGTTTCAGCTTTTGTATTGTATTGTGTCAGTTTTCTTACGCGTTTGCGATATGAATTTTTTACTGTTTGTTTTAGTATATTCTACCAACGCTTAATGCCTAACGCTGGATTTTGAATCCCCTTGGATGTTTCATTTTAACTACGTTGTTTATATAATAGAAACAATTCTTTAAATTATCCTTTATATTTTTCCCTCTCAAAGTACAGTTTTACGAGTTTTAAATATTCTATTCCTGGTCCACTTATCAACTATTCTTCAATTACTACGTTTTAATCTTCATACTTAAAATGTATTCAATAAAATTATTTTTGAAACCATCAAGTGTAGAAGACAGTCTTTAATGCTTGAATTATGCAAGATTGCAGTATAATCCATCACTTGGAGAGGGAAGTGTAGAATTCAGTGTAGTGATAGTCAAATTAAGACAATTTTTGTAGGTTTTTAAAACAAAATTGACAATTTATTTACAAATTTAAAACCTATTAGATTAAAAAATCTTTAAACAACGAATTCCATAAGAAAAATAATTAATCTCTTTAAGAGGAAGATAAGGACAAGAAAAGAAATTGTAGTTTCCGCAACAAGATCTTTCGGACTGCTGCTTCATAACAATGATTCTAATGCAAAAAAAAATGGTTCAGAATTTTGAAACTTAATGTAAAATATTAGCAAACAAATTCATATTCATAAAAGTACAATGTTATTATTATTTTAAATTTAAAGTAAATTTTTATAAGAAAAGCAAAATCTTTCTTTAAAGACATGATTTTCAACCGATGTGAATTTTAAAGACACATTGAATATTTCATCATATAAATACATGGCAATACATACAATATAATTTTATACCAACAAATTACGTACATTAAGAGCAAACAAATGAATTAGAAATATGCTAATTGATGCAAATATTCTGCTCACATTTACTTCACTAATGAATGTAAATCGGATTATCGTCAATAGTTCTACAGTTTAAAAAGACTACTAAGTTGATCCCTACAGTTGTCTTTAAACCATGATTTTCAACCGATGGGAAATTTAAAGACACATTTAATATTTCATCATATAACACATGACAATACATACAATATACATTTATACCAACAAATTACGTACATTAAGAGCAAACAAATGAATTAGTAATATGCTAATTGATGCAAATATTCTGCTCACATTTATTCCACTAATGAATGCAAATCGGATTATCGTCAATAGTTCTACAGTTTAAAAAGACGCCTAAGTTGATCCCCACAATTTTCTTTAAACCATGATTTTCAACCGATGAGAAATTTAAAGACACATTTAATATTTCATCATATAACACATGACAATACATACAATATACTTTTATACCAACAAATTACGTACATTAAGAGCAAACAAATGAATTAGTAATATGCTAATTGATGCAAATATTCTGCTCACATTTGTGATGATGATGATGTCTTGCACAGGTGGTTATTTTTGCTTAGTTTCCATACTGAATACAAGGCTGAAAAATTAACTGTTACTTATTTTAAAAGGAAGGCAAGAAACTGCTAAGGTAGAAATTATCTAAAGTTCTTTATTGTCCACCGGGATCGTTTCGAACATAGCCGAAATTACACGGCTAAGGCCGATGTTGGAGAAGGGAGCAGAAAGTTACATTTTTTGCGTTCACAGAATCAGATCTTCGAAGCAAGTCCTGCAATTACATTTTCTCGAAAATGCTCGAGTGTTGGCAAGCGTACATACACAATTTCGCCAAATGCATATACTATATGGCGAGATTAGAGAGAAAGAGAGACATGTGGTCAAAGTACAATAACTGAAATTGAATGGGGAATGTAAAAGATTAATAAGAAATATTTAACGCCAGATGATTACTTAGTAATTATAGCACATAAACCGCAAAAGAACATTCGATAGGGTTTGCCAAAGTTCTCATGGGTTTGAAGCGGCCGAAGCGCCCGTTAATAAACAAAACAAAATAAAGACAGGGTTAATAACTGAAATGACACATCTATATAACATCTGGACCAACGGCTAAAAATGTAGAAGTAATATGTCTGACTAATTTCTGCATATCATCAAACTAAGGCAGAAGGATGAAAATTAGAATCCAGTTATTAGGCGAGAAAAGGAAATGATTTCTTTTCTTTTAACTGTAGTGCGCTGCGGTTAAAATATTAAAGAGACTGAGAATTGAATGCTTAATTTATGAAGGGAAAAGAGCGCTAAAAACAGATTGAATCCGAATGCAGACAGATAATTAAATTTAAGAATTTAAAAAAATGTAATTTTAAAGGGGGGAAAGAGGAAAGGTCTTAATATTAATATGTGAAGGTAGGCGCCTTCACATATATCTCCCCAACAGCCGAAAAAGAACGAAGTGAACCGCGAGAGAAAAAAAGTTACCCCATGTCTTCTCTCAAATACATTACACATAAAGAAAATATGTAAAAATGTAATATTTTGTAGAGGGAACCCGGTGACCAACAGTTTATAAACATATACAGAAATACTAAATATGTAAGGAACAAATAAATCATGTCTCATATAAAAAGCATGCCTATAAGCATGACAAAGCAGGTTGGTACCAAAGACTTGCCAAAATAAAATATATTGAAAATTTTTTGAACTGCAGTGAATACTTCTGGACAGCTGTTTTCTTATTTTCTTCTTATTTTTTTTTTAACGTGTGCACACAGTTATCTTTTTTTTAAATTATTTCCAGAAGATTTTAATATATAAAATTGCTTGAACATTCACTTCAAGCAAGAGCAATTTCCACAATTGCTACAACAGTTGGTTGTACTCCAACTTATAAAAATATTTTTTTTTGAGACATGAACTGTAAATAAAAACAAACATTCATAGTATAGTAAATATAAAAATTGTTCATTTTCAGCACTATTTGTGACATTTCAAGTTTTCAAAGGTGTTATAACTGGTAAAGGAGAGGAAGATGGGGGTAAATTATTTGTTAAAAGTTGAAAGTTGCCCTCGTTTTATCTTTAACTAAAGACTTAATGTGTTTTACTGAGAACCTAATTTAACTAAAGTGTATCTTAAAATATATTGCACTCCTATAAGGTATAAAAAAAGAGGTAGTCAGAACTTTCCAGAGAAAGTACCCCTTAAAAAAATGGTAAAAAATGTACAATAAATTTAATGAAATTTAATAAGCATTATACAACAGGTGGCACAAAAGTATGTATGTGTGTGTGTGAATGTAGTCTTAAATAACACCGTTTGGTGTTACGACTGGTATATACCAGTAATAAACCACATGTGTCAATGAGCATAACAAAAACCAAAAAAAAAATAATGCACACCTGTGTACTGAGTGATTGGGAAATCGTGCATAAGAGAACTACCTTATCACGTGAAATACCTTGAATAGCTAAGAAAGGTACCGAATGAAAAAAAATAAAAAGTAAAGTGTTATCCTGTAAAGTTACGAAAAAAAAGAAACCCTTTTTTAAAAAATATATAGCATAAAAAAATAACAAACGTGTGCTAGTATACAAATGAACACTAGAAGTGCATCACAGTGACCTCAAGTGAAAAAAAATATAACACTGAACCAAAGAAATGTATCAATGAAGTAAAATGCGTAATTGTTTTGAAAATCAGTTGTAAAAACAGTGACAATTAGTCCCCGATGCACGCAAAGAATTGACAAAACTATGAACACGTGTAAGGGTTTTTTTTATGAACTAACATAAACTATGAACTACTGTGTGTGTTAACTATGAACAAAAATTCTCTACATGCACCAAGCACCAAACAGCAAAATGTAACAGAAGAGAAAAAGGTGTACCGTATTTAAAAAAAAAATCGTTACCAAAGGGTTAAATTTAATTTTTTTACTGTGAATTTCATAAGATATTGCTGCATTCGTTGAAAAAAAAATCTATATATATCTACTCAAAACGCATCAGTGTAAAATTGACAGGATCCATACCTTTAAGTTAAACAAACAAAAATAGGAGTGTTATAGCAAAAGATACACTGTCCCTTGAAAAATATAGAAAAAGAAATGTTGTTTACCCAAAGAAATCTTTAAAATCATGACATATGAGTTTGAAAAAGAAAAACAAGTTCCTCACTCGATAACCAGTGAGAATCAAACACAGTAAATGAAATTTGCCACCAAAAAAATTGATAATGTAAAGGTTTTAGTTTTACTGAATTTTCATGTATAGACCTTCTGTGTATTTATTAAAATTTAACACCTGGTAAAAATAATAAAAACATTTACTAAGAAATTGCATACGATTTAATATAGTGTAACCAGATACCTTACTCGATCTGCCACCTTCAAGTAAGAAGTATCTTATGAAAATGTTAAAAAAATGTTACATGTTAAAAGTAAACAGATTCGAAATGTGTGTGTAATTTAATATGTCATGTGACGGATAACTCCTTGAAACTTTAAAATCTTTGTACATAGACAGAGTGATGGTGTCATTGATATGTTATGGCATTATGCAAACACACAATATAAACAAAAAAAAACTCTGTTAAAATTTAAAAAAAAATAAAGAAAACTGATAGAACCTTTTAATATCGAAAAATGGTGTAAAGTTTAAAAGATAGAAAAGTAACAGGAAAAAAGGAACTGTATGTGTGTGTAGGGAGGGAAAAAGAAACCTCAAACTCATGAACTACATGGAAAAAAAACACATGAACAAGTGTGTACGCAAGCATACACAACGTGTAAGTAAACACATGAACAAATTGTATAATTCCACATGAACTACTTGTAATAATGTCTCAATGAACTAACGTTTTTTATGCATTTGCTAACAAAATATACGGACAGTATGTGTGTGATAACACAAAACACTAACATACGAGTGAGATTCAATTACATAATTAGTGAGTTAATCACCAAACTGTAATGAATAAGGGTTAATAAAGGCAATGAACTCCGTGTAATGTGTGAAAACTCTGGTTATACTCTAAACCAGCCACAATGAACTATATGTGTTATACTCAATGAACTACTTGTGAGAGAAAAAAAAGAAAAAAAAAAAAAAAGAATACTGTCGAATAGATCGTAAGCAAAGTACAATGTGTAAAAGCAAATGAACAAAATATGTAAATCAACACATGAACTAGTGTAATGTATGTATATGAATGAACAAAATTGTATTCTAACTGAGCAAATTTTCTGTAACATAAATAAATATCCAACACATGAACTACTTGTGAAAAGAAAAAAAAAGTTGCATAAATGGTTAACTAAGGGTTAAAAATTAAAATAAAGGTGTATCTGCCAAAGTTATTACTGTATCACGTTAAAAAGAAGTGTGCATACATGTACGAGCGCACGACAGATTGCATAACTCTACGCTAAAATGTAGAAGTAATGCCAAGGCACGCATGTTCCAAGTAACGGGATGGAAAAGAGAAAAAAATGAATAGCAAAATACCAAGCTTTATACTTTATGGTATATGAGTGTATGTATCGTCACAAGACATCTGTGAGACTATAACTCACTAACTGAAAAAATTTAAATCTGAGAAATTGCCAAATATTTAGTTTAATGACTGTATGTGAATAGCCTTTTAAAAAAAAAAAATAAAGTGTACATAACAGCTCACATTATGCATTTAAATAAATTTTATAAAAACAACATTTTAAACGATATCAAATATCATGTCAGTTATAATAAAATACCTTATGTCATAAATAAAATAGCAACGAGTCACCAGCCGCGCGTAAACAACAAAATTAACAAATGTGTAAAAAAATACCAGCTAGAAATTAACTTATGCATGTAAATTTAAGATGCATGTGCAAATATTGTATTGAATTACATTATGTAAAAAAATTCAGTAACATTCGAAAATAAAAATATGACAAGGCACAAAAAATACGCAAACTTTAAAATAGTGTAAAACTATGTATTTGTGAAAATGTACACTAATGTTGAGAAAGTATGTAAAAAAAAATGTACAAGCACACAGAATCATGACCATGTTTAACCAAGGTGAGTGTCATAAAATTATTACAAAACAAGACCATATGAAGTGCAAATGTAAATATGTGTGTGTGTGTAGTACCAGGTTAAACTTGAAATCATAAAAATGTGTACATGAGATTAAAAAAAAAATTGATGCAGACAAACATCTAACTTCACTATCTGCCCATAGTAAGCTAGAGTAAGAGAAAAAAAAAACATGTACGGAGTATCAAATAGTACGAGAGATACGTCATTATGCATTTTAAAAAAATAAAAGAGAGCGCGAACGCCTTGTAAATTAATGTGAGGTATTGAACATTTGTATCATGTAAATAATATATTCCACTTTTGAGAAAGTGGACGGCCGATCCACTTAGCCAAAACTGAAACATACACCTTTAATCATTGGGTTATTTCCGGATCATAGCGCAATGAAAAAAAAGCACTTACACAACACAGGAAACAATAATTAAAAATTTACCTCAAGTAATATAATCACATGTAAAATGTAGTGCGCGTGTAAATTGTGTGTGTATGCAGTAACATGCATACTGATATCTAACGCATGCATAAAATGTTTACGACTCATGTTATAAAAATTTTTATAAAGTAGAAATAGAAATCAAAAGGAAAAAGAGACTTTTTTTATGAAAAAAAAAATTAAGATATGATGACTCGAGCTATATTTTAAAACGAAGGAGCCTAACTTATGCTATAGAAATAAATTAATGAGACGTGAATAAAAATGTATAAAATCCGTGTAAATTGGACTATAAGAGATGTATATAAACAGAACAGTGTACTGTCTAGATCGCAAATGTAATTTTCTCAAATTAGTAGCAACCAGCTGAAAAAGATTAAATACTGAGCAAATTTAACTGCCATTACTGGTCCTCTCATTGGTTACCCATCCTCTCTCTTTTTTTATATATGTCACTAGTGCTTATCCTTAAGTATAAAAGTTGCAAGACCTATATTTATAGTAATCTAGAGTATTAAAAGTTTCATATCTTATTGATATGGATGGCTGACAAAACATATAATATACACATAAAAAAACATATAAAATGTTATATATAAAAAGAAATTACCTGTAGGAAGTGCTACAGCAAGAAACATATTAAGCACAACAAGTAAGAAAAAAAAATCAATAATAATAATAATATCAGTCCAGTATAAAATTAAGCCATTTCATTTCTTTTCTTTTACCTCTTTTTTTTATATATATGTCGGATAAACATTACATTATGCTCTGTGAGAGAAATCCTTATATTACCTTATTTATTTATTTATTTTTTTTTACAATACTAGGGGGCTCGGCCCCCTACGAGCTACGCTCGCCAACCCCCGTCCAGACACCGCAGACTCTAAATGCACACTAATGTGATCGGCTTTAAAAAGATTTCGAAAGATTGAATTATAATTTAAAAAACAGTGGCGATCTCCCAAACGGATTTCTATTCATTTCTCTTTGATTGGGAAAATTTTAACGCCAAATCCGCTGCTGTACTACTTTATCAGGGCTCGCACCGTTCCTAAAATTTCCACACTTTGCTACCAGTATTTTAAATAGGAATTCTTCGTGGTACATTCCTTTAACATCTATAATAGAACTATTCAACAAAGATTATCGTTCTTATTTAGTGGTAGCAAAGTACGGAAATTTTAGGAACGGTGCGAGCTCTGACTTTATTATCCCGTCGACTAATTTCGCCAAATTATATAAATCGCCAAACCACTCGCCAAATTATACAAATTGACATAATTTTTATTTTAAATAACGAAAGAACAAATAAATTAGTACAACATTAATAAAAATACAAATAAAACGTCGAAATAAAAATAACTTGATGACGTAGACACGTGTAACAACATTTCAAAATAAGCTAATATAAAAGGAATTAAGTAAATAGAATCTTTGTCTCCCGGTATTTTTTAACAAAGCGAAAAGAAAGTTCTTTTAAATGAGACATTTTAAATTAATCGTTTTTAATCTGACGTAATTTTGACCAAACTATTCTTTCTCTTTTTAATATTCACGTGCAAATACTTGTGTTAGAAATGAAATATTATTTGCGCTTTCCCAAGAAAAATAGTTGAAAAGTATCCTCTCAAAATATCAAATAAATGTCTAGGGCAATTTCTAAATTTAAACCGTTTTGCAATATTATTTTGTGTTATGTAATAACTGTAATGTGACGTAAATATGACGTAATTTCTCCTATTTATGACTTCTAACGCATGTTAATAAATTTATTATTTTACAAATTCCTTTCTCTCTTAAAATTCACGTGTAATTATAGTTTTTATGACGTAATTTTTAATAAGTTCCTGCTTTTTGTACATAACTATTTATTCTAATTCAAAATGTTTTTTTCTGTTTATAATAGTCACGTGTAAATAAATTTTTAATTTATTACACGTATAATTTTTTTTTAAAGCAAACATTATTGTTTCCGCTGTTTATACAGTTGGCAACAGTTTAAATTAATATCACTTTCTAAAATCTGTAAAAAATATCTCTAGAAATGCTGAAAATTTGAATTTAAAATAGAAATAAAACCTCAAAAAATTAGCCAAATTAAAAAAAGAAATACAATCTGCACACCGGGAACATCAAACGTATAAAATGATCTAAAAATGATTAAATTCCCATGAATAGTTTTTGCTACTATAAAACTTTTTTAGTGGAACGATTTTGTCCAACTTTAGCATTAAATATTTCTTAAAATAATTCTTCGATTTGAAAACTGTCTGCATCAGCGTGTTTATCAAATATTTCTGTATAATACTACCGATTTTCATATTTTTTATGCAATATTTTTCTTAATATTAATGAAGAAAGACCTCCGGTCGCAAAAAATTTAAAACCGGCGGCGGCGGCGGCGGCGGCGGTGACAGCGGTAGTTACTTTTTTTTAGAATAGAGAGATGCCCCTTTTTTTTATAACTAAGTTTTCACTTTCATTGTGAAAGCCTGCCTGATTACAACAGGATTGCTGAGTTTTAAAAACTACACAAACCAAAATAATAAAAACTTTGTCTGTGATCATAATATATAACATTTTTATATAAGATGCAATGTGACACATATCTGGTGCAGACGCATAATATCTAAAAAGGGGAAAAAAAATGCGACCAGCGCTAAGGTGAAAGAATTAAGCGAGCGCAACCATATCGATAACCCTAGGCCAACAGAGATAAGAAAAACAGCATCTCATCTCAGGATTGCGACATTGTGTGACACTACAAGATATATATAATGAATTAAATAAGAATCGGAAATGTGAAAAGAAAAAAAATATTTTGGACAATCTTTTATCTAAATTTTAAAAACTTTGAAACTGAACTGGATATGAAGTGCATCCCTAGACATACAAAATCTTAGCTTGCTACTAATAAAAAAAAATGCTTAATTTTTAGTAAGAAGCCATCAAAACTAATATATATAGATATATATTAAAAGACCAATATAATCCAGTCATGAGGATTTTTTTTTACATATTTTTTATCTCACTATATATATAGCAAAATCAGTCCTCGTAACTAAAACATCATTATTTGAAATACTTTAATATTTTCAATATCCACTGCACAAAAGGAAAAGTAGAAAAAAATTTTTTTTTAACAAGCACTGTCTACTCTGTATTATTCAGTAGTTAATATAAAAGTATAAATCAACACTTACCATAAGACACTACAATGAAAAGGCAAATTTAAAAAAACCCTTTTTTTTGTGAGTAAATAACTCTACACAAATATGTAATTTATGTACAAAACACAATACCTTTTAAAACCTAGAAACATGTAGCCAACTTAAAAAATATATATATCATCATTAAAAATTTAGTTAGCAGAAAATTTATTTTCATCACAGCGAAGAATTTTCTTTATACACCAATAAATGTGTTTGTAAAAAAATTTAAACTATCACATACCTTTAATATAATCTAAAAAAATGATTGATTTTTTTTCTTTATCTATATTTATCAAAGTCTAGAAAGGTAATCTCACACAATATGATCAATATTTGAAAAATGGCTCTTCAAAAGTTAACTCTTCAAACACTTAAAGCAAAATAAAACTTACCTTGAGCAAACAAGGAAATGTTATAAGTAAAGACATAATAATGTAAGAAAATAATAACTGAATTCAAAACATATGTGTGGGGTTTTTTTATGCAGCAGCAGGAATACTCTTTTCTTAAAAAAAAATGTTTAGGTATATCTGCGTATAGTTGAATGTGGAGTTCACCTAAATATTCTTTACTTATATTTTATCATTTTACTTTTTGTTCTAAGGAAACTGCATGTTAACTGTCTTTCTTTGAACAAGTAACTTAAACATTATTATTATTTTTTTTAAGTTCCTTGAAATGTAATAGAATACATGTAGATCCATGAACACGCTTTCTTCATAGAGTTACTGGGGAAGGAGAAAAAAAAATCCTTTAATGTAGAAGAACAAATCATTTTTACTGTTCTGTTTCTTCTTTTTTTAAAAAATAAATTCGGCCGATACAAGACATAGTCTGGAATATCTTAGAAACTCTGATCCAGCTGCGTAAATCAGCATAGGAGAAACAGAAAAGGAGAAGAAAAACAAAAACAGGCGATGGAGGATTTATGACTCATTACGAAGGCGCTCACGTATTTTCGGTACCGGCATGTCTTTTTTTTTATGCCGGTCGAAAGGATGGCGGTTATCGGCTAGTTGTGACGGAAGCTGACGGCATGAAGATAAGTAAAAATGTCGGTCACTTATGCGTTTGCTGTATAGTGCTTTTCCGCGCACTTTAGCTGCTAATATTTTTGAAGAGGCGTCTATTGGCGTGATGAACATTTCGGTTGAGAGTCCGTTCACAAAGAAAGCAATGAGTATTCCTCAGATTGTCTGCAGGAAGTCCATAAATTTTTGAGCAGTTTTTTTTTAGAGTATCCACTGAGCCTAGCATGCAGATCACTTTTTTGACATTATTCTATAATCTTGAAATGTGACACGGCAAGGCGGAAAACAAGAATAGTTCAGTTCGAGTAATAATCCAACATTAGGTAGTTTGCAGCAGTCACAGTTTATTTTTTTTTTAATGGAATTCACAGTTTTTTTTTCGTAGTAGTCCAAGGTACTGATGTACGCAGAATGAAAAAAATATATATATATATCACGTGCTTCCCTTCTCCAAAATGTAATTCGGTACGCCGGCTATATGCACCATATTTCTGTGATGATGATGATGTTTTGCACAGGTGGTTCATTTTTGCTTAGTTGCCATACTGAATACAAGGCTGAAAAATTAACTGTTACTTATTTTAAAAGGAAGGCAAGAAACTGCTAAGGTAGAAATTATCTAAAGTTCTTTATTGTCCACCGGGATCGTTTCGAACATAGCCGAAATTACACGGCTAAGGCCGATGTTGGAGAAGGGAGCAGAAAGTTACATTTTTTGCGTTCACAGAATCAGATCTTCGAAGCAAGTCCTGCAATTACATTTTCTCGAAAATGCTCGAGTGTTGGCAAGCGTACATACACAATTTCGCCAAATGCATATACTATATGGCGAGATTAGAGAGAAAGAGAGACATGTGGTCAAAGTACAATAACTGAAATTGAATGGGCAATGTAAAAGATTAATAAGAAATATTTAACGCCAGATGATTACTTAGTAATTATAGCACATAAACCGCAAAAGAACATTCGATAGGGTTTGCCAAAGTTCTCATGGGTTTGAAGCGGCCGAAGCGCCCGTTAATAAACAAAACAAAATAAAGACAGGGTTAATAACTGAAATGACACATCTATATAACATCTGGACCAACGGCTAAAAATGTAAAAGTAATATGTCTGACTAATTTCTGCATATCATCAAACTAAGGCAGAAGGATGAAAATTAGAATCCAGTTATTAGGCGAGAAAAGGAAATGATTTCTTTTCTTTTAACTGTAGTGCGCTGCGGTTAAAATATTAAAGAGACTGAGAATTGAATGCTTAATTTATGAAGGGAAAAGAGCGCTAAAAACAGATTGAATCCGAATGCAGACAGATAAATAAATTTAAGAATTTAAAAAAATGTAATTTTAAAGGGGGGAAAGAGGAAAGGTCTTAATATTAATATGTGAAGGTAGGCGCCTTCACAACATTTATCCCGTTAATGAATGTAAATCGGATTATCGTCAATAGTTCTACAGTTTAAAAAGACGACTAAGTTGATCCCCACAATTTTCTCTAAACCATGATTTTCAACCGATGGGAAATTTAAAGACACATTTAATATTTCATCATATAACACATAACAATACATACAATATACTTAAATACCAACAAATTACGTACATTAAGAGCAAACAAATGAATTAGTAATATGCTAATTGATGCAAATATTCTGGTCACATTTATTCCACTAATGAATGTAAATCGGATTATCGTCAATAGTTCTATAGTTTAAAAAGACGACTAAGGAGATCCCCACAATTTTCTTTAAACCATGATTTTCAACCGATGGGAAATTTAAAGACACATTTCATAATTCATCATATAACACATGACAATACATACAATATACTTTTATACCAACAAATTACGTACATTAAGAGCAAACAAATGAATTAGTAATATGCTAATTGATGCAAATATTCTGCTCACATTTATTCCACTAATGACTGTAAATCGGATTATCGTCAATAGTTCTACAGTTTAAAAGGACGACTAAGTTGATCCCCACAGTTTTCTTTAAACCATGATTTTCAACAGATGGGAAATTTAAAGACACATTTCATAATTCATCATATAACACATGACAATACATACAATATACTTTTATACCAACAAATTACGTACATTAAGAGCAAACAAATGAATAAGTAATATGCTAATTGATGCAAATTTTCTGCTCACATTTACTCCACTAATGAATGTAAATCGGATTATCGTCAATAGTTCTACAGTTTAAAAAGACGACTAAGTTGATCCCCACAATTTTCTTTAAACCATGATTTTCAACCGATGGGAAATTTAAAGACACATTTAATATTTCATCATATAACACATGACAATACATACAATATACATTTATACCAACAAATTACGTACATTAAGAGCAAACAAATGAATAAGTAATATGCTAATTGATGCAAATATTCTGCTCACATTTATTCCACTAATGACTGTAAATCGGATTATCGTCAATAGTTCTACAGTTTAAAAGGACGACTAAGTTGATCCCCACAGTTTTCTTTAAACCATGATTTTCAACAGATGGGAAATTTAAAGACACATTTCATAATTCATCATATAACACATGACAATACATACAATATACTTTTATACCAACAAATTACGTACATTAAGAGCAAACAAATGAATAAGTAATATGCTAATTGATGCAAATTTTCTGCTCACATTTACTCCACTAATGAATGTAAATCGGATTATCGTCAATAGTTCTACAGTTTAAAAAGACGACTAAGTTGATCCCCACAATTTTCTTTAAACCATGATTTTCAACCTATGGGAAATTTAAAGACACATTTAATATTTCATCATATAACACATGGCAATACATACAATATAATTTTATACCAACACTTTACGTACAGTCGTGGAAAAATAAAAGTAAACACCCCCCACTAACTCCTCAACAAATTATCGTAGAAGAAAGTTACTGGTACCGAACGATTGGAAATAAAGTCTACTTTTAAATGATATAGATAAAATTTGCTTAGGGGGGCATCTACATATTAAAACGAACCATAACTTTGTTTTTTTCAATAGCAGTCACAATTCTGACATCATAAATGAACTCTACATCCTCCAATTAGCCTAAAAACAAATTTTTATGCAATTCGTACCATAAGTTTCCGAGAAATTAATTATTTTAAAACGAGCGTATTTTAAGGGCTGTATCCAAATTGAAGTTCGGAAATCGATTATTAGACGAGAGAGCTCCCATCTTGATCAAGGCACCTTAAGAAGTCAATGAAGCCTGCTAGATTACAATACAGCAGAAGAAATTTCAAAATATCTTGTCACTTCTATTATAGACGGCCCCTTAAACCATCATTTTGCCGTTTTTTACGCATAATTTGAAAACTACTTGAAAGAAAAATGTGAAATTTTGGATTTACATAAAGCAGGACTTAATAAATCTAAATCCATCAAAAAAATTGTAGGTTGCAATTCATAATTTTTTCGAATATTAATTTCATAATTCATATCATAATATTATAAAAATTGCAAATTCAGCGTATTTATGTTTGGGTATATTAGTATCATTGCAACAAAAAAATTAGCACATTAGGAGCATAAATTCTGGAGATATTAATAAAAATATGAAAATGCAATTTAACATTAGAAGCACTAAATTTTGAATGTTTATAATTCAAAAACTTATCATTCTAATGACTTGAAATTCGGTGTCTAGGCATAATTTGAACCGAAGATTTGAAATATTTTGATAAAATTGGATATTGTCATTGAAAAAAAAAATGAAGTTTGGATTCGTTTTAATATGTAGATGGCCCCCTAAGCAAATTTTATATACATCATTTAAAATGTAGACTTTATTTTCAATCGTTCGGTACCAGTAGCTTTCTTCTACGATAATTTATTGAGGAGTTAGTAGGGTGTGTTTACTTTCTTTTTTCCACGACTGTACATTAAGAGCAAACAAATGAATTAGTAATACGCTAATTGATGCAAATATTCTGCTTACATTTACTCCACTAATGAGTGTAAATCGGTTTATCTTCAATAGTTCTAAAGTTTAAAAAGACGACTAAGTTGATCCCTCTGTTCTTCGTCAATAGCTAAATAGTCCAGAAACGTTGTTTGGAGATCATAAAGTTCCACTTTTTTGCAGAATGTGTGAAGTATATTTGATCTGTTGACCAGTTCAATCATTAAGCTGTACGCCTCAATTCCACAGTGTGTTAAAGCCTTTAATACTGCACACATTACACTGTAAGATTTTGATCTGAAACAAGAATGTCATATAATTATATGTAAGTATATAAAAGTCTGATAATTCCGTTAATTTCATAAACAGATTTTTTTTATTGGAACCACTTTTTGAAATGGTGAAATTCCCGATGTTTCCGCTTTTATTAATATGTCAATAAATAAGGGAGTTTTATCATTGCAAAAAAAGGGGTGCCAATAAGAAATCTGAATTTATTTTTAAAAAGTAGCCCACTGGCAACACTGTACTGAAATACAACATCTTCCTATACGTCCCTACCGTGATTGAAGTTGCACACTCTGATCAGCGGCTTTTATGTAGAGGCGTAATTTTGCTTAAGCGTTCTTCTTCATTCCAATCTCACATGTGCATGCTATTAATGTCGTTCTTCTCCTGATAATTCGCAACAGGAATGGAGCTTTAATGTTTCATAGACTAACTTTCCAAATGCGCTAGCACCTTAGCGTTTTATTTCTGACCATGCATTGCTTGATGGATGTGTACTATCACCTCTTAAAGTTTAGCCTGTCTTTTATGAAACACCCTTTATATATATATATTCTTTTGTTCATTTATTATGTTCCAATGCATTATATGGCAAATAATAAGTTATATTTTGCTTATTTTGCTGCCTGTTATATAAAATAATACTTTTTTACTAATACATGGTATTCTTATCAACTGGTGATTAAATACTAGGTGTTGCTGTGTTTGTTATCTTTATTTCCCTTCATTATATTTTCTACTCCATTCTGTTCCGCTTGTGATTATTTGATTTTTACATCTATTTTATTTGGTATCATTTATCTATTAAAATGTTTAGGATTGTCAATATTTTAAAATTTTCTAGTGGGTTTATATACCAATTAGATTTACTTCAGTATGTTTTAGAATAACAATTAATGTATAATATTATTACATGCCATCCTGATTTAGAATTTTAGTGAGTATTGTTATATGAACTTATGAGATAAATTTGGATGCAAAGGTATTTCATATGTATACAGGGTTATTCATAAAGATCGAAACAATAGGTTATTTCCTTAAATATTGCCTCCAGCCCTCTTGCAAAAGGGTAAAATTGTAATGTTGTTTTCTTTGCATTTTGTTTTAAATGCTAAGAAAACATGATTATTTCAACATTATTAAAAAAAAAAAAAAAAAAAAAAAAAAAAAAAAAAAAAAAACTTAATTACAAGTATGAATCTAATCCTTGAGAGTATTAAAGGGTCTCAGGAGTCTTACTTTTTAATTGGCAGTGCAATTTAGCAACATGTCACATTTAATTTTCTTTCTCAGTCTCTATAAAACATAAATGCATAAAATTTTGAATATAGACAACCTAATATATCTTATATTTAAAATAATTTTTTAATATTCTATATTGAATTTTTTTTTGTTTAAATTTGATAAAATAAAAAAAATAAATAAACCGTTTTTTTTTTTTTCTTTTACTTGCATTCACTGCGCGCAAGATTGTAACAAAACTATTGGTTCAAGAGCCTCCAAAATATTGATAATAATGTAAAACTAATGTATCTAGAACGTATACCTCATTTTTAAGCAATTTATATATTTATTTTATTTAAAATTTAAATTTAAATTAAAACTTTTTGAAAAAATTCATTCTTTTATTGAAAAATTGCATATTTTAAATAATTAATGCAATTATAATACTAAATTTGAAGTATAAGTTATTCTTTACCTTAAAAGGAAGATATTTACCAAGTTTCATCCAAATTGCTTTATTAGTTTGTGAAAAATGTTGTGCGCAGCGCATGCAAGTCAAAAAACAATTTTAAATTTTTTATCAAAATTAAACATATAAAAAATAAAATAAAATTTCAATATAGAATATTAAACAAATTATTTTAAATAAAAAGATATTAGGTTGTCTGTATTAAAAATTTTATGCATGTATGTTTTATAGAGACTGATAAAAATATTTATATGTGACATGTTGCTAAATTGCACCGCCAGGTAAAAAGTAAAACTCCTCAGACGCCTTAAGGTATTTGAACACCTTTAAAACGTAATTTTCGATCAAAATATCGATTTTTCATTTTTGCATTAATATTAAAGTTGAATCGGGTATCTATCGAAATCTGCTTAAATTTTGTCTGTATCTAGAATAGAATCCGAGGTACAACCCTTTAAAGTTACAGCTATTTACCCCTTCTGAATTGTGTTTAAAGGTTATTTTTAGCTTTTTCTCAAAATGAAGTTTTTCAGATTTTTACTATACGCAAACGTTCTAAAACAAAAAAATATGCATGAAATGCCACGAAATTTTCTTTACCTCTTTTACAAATGTCTTTTGAGGGAATAGACTACACTCATGATTATATATTAAATACTTTTATATTTACACTGGTATAAATGATAAACTTGAGACAAATTTTGCGAATTTTTCATTAAATTAGTACTTTAATTACCACACTATCGGAGATAGAGATGCGATTATAATGTGTGTAGTCTAAGTCCTAGAGAAAGTTATTCTGTTTATTATGCAATTTCCGAAATTTCAATACATTGTTTCATTTTTGGGTTATCACGTTTTGCGGAAATGTCAATATTTAACATAATTTTGTCTATTTCTCTCTTTAAAAAAATTATTTCTGGGTAATTGCTAAAATTTTTATATTTTTTTCAAAGTTTTAAAGTAAATGGCATTATAAAAATTGGATAACAAAAGAAAATTTCAAAAAATCACTTTCGAAGGTGTGCGGATACCTTAATCATTTTTCAATATATTTAAAATTTATTAAATCTATAGAATTATATTATTTTAAATAGCGCTTGTATTGCTGTAAAACCTGGAGCTTAGTGAACGGAATATTGCGCCCCAAACACTTAGAGGGCTAGACCAGCCATACTCAGCCTTTTTTTCGCGCGGGCCGCAAATATAAGTTTCCGACTTTAGGCAGGCCGCAATACACTTCAAGGTTGCCAGTTTGGCCTTCATTTTTAACCCGAAATTTCGACTTCAGACCGAACTTTTTGAAGAAGAATTTTTACTTTAACCCCTTAACGCTCGAATTAAATTACGGTTGAATAATTCAAATTGCTTATTGGCACCACTTTTATGAAAAAGAAATATTCACCTTATTTAATGACAGTAAAAATGATACCAAAATATACCCAATTTCACTATTTTATAAAACTGGTGGAAATCAAACAACTTGAGTAAAAGATACAGCCCGAGAATATGACGGGAGCGAGAATTAAGGGGTTAAGTAATCAAGAAAAGTCCGACATTAAATAAATCTGAAAATACTTTTTTGAATTTCCTGGTGCGAATCCGAGTTTTTTTTTTAATAAAAGTGTAGGCCAAACTGACAACCCTGATATACTTTAAAAAGTTGGAAATTGCTCGTCAAACATTTAAATACACTGGTGTCCCAAATTAAGGACCAATCACAAAATGCTAATTTTCATGTACGCGAATACTCAAAAGGAAATAATATAATTCGAATAATTACTATCTCTACAGCACAGCTAGTCCATATAACATCTCATTCATGTCACACTTGGTCACAAGAGTCACAGTCACTACGGTGAAGGAAAAAAATAGGAAATTCCATACATATCATTATGAGTTTCAAATGATCACTATATGTGACTCCACTGAGTCGTCACTGTGACTGCTGCTTTATGACGAGTCACCATGCGACTTTACAATGTAGTTGCATTGTACTCTCATCTGACAGTCATCTGTAGACTCAATTTCAAAGTCATCGTGAACGCTGCATTGTGATAAGTTATCAAATAATGTCACATTAATGTCACATGATGACTTTCAGGTGACAGAGTGACTACTGTGGAGTCACCATTGTGCCCTTTTGTGAAAAGTCTCCATGTGACTACAATGTGATATTGTTTGGTAACTTATCCTAATGCAACGTTCATGATGACTTTGAAATTGAGCCTAAAAATGACAGTCACATGAGAGTCACAATGTAACTACACTGTAAAGTCACCTGGTGACTCTTGACAAAGCGGCAGTCACATTGACGTCTCTGTGGAGTCACATATAGTGATCATTTGAGACTCAAAATTAGACGTGTGGAATTTCCTATTTTTTGTTTCACCGTAGTGACCGTGATACTTGTGACCATGTGTGACATGAATGAGATGCTATATGAGCTAGCTGTGCTGTAAGAATAGTAATTATTTGAATTATATTATTCCCTTTTGAGTATTCGCTTACTTAAAAATTTGCATTTTGTGACTGGTCCTTAATTTTGGACATCAGTGTATATCGTGGTATTCGTACTATAACTTGGAATTATATATATATATTTTTTTAAATATTTATAAATATTTTTTGCACCGCATATTGTATTGAATGTATATTTTAGTGCACTTCATAAGTACATATCAATTTCATTTTGTTCAAAAGGCTGTATTAAGATGCACTTGAAATATTTTTTTCCCATTGGCCGTAGTTTAACGGAAAAATTTTGACTCTCCCTGTAATTAAACTATACATCCGATTATCATACAATTTGAAATGACTCGACAAAATTTTGCAACAATTATATATTTAAAATTTCAGACCATTCGGTTGGGTAGTTTTTGCTTTGTTATATGCGGACAGACGGACTGAACGACAACTATAGGTGCTAAGTATTTAAATAATTACGAAAGCACCTAAAAAGGGTTAGAAAACAACAATTAAAATAACATAATTAGTATAATCATGCAATATAACAAAGTTAATATTATAAGAGAGTTGAACGTTTGTCGAGAAAGAAATATAGACAAAAAAATTAACACCATTATTTCCTAATAATAAACTTCGTAGTAGATTTGTATTGCCAATACTGTAGAACTTGCCGCCAAGTTTGCTGGTTTTCAGTAGTGCTGTACAATGTTTTTGGTGTCAATTTACAAAAGTTGAACACTAAAAAGCAGTATTAGCTATATAATAAATATAAAACGTAATAATATAACAATACAGAATTTCCATGTTCTAAGGGAAAAAAAAAGGAAATTTTCTGTAATTAATCTTTTTTTTGCTCAAATTCTAGTACATATAGTACAAATTTAATTTGGAATTATATTTGATCAATGCTGAAGATTGAGAAAAATGTACATCACTGTAGGAGAAATAGGACTACATGCAAAAGAAACTTCGGACTAAGGAAGGACTTTTTAAAATTCACATTATGTATTATAAGGAAACGGTTTTTAACAAAATTTTATGTTAATTATGAATAACAAGACAGATTTCATTCTCCCATATGAAAATATATAAAACGACGCTGAAGATCTTAAATACTTTTTTTATGAGCATCTCAATTAATTCTTAAAAAAAAGGGTCTATGATGATGTTCCTCGGGCCGCACATAAAAGATCGCTTCGGCCCGCGGACCGCAGGTTGAGTATGGCAGTTCTAGACAGTTCCAATTGCAAAGTTTCATTAAAAATGTGCAAAATGCGCTGCAGCCCGTGGACCGCAGGTTGAGTATGGCAGTTCTAGACAGTTCCAATTGCAAAGTTTCATTAAAAATGTGCAAAATGCGCTGCAGCCCGCGGGCCGCAGGTTGAGTATGGCAGCTCTAGACACTTAGTTCCAATTGCAAAGTTTCATTAAAAATGTGCAAAATTTGATCAGAACGTTGCAACTCCATGGGCGATCTATTTGTGAAAATACGAAAACTAAATTTTTATACGATCCGAGGGTAAAATTCAAAACTAGGAAAATTTTCCTTATCCATTCCTGCAGTAAACACATAAAAATCCATGTTCATATCTGCAAAACCCACAGGGATATGCTCATTTAAATAATTCGTGAGGTTTTAACGGATTAGATACAAATTAAAATGCGTGTAATTCAAGAAACAATGTTACTTTAAGGGTTCTAGGAAACATGTGAAATATATATTTATTGAGGTAGAATTTTGATTTATTTTTATTTATTTTTTTTTTTTTTGTGATGGTTAACCACATAATTTGCAAACAAAATCACATCATAAAATGTCACAAAGTTTTTAAAAATTTTCAGAAGAAGGTAAAATCAGATTTTTTTCCGTCAAACGATAATTTCACCAAAAAAGAAAAATGGATTTATTGTCGCGGATTAAGTTTTAAAGCATTGAAATATTATAGTAGAAACCTTGATATTTTAATAAAATAATGATTTTAAATAATAAGTTTTTTAGACGTGATAAATTATGAATTATGATATGTTAGCAATTAAATAAACAATTTAGAGGGATTTGATGTACCGGGAAATAATAGCTAATTTTAATACGGATTTAAATAATAAAAGGATTTTATTAAAGGAATATAAGTAGTTAGCGCCATTTTTAGATTTACGCACTTTGAAATAATATTATTGAATGGCTTAAGATCTTATACCGTCACATATGGAAATTAATAGATTGGTTTAAGAATAGGGTTTTAATTTAATAAGCCGGAATAATATATGGAATATTATTAACCCTTTCGCTGCGCAACCTGAGAGTTTTTCTTTCAACGTAAAAGTAGAAAAATTTGCGCAACCCGAGATTTCATCGGGGAGGCATTTTCTCCGTCTAATTAGCCCGCCTTGATCATTCCCACTAGTTACTTTTTATTGTACATTTTGCCTTATCTAATCGGAGCAATTTTTCCGATTAAATCAGACAAAAATTTTTGTTTTGAAAAGCCGGTGGAAAAGAATAAAAATTCCTAAAAGGCGCTCGTCGCGAAGGAATTAAGTACGCAATTTTTGAAGCTATTTTGATAAAATAATTACGCAGCGAGAGGGTTAAAAGGGAAATTTATGTAGAATAATGTTAACCTTGGCGAAAAAATATTAAATTTTGTAATATGTATATATCATCTTTAGAGTGGTACCACAAAATATTTAAAAAATTGTACATCAATTTATTTAATCCATAATTACACGCGAAATCTTTTAATTTAAACATTTTTTACAAAATTAGTAATTTTTTTAAATTTTGTTAAGTATTAAATTTTACTTTATTATAAAGCACACAAAAGAAATTATATAACTTCTCCTGCTTGAATAAAATATGACATTATTGAATTAAGTTATCGCCAAAATTATTCTGTCAGGTACTGGAGATCAAACTCTTTGCACAGAACATCAGATTAAAATAGATACACCACCAAAATCCTTCCACTAAATAACCCCGTACTACTTACTCTAAAACTCAACAGGTTTTAGATTTAATTTTACACATGCGCAGTTATGTTCATTTCGCACTTAAAATTTCACCTTTGCGTATTAACATAGGGGAGATGGGGGCACATGTGAACAGTTCGTATAAATATAGCTTTTTCTCATAACTGTATTAATTTCTATAAACAAAAACTACTTAATATAGTAAACAGAACTTTCTTTTACACATGGTAATTTTTAAAAAATCACCTGTATAGATTTTCTTACATTTTTTAATAGTTTTATAAATTCAAAAAATTGTTCACATGTGCCCCATCAGCGGGGTAGTTGTGAACACACGTGGGGCACATGTGAACACAAGGAAAAAATATCCTTTAACACACCTTTTATTCTGTTATTCATTTGTCATCGTAATCATTAGTTATATTACCTTTTAAATTCACCATAAAGAAAAAAAATATATATATATTTCTCTAGTTTCTGGGTTATATGTTTAAGCAAAAGATTATAAAATGAAAATAAGTAGATTTGGAGGGGAGAGGCTTAGACGATTCATTAAATATTGTTGCAATAAAATAAAAGAATAAAGAAGCAATTTTAAAAAAGAAATTAAAAACTTTTAAATTGTGCTTAAGGGTTTTTGTTTGGGGGAAATTTTAGGGAGGGGGCATTTACATACTATTTATGAGAAACCTGCCAAAATACGAAAGATTCTCACTCCTGTATTTGCCTTATTTACTTGTAAATTATATATAAAGAAGGGTTTTTTAATGATTAAAAAAAATCTCGACTATAACCACCCCCCCCCCCCTTCAACTTCTTTTGATTTTGAAAAAGGGGGGAGGTACAATCGAGATTTTACGGTAGTTATCAGTTTAAATATTTTACTTTCTTAAAATATTACTGGTATTTATGGTTATGGTATTTTGAATGGATAGCTCCATTCAAAGCATCATATACATAACCGTTTTAGAGATGGAAGTAAGCCATCATTGCAAGGTTAGAACAAATGTAACAAAAAAATTTGCAAAGTTGTTCAAGGTAATACTTTTGTATTAACAATGTATAAAAAATATTGTTGTAAACCGTTTAGTAAAGTAATATATAACACTTATTGCATTTTAGAAAAAAATTATTTAATGTACAATTGAACGTAAACGAGCTTGTTGCTCTTTATGTATTTGCTGAAAGATGTGTTTGTGGAAGTTTCCATACAAAATAAACTTTGTGTGAGGAAAATATCTTCTATTTCAGGAAAATTGTAGATAATGGAACTTACATTATTTCTCATTAAGTTAACTGAAAAAAAAACAGAATCACAGAATGATTATTGTGGCACTTATGAACTGTTCATATCTGCCCCAACTAGTCTGTTCACAAGTGCCCCACATTGCTACTTTTGTTAAATTGAGAAATCATTAACATTTTTCAATTTTAGAAGAAAAAAAACTATATCAAAAATGTTTATTAGTATTCATAGTATATGTTAAAACACTCAAATTCAAATAAATGAGATAAATAAATAAAGTTATTCGCTTATCAACTTAGAACAAAGATTTTACTTTTGAGATCTAAAAACAGTGTTTTGGCTACAGAGGACAAACAAAATGTCATAGAACTTCAAAAAAATTTTACCATATGTCTACAGGTGCTATCATCTTTAGTAATTTTTTTTCAAATAAAAAAACTTATAATAACTATCGAAAAATTGCGATGTTCACATGTGCCCCGTGTTCACATGTGCCCCCATCTCCCCTATATGAAAATAGGATTAATCAAGCATGATTTTCGCTAGAAAGTTAGAGAATGTACATCCTGGCGAATATCATTAAGTTTTCTAATGTGGGTTTCTAAGATTCGGATTTTTTTTTTTTTTTTTTTTTTTTTTTTTTTTAATATGAGCATATGCCTGTTCTGTCAATATTAACCTGTGCGCGCAAATGCGACATCTATTCATCGCTTTACTTTCTTTTTCTAAAGTTTGTTTGTAGAATTTGGTATCTGCGATTAAGGGATATTGTGGTTTTATTCGGCTACACTGATTAATCTGCTGAGTATAAAAGCAGGGCTGAAAGTTCATGTCAGTGGATTTGGAGTCGAGTGCTACCTTGTACAGGGTTATGATTCCAATCTACTGATGATAAGGTCGAAATAAAGGTATCATTCAACTATTTTCAATATCGGAGTCTTTTTGTGATCACGCAGTGTTTTTCATCTTTAATAGCTTTAGAATGAAACTGACGGACATTCTGCAGAAGAAAAACGTTTCCTTCAAGTCTTCTTATCTCCTTCGTATTGTTGAATCTCCCCATCCTTTTGTGAATAAACCACAGAGAGGTGGGGAAGAATAGGTTTCCTGGAAAAATGTTGAAGGATGGCAAAACAATCGTTTAAACGCAGCCTTAGAGTTAGACTTGGCCAGGTGGACCAGGGAATCGAGAAGTCTAGAAAGGCCGTCGAATACCAGTTGCCAGCTGTGGTAAGAAGAATTTTTATTATAATGCGATAAACATTTATCAACAACCACGGTTGCTTGTTTAGAGACATTTGTACAGTTCAGGGAATAACGTTTATTAATAGCGATAGCCGTGCTTTGGTCTCAGAACTATTAGTGCGCGTCGTGTGAACCTCCAATGTTCCATAGGCGAACAATTTTTGAATCAGTACAGTCAATCAGAGTAACTTTGAACCACGGGGTGTAACTTTGCACAACCTCCTATTTTTCAATATTTTTGACTCTAAACGACTAAATAAACTCCAGAACTGTACTCTGTTGGCAAGGTTCTAAACTGGGATTTCTACTCTTTATTTTAGAAAATAAATTAGCAACATTATGCGCAATTAATTGCATCATCTAACTATTTTTGTAAGGTACTGTTTTCAAGTTAATTTTGAATGCTGTTTTAAAGTTGTTGTAATCCAATTAAATTTTCATAGTAAGTAACAATATACTCATTTATAAGCCATATTATTATCTAAATGTTTTAATGTGTTAATATTTTGCGATTATTCATTTATTAATAGTTGATAAAATGTAAAATAAGAAGGCACTAACATTTTACCCCATTTTCAGGGTAACTTTGAGCCGGCTGAAAGTTATACTGATGCTTATAATTTACCAATTATAGGCGCTACTGTCAAAAATTTCCCATATTTGCTGTTTATCTTATATAAATGCCGAAAATTAACATTAGATATAACATGCACTGTTAAAAATTTTGCAGCATTCTGGCAGGCCATTCGACCGTTTTTTGAAAAAACGGTTCTATAACTATAATTTAACTATATTCTGACTATAAAATGGCCAATAATATGGTCAGAATAGTGTTAAATTACGGTTGTGTAACCGTTTTCGGAATAAATGGTCAAATGATCTGCCAGAATGCTGCAAATTTTTAACAGTGTGTAAATATTTTCACAAATATGTGTAAAATACATAAAATCCATTTAAAGGCGTTTTTCGGGGCGGAGCTACTCAAATTTGACATTTCATACATTCGACAGTTTTTATTCTTCTTTGAATAATACTAGTACTAGTATGTATTACTGTAACTATGGATATATTATAGAGTTAAAACTTTGAAAATTGTTTTCCACTGCATTTTTATGTTTTATATGAACAATAAATAGGTTTTTTTTTTTTACTTCTAAATGTTCATGGTTCTCTTCTTCCACTTTTCTTATGCCTGATATTTGTTGTAATATCATAAATTATACAAATCTTGTGATGTTGGGAAATGTAAATTCGCAGTCTTTACATATCTGAAAACATTTTGGGGGGTTTAAAGTTGTCCTGACTACAATACTTTTTTTATAATGAATTATTTTATATAAAAATTTATCATATGGTGCAAAGTTACCCTAAATGGCTGGGTAACTTTGAACCAGGCTAAAAATCCATTTTTCATTGCTTTTATCCTTATTATTCCTTAATTTTTGATAGTCAAACAATAATTTAGGATGTTTTCTTCTCTTTTATGCCCCTAGTTGCGGCAATATTCTTCAAATAAGAGTGTGGCATATGAAAATAGAGAAAATGGGGATCAAAGTTACCCTGAATGACTGTACTCTTGCATTTGTTCGCAGACTTGAGTGTTGATAAAAGGACAAATTATTGTCAAGTGCAGCGTAGTATAGGTTAAAATTAAACAAGCTCCATCGCAGGCCTCCCCTATCTGTTTTTAATAAACATTGTTTTAAGGGGGTCCGGGACACATTTTAAAATAATTTTTATTTATTGAGTTAAAATTCTGAATTTTTTGTGATGGTTAACCTTGTCGCTTGTAAACAAAATCACATGATAAAAATTCTCAATTTTTTTTTTATTTAAATTTAAAATTTATTAAAAAATGGGGTAATTTAAAATCGTTATAACACGAAATATTATTTACAGAATATCAACTTTTTTTTTTCAATTAAATAAACCGAAATATATAAGTTTTAATTTGGATTCGGCATTTTTAAAAATATTAATTTATAAAAAAAATGAAAAATATTTAACGAAAAAATTTCAAAAAAAAGTGGTGCAACTTTTAAAAAAAAATGCTATTTTCAAAAGTAAATATTTTTTTCAAATATGCTGAATCAAAATTAAAGTAAAACAATTGAAAAAGATATGTTCCAAGTTTGAACCCTCTATCTTTAACGATTCTCGAGTTATAAGAATTTAAATATGAGAAATGCTGAAAAAACCTATCATGAAGAAAAACGCATTTTTACAAGTAGTCGTTTCCATGACAGCCATTGCTTGAAAGCTAGATTTTGAAAATAAACCAAAACCAAAAAATTAATATTTTTTTTTGTACTAATTCAGAAAGAAACATGATTTAAATGTCATTTTAAGCAGGAAATAAACGGCCAAGTGCGAGTATTACTCGCGCACAGAGGTTTCCGTAGAATAATATATGAATTAATAAGTGTATTATTAAAAAAATACCTTTGCTAAAAGAATACTAAGACTGTAAAAACTATACAACATAGGGTTGGGTATAGCTGTATAGTTTATACAGGGTGCAAAGGAAAGTCCCTTTAACCTGAAAATACTTGCGAACGGAGAGAGCTACAGCTATACAAGTGAGGTAACGGTACAGTAAAGCGACTACGCCCGATCTAATGCAAACGATTTAATGAAAACGACAGCAGCACCCCTAGTGGCGAAATTTGGAAGATAGCCATTGCAAATCGAAAAGAGGTAGAGCAAATTTTCCAGTTAGAAAGTTTTAGAGCATCAATTAATTAGTACGAAATGACATTTGGTTTACACGGATAAGATAAGTCGTCGCCTGCATACCGAAAAATGTCCGCAATCGATGAGCGACGATTCTACTTTGCCTACTCACATTCCGGAAATGTAGCAGTGCACAATTGCAGATTGTGATGTTGTACTGTGCTGTAATGTCTGTAAAGATTCAATTTGCAATGCATTTAAAATTTTAGAATAACCCTTTCAGGGCCAGAAGAATTCTGTTCGTAAACTGATGAAATAATTGACTGACACCAGAATATTCAAACAAATTTCTCTGAAAAAAAACCCGCTAATTTGCATTTTCATTACAAAAGCAAAATTTTATTAAAATATTCTTGGTGCCATTTGTCAGTTTTGGAATTAAAATTAGGCGGCTAGACCGTCTAGCCACCGCCCTTGAAAGGGTTAAATCTATGTCGTCGTATTGAAGAGGCTTGCAATAGACGTTCCATGCTGAGAAATATAAATGCAGAAGTAATCTCACGAATACAAACGTGTATCGTGAGCAATGGCGAACTTTTCGAACATACTGAATTTTAACTTTTTATCACAGTGAGACAGTTTTCCTTTTTTGTGTGTGTGTGATGTTATCAAAATGTATTCAGATAAGTACGTATTTACAGCATAAATTGTGCGTATTTCTTCATACTTCTGAATATTCCATTCAAGCGTTTACACAAAATGGAGTGCATCGATTTCGGACATTTTTGGGACACAGGCGACGATTTATCTTATCCATGTAAACCAAATGTCGTATTCTGTTAATTAATTGATGCTCTAAAACTTTCTAACTGGAAATTTTGCTCTATCTCTTTTCGTTTCGATTTGCAGTGGCTATATTCCAAATTTCGCCACTAGGGGGATCTGCTGTCGTTTTAATTAAGTCGGGCTTATTCGCTTTACTATGCCGTTACCTCACTTGCATAGCTGTAGTTCTCTCCGTTCACAAGTATTTTCAGGTTAAAGGGAGTTTCCGTTGCACCCTGTATACTAGAAAAGTATAAATGGATATACCATGTAAGTTCAAAGATATATGGAACCTAAATAATAGCAAATATAGCTATTCTGTATATTTGTTATTCCATATAGGTTTTTAGTTAACCATTAAAGACATACTAGGTGCATTGAGAGAGCCACTCAATGGAAACTAGTCGCGAATTCCGTAATATTTATGTGATTAATTCTCATTAAATTAGTCTGTTTTTAACAATTTGACATTTATTGCTCTTATACTGCTACTGGGCATTGCATTACCTAAATATATCCTTAAAATTAGTTATCTAGGCTTTAAAAGCTGATGAAGCATAGAGTACGCCGTCCCTGTCATTATGTATGTCCAAACTGTTCGTGTCTTTAAGGATTAATATCTCTGCTAATTGCCGACGATTTTTTCCGAAATTTATAATCAACAATGCTTTTATACTTCTGCTAGGATAGGTGATTCTAGCTCTGCTCAACGCTTTTGCTGAAGCCCGTAAATTGAAATTTGAGTGTAACGGAAAAATGCGATTTTCTCAAAAACTATGTGACCTAGGGAAATCGCTATAATTTTCCTGCCAGGTTTAAATTAATGTCTACTACCTCTAATTTTTTCATAATTTTAGTTTCAATAGATTCGGAGTTAGATGGGGGGGAACATATTTTTTCACTACATTTTCCACCATAACTTTGAAAATACACTGCTCAAAACAATTAAAGGATATTGCAGTTTTAGGTGGATTTTGTATCTGGTAAACTGTTTAGCTGATTGATACATGGTCGACAGACATAGTAGGTTATATGAGAATAAATTACACATGTTTGGCAGAAAAAAATGCATTTTATTGCGCATTTGTGCACTAAAGGAAAAAAACACAATTTGTGCATATGAGAAAAAAAGAATAAGAAAAGGTGTTTTCTTCAAAGAAAATCATTTTCAGTAGGGGTATGGTTTCCACGGGCGGCCAGCAACGTTGAACACTTTTGAGGCATGGACTCAATGAGGCTATTAATGACGAGTTGGGGTATTCTGCCCCACTCTTCCAGAAGAGCTCTTTCCAGTTCTTGGAGAGTTTGTGGGGGTTGTTGGCGGCCAGAAACTCGTCTTACTAGAGCGTCCCAAACGTGCTCGATTGGATTCATGTCTGGAGAACACGCTGGCCATTCCATTCGAACGATTCCTTCCTCGAAAAGGAAATCCTCCACCAGGTTTGCACGATGTGGCCTGCAGTTATCGTCCATTAAAATGAAGTTATCTCCGATTGCTGCTGCGTAAGGGACTACAATATGTCTGAGGATCTCATCCCTATATCGGCGACCAGTCAGAGCTCCATCTCGAATGATGTAGAGGTCAGTGCGCCCGTCAATGGAGATGCCACTATACACCAACACTCCTCCACCACCAAATCTGACACTTTCGTGCACGAACGCAGGATTATTCCTACTGCCACGGTCCCTCCAGATGAAAATACGCCTATTATCCGAATGCACAGAAAAACGGGACTCGTCAGAAAACAGAATATTGCTCCATTCATTTCTCCTCCAGTTGACATGCTCGGTTGCCCACTGCCTGCGGTCGCGACTATGCCTTGATGTTAATCTAACACATACCATCGGTCGGCGAGCATACAGACCTACAGCATGGAGCCGGTTTCGGACAGTCTGAGTTGAAATCGTGGTGCCTGTAGCCGAGCGAAGGTGTTGTTGGAGAAAAGTAGCGTTCATGGTTCGGTGTCTCCGAGCTGTTAACGCTAAATACCGATCTTCATTGGGCGTTGTTGCCCGTCTACGACCTTGCCCTGGTCTTCGGCCTGCACATCCACTCTCCAAAAAAAGGTTCCAGATCCTGGAAATGACACTTTGTGACACTCCAATGGCTTGCGCTACTTCGGCTTGAGTTTGGCCCCCTTCTAACCTACCAACAATTCTCAAAGCTTCTGAATCTGTCAAATGACTTCGCTGAGACATCGTACTCATCGAAACAAAGCAATCACTGCATGCTGATCATCCTTGTCTTCACTCTCTTTTATCCAGTTGAAAGTCAAATTTCATTCGCTGCCGCTGAAGCGACGTTTTTGACGTCGAACTCAAAATTTGCATACTCCACAGTTTGAAAACCAGAAAAATTTGCATTTGTGATTCTCTTCATCTATTTTCGGCAAAAAAAATTTCGTTTATATCTTTATTTTATATAAAACTTCAAATATCCTTTAATTGTTTTGAGCAGTGTATAATACCTAAAATTAAATGAAATATATTTTTGATTTCAGCGTTACGAAAACTTTCACACGGTACCCCACACGGTACACAAAGAAAAGATTCTTTTTACAAGTAACTTAATTAGCCCCTCTAGATTTTCCCTAAATATATTTATGAATATTTATTAATCTGTAAATATGTGGGTCAATAGTCTTTATTACTTCCCCGAATTTGAACATTCCACGTTGCATAGTTTACAAGTAAAAGGGCTGTGACAGACAGACAGACACAGGAGTGATCTTATAATGGTTCCGTTTTTACTTTTTAAGTACGGAACCTTAAAAACAGATTTTTTTTTTATGAAATAACATGTTTTCGCAAAAGTTTAAGGTTTTTGTGTCCCATACTCCCTTAAACATTAAACTTGATTATGACTGTAGTTCAATGTGGCGGAATTACCGGATGCGATACAAATTAATGCTTCGTTTTCTAATTAAAGAAATGTTTAAATCGATTACAGAGCAAAACAGCTAGAGTATCATTATAGCCATGTTTCATAACGGAACAAAATAAAAGAAATGCCAAACTACTTACACACAAAGAGCATTATTAGCAGTATAAGGTTCATCTCTTTCTGGGATGTGATTCCGCTTAAACTCTGCATAGTCAGTATATATGTTTTCTGCCACCCGATTACATTCAGTCATATTTTCATTGACAGACAACAAGCAATCGACATTATCCACATATTCTAAAAATAAACGCTACTTTAAAAAGCAAATAAGTGAAAGATTATATACAAGTTATATCATTGATATACTATTTATTATATTTGATAACAGTATTATTAAATATAAAATACGTGAATTATCATATTGCTAACTAAGCGTAAAACCAACAGAGGGAAAATGTCCAAGCCGGGAATCGAAGCTGTATCCTTGGAATGACGCTGAAATTCTCTATTTGAGCTACAAAGACGATACCCATCACTGTACCTCTCCCTCATAGATACCAGTAAAGTTGCGACAACAGCACAAGATGGAAAAGTCTTCATGAGCACACAACCTTGGGCTAAAAATAAACACAAATAACACGCAGCATGGGTGAACACATATATGTATAAATATGTATATGTATACATAAGTACTGGAATTCGTCTTCTTAGCTCAAATTGTAGAGCAATGGAGCGTTATTTCAACTATCCGGGTTCGATTCCCGGCTTGGACATTTTTCACTCTCTTAGTTTTACGTTTAGTTAGCAATGTGACGTATACGTTAGCAAATGCACGTTAGGAATGTGAAGTATCGCGTATTTAATATTAAAAAAATTCAGGCGTAATTTCACTACAGAAAATGAATTTAAATTATACATAACAATATTATATTTGATAATTTTATTTTTTTTTTATTTTCTACGTGAATGACCTATTCTTGCTGCAAAACACAAGTTCTTTTTTACCATTCAATATTTGGGAATAACTATTTGAGAAGAAAAGGATGGTTGGTTGGTTGATTGAGGTTTAGTGACAGAAAGTCCTTTTAGGGATATGCAGCACCAAGACAAAGTTAAAATCGAAACACAGAACTATACCGTAAAACTTAAATAATGGTCACAACAATAAGATGAGAAAAACGACGCAGTTTAATGAGAAAAGTAATGATATAATATGTAGAAATAAATCCATTAACAAAAGTCAAAATACCAAAGTTGAAAGACACAAATAAAATTATTATTATTAAAATCTGTAAAAGTTGTAAATTAATGATATATGTATAACGTATAAAATGCTGTACTAATACTGCATAAAAACAAATTTAAAACCGCAGAACAGATTATTAAAAACAATATACAATCATTTAGGCTCAAACTCTTCAAAAACAGTATTTCCATCATCTGCACTTAAGAGTGGATTCCATAAGACTTTGGATTCCATAGCCATAGACCATAGTGAAGAAGCTGTTTGAAATCCATGTTAGCAATCAATGGGATAAGGCAGATTTTTTTTTTTTTTTTTTTTGGGGGGGGGGGGGGGGGGTCTTTACAGTTTTTCACTGTGAAGAGGATTGGGTTGAGGTTTTCTTTCTCTCGTTCCGTGCCCCAGATATTTGCTTTACTTTCTGAGTAGGAAAAACATCAAATTTCGGAAATTAAGAAAAATAAAGAACATTCCATACATTTTAATCAATAAATTATCTCAGAAAATAACGGAAATAGCAAGTCGACTGACAAAAATTTCAACTTTCAAATTATATTTTAAAAATTAAGCTTAGGGAATCGTCTTCATAATAAAATTTTACCAAACTCTAAAATTTTCAATATGAATACTAACTTTTGACAGTATTTTTCGATTCTTTGGTGAATTGTACCTTCGAATAACAAACGCGAAGTCATTCAGTTAATTAATTTTGGAATTATGGAGGTGTGAAGTTTTGAACTAGTGATGTTAAATTCCTTTTTAATCTTTCTAAAAGAGCTTGCAAAACTGGGAATTTTTTTTCTGGGACAAATTGGTGCTTAAGATATATGACCTTTTTTTTTTTTTTTTTTGTTATTTTTGGTCAACTGTACTTCAGCAGGAGATTCCGTCTTTCAAACAATCAAAATTACGAGGCTCCCCTTTGGTATCTCCCCATATCATAGCTTCATAACAAAAATTTATCTGTGCATTAAATGAAAACAATTTGTCCCAAAGATTTCATGAACTAATGATACATCTAAAAGGACCTTCATAATTTATTACACAGAGAAACCGTGATATGTGAAGCCGGGCAAATTTATTTTTAAATCACAGTGCCCACAAAATCTGTGTAACGCAAAATATACAAGCAAAAGATAGAGAGACTTAAATTGATTCACGTTCACTGATTGATCGTTCTACTTAAATTGATTCACGACATCTCAAAATGTTAAAATGTGTCAAAAACTAACTAAACTAAACTGTGTGGCTAAACCATTCGGGGAAGATTTGAGCCTGCATTGCCCATCCCTGTTTTCTTGACCCTTGGAACCGAGTTTCTATACAGCATAAGTCCAAGCCAGGTGGTCAGCCTAACGCGAGACCCTTGGTGTCTAGTTCCTAGCTTGGTACTCATTTTATCGATCCCAAAGCGATGTTAATCTTAGTGAAATTTTTCCAGCCGGGTATAGAACTCTCGACATGCAGCGTGGTAGGCAGATGCTCTGAGCACTACGCCACTGTCAAAAATTGGTGGGCGCAAATTTTCATAAATCTGATTTTTTCTATTTCTGAAGAAGATTGTCAATTTTAAACCATTTTTGGCGATTTATTTCCCAAAACGAATAATACGTAAGTGCCATTTTTTTAACGATCTTTCTAAAATCTTCTAACTTTTATGCAGTTTTAATCGGAAAAATTATTTTAAGTAAGCTTAGTTTTAGCCAGCTATCATATGAAAAGCAAAGCAATCAGACCGGAACTGTTGGCGATAATCTCATGAATTAGGCTATTATTGTAAAGATGAAATTTTTTTACAAGGCTGTGTATTTAAGGGGGGCTCAGGGCTTGATAGACATGTAAAAAACATGTAAAAGAAACATGCTTTTTTTACATGAAACATGTAAAAAAAGCTCTCGCTTCGAGTCCATATAAAAAAAGAAAATTAAATGTAATTAAATGATGTATTAAATGTAACTGTTTTAGACTTTATGATATTTTTAAGGTATGTTTTTTAGGGTGGGTCGAAAATAACTTTTTTTCGATTTTCGATGATGGGTAGTGCGGAAAAGTTGCCATGGTGACACTAAATTCACACAAAAAATATTTGAGATTTTTTGAACAATTCCTTCATTTGCCGCAAATGGCTTGCAGTTTTTCTCAAATGCTGATTTTTTAACTTTTTTAGAATTTCTTTCTTTTTAATGTTAAATTAAATTTATTTTAGCTGAATTTACTTGAAATGTTATGTTTAGTGAGCGAAATGTTTAAATAAGCTCTGATTATGTATTATTTAATAGTTATGTGTATTTTGAATTAGGGGATTTTTATAGCCTTTTAGTGTATAAGTGAGCAAAAATTGTAAGTATTGTTTGATTCGTTCGTCAGTTTCTCTCTTTTGTCTTTATTATGTTCCTCGCTCTTACTTCTGTTTTTCAATGCGTCTAGAGATGAAATGGCGAGGGGATGACGAATGGCACAGCGTTTCGAAAGCAATTTTTGAAGGAGAGGAGTATGTGTAAGCAGTTGGTGAACTTTCTTTTTAATATAAACAGTAATAGATTATATATTATACTTGTTTAAACAAATGAAATTCAAGCTTACTTTTCTCAGTAGCGCAGGTTTGGCTTGTAGTAAATAAAGATATGACCATCAAATAAATAATGCAGCACAACTTTCACATAATATATATATGTCGTAGGCTAATTGAGAAATCCGGCTCTTTGCAAAGAGCCGGGCAAATTGGAGAATCCATCTACCTTTTTCCAATTAGCCTGATATTTTTCAGGCTTATTGCAAAGAGCCTAGAAAGTGGCAGGCTAATTGAAAAATGACCACTTATTATCCGATCAGGGTGATATATTTAGCTCACAGGCTATCAAAGCATGAGAGCTTCTGTGCCCGCCGATTCTGTATGTACGTGTGCACGTACGTACGTACGTATGTACGTAACACGATAAATCTTGATAGAAATATCCGATTTGCTTCAAATTTTTTTTTCTAGGTTCATTCTGATAAGGTGCTTCCCTGATTAGTTTTTGGGGTTCATTGGTTAAGGATAAAGGGGGAAAAGGGGGGCTAGTCTCCCCCCTTAATTTATATAAATGGATTTTTCATGCAGAAATATTCGATTTGCTCCAAAATTGGTATACCGGTTTATTGTGTTAAGGAGCTTCCCTGATTAAATTTGGAAGCTCATTATTTAAGTATAAAGGGGGGAAAGTGGGGCTACCCCCTTAATTTAGATAAATCGGTTTTTCATCATGAATTATTCGATTTGCTCCAAATTTGGTATACCGGTTTATTAAGTTAAGGAGCTGCCTTGATTAGATTTGGAGGTTCATTAGTTACATATAAAGGGTGGAAAGGGGGGTTATCCCCCCCGTAATTTAGATAAATGGGTTTTTCATGCAGAAATATGCGATTTGCAATAAATTTGGTATACCGGTTAATTATGTTAAGCAGCTTCCCTGATTACATTTGAAAGATCATTATTATGTATAAAGGGGGGAAAGGGGAGCAATTGCCTCTCCCCTTAATTTAGATAAATGGATTTTTCATGCAGATTTTTTCGATTTGCTCCAAATTTCGTATACCGGTTTATTATATTAAGAAGCTGCCTTGATTAGATTTGGGTTTTCATGAAGAATTATATGATTTAGTTTATTTTTTTTTTCAACCGGATCCGAACTTGAAGGTTCCATTTGAAATCAACCCGAATACCGACCACAACCAGGTTTCGGATTGAGTTCAATTAGAACTTTCAGGTTGGGGTCCGGTTGCGGGTGGACGGAGATTATTTCGTCTGGCTTCCATCGGGTTATAGTTCTTTGGAATATTTTTGTCGGTTAAGATTTGGTTCGGGACGGGTTTCAGGTTGACTTCGAATGGAATTTTTAGGTTCTGGTAGCGTTGCGTGTCCACGGAAACTAATTTGTCTTGTTCGGATCCGGTTATGGATCTTTGGAATATTTTTGTCGGTTATCAGATTTGGTTCGGGATTTCGGGGTTTTTCAAATGAAACTTTCAGGTTCGGGTCGCGTTGCATGTAGACTGAAATTATTTTTTCTTGCTCGGATCGGGGTACGGTCTGTTGTAATTTATTTTTCGGGTTTGGATAGGGTTATGCGTCAATAAACCTAATAAAAAGAAAATTGCCCAGTTAAACTGATGGCATTGAGCTCACAGGCTATTCACACTAATTATTTATTATACTCTTATTTCAAAGAATAATGCCCCTCGAAAAATAAATGAAGGTATTAGTCCCCGTTGCCCCCCTTTCTACTTAAACAAAGAACATCTAATCAAGGAAGCTACTTAACATAATAAACTGGTATACCAAATTTGAAGCAAATCAGATAATGCTGCATGAAAAAACCATTTCACTAAATTAAGGGGGGGGGGGGTGTATTAGCTCCCCCATTTCTCCCTTTATGCTGAACAAATGAACTTTCAAATCTAATCAGAAAAGCTGCTTATTAGAATGAACCTAGAAATTAGATAATTCTGCATGAAAACACATTTATCTAAATTAAGGGAGGGGCAATTGCCCCCCTTTCCCCCCTTTTATACTTAACACATGAACCTCCAAATCAAATGAAGGAAGCCATATCGTAATAAACTGGTATATCAAATTTGAAGCAAATCGAATAATTCTGTATGAAAAACCTATTTATCTAAATTAAGGGGACACTAGCCCCTGTCCCTCCTTTATACTTAACCAATAAATTCCCAAATCCCATCAAGGCAGCTTTTTAACATTATAAACCGGTATACGAAATTTAGAGCAAATCGAATAACTCTGCATGAAAAACCCATTTATCTAAATTAAGGGGGGGGGGTATAGCGCCCCTTTCCTCCCTTTATACTTAATTAATGAACCTTCAAATCTAATCAGGGTAGCTCCTTAACATAATAAACCGGTATACCAAATTTGGAGCAAATCGAATAATTTTGCATTAAAAACCCCTTTACCGAAATTAACGGGGGGTGGGCTAGCCCCACTTTTCCCCCCTTTATATGTAACTAATGAACCTCCAAATCTAATCAAGGCAGCTCCTTAACTTAATAAACCAATATACCAAATTTGGAGAAAATTGAATAATTCATCATGAAAAACCGATTTATCTAAATTAAGGGAGGTAGCCCCCCTTTCCCCGTTTATACTTAAATAATGAGCTTCCAAATCTAATCAGGGAAGCTCCTTAACACAATAAACCGGTATACCAAATTTGGAGCAAATCGAATATATCTGCATGAAAAACCCATTTATATAAATTAAGGGGGGGAGACTAGCCCCCTTTTCCCCCTTTATCCTTAACCAATGAACCCCAAAAACTTCTAGGGAAGCACCTTATCAGAATGAACCTAGAAAAAAAAATTGAAGCAAATCGGATATTTCTATCAAGAGTTATCTCGTTACGTACATACGTACGTACTCACGTACATACAGAATCGGCGGGCACATAAGCTCTCAGGCTTTGATAGCCTGTGAGCTAAAAATATCACCCTGATCGGATAATAAGTGGTCATTTTTCAATTAGCCTAACGCTTTCTAGGCTCTTTGCAATAAGCCTGAAAAATATCAGGCTAATTGGAAAAAGGGAGATGGATTCTCCAATTAGACCGGCTCTTTGCAAAGAGCCTAGGCTGTTTGCAAAGAACCTAGGCTGTTTGCAAAGAGCCTAGGCTGTTTGCAAAGAGTCGGATTTCTCAATTAGCCTACAACATATACATTTATCTGGACAAAACAGCAGCCATCACCTTTACATAACACAATCAACACTCAAATACGGAGAACATCATAGAACATCTTAGAATGTATATATATTATCAAAACCTATTTCCATGGAAACACGATAGGCCTTCGAGCGGCAGAAAAGAAAAGAGATATACGAATCGCTAGATTACATAAATAAAATAAAAGGAGTATATTGCAACAGTATGTGGAGCAGAAAACAATGAAAACGCAGTCAGTCATCATGAGGATGTGGAGGAAATATTAGATGGGAGAAACTGCGAGGTGAGATGTTAATTGGTTTTATTCTCTAAAATACAGATATTGTCAGAATATTCAAATAGTGAAAAGTTTGAAGCAGGCAGTTTGTCTGAAACAGAATTTGAATCAGGGCCTTCACACGCATATCCTTTTCTCACACAGCATTTACCGCATTCAAATCTGGTATATCATATAGGTAAATTGCATTAAGAGCTTCATCTGTGCTTCAGGAGTCAGAAATTGTGATAGCAGGAAATAATAATCTCGTCAACGATAAAGACAAGGTCTGGAGACTGAAAAAAAACTCAGAAATAAGATACAGCAGGAAGAAGATCTTCGAGGAATAGAAATTACAAGCATTATTTTTTAATGGTAGAAAAAATAAAATAATCTACATAGAAAAAAGATAAACGAAATACCACCATGTTCTCTGAACGTGGTTCTTAATATTTGGGTCACTTGGCAGCACCTTCTGGTCATTGAATAGCAAAATCATTACATTATTTTCTATGCCATAATAAAGGCTGCTTTGGACAAATTAAGGAGAGAACTAGATATGTATTCGTTCATACCATCGAGCTTCTACTCCGACACCGACATCAACTCTCTAAACTAGATGGCAGAACCACTTGACCTAAGCTCTTTACCAACCCAATCGGAGCTAGATTAATACAGTACTCAAATCTTAAACCTTTTGCTTCTCTGATGTCCATGTAAAGGATTAGGGTCATAGAAAGCGACACGTACATTTTCGCACTCCATTAGTGACATGTGCTTCGTCTTTCTCTCGACGGTGCCAATTGTCCCTGTTTTTCTATGAAGAACGTTTTATCTTTTCTACAATCAAAGAATATGGTTGCAAATTTTCATCCTCCAAGATATTTCTGCTCCTATATCTTCTTTCAAAGTTTCTTTTTCTGGCATCTAACCTTGTCTTTATCGATGACGAGATTCTTCTCATCTGCTGTCATAATTCCTGCATTTTGAAGCGCGGATGAAGATCTTAACGCAATTTTCCTATCTGATATACCAGATCTAAACGCGGCGAACGCTCTGTGAAAAAGCGAATACGTATAGGAGTGTCAGCTTTTGAAGGCCCTCGTTCGAATTCTGATTCAAACGAAATGTCTGCTTCAAAGTTTCCACTATGTAAATCTTCTGACAATATCTGTATTATAGAGCATAAAATAATTAACATCCCATTTCGCAGTTTCTCCCATCTAATATTTCCTCCCTCATCCTCATGATAACTGACTGTGTTTTCATTGGTTTCTGCTCCACATTCTTCTCTCCATCCAGAATTGCTGTCAAAACATGCTGCGCTATCCGTCATCCAAATACAGTGAAACTCCTTTTAAAGGCCACCCCTATTCAAGGGCCACCTCTATTAAGGGCCAATATTTTTAGGAGCGAAAATTTTTCCCATAGACTTATGTTAAATTTCTACTATTAAGGGATGCAACTACCCCTCATAAAGGCCATTTCTTCACATGTGCCTTAAATCCTAAAGAAGTGTATTGAATTACTGAACCAAAACATAAGTGTTCAGCAAACAATTGCATTTACAACAAAGAAGGCAGGGGGAGATAGGGAGGATTTAGTAAAATAATGAAGGACCACAAACTTTTCCACAAGTTGTTCCTCACACTTTTTTGACCTTTCAACCTGTAGGGGTTGGGTTGGAGGGGAAACTCGATCCTTTGTTGTGGGCACACAAAGGATAACAGGTTATCTAGAAAAATTGATTCCACATTTCTAAAACTGTGAATGCATATTGAAGCACAATTTTACACCTGTCAGGAAACGCTAACAGAAATAAATAAATTAATATCTCATTCTAAGGCATTAATAAATGACGCAAATTTAAGTAATTTGTTCCATAAAGTAAAAGAATCATTAGAAACCAAAATTGTCTGCGATAAAAATTATGAAAAGTAAACAAACTTTAATTGAAAATTTTTTCAATCATGAATAGAGTTTGAAAATGTTAATAAACAGTTTTTTCACCTATATAGGTTTTGATTTCCATATTTTAGTTGTTGTTTTTTGTCCCCCCTATTCAAGGGCCACCCATCATAAGGGCCAATTTTCAATGGAACGGCAGGTGGCGCTTACAGAGAGGTTTCACTGTATCTGATTTCAGACACATCAAAAAACAGAAGAAAGATCGAGGAACATAATAAAGACAAAAGAGAGAAACCGACGAACGAATCAAACAATACTTACTATTTTTGCTCACTTATATGCAAAAAGGCTATAAAAATCGCCTATTTCAAAATACTTATAACTATTAAATGATACATAATCAGATCTTATTTAAACATTTCACACACTAAACATGACATTTCAAGTAAATTCAGCTAAAATAAATTTAATTTAACATTTTTTTTTTCTAAAAAAATTCAAAAAACAGCATTTGAGCAATACTTCAAGCCATTTGCGGCAAATGGAGGAAATGTTCAAAAAATCTCAAATTTGTTGTGTGACCTTAAGGCCACCAGTGGCAACTTTTCCGCACTACCCATAGTCAAAAAAAAAAAAAAAATCGGCCCAACCTAATGTTTATAGTCTTATAAAATTATTAAATGAAGTATTTCAATGTAATAAAATAAAACATGTAGCAAAATTTATATAACACAATTTTTGAAAAAAAAAACATTTAGGTGTCATATCACCATCGGTAAGATATCTTAACGTTGAACTGACACAAGAACCTAATTTTTGCTTTAAAATTATCAAGAAACTTTATAGAATGAATTAAGGATATAATTATCACTCAAAGAAAACCTTATTTAAAAGACTCTCAAAGTTGAAAATTTAAAAAAACATAAAAAATTCATTTTTTTTCATTAAAAATACTCAAAATATTAAACTATATAGATAATGATCTTACATGCTTGCAAAAAAATTTTAAGCCATTTTATTAAATAATTTTTTTTAATCTTAAAGGTAGCTGTCAAAAATCAAGTTTTGAGAAAACGCGACTTAATGTTGAAATTGTAAAACGAATTCTTCGGTAAATTCAATTTCTGAATTACCTTTTACAGCAGACATATTCCCTTTTTTTTTAAAGGATGCTTACATCTATAATTCTGTTACCTTTTATATCTTCATATGTTGGTTTTTCTGGAATTACATTTGTATCCAATTTTATTTTTTTTTAAACAAACACTGGCGTCCAATTAATTGGATGCGGTCTTGATAGTGATTGTTACATAAATTCTGATTGAAATCCATATTAGCAATCGATGGGGTAAGGCGAATTTTTTTATATATGTATATAACTCCGTTAAAAATGCAAATATTTTTATACTTTTCTTGCACTGTGTTCAGAATTAATTGAATAATCAAAATATATCATAAAAAATGGATTTTTGTTTAAGTTTTCAAGCCCTGAGCCCCTTTAATAATGTTAACTAACTGTTTTTAACATGTTTAGTAATGATAAACAAGACCGTCAATGGTTAACAATTTTGAAGATTTTTTTCCTGATCCATATAACAATGAAGTACCATTTAACTTAATTACCGTAAGTATCATTGTTTTAACGATCTTTCTAAAATCGTAACTTTTATGCAGTTTTATGCAAAAATATAATTTTAAGTAAAAAAGACGAGTAGCACATGATAATCAAAGTCGTCAGCCTTAATTTATTACCGGTACTTAATTATCGTAAGTAACATTTTTTTAACGATCTTTCTAAAAAAACGTAACTTTTATCCAGTTTTATTCAAAAATGTAATTTTAAGTAAAAAAAGATGAAGTAGCACATGAAAAGCCAAGCCGTCAGCGTGTTGATTGATAGTCACATGACTTAGGCTATTATTATTACTAGGGGATCGTACCCGGGCTTCCCGGGTTACAGAATATAGGTGAAAACATTTTTTTAAATTGAAAACTAATAATTTTTTTACATGCAATATATTTTTTAGATTGCCCACTAACAATAAAAAAGCATTTTTCATATCAAAAATATGAATGATACAATCAAATAAAGTTTTGAAATTTATTAAAACCGATATCTACGTATTAGATGCATGATAAGAGTTATTAACCCAAGATTTTGCTACTGGGGGCATCCTTTTATATTCTGATAATTTCACGGCTTTAAGCGTGTAGTTCAATTGCATGTCTGTTAAATTTGTGTTTTATTTATATTATTTTATTTATTTAATCATAGAGGAAGTTTTATTTATTTTTTTATGGAATATTAGCAGTAAGAAAAAGATGGACTCTTTATGTTGTTGTAAGGACAAACAGATTAATCTTTCGGAATCGGGCTCCAGGCGAAAGAGATAAATTTAAAAATATTTCATGGTTTAAAATTGTTTTTAAAACCACAATCAATAAACTGACAAATCAATAAACAGACAATAAATAAACTGAGATGCACTTTGCAAACAAATTCCATTTGAAAGATTTTTTTCCTATTTGGCTGTCTAAAAAATTTAATTATTCGATTAAAAATAGGTTGAATTAGTGTTTTATTTAAATACTATTCATGATATAGCTCGTATTTTAATTTCAACTTTTTTCTCAGTTTTAATGAGAAAAAGGCAACAAAAAGATACAGTAATCTACTATTTTCCCTTTACTTTTAATAGAAATGGTGTACTTCAGTTGCCACGATTAGAAAATTGGTATTAAAAACTATAAAAAAATTAATATCTCAAAAATAAATTGCGATACAGCTTTCAAACAAATTGCATTGAAAAGTACATATTTTTCTGTATACGACGGTATAAAAATTAAAAATGAGGGATGTTTAGAAGTTAAATAATTTGCAGTAGCGAAAATTGCAAAACCGAAATTTCATTTCAAATTTCAAAGTGTTGCCATTCGCAGAATGACGTATGCGTTGCGCACAGATATGTTTGTCCTTTATAGTATAGATACAGATAAAAAAGAAATGAAATATACACTTACGCTTATACAGTGGTGAATCTTCATCACAGAAATCTAAGACGAAATTATGCACTTCGACAAATTCTTTTTCTGAAGAAAATATCCCGAAATCATCAAAATCACACTCCCTTTCATAGTCATCTACACAGTCTAGATAAGCTTTGATGGATCTAACAAATAAAACATGTTTTTCTGAATTCAAGATATTCAATCATGCCCTTCAAATAAGTGAGATAGATACAGATTAATAAAGAATTTCTAGTATGTAGATGATCAGGAAAAGTGTTTAAATGAAAAAAAAATTCTATTTGATTTTACGATTGTGTATATACTATACCATGGATGGCGAACCTTTTCACATCCAGATGCTAAATTTTTCCAAAAATATATTTTAGTGATCATGACGTGCCAACAATAAAAACTTTTAATGAATGAAATAATAATGAATCAAGATTACTTAAAATTTTGTTTTTAGCATAAAAAAATATAGGTAATATTCGATGTTATACTCCAAAATTTATTTTAAAAATATTATTTTTGTTGTCTCATCTTAGATATACCAAATATTTTATATCAGCTTCATACTTAGTTATTTTTAAGAGATTGCAAGTTGAATTTGATTCATTTGATAAGACATTTTTACTTGAATTTTTCATATTAGTATTTATTTCCGGAAAGAATGTCTAGCAGAAAAAATTGTCAAATTTTAGAGCTTTGGAGCTTTTTTAGAGAGTGTCTGGAATGGAATTCCAAGTTGTTATGCCCCACCAGTGACCGAGAGGTTCTACCCTCGAAGCTGGTAGACGGGAGGTGCTGGGTTCGATCCCAATCGCGCCCGTCGTCCTAATCTTTCGGAGTTTTCGTGGTTTTCTTCGAACCTTGGATTTTCCAAGCGTAAATACGGTTTAGATTCCCTTAGAAAGACCCTCACGGAGGGCACTCCCCCCCTTAGGACCTATATTCCTCGTAATGATAATTGGCCGTCATAAATCCAAACCAAGTTGTTATACTTTTACCATCGGCATTTTTGCTTATAATGCCTTTTAATCTTTCTTTTGCGATAAACACCTAATTCTATCTTATTCTTAAAATTTTATGATCTAGTATTGAGCTGGATAGGATACATTAAGTTGTATTTCAGTGTCTTATCTGTATGACAACCAAACGAACTAATTGATTTTAGATTAATGAATACATTCTGTGAAATTCTACTTCATTTTGATGTAAAACCTGAATCTATGTCGTGCCAAAAATAATCTGCAGGGTGCTACTTATGGCACGCGTGCCATAGGTTCGCTCTCCCTGAAATGTAAATGGACCTTTCTGAGTTACAGATGGACAGAACATACGTGGTAACCATTTTTAATTAACAGCTCTTACAGTTTTTTACATTAATTTTTTTTTTTTTTTTAGATTGCCCACTAAAAACAACAAAGAGCATTTCTACATGAAAGATATCAATGAAGCATTCAAATAAAGTTTTCAAAATTTTAAAACAGCACTTTCCTAAACTGGAAAAAAAAGACAGATATTTCTTAATTTACGAAAACGCACTATAGTCACGATCGAAAATATTGAATAATCTTTTCCGAGATACCCAAGATTCCGAAAAGCATTCCTTTATCTTCACAAACCTCACAAAAGAGTTTTTCTTTGAAATTTAAAGAAAAATTCATAAAACTAAATTTTTATTAGCTGCGCATAGCTTTCTAAAACGTTTCCGAGTAGCTTTTACAGTGCATTAATCAGTTCTCTCTACCCAGAAAACCGGATTTTCGGATGCTATGAAGTCTCAAGTAAATATTTTCCTGTTCAGCAAACATATTTAACTGAAAAATATACAGACTTAACATCATTCACATTAAAATTAACTTTTTTCTTTTACAATGGCATACACAATTTCTGTTATGCAGCTGAAAATGTTTAGTTGAGGTCTGATCAGATCCGAAAAACCGATTTTCCGGGTAGAGAGAACGCATTAATGCATTGCAAAAGCTACTCGAAATCGTTTTCGAAAATTGCGGGCCGCCAATAAATTCTGTTTATAATTCTATTAATTTCTTCTTTAAAATTCAAAAATAAATTGTTTTCGGAGGTTTCTAAAGATAAAAGTACGCTTTTCGGAATGTTGTGTGACTTGGAAGCAGTTATCGAATATTTTCATTCGTGATTATAGTAAGTTTTCGTAGTTGAAGAAACATCTGTCTTATTTACAGTGTAGCTCCATGCCACCGTTTAGTGATAAAACAAATTTCCAAAGATTTCACTATTTACAGCAGTCTTTTTGATTCTGATAACTTCCGCCGTTATATGCGTAGTTTAATTACATATCAGTGAAATTTGTGTTTATGTATTTATTTTCGGGAACTTTCAATTTCTGTACAGATTATTAGGAGGAAACAAACGCTGAACTACTTATATTTTATAAGTACAAACTGTTTAATCTTCGGTAAAAGGTTTGCACGCGACAAAAACAGTTTGTTTTAAATCATGTATAAAAAAACTCTATTAAAAATCACAAACAATCAGCAAAATTAGGTAGTTTAAAAAAAAATCAATTTAAAAGGTTTTTTTTCCATTCGATATTGCAAAAATTTTAGTTGGGCAATGTTTGGATGTAAAAAAATTATCAACTTAACAAAACTGATTGATTAGATTGTTGCCACAACTCTGATAACAAAAAGAATAAGGGATATAATATAGTAACGCTTTAGTCGCAATTTTTTACTTTAGTCAAACATACATGGTGCTTCAATTCAAGTCGTACTGTAGTTGTTTTTCATAACTCCAACAATAATGATATTTTAGAAAAATATGCAACGCACTATTTATTTTAGTAACATTTTCAACACACTTGTCTAGCTTGTATGAAACGTGACAACATCAGGCGATTTGCTGGGAATGAAAAGTAATTCGCTCCGTGACATTCTTGCATTTCTAAATATGAAGCGCATAACAATATTGTTTAAATATGTATGGATGGTTTCTACCTCTAGAATTTAAAATGTGAACTGCGCATCCACATAAAACCGACCAAAGGTATGGGCATGCATTTAATGTAATGGTACATTCTATTAAAAACATAAAATGATAGTAAATGAACTTTAGCATGGCTAAATTACTTCATATACAAACCGGGCACTTGCTCAGGACCTAACCATACTATAAAATTTAGATATGTAATTAACTATTAGTATAAGCTATAACGACAGAGGTTCCTCTAAATCTCCACTAACCCCATAACTGGTGAGGCCATAATAAGGCACGGAATCTTATGATGAAGTAAAATAAATATATCAAGAAAAATAAAATGAAAAGAAAAGTGCCCAGTTAAACTAATGATATTGAGCTCTCAGGCCATTAACAATAGTTGTATATTATACTCTTATTTCAAAGAATAATGCCACTCGAAAAAAAAATTAAGCTGGCGTTGCTTCCCCCCGTTTCTTCTCTTTATACTTAACCAATGATCCTCCAAATGCCATCAGGGAAGAACATTATCGAAATGAACCGGTATACCAAATTTGAGGCAAGTCGGATAGAAAAAAAACATATATCTAAATTAAGGGAGTATTAGATTTGTACATACAAATCTAATCAGGGAAGCGTTTTATCAGAATTAACCTGTATACTAAATTTGAAGAAAATCTGATAATTCTGCATGAAAAATTCATTTATCTAAGGGGAGATTAGCCCCCCGTTACCCCCTTTTTACTTAACCTATCAACTCCCAAAACGAATCAGGGAAGCACCTTATCAGAATGAAGTTAGAAAAAACATTGAAGCAAATCGGATATTTCTATCAAGAGTTATCGCAATACGTACATACATACATACATACAGAACCGGCGGGCCCATTAGCTCTCAGGCTTTGATAGCCTGTGAGCTAATAAAACAAATTTTATATTTATCTCAATTAAAAACTAGCGATTCTAGATGAACAAGTTTTCAGGGGGCGATCAATCAGTATATAATAATTGTACCATTTTGGCGGGCATTGGCATATTTCTCTATGTTACTGCACAAATATTAAATTTGTTTATACAAAAATAGGTTAAAAAAACGATAATTGTTACGAAAACTTTAAATTATTAAATATATACTTACGGACACAACTTCTGAACCTGTTGAACTGTAGGAAAACCTTGTATTGAAAATATATTTGCTGCATAGAGCAGTTCATGACAGGTGTCTGGAGGGGCACGTTCACACGCATTTCCATCTGCTCCTAATCATGGACAGCGTTTATTAAAATAAAAGTGAATAAAATACAATTACTAGATAAAGTATTATGAAATACAATTAATGAATAAAATACAATTACTCGATAAAGTATTATGAAATACAATTAATGAATAAAATGCAATTACTCGATAAAGTATTATGAAATACAATTAATGCATAAAAGAAAATTTTATAGAAAGGATAAACAATTAATAACAGAAAAATCAAAGTTTATATTTGTTTTTTAAAGATAGTAATTAGTAAAAAAAAAAAAAAAGGAAAGTTACAAAATGTCAATATATTTTGCGTAAGTTTATTAACTTATAAATTAATATGATGTTCAAACTTTTATTAATTAATATTTAAAAATGCTTTAAAAAATTAGCAATAAACAATTTATATGTGGCTTACAAATTAGTTAAATTAAGAAAAAAATATTGACATTTCGTATATTCTAATTGTTACTTTTAAAATTATGTATGAAAGCAAAAATGTATTATTTTGTAAAGAAGTTATTGATCATTAGTTAATTAGTATAATGTTTTTACATCTATATATGAATTTGATTCTATTTTATAAATATTGGATAAATATTATAAACTTTAAAAGAAATGCAGACAACATATAGCTCTTAATATAGTGGAAACGCTAAAAAAACATTTAATAGTTCAACTGTATATTTAATGGCACAGATAATACAGGGTAAGTCAGGATGAATATAGCGATTACAAACGGCTATAACTATTTAATGGAAAAGAATTTATCGATAAGATTAACACAGAATGTAGACGGAACTTCAAAATTTTGTATACATACGTCATAGATGTTCTATGTGACTTCCCTGGGTCACACGAACAACATCTAGGCGGTAGTCCATTTCACGCCATACATCCTGAAGCATTTGTTCAGTCACCGACGCAAGCGCATTACAAATGTGTACTTTGAGTTCTTCAATGGTTTTGGGCATGGGAGGCACCCTGTATTTGACATAACCCCACAGAAAAAAAATCGGCCATTTTTATCGTCATAATTGACCATTTTTACTAATAAGACGGCCGCAATGAACAGATTCCTTGTCGTTGCAAAGTTTTAAATTGCGCATGCGTAGGTTTCCGCTTCATTGCATTTGCCTTACGTAAAGAAATTTTGCAGTTCCGTCTACATTATGTGTTAATCTTATTGATAAATTCTTTTCCATTAAATAGTTATAGCCGTTTGTAATCGCTATATTCATTTTGACTTACCCTGTATTATGTTTTCTTACATATTTGTTTTCAAATAAAGTAAACCTAAAATAACAAATTTTAAAAGTTTCAATGATTATAATCAGTATATTTTCTTACATTGCCCATGGACTATACCAAAAAGTATACATCGTGTATGGTACTTTCGTATGAACCGTGTGTCAGTCGTGTCAATCGTGAAAATCTGATAATTCTGCATGAAAAATTCATTTATCTAAGGGGAGATTAGCCCCCCGTTTTGCTATTTATAACAACATTTTTTTTAATTCTAATTATTTCGGTGTTGAAGTGTGTATTACATACCTGTTAAATTCATGTTGTATTTATTTACGTATTTATTTATTTGTGAATTTTTAATTTCGTTTGGCAGTCTAGCTAACGAAACAAAGGCGGAAACAAACAAATTGTGAATTATTTACATTGTTTTAAATGCAAACTGGTTTAATATCCGTAATTGGGTTACGCAGATTTATATATATTCATGCTTGATTTTTTCTTTTAAATAAAGAAATCTGACGCACGGTTTTCAAAGAAATTGCCTTTAAAAGTACATCTTTTCCCTATCCAACGGTACAGAAATCGAAATTGTGCGATGTTTAGAAACTTTAAAAAATTGTAGTAAAATCGAAATTTATTCGTCGGGTCGTCACCATTATCAATATCACGTCAGCGTTACACATAGACACTTCATAATATACATTTCAAAACTACCCACTACACACAATCATCCTGAAAGAAATCCTCTACATAAAATATGAATTTTTCAATACTGGCTGATAATGTTAAGGGGGGATAGAAAGAAATAAACAGTCAAGTGCGAGTATTACTCGCGCTCAGGGGGTTTCGTACAATAAATATATGAATTATTCACCGTGTTATTAAAAAATCTTTACTAACAGAAAAATAACACTTTGTAAAAAACTATAAAATGTAGGGTTTGGTATAGCTGCATATATACTAGAAAAGTATGAATGAGTACACCGTAAAAATTCAAAGAGATATGGAGTTTAAATAATATCAAATATTGCTATTTCGAAACATTCTTATTTAAATCTGATCTTATTCTAACCTGTTTATGATGAACTTAATTCAGCACTGACAGTAAAAGTAGCACATATTTAAAATTCATTAGGCATTTCATAAAGCTATATTCAGCATCGTAATAATCTTTTCTTTTTACAGTGTAGCTAAAACAAAAAACTTGTTCAAAGTTTAAACTTGGCATTTTGCTAAGCACGGTTTGAAAGCAGGTCGCAAAGTAGCGACGCCGTCTTGGTCTGTGCCTCGTTTTTCCAGGTAGGTTTTTAATTATCTTTTATAGACATGGGAGGCGTATTGAGAGATCTACTCAATTCAAAATAGTCGCGAATTTCATAGTATTTATGTAATTATTTCTAATTAAATTAGTCTATTTTTAACAATTTGACGTTATTGCTTTTATACTGCTACTGGACATTGTATTGCACAAATGTAGCATTAAACGTTGTTATCTAGGCTTTAAAAGCCGGTGGTACATAGAGTACGCCGCCCCTGTCATTATGTAAGTCCAAACCGTCAATGTCTTTAAGGGTTAATATCTCAGCTGTTTACATACGATTTTTTTTTCATAAATCATTATCAAGAATGGACTTTTATACTTCTGCTACGATAGATACCTCCAGCGCTCCTCAATACCTTTAATGAATGCCTGAAAATCGAAATTTGTGTACAACGGAAAAATGCGCTTTTCTCAAAAACTTTGTGATCTAATGTAATGGCTATAATTTTCTAGCAAAGTTTAAATTATCGTCTACTACCTCTAATTTTTTCATAATTTTAGTTTCAATAGATTCGGAAATAGATGGGGGGGGGGGGGGTAAAGTTTTGCACTACATTTTCAACGATATCTCTGAAAGTATAACACCTAAAATTAGAAGAAAATGTATTTTTTAGTTCAGCGTTACGAAAGCTTTCACACGATACCCCTCACAATATACAAAGAAAAGATCTTTTTCTAGTAACTTAATTAACCCCTCTACATTTTCCCTAAAAATATTTGTAAATTTTTAATAATCTGTAAGTATGTGGGTCAATAGTCCTTATTACTTCCCCCAATTTGATCTTTCCGCGTTCCATAGTTTACGAATAAAATGGCTGTGACAGACAAACAGACAGACACAGGAGTGATCTTATAATGGTTCCGTTTTTACTTTTTAAGTACGGAACACTAAAAAAGTAATAAAAACTACATTATTAAGAAGTCCCTTGAACGCTGAATTATGTGTAAAAAACTTAAATATCATTATTTCAATAGTCTTTGCATTAAATAAATTTAGATTTTCGTATTACATAACACTGTAACGAAGCGCCTTTTTTGCACATTGACAAAAAGGTTTTCAGTATTTATCCTGTCAGTTCTCAATTCCATATCATAAACATTTTTGTTTATTTTATTCAAAGTGTTAATTTTATACAATTTTTATTCAAAAATATAAATTTTAGTTATTTTTAAATAAAAATTAATATCTTTTTTTAATGAGGTTACTACAGAAGCGTTTTTTCTTAACCTGGTTTTTTATTCAATCAAATAGCGCTAACTGCTAAAGTTGTACTTGAGGCCAGATAATCACTGTGTTTTGCAATCCCTAAATGCAGACATAAGAGGAATGTACCAACGATTTTGTGAGATATAGTGGAATTTTGAATTTACAAGACGAAAATTTTGAAAATTAAAAAATATTCAGAAACCATACTTAGGTATCAAAACCTAAGTAATATTTACTAAATTAGGCTTTGAATATTGGTCAAAGACGAAAAAGTTATTTTACAACTATAAAAAAATTTGAACTTAATTGACGAACGATTGGAAGTAAAGTCTACGTTTAAATGATGTATATAAAATTTGCTTAGGGGCGTATTTACATATTAAAACGAACCATAACTTTGTTTTTTGTTTAATAGCAGTACACAATTCTGACAGCAAATGAACTCTACACACTTCAATTAGCCTTAAAACAAATTTTTATTCAATTTGTACCATAAGTTTCAGAGAAATTAATTATTTTAAAACGAGCGTATTTTAAGGGCTGTATCCAAATTGAAGTTCCGTACTCGACTGTTGACCGAGAGAGCCCTCTTCTTGATCAAGGCACCTTAAGCACCACTCAAGCAGTCAATGAAACCTGCTAGATTACACATCAGCAGAAGAAATGTCAAAATATCTAGTCACTTTTATCACAGATGGCCCCGTTAAAACATCCTTTTGCCGTTTTTTAAGCATAATTTGAAAACTACTTGGAAGAAAATTGTGAAATTTTGGATTTCAATAAAGCAGGACTTAATAAAACTAAATCCATCAAAAAAAACTGTAGGTTGCAATTCATAATTTTTTCGAATATTAATTTCATAATTCATATCATAAAATTATAAAAATTGCAAATTCAACGCATTTATGTTTGGGTATAATAGTATTATTGCTATACAAAATATTAGCACATTAGGAGCATAATTTCAGGAGATATAAATAAAAATATGAAAATATTATTTAACATTAGAAGCACTCAATTTTGAATGTTTATAATTCAAAAACTTATCATTCAAAGGACTTGAAATTTGGTGTCTAGGCATAGTTTTAATCGAAGTTTTAAATATCTTGTTAAAATTGGTTATTGCCATTGAAAAAAAAATTAAGTTTGGATTCATTTTAATATGTAGATGGCCCCCTAAGCAAATTTTATATACATTATTTAAAATGGTTTTGGTATCTGGGGGTCATAATCGGCGAAAACATAGCAAAATTTACCGAAGTGTTTTCCTTCGGACGGTTGCAATAGGTAGCTTTTTACTTCTGTAGTGAAAGCTACCTAAAATTGTCCATAATTATGACCACCACTGTAAGCTGGAAACAAATGCTAAGCTATTTATATTTTTTTAAAAAATCTTTCTTAAAAATTATTTTAAAAATAATAAAAATTGAGTAAATAGTAATGCAGTTTTCAAACAAACTGTGATACAATTTTCTAACGCAATGCATTGGAAAGTACATTTTTTTTCCTTTATTCGGTTTTGTAAAAATATATAATGTGCGACATTTAAAAGTTTAAAAAATGGCACTAAAAGTTAAAATTATACGTCTGCTGTTCTCACCGTCAAAATGAGGTCAGCGTTACGCACGGATACGTTTGCCCTTTATAATATACATAGATGGTCATTTGAAAGGGGTTAGAAATAGTCAGTTTTATTAATAAATCAAGGTTTTCTTTATTTCTTTTGTTTTCTTTTCTTTTCTTTTCTTTCATTTTCTTCGTTTTCTTAAAGTATAATACTTTGAAAATGTGTGAAACATAGGCGGCACCTGCTACGAACCAGTTTGTGTTTGCATACTGAATGCATCGAAATGTATTATTTTATGTTGAACTAAAATTTATTTTACTAGAATCATGAGCATAGAGTAATCGCACCTCAATCATAATGGACAGTATACTCGTGACGTCACAGTGGGAATCACGTGGTACAAAAAAAGCGGCTAGCGCGTTTGTTGATCTTATTGCGCATTTGATACAACCTAAATACAGGTAAATGCATGCATAAAATACTGCAGATTTATTTTGTGCGAATCATTTTCGATGAATACTTATATACATGTTAATTAAAATCCATATATATTTATTAATAAAAAAATAAATTTCTTATTTTATAAGTAAAAGGAAAAATTTCGTGCAATTACATGAAGTAGAGAAAAGATGATATAGAGAGTTATATCTGTCCCTGAAAAAGTCTAAAACTCCTTATAAAAATAAAATACAGTAAACTCTGTCTAAGGCAAAATCGATTGCGACTGAGAAAATTTTCCGTAGTAGACAATATTCCGCCTTAGACAAATTTTACTCTTTGTCTATGGATTCACAGGGACTTGAAAATCTTTCCGAGTTAGACAGATTTCCATCTTACACAGAGTCCGCCTCACAGAGAATTTAATGTATAAGCATAATTTTTCTAAACACAATGCTTTTCAATGCCCAAGCAGACGAAATTTTATAGCCTCGAACGGGAGAATATTGTTCTTTAAATGTATTTTTCTCTAAACCACGTTTTCAAAGACGGCGACCACTAAGTTATAAAAACCACTCGACGAATTTGGATTTAATTTATACAGCACATTCTCGACATACAAAACTATTGCTTAATCGAACATTTTTTTATAAACAATAAACACGTGCTTTTTTTTTTATATAAAATTCATAAATAAGACCTTAATTTTGCTTGATTTGAAAATAAAAGCTTCAATAAAGCAAGAGACAAAGCATTAAAACATTTTTTGTTGTTGTTGTTGTTGTTGTATGTATTTTAGATTAATCACTAAGAATTAATCATAGTCGCCGCAATGCACTATTTTGTTAGAAAATAGTCAACAATCAAGCAGATATTAAACAAATTAATGTTTATGTATTAGACAAATTAATGTTTTGATTTCAATTTTTTTGTGAAGTTACCTTACAATATACTATAAAAATTTACCATTATATTTAAAATAAAAAAACGTTACGCAATATTTTTATAAATGACTATTTTTACCTGCTTCTGACTACTACCTCTAAATTAATTAAAGACATTTGCGCCAAATTGTACGCTATTCATAACTAAAAGACGAAATCATCATTAAGCAAGTTATGATATAATTTAAGCTAGCTTTTTCGTTTTCAAAAGAGAAACTCGTTAAGTCATGAAATAGGGTTATTATGCGTATGAACTCAAATTTTTATTGAAAAAAACATTTGTATTCTTTACAAAAAATTCAATCGTTATATGAACGAATAATTTTGAAAGTGGTTCAAATCCTTTTCCTGAAAAAATTGGTTAAAGACGATTGGGATGGGTCTCGTGTTCGAGAAAATTCGATTAGTGGGTCATTTTGGGTCATAATGGGTCAGGGTCAAGTTAATTATATCTAGAGCACGGCTCAATCGATTTTGACTAAATTTTGTATCTATTTATTTTTGGACACAAAAAGACCATTGGGATGGGTAACGTGTTCAAGAAAATTCGATTAGTGGGTCATTTTTGGGTTACCATGGGTCCAGCTAAGTTTATCTAGATAACGGCTCTACGATTTTGACGAAATTCTGTAATCTATCGTTTTCAGGCACGAAAAGACCATTGGGATGGGTCACGTGCTCGAGAAAATTCGATTAGTGGGTCATTATGGGTCAGAGTCAAGCTAATTATATCTAAATAACGGCTCAAGACATTTTCACAAATTTTTTTAATATATGGCCGTTTCTGGTCATGAGATGACCATTGTGCAAAGTCACATGTTCGAGAAAATTCTGTTAGTGGGTCATTTTAAGTCACAATGGGCCATGGTCAAGCTAATTGAATTTAAAAACATGCTCAAAACATTTTGACCAAATTTTATATTATACCGTTTCTGGGCATGAGAAGAGAATTGGTCTAAGTCACATGTTCGAGAAAGCTCGATTAGTGCATCATTTTGGATCACAATGGGTCAGGGTCCAGCTAATTGTATCTAAAAAACGGCTTAAACGATTTTGACTAAATTTTGTATTCTGTCGTTTTCGGGCTCGACAAGACCATTGAGCTAGGTCGCATGCTCAAGAATATTCGATTAGTGGATCATTTTGGGTCACAATGGGTCAGGGTCAAGCTAAATGCATTTAAAAAGCGCTTCAAAACATTTTGACAAAATTTTGTATGATACCGTTTCCGGGCATGATAAGACCATTGGGCAGGGTCGCATGTTCAAGAAAATTCAATCAATGGATCATTTTGGGTCCTAACTGATCAGGATCAAGTTAACTGTATCTAAAAAACGGCTCAAAATATTTTGCCAAAACTTTGTACTACACCGTTTCTGGACAAGATAAAACCATTGGGCTGGGTCGCATGCTCAAGAAAATTCTATTAGTGGGTCATTTTGGTGATAGGGGTGATTTGGTGATTTGGGTCAAGCTAACGACATCTCAAAAAGGTTCAAACAATTTTGACAACTTTTGTGTTATACCGTTTCACAGTACAAACAGACCATTGAAATAGCTCACATGTTCGATAAATTTCGGTTAGTGGGTTTTTGAATCAACGTGGGGCAAGCTTTTTTTTATCTAGAAAACGACTAACTATTTTCACTAAATTTTGTATTTCATCGTTTTCAGGCTCGATAAGAGAGCATTGTGTTAGGTCTCATGTGAGTCATTCGATTAACGGGTCATTTTGGGTCACTATGTCTCAGGTTCAAGCTAATTGCATCTAAAACAACAAGAATGGTTCAGTGGGAACAATATATCAAGATAAACACAAAGCTAATTTTGACCGAGCATAGCTTGGTCATTTCTGCTAGTGTTTTCAATAAATCTACAATAAATATATTTTAACTAGGGGGCTCTGCCCCCTGCAAGCTACGCTCGCCAACCCCCGTTCAGACACCACAGAATCTAAAAACACGCTAATCTGATCGGTTTAAAAAATATTATAGAAGATTGAATTATACTGAAAAAAAGCTGTGCAGATCTCCCTGTAAACGGGTTTCCATTCAATTTCCTTTGATTTCAAAAATTTAAGGCCTAATCAGTTGCTGTTAAGGCATCCAATGGTTGTTTTCGTGTTTCGATTATTTTAAACGTTTGAAAAGAAGTTTCGTGTTTGATTGTTTTCGTGTTTGAGGATCAGTTAAACGTTTGAAAAGAAGCTAAAAATAAAAGGAATTAAGTGTACAGAGTCTTTGTCTCCCGGTATTTTAAAACAATTTCTATAATAAAAGCCTAAGTCATGTGACTATCATCAAGAGTTCCGGGCGAACCACTTCGCTTTTTATATTCCTGGTGCCATTTTGGTACTTTATTATTAGCCAGGTACAGGTGATAAGTCGCCAAATATTATTATATCGCCATCATTTAATCTATATTATAATAGTCCAAGTCATGTAACTGCCTTAAATAAATACGCTCTGATCCCTTCGCTTTTCATATGAAATTTTGGCCCATATATCACATACGGCCCCATATTGGCGCGATTTTTTTCCGACGCTAATTTGGGGAAAAGATCAACAGCATAAACAACAACATCCGGCTTATCAAATCAAGCAAAATAAAGATACTATGGCGCCAGTTAAGTACCCATTGCGTATATGACACTGGCGTCAGAATAAAAATAGCGCCAATATGGGACCGTATGTGTCATCTGTGCCGAAAGTTTTCCATTTCGATTAAAAAAATCAATTTTTTTTTCGAATAATACTACATAAAATAATTGTTGCTAAGAATTCTTGGTACTGTTACGCTAGCCGGGTGAAAATCTCGCCAATAACTATTTTTCAACTCGCCAGTTAGCATTTTTTTTTATTTTTCGAGTGGTAAATTAAAACATTGCTTTTAAGTTGAAATTAAATGTCATCGTTTGTTACATCATTTAATATTTGGCCAGATGCCATATACGCACCCGGTTTGGCGTGATTTTTTTTACGAAAATTTGGCGAAATCCTCGTTTTCGAATACCAGTTACATATGTATTTTTGGTACTACTTAGTTATCCCGTCGAACAAAAATCTATCACCAAACTATAAGATTAAATTCCAATAATGGTTGATAAATGTCACATTCACTTGACTTTAAGCAAGTTACACGTCTTTATGTCATCCAGTGATTTTTATTTCGACGTTTTATTTGTATATTTATTAATGTTATACTATTTTCTTTGTTCTTCCGTTATTTAAAATAAAAATTATGTCAATTTGTATAATTTGGCGAGTGATTTGGCGATTTATATAATTTGGCGAAATGGAATAACTAAGTAGTACCGTATTTGTTAATTATTTTCTATTATTTTTTATTTTTAAAGGAAAATAACCAAAAAAATAATTAACTATAGAACAAAACAATTTATGCAATTTAAAAAAAAAAGAAAATAAAGTAAATAAATACTTATTATTAAATAAACAACAATAGCCGGGTTACCATGTCAACCAAAATAATGCCATTTTGGTGCCAATTAGGTACCCCGGTGCGTATATGACATCTGTGCCTAATATTTTTCTTTTCATTTCGTTTAAAAAAAATAAAGAAGTGAAAGCCCTTTATTTTAAATGTTTCTGTTTGTATTAAATAAAATGTTAATGAAATACAAATTTAATTATGAATAAAAATAACATGATACATTTCTTAGCATACATTTAATAGAGGCCAAACTTCTCGCCAAATTAGTTTAAAATAGTAACCTTTTCTAATATCAGAAAAAAAAAAAATATCTGTTTGATTAAAATTTGAGTTGCCATCATTAGAAAAATGTATATAAAATTTAAAAAAATTAATATTTCGAAAACTAATTCGAATTTAAAAATTTTAATACAAGCTTTGAAATCTGCGGATCAGTATTGATTTTTGGTTTTAATTTCATCGCAAAATATTCCATATTTTAGGAGAAATCGCCGGGAAACATAATCAGTTGTTTAATCAGTCGATTTAAAGAATCGTTACATTTCAGCCGTTTCATATATTCGTTTCATAAATTCGTTTCATTAGGATTTTATATATATAGGGTAGATATCAGTATAATTTTGTTACTAATCATTTATTGGTAAACGCTATTTCAAATGCGATGACTTTGAAAGTGATTCTAGTCCCTTTTGAATAGAGTTATTTTTCACGTTCAAAAGTATTAAAAAAAGCAATCAGAATTTAATGATAAATACTTTTAATATATTTAATTATCTAAATTAACAAATGTAATTATAGGCATCTCTGACATTTTTTCTTCTTTTGCGTCTTTTCCTATAAAATTAATTTCTTTTTTTTTTATCGTAACTTTTCTAAAGAAGAATGGTATGTTGAAATAAAATAAATAAATAAATAAAATAAATTATTCACTTTTTTTATATTACAATTATAGTCCAGTTCTAAAATTTGTAAACAGAAACAGTACAAAAATTATTTAAAGGTTTTTTTTATTTATTTACAATACAATACATTTAAATAATCTAGTATTTTCGAGCATATACGCTCATTTTGCATACATGCTTATTATCAGGGTTAAAAGCGATAAAAGTCAGAGGCTGAGTCCTTTATACCAGATGGCCTGATCCAAACTTCAGTGTGCAAAAGGAGGTTTTATATCTTAATCCTTAAATGCCGGGTGTTGCCTTTCGGCAACACACCCAATTTAGGCTTGTAAATACTACTAGAATAATATTGAAGCTTTAATGCCTAATATTCCCAATAAAATACATTCTGAAAATATTATTAAATCGATTTTCAACATTTAGATGGCAACACTTGCGCTGTTTATGAATAAAGATAGATTTATTTTTTCAATTGTTGATACATGTTCTTTTTGTTTTGTTTGGAAGCTTGCGAAATATCCTATTTTGTTCTGCAGTGAGCAAGTAAAATTTATTTCTTATCATAGTTCTCAAAATTCTTGTGTGCTTAATATTATAGAATTTTATCAAGGAAAATTATTTTTTCAATTAAACACCAGTATTGTCGATTAGTAATAAACTGTTTTTAGCCGTAAACGATACTTAAAGCAAAATATGATTTTTTAAGTATTTTCTACATGATTCATTTAAAAAAAGAAAGCCGAAAAACATTTTTTAAATGATTTTTGAAAACTCGGGCATTTAAAGGTTAAGGTGTGTGGGGGGGGGGGGGACTATTTTTTAAAATATTACTTGGTGTGTATAAATTCAATAGATCATATACAAGACTGCACAAAAGTTCTCAAGTATATTTCCGTTTATTCACAGAAAATGCTGAATGGAAATTTTCAACTGTGCTATTCATTTCACTGTAGTATGCATACGAATTCATAGGTCATATACAGGTTTGCGCACAAAAAACTTATGTTTTTTCGACTTGGTTGTAATAACAAAAATTGGGTTTTTAAATGCGGTATGAATTTTTCAAATAGTTTATCCAGACATCGTTTTTCACCTTAATAAAGTGTAAAGTTTTGTTACAGTATACTGAATGTGTTGGAAACTGTTATGTAATCCATGCTGGATGCAGGATTTTTCGTTCTTGTTTTCAAATATAGAGACTGCGTGATATTAATGCGTTTTTTGTTGTTGTTGTTGTATTATTAAATGTCTATTTTTAAGGAGTCTCAGGATTCTTATAATTGAAAAAAAAAATGATAAAAGACAATTTTCAGCATTTAATATCTTAAAATATATGTAATTTAATAACACAATTTTTATCAGGATTAAAAGATATAGGTATGTTCCTTAATTTCATGTATTTAAAAAATGGCAAGATACAGAATTAGTATTTACAGGGCGCTCCAAACTGTCAGACATTTGTCTAACAGAAAATTGGTATAACAGCTTACGCGCAGGATTAGAAAACAAATTTTGCAACTACAAGGAATTTTTTTGTGCCTACTTATACTTCAGGTTATAATAATTACCCTGAATCTAAATAAATTTGTATTTAAAGCATTTTTATATTTTTAATACAAAGTTGTATTTAGCTAATACAAAATTTTGAAAATTTCAACTGTATAAACACCTAAAAAAATACTTTTTTGAACAATGAAAATGAAACTTTAGGTTCCGTTTATACAAACTATTATGAAATATATATTTTGAAAATTTCATAAAAAATATTCAGAAGTTTTTGAGATATCCTGCGCGTTATACTCCAAAACGTCATTTGGAGAAAAAAGACTTCAAAGTTTCAAAAACGCCGCTTTCGCTATTGAGTGGGTATAATTCTGATAGCCATAGCTTCTATGCTAATGGGAATTTTAAAAAATCAGTCATACCAAAATATTCAGAAAAAATAGAACATTAATGTCTAAAAAAATTTAAATTTCGACATTTTTGAAGCTTTAATAGTCCTGAGACCCATTAAATCTCTTTTAAATTTTAAACAAAACATCTTTAAAAGCTGCATACATTATTTTTTTTATGATAGTACATGCAATTTAATACTATGAAATCTTTAGTAATTAATGTGAAATCTTGAATGAAAATGAAAAGTTTCTAATAATCTACACTGTATAATGGGAAAAGTTTCGATCACAATCAAATAAGATATATTAACAACTTTGTGAAACTAAAGGCAATTAAAAGTGATATTAAACTTACCAACTAAACCAAACATACACAACAGAAACAGTTGCATCATTGAGAGACTGAAAATTGTCATTATTTTTAAGGAAATGAAGTATGTTTGAAGTCACAGATAAACAATGAGTCTTTCGACGTTGTACAAAAGAAGTGCTCGAATAGATTTTAAAACAGGAAATAAATATAGTTTGCGATAAACAATTTCCTGTTTTAAGCTTCCTTTATCGGTTAATGCTGGAGTATTGCTAAAAATATAGTAAGGATATCATATGAAGCATGACTGGGTCTATCAAAGGATAAATTAAAATCATTTTTGAAATTTTAATTAAAATGAGATTTATAATTTTAAACAATGAGTCCTTGTATTATGTTAGTCTTTTCAGAATTTTGAACTAATTGCTATTAATATAGTAAAATGTATTTTCCCATACACAAAATCACTTTTTTTACGTTATAAATAAAAGTCATTTTATAAACGTGGGTAATTCGTAAACGAAATTTTACTTTAACGTGTCAATTTTTTTATTCAAATACCATTTTTATAATTAATGAAGTTTTTTTCCGTAAATGTAACCTTTCCTCTCCCAAAGGTGCGTCTATTTTCTGCTTTGAAGAAATTATCACAGGCAAGTACGCGCCATCTGTTGGGTTCAAAGGGAGCTAACGTAGGTGCTGATAGCTAATCAACACTTGCTGTTACAACCAGACACTTTTTATAACATCCTCTTTTAAAACATCCTCACTTTATACTTTTTTTGCCTTTAGCGGCGATTTTTTGACATTCGTGAACAGAATATGATTTCAGTTTTTTAGCCCAATGCTGTACATTTTGTTCTCTGCGATTTTTGAATAGTTTTTAAATTTTCTCATGAAATTTTAAACGTTAACTTATTTTACGTTTCGCTGCCGTTCTTTTTTTACATTTTCTTCTGAAACGGAATGAACTCTCAGGAATATTTTGCAATGCAATAATTAAACTCAAATTGAATACAGTAGAGCCTCTTTTATCCGAAACTCTTTTAATCGAAACTCTCGGTTAACCGAAATCCATTTTTAAAGTTTTTTTTTTTCTACTATTACATTCCTTGTGTGCAAATCCATTTTGATTTTTTTAACTATCATATTCCATGTGTGCAAGCGGTCTTTTCTGAACTACGAGTTCATATAAATATTTTCGATCCCCTTTCAAAGAGTTCATTTAAATTTAACTTGAGCTCCCGTAAGCTGCGGAGTGGGACGAAGAAATCGAACAAATTAGCAATTCTGAAGCTTTTGAATGTTTTGCGAAAGATTTGTCATGACTGGAGCAGCAGAAAGACTGTGATACTGGTGAACTAATAATGTTAAAAATCCCTGTGATAGAGTTTTAAAGCAAAGGCAATTGGAACTGCGACAAACAAAATATTTTTAAACACTTGTAATACATGTAAAAGGTACTTAATTTCAAAATTAAAATTCAGATAATTTATTTTCGTTTCTATTTTTATATTGCTTTATTTTTATTAAGCACTTGTTACCGTAATAAGAAATATTGTATATTTTTCTCCTTAATCTTGAAATTGAAGCATTCTCGATTATCCCAAAATTTCGATTTTCCGAAAAAGGGCCGGTCCCAATTACTTCGAGGTTCAACTGTAATGCCAAAATCCATTCCTATACCAACGTGACTGACGATGCTAAAAATTTGAATTCCGTTTGGGACAAAATAAAAAATCATAATAATTGAAGATCCGTTTGCTTCAAGACCTCTACGGGCGTAGCATGTAACAGTATACGCTGCCGACGGATGCGGGGCCCCCAACCAAATGTTTATTTAATTCTAGATTCTTTTGGGAAAAGCTATCAACTAAGTGGGAGAAGCTTCGGTAGCATTTGTAAATTTCCTTTGAAATTAATATAAAATATTTAAATCTAATAGTACCTGACGACTGCTTACAAATATCAGTTAATCATAAAATCTGTGTCAGTAGATATGAAGAGTGCTCATAAACTTTTGAACAAATTACGAAGATTCACAGTACCAGACAAGATAAACAATATTTACAATGGAACTTTGAAAAAAGCCCTGCTACGGGTCAGTTAATCCGATACACTACCATGTTTTGGGGCGAGTAGTGTTGAAGCTAATTGTTTTCGTTTAATTGTTTTCGTTTCTTTAAATTCTTCTGATTAAAGTTGGTTTCCTGATAAGATTTGACTCCATCGGGTTCACACGCATTTTCAAAAGAAAATCCTGAATTTTTTTTAAATGAAAACAATTATATAGTTTAATTTTAATGAGTGCATATGTGTACATTTTCCTACAATAAAAAGAAATAGAGATATAATTGGAGATTATATTTGTATAATTCTATTAAAATATGTATTAATTTGCTGTCACTTTGGGTTGGGATCGGGTTCAGGCTTGAATATTTCTGGTTCGAGTCAAGTTTGGTGTTGACGAAATTTTTTTGTCGAGTTTCGAGCAGGGTTTAAGAGTTCCTTTAAACAGAATTTTCGCATAACATAGAAACTCAATATACTGATTCCTTCAAAATTTCAAGTTGTTTCACTCCCTCTAGACAGGATTGTTTTTTTATTTACTACTTACGAAAATATTAAAGAACATTCTCAACAACCTTACTTTTTGTTCTATAAATGTGATTACATTGCAAAAAATATTTGAAATGACCACCATTTGTATACAAGTAATGCTGAGTTAGACCCTTCATTATTTCAAAGGTAACTAACGCTGCATACGATATCACTGAGGTAATTACAATGTTCGATCAGATCTTCCAGTCGTATCATCATATAGCATATATAGCAGAGTTAGTTTGTTGCAAGCCCATACCTGCATTGCGAAGTCAAGGGGTACTTTAAAATTATTTCGTGGGACTACATCGCGTGCCTTTATTTCTTCTATTTCAATAAAGAATAAATTACATAGATGTAGGGAGCAATTATTCCTGCTTGTAGATGGATTTTATGTATCAAATAGGAATTCAAAATAATGAAAATGTTCAAAATTTGAAATACATATTGCAGGAACAATTTTTTTTTTATATGTTAATCATATGTATGGAAATCCTTTCAAGATCTAGAAATCCTAGCAAATAACATTTAATTAAAATAATATAATTTCGAAATCTTTGATCGCCTGTTGAAAGATCTGCTTATTTTTAACTTTAGTGCTAAATACTTTTTGAAGATAGAAAATACAATTTTTCAATATGATTGCCTGGCATTTTTTATGCCTTTATCATTAACAATAATAGAATTGTATATCTGTAACGGAATGGCACACTTTGACAGAAATTGAAAATATTTCTTCTAGTCACAAATGACTTTTATTTCTTGACGCCACGAACATATATATACACATAGACAATAGGACGATATTTGACAACAGGTGTTTTATATATTTAAAGATAACTAACATATAACTAACACCCAGGTTTGGTGTTTTCGATTTTATTGCGGTCAACGGATGTGACCCGGCATGCACCTTGGCTAGCTCATAACTGCGTATTACATTTATAAAAAGTATTCAATGCGCAAAGAACCACGACCTTAGCGCCCTCTGGCCATGCGGAAAAGCTGTCAAAAAGATACGTTAAATATCTAAATTATTTCTCTCTTAATTTTTGGTATTTTTATATAATTATTATTGTATTATATTAAGACAAAATGTGTGTACAATTAAAAGTTTTAAAATCTCCTAAATAATAGGTATACTATTATTATTATTAAAAGATTGTGAAAGTTATAGATAAGCTTAATATTTAAAAAAATAATTCCTAATGAAGCGCAAATTAACAAATATTTATATTCGACAATCTATAATTGTGAACTAGCAAGTGTATCGATACAAAAATAAATCTGCGCAATAATGCAATGAAATAAATCTGTATACAGCTATTTATTTCTAAATTCAATATATATCATTTAAAATATTTTAAATATGCATGTAATAAATTCCAAATTTGAAATCCCATGAAATCCGTTACCATTTTAAATATTTCAGCTGACACCTGAGACTTAATAACCGTTTGACAGTTTTCAATACCTGCCAGAAAAGGCGTTCTTTGATTTCCGTTTACATTTCATATTTATTTCATTTCAATTTCTGCTGCGCCTCTCAATGCTTTTATTGAATTTTTCTGTAAAGGATATTTAGATTTCAATTTTTTTTTTAGTATGTGAATGATATTTTGTCGAAGCTTAAAAAATAAGGCTTAATATCAAAATTCGGAATAAAAGAAATAATAGGAAATCGAAACATCCATATTATATTTTCCTCTTTTTCTTTAAATACAGTGTGTTCATGTGTACATGTATAATTAAACGACCATACTTTTAAGTTTTGAATTTGTTTAAGCGAAAAAAACAGTTCAAAATTTCGCCACCAGAGGGCGTTTTAAAATAAATTACACATTTAGCCATTGCCCACTGAATACAACGCTTGAGCTCTGAGAAAAAAATGCGGCTGTCGCAGGCGGATTCTTTTTTCAATGTTTGTACGGTCCGTTCAATTACAACATCAATAATTTTTAAAAGTTTTTACGCTTTATTTTTTTTCAGGGGGTGGTCTGTGTATTTTTCTTATTTAATCTAATAAAAATAAACCGTAAAAACTGTTAAATATGTGTAATCCATTAATAAACGCCCTCTGTTGGCAAAATTTTGAACTAATTTTTTTTCGCTCAAACAAATTCCCATTCTTTTATTATGTCCGTTACAAAATTTCACAACTTTCTGACCATTAATATCGTCTGTAGCCAACGTTAAAGTAGGGTGGTTTAATTATGGACACCTTGTATATTAGATTCCCTGAAGTACTAAAACCGTCTTGAAATTTATATTGTAAATTAAATTAACATAACAACTTATCAGTACTAAAAATGAAGTAATACTTTCAATAGATGTTAACCAACAAGTCGGAAATTGTATGTCAAACATGGCAAATGAGTTGCGTTCGTTTTATAACTGGTTTTATAGAAAATCAGATCTTGGTGCAATAGTTGTTGCACTCTTATCCAAAAATGCATGAATACAGTATTTGTTATGATTATGTATATTAAATTCAGTAATACGTAAATAATAGGACTCCATCTCAAGTAGAAATTCATCACCATGGTAACCTAGAATCATTTCCTATCATGGGATATCATTGAATTCATTACGCATGATAGGATTTAATCGAATGAAGAAAACTGTTATTAATTTATTTTTAAGTTTTTATTTGATTTTCAAAAAAAAGTGAAATGACTCGACAAAATTCTGCAACGATTATAGATATTAAATTTCAAACCATTCGATTGGATAATTTTTGCGCTGCTATGATATATAAAGACAGATGGACGGGCCAGACATCGACTATAGGTGCTACGTATTTATATAATTACGGACGCACCTAAAAAGGAATTATTACTAGTAATTTCATTTATATACGCTTAATTATTCCATTTCAACTGCCCCATTTTTAAAACTATGCATAGAATTTTTCTGTACAGGTTCTTTGTCTACCAAAAGATTTAAGTCGATAATATTTTCAAAGGTTGAACTATAGATATGATGTCAATTTTTTTAAGAAAAAAAAAATGTACGTTTGTGAAAGCAAGAGAGCAATAATAAGTAACTTGGAGTGAAAGTCAAACCCGATTACGGAAAATTTACATTTTTTTAATTATTATTATTCTTAGTAGAAATAGAGATATTGTGAATTTGAACACATATATTCGACAATCTATAATCATAGACCAGCAAATGTATCGACAGAAAGAAACTCAATGCAATAACTCAATAAAATAATTCCCAATACAGCCTATTTTTAAAACTAGTTGGATGTGCCAATCCCAAAACTTTCTTCTATCTTATACATCTTAATATTTCAAAACCTAGTTACACATGTTAATACTTCAATATTATTAGTTCAATACTATACCAACTTTGATTTTCATCTTAAATTTCTGCTCAAGTCAATTAAACGGACTAAAAACGAGTTAATCTATATCATGATATTTGTTAAAATTATTAATTTTTCCTTATTCTGTCGTTATCAGCTGTTTGCGAATAGCCGGCATAGCAGAAAGCGAGTCCCCGCCGCTGCATGAGCCGCCGATGCACAATAGAACTACGAAAAATCAAGAAAAGTATACAAAAATCGCTAGCACGGAGCCCCTTTACCGCGCAGTATTTCCAAATTCAAGGAGAACTGTTGGCCAAAGCCAAAAACAAGCACAAACATTTTGGTTCAATTGTATGCATAATTTTATACGCTGTTCGATGGTACAATAATGAAAATGGCACAGAGATCGGAATTATAGCGCCCCCTTCTTTCGGAATTTTCTCAAGTTCAGGGAGGACTTGTTTGCCATAGCCAGAAACATGCACAAAAAATTTGGTTCAATTATATGGATAACTTCATACACTTTTCGATGGTACAATAAAGAAAATGGTACAGACATCGCAATTATAGTGCCCCCTTCCGGCAGAATTTTTCCAAATTCAGGGAGGACCTTCGTGACATGACCAAAAATAAACACATAAAATTTGGTTCAATTCTATGCATAACTTCATACACTTTTCGGCGGTACAATATTCAAAATCGCACAAAAATTGTACAAAAATCGCTATTACAGCGCCCTCTACGAGCGATTTTTTTACAAATTAAGGGAGGACCTCCTTGCCATAGCCAAGAACTTAAAAAATTTTTTTGGTTCAATTCTATGCATAACTTCATACACTTTTCGATGGTGCAATATTCAAAATCGCACAAAAATCGCTATTACAGCGCCCCCTAACGGCGAATTTTTTCCAAATTCAGGGAGGACCTGCTTACCATAGCCAAAAACTTAAAATAAAAATTTGGTTTAATTCTATGCATAACTTCATACGCTTTTGGACGGTACAATATTCAAAATCGCACAAAAATCGCTATTACAGCGCCCCCTACCGGCGAATTTTTTCCAAATTCAGGTAGGACCTGCTTGCCATAGCCAAAAACTTAAAATAAAAATTTGGTTCAATTCTATGCTTAACTTCATACACTTTTCGATGGTACAATATTCAAAATCGCACAAAAAACGCTTTTACAGCGCCCCCTACCGGCGAATTTTTTCCAAATTCAGGGAGGACCTGCTTGTCATATCCAAAAACTTAAACTAAAAATTTGGTTCAATTCTATGCATAACTCCATACACTTTTGGATGGTACAATATTCAAAATCGCACAAAAATTGTTATATCAGCGCCCCCTACCGGCGAATTTTTTCCAAATTCCGGGAGGACCTGCTTGCCATAGCCAAAAACTTATAATAAAATTTTGGTTTAATTCTATACATAACATCATACACTTTTTGATGGTACAATGGCGACAGACAGACGGACAGACGGACAGACGGACGGACGGACAGACGGACGGACGGACAGACGGACAGACGGACACACAGACAGACAGACATTTTCTATAAACATATTTTTTGGAATCTCTGACCCCTAAAACATGCAAATCCGTCGAAAACCGGAAGTCGAAAAAAATTTCGATTACAATACTTTCTTCTATTGAAGATAGAAGAAAGTAAAAATGTGTAAGCAGTCTGTTTTTTTTTTTTTTTTCTAAATTCAATATCTATCATTTTAAACATTTTAAATATGCATGTAATAATTGCAAAATTGAAATCTTACGAAATCATTTACTGTTTTATATATTTCAGCTAACACCTGAGACTTAATAACAGTTTGACAGTTTTCAATTCCTGCCAGGAAATGCATGCTTTTATTTCCGTTTACATTTCATATTTATTTCATTTCAATTTCTGCTGTGTTTCTCATTGCTTTTATTAAATTTTTCTGTAAAGTATGTTTAGATTTCAAATATTTCAGCATGTGAATGATATTTTGTTGAAGCTGAAAAAATAAGACTTAATATCAAAAATTCGGAATAAAAGAAATAATAGTAAAGCGAAACAGGCATATCATATTTTGCTTTTTTCACTAAATTTATTAAGTTCCCTGAAGACCTCAAAGGGTTTAGAAAATTGTGTTTTAAAATAAATTAATTAATATAACTGTTTGTCTGTACTAAATGTGAAGTAATGATTTCGACAGATGTCAAAAATAAATTATTACTAGTAATATAATTTCTATACTCTTACTTATTTCACTTGAACTGCTTCATTTATAAAACTATGCAATTTTTTTTTCTGAACAGGTTCTTCATCTATCAAAAGATCTGAATTTATAATATTATCAAAGGTTGAACGATAGGTCTGATTAGTGGCGTAACTAGCCATCCCTGTGCCCTGTACAAAAATTTGTTTGAAAGGTTAAAAATTCGTATTTTTGAAAACCAAGTGCACCGGCGATTAGAAGAAGGTCTCAGCTTTAAAAGCACATTTTTTGTTTATCTGTGCCCGTGCCATTAGTAGGAAGGGAGGGCGTTGGCATAAAGGAGAAAACGTTTAATACTAGAAGCGCCAAAAGCAATAAATTTGACTGCTACCAAATATGTATAATTCGATTTGAACAAGAATTATTTTAAGAAATAAATATACATATCGCACAAAAAATCAGTTAAAATGCTGTAAATAAAATTTCTGGTGTATATTTTTTTTTTATAAAACTTGAGTGAAATTTCGGGTTGTTCTACTGTTAACGTGAAAACCACCCTTTTTTCTAAAGGGTTAAAAGCGATATTTTTTAAAACTGATCGCAGCATTTGTGACATAAATGTACGAACTTTAATAATATATCTTCCAGTTTTCCATATCACGAACGAATTGGAAAAATTAGGAAAGAGATTAAAACGATACTCAAAGAAAATCTAGCATTTGGTAAACACATATACGCGAAAATACTAGTGTAGTAACTACGTTGCTATATTCACACTGCAATCTAACTTAAGTTAGGCAAGTTAACATAGGCACATTGAAAATATCAGTCAATTCTGCCATTCATTCGACTGTCCATGTTGGTGAGAAAAGACATCAAGGATCTAAGTAAGGCAAAATCTAATCGCCAAACCACCAAAAAGGACAGCGGAAAAAATAAAATTTTAAAACTATAATTTCTTGTGAACAGCATTTTTCCATCCTCCCCACCACTTTCAAATGGGAACTGTGCGGGTGCACCGGTTACACCTGTGTAGTTACGGCACTCGATATTTGACAAAAAATCGTATCAAAACAACATGTACATCTGTGAAAACAAAAGAGCAATAAAAAGTAAACAGAAAAACAGTAAGTATAAAATTAAAAATAGTTTTTTTATATTAAGCTAAATATGCTATAAAAAGTGATAAAATATCGTTATTTAGATTGGCAAACGTTTCATCGCACAAACAGCGACATTTTCAAAATCATTCTGGATAGAAATATTTTCACAAAATTTAAAAACAATAACTTGGTAAGCTATGTCACGTGCATAATCATGCATAATCAATCATCATACATAATGTAATTCAGTGCAACCATAAAATTAAATTAAATTAGATATTTGTGAGCGTGGATTAATTTTTACTATTGTTAGTAAAATGGCATAGCATCTCTATCCAAATTTTGGGTAAATCAAAGGACACTGATTTTTTGCAAATATTCTCGTTGCGTAAAATTATCTCTATTGATTCCCGGATAATGGATGGTAAATAAAATCTTGATAGAAAGAGATGCTATGCAATTTTACTAGCAATAGTAAAAATTAATCCCCGCTCACAAATATCTAATTTAATTTTATTTGATGTTTGCACTGATTTTCATTACGCATGATATGCTCGTGACATTGTTTACCAAGTTATTGTTTTTAAATTTTGTGAAAATATTTCTATCAAGAATGATTTTGAAAATGTCGCCGTTTATGCGATGAAAAGTTCGTCAATCAGAATAACGATATTTTATCACTTTTAATAGCATATTTAGCTTAATCTGTTTATACGTGATTAGTATATATGTTGGTATAGTTTCTTTAATACTATCTTTTCTTATTCAAGCTTTATCTTGAAGATCACGCTAATTTCGTGATTGCAACTCATGCGTTTTCCGAAAAAATGTCCAATTCCGTAGCTTAACTTGGAGTGAAAACCGAACCCGATTACGGAAAATTCACTATTTTTTTTTTTTTTTTTTTTTTTTACCTCTTGTAAAAAAGAAGAGAGGAAGAAAACGTAAGCTTGTGAATTTAAATACACAAGGGGATAAACCCAGGCCTCCCCGGTTAAAGAATATAGGCGGAAAACATCATTTATATTATTTCTGATGTTAACATTCCTATTTCTGTCCTCATGCATTAGGCAAAGCGATGAATGAGGCATTTTTCGAAAGATTCTGAAAGTAGCTTTTGAGTAGTTTTGAGGTTTTGAAAGTAGCTTTGTACTTATAAATCTTTAAAACATGTTGTTTGATAAAAAGAATTGCAGTTAATGGAAAATTTATGAAAAAACGTATCAACAACTAATCTCCAAGATTACTATGTGAAAGCCTCGCACAGATTTAATATTTGTTTCATTTAAACTGATAACGCTAATAAAATGTTTACATTTAATTTTTTTTAATGTCCACTAACAATACAAAAAATCACATTTTGTTTGTTTTGAGAAACCAATTTCAAAATTTAACATACAACTAAAAGAAAATAAATGAATAAATAAAAAATAAATAAATGGTCGAAGTACATGAATCAAATGAAAGCCCAATATAAAACTGTATAAATTTTTATAACAGACGCAAAATAATACAGCTATAAATGAACTTATTTCCATTAATCATTGGAGCAATAATGTTAAAATATGCCAATATTTCCAAAATCGAATTTTTATCGAGCTTCAATACATTTTTTCACACTTTTATGGCGTTATATATTCACCACGTCTTTTATATTTCCAATAGGACGTAATATTCCATTTTGTCATTCGTCAAATTAATTAAATAATTATAATTTTTCACATGGAAGTCATAAAACAGAAATTATCACGTAACATTCACTTTTGTTTTTAATTCGTCAATTTATTTTGTTTTCACTTTCACGTGGACATCTTGCAGTAGAAAAGTTATGATGTAATATTCGCTTTTTTTAAAATTCGTCAAACCATTTATTTCATTTTTTAAATGGAAATCTTGGAATAGAAAAGTAATAGTTGTGGTAAGAATTTTACTGTGGATTTTTAATTGTTGGCAACTATAACGAAAAATGTTTAAATTTGATTGGAAATTGCTGGTTTTTTATTAATTAAAAATTAACTATAAGTTATTCCGATTCCGAATTACTTTAGTTGCCTCGTCCGTGTTTTAATACACATATACGTAACATTTCACAATTCTGGCGTCCAAATTGTGGATTTATATAGAATTACAGACAGACAAATTTTCATTTTTATATATTAGATAGCAATGATGCTTGCAAATAAAGTTTTAAAACAAATTAAAAGAGATATTTTCATATTGACTTCGCCTCAGGAGTTAACAGCTGAAAAATCTCCAAATATCGCTGTTTACAATCCGTTTTTTTTCTGTTCATTTCAGTGGTTTAAGCGCGAATTTGATTACTTGTCTTAAGTTTGTGTTTTATTTATTCATTGATGAATATTTTAATTTCGTTATGGCATATAAGCTCGAATTAAATGATGAGTTATTTATATTAATTTCAGTTCAAATGGGTTTATCTTTCGCAATCATCCGCACGCGACAGAAATAGATTTGAAAAAAAAAATCATGCTTGACAATTAATTTAAAAACAATCAAAATTGTGTACTTTAAGATACAGTTATCAAACAAATTGAATTTGAAAGTACATTTTCTTCCCGATTCGACGGTGTAAAAATTGAAAATGTGCGTCATTTAGAAGTTTAAAAAATTGCAATAAAGGTTAAATTCAATCGTCTGCTGTTGCCACCGTTGAAATGACGTCAGAGTTACGCACGAGCAAGTTTGTCATTTATAATATAGATTTATTCAGCAATCTATAATCAGAGACTAACAAATGTATCGATAGAAAAAATTTCAATAAAACAATTTTCTATGCAGAATATTTTCCAAAAAAAAATTAAAACAGTCTACTTATTTCTAAGTTCAATAGCTATCATTTTAAACATTTTAAATATGAACGCAATAAATTTCACATTTGAAATCCCTTAAAACCTTTCCCTGTTTTAAATATTTCAGTTAACACCTGAGACTTAATAACCATTTGACAGTTTTCAATACCTGTCAGAGAAGACGTGCTTTGATTTCTGTTTAGATTTCGTATTTATTTCAATTTCTACGCATCTGAATTCTTTTGATTGAGTTTTTCAGTAAAGCTTTTTAAAGTTTTAAATGTTATAGCATATGAATGATATTTTGTTGAAGCTTAAGGCATGATATCAAAAATTCGGAGTAAATGAAACAATAGGAAAGCGAAACATGCATATTATTTTTTCCCTCTTTTAAACTAAATTTGTTAGATAGCCCGAAGTACTAAACGTTTTTGAAAATAATGTTGTAAAATAAATTAATTGATATAACAATTTGGCAGTGCTAAATATGAAGTAATGATGTCAATAGATGGCAAAAATGAAGTATTAAGTAATTTTATTAATAAACTCTGTTTTATTCCACTTCAACTGTATATGCATAGAATTTTGCTGTAAAAATTCTGCATGTGTCAAAGATTTGACAGGATGATATTTACAAATCCTGACTGATAAGTAAGAAGACAAAACTTTATAATAAAATATCATAGTGTGCGTGTTCAGAAGCAAAAAAGCAAGAGTATGTAAACCATTAAAGAAACCAGAAGGAAACATCATGCGTCAACCATATTTTATGAAACACTTTATGTTTCATTTAAAATGCTCTAACTAAGCAACACAGTTTTAAAAGTAGCAAGATGATGTCTAAGCAAAAAATTTGGAAAATGCATAATTTAGAAATTACCATGAATATCGGATAAATATCCAGATTCTTTTGAGTAGCACTGTATAACATCTACAGATTCAAAATTTTTTAAATGTAGTTCGGTTGGAAAAGAGGTCGCACAGTTGAACATTTCCCCTTCAGCAATTTCCATCAATAAACAGAAAGGGAACCTTGGGAAATTTATACACAATAAGTAATATGCAAAAATTTCGTTTAAATTTAAAAACTCGTACTACACCTAGAAATGCACTTCCAACAATTATTGTTCATGGACGGTACTTTATCCGAATTGGTTTATGTGTCCCTGTACATGAACGATAAATACTATGCACATTATATTTTATAGTAAGTACCTTGAATAGCACCTCAGTGATAAATATCAATTTCAATATATTTGAAATCGCGTAACAGCATTAGAATACACCGCAACGGATTTTTAACCCTAGACCGTAATGCAATAGAATTCTTTTGAGTGCCCCTGTAAATGAACTATAAAAGTTACACTCTTCATTTTCAATTTCGAATATAGCATAGTTATTTTTTAAATAACAGATATCATCTGTAAAAATAGTTGAGTTTTTCTGACAGTGTATATATGTTTCGACTGATGCAAATGACAGTTCTAAAGTAAACGTGCTCTTTCATTCTTCTCGATAGCGTATTTAAAAATTTTTAGTACACTCTTTATTTTCTTTTTTCTACATTTTAGTGTTGAAACTATTAATTTCATTGTCGCAGTTTCACCGCCAGTTCATATATTTTAGAGAGCATGGTTTGGCGCATAATTAGGATGAGCGAAGCGAACCCTCTACTAGGCTACACAAATTACATTTTGTCGTACATTTTACATAAAAACTATTCAGTGTTTTGACTTGAAATTAAACATAAAAATAAATTATGATCTGCAGATTTGCACAATATTATTTTTTTATATAGAATAACCTTAAAAAAATTATTATTTTATTACATTTATTTTACATGTTTTTCCATTACGGACGCATTTTTGCAAATAAAAAATGAAACACGTATATTTTCAGAAGAAAAAATGAAGCATGGAGTTAGTCATTATAGATCGAATAATTATTAATTAAATAGTTTCACGATTTCTTTTGTGAAATTTTTAAAATTCATTTTCTTTATTAAAATTATAGCACATTTTTAATGAAATAAAATTTCTGAAAATTCAATTATTTACATTGAATTATAAAAATATTTTTCCGTGTTAAGACGGGTTAGGTTCCCTTATAAAGACCTTCCTCGGAGGGCACCCCCCTCCTTAGGGCTCATATTTCTTGTGTTGATAATTGGCCGTCATAAACACAACCAACGAACCATCAGTGTTAAGAATTCCAATACACAATTTATTCTTATTATGTGAAATCATTTACGTAGACGATACTTAGGCATTTTAAAAGAATTGTATTATGATTTTTTTTTTTTTTTTTTTTTTTTTGTAAAGTGGCAGCAAAAGAATTGAAAACAAATAAAATTAATTGTAAATTCGTTATATCATAAATGAAAAATTCCGAGGAAATTGTCAGTTATTTGGCTGAATTTATATTTCTAAAATTAAAATGCGCCAAAACAAAAAATAACGTTTTTGCATAATAAAGATGCAAAAATAATATAACAAAATATTGTTACTTTCAAATATTTATTTTATTAAATAATGCTTCGCGAATCCAAACAAAGCATGGCTTTTTCTAGTTAACTCGGTTCTCGAAACCCACGCACAGTTGTAACCATGAAGAATAATTGACTATTTGTCGCCTTTTGTTGCCATTTTACAAAAAAAAAAAAAAAAAAAAAAAATCATAATATAAGTCTTTTAAAATGCGTAAGTATCGTCCGCGTAAATGATTTCACATAATAAGAATAAATTTTGTATTGGAATTCTTAACAGTGATGGTTGGTTGGTTGTGTTTATGACGGCCATTTATCAACACGAGAAATATGAGCCCTAAGGAGGGGAGTGCCCTCCGAGGGGGGGGGGGTCTTTCTAAGAGAACCTAACCCGTCTTGACACTGGAAAATACTTTTATATTTGAATGTAAATAATTGAATTTTCAGAAATTTTATTTCATTAAAAGTATGCTATAATTTTAATAAAAGAAAGAATTTAAAAAAATTCATAAAAGATATCGTGAAACTATTTAATTACTCATTATTCGATCTATAATGACTAACTCCATGATTTATTTTTTCTTCTGAAAATATACGTGTTTCATTTTTTATTTGCAAAAATGCGCCCATAATGGAAAAACATGTAAAATAAATATAATAAAATAATAAATTTTTTAAGGTTATTCTATATATAAAAAAAATATATTGTGCAAATCTGCAGATCATAATTTATTTTTATGTTTAATTTCAAGTCAAAGTACTGAATAGTTTTTATGTAAAGTGTACGATAAAATGTAATTCGTGTAGCCTAGTAGAGGATTCACTTCGCTCATCCTAAAAATCACCGCAAGCGATTTTTCCTCAAATAATGTAACTCAAAGTAATGTAACGTAATTCTTTTGAATGGCCCTGTAATGGAACTGTAACTGCTACAAGCTTCATTTTCATTACCGAACATACCACACTAAATATCAATAACATATATCAATTTCATGGTGATCCGACTATATTTACGCGCGTTAGAGCACGGTCAGACAGACAGAAAAACCGAATTCATAACCACTTTTCAACTAAGTTGTAAAGGGTTAAAAAAGACTGTAAAAAGAAAATACTTATTGGTTTCCTCTGGTCACAAAATGGTTAATACCTGCTGTAAGGAGGTTTGGACGCAAAATCCTTTTTAATATTTTTACGTAAATAAATACAGTTTTTGCAGCAATGCGTATAAAATAACGGGCAAACGGAAGTTCAGTCGTTTTCACACACACTCCACACGATGCTAAATTGAGTGGTAAAACACTAAAATATTGTAGAAATATACAAACATACACACATACATACATACAAAATCATTTTACAAATACGAAAACGGATTTAAAAAATCTCAATATGTGAAGATATACCACGATTTCCATAATCTTGGGGGGGGGGGGTTACCCGACTGAAAAGAAGGGTTATGTGTTTCACGCGTATCTGTGTATGTGGATTTCTTTATACCCTCGAAACATCCCAACGGCTGGATAGATTTTAATGAAGGAGGTCTCTATCAATTACTCTTAACGGCCCGATGGTTATAGGCTAGGTTTGGTTTTTATAAATTCAAAAAGGAGGCCGTAAAATACAAAATGGCGGTAGAGACAAAAAAAATTACGCACCCTATTGAGTGGCATATCATTGGATAGGTCCTTCAAAATGAAGACGATGTTTCATTGACTATTTTACAGCCAGAAGCTCCGTTAAAATATTATACAACTTGGAAGTTGTGTATGTATTACGGACCTCTAGCTTTACTGCAACTCTAACCATCATAGACATCTATAGACTTCATCAAAACGGTGTTGTAGATAGGAACTAACAGTTAAACGCAACTTAAAAGTCATCAATACAAGTAAATAAAAAAAAATAGGTAGGTAATATAAACAAGTAATATAAAAAAATATTTTAAGTTAATTCCTACTTAGGTCAAAACGATATTTTTTTTTCTCCCATTCTTCTTTCCTTTTGAGTGGCGCTTAAAATGCCTTGATCAAGAAGAGGGTTTTCTCGGTCTCAAAATACCTTGATCAAGAAGCAATATTAAGATTCAATTTCTCTCGAATATTGAAAATTAATTAATTTAATTTAATTAATTAATTAATATTTGAAAAAACTGGATTAACATCAAGTGTCATCCACTACAAGTTTAAAAAAATTATTTTATGTTGATTGGATGAATAATAAGTATTTTATTAACGATTGAAAATTTGAACAAGATATATATAGCGAGAGTGTGAGCTAATAGTAGGAATTGAAAAAAAAATTGTTTCACATTGATGAGAAATAATTAATTAGTTCTCTTTTTACGCAGTCGGGTTTTTTGATTTTTTCTTAAATTTAATTGTTTATTTATTTATTTTTTTTTTTTTTAGGATTGCACTACTTTCTTTACACTATATATGTCCATAACTTACAAATCAAGTTTTTTCCTCATGATTTTGACATTTTTTATTTGTAACGCCTCTTTTCCAGTAATCTAAAACAATAGTTATTCTATAGCTTAAAGAAAAGGCATGATATATTAATATTTAAACACAGACAAACAAATTTTAATCTAAATAAAATAATTTTCTGTACATCCTATCAAATTGTTTTAGAAATATGTGAAAAGTTTCGTTAGTCTTAAATTCTATATCCATAGTTTGAATTTGCTACTTGTGCAAGCAATAAACGTCAAATTTGAATACAAGTTGAAGTCTTCGGCTGTTTTAAGTACTTCATTCAACACCTGAAAGTTAATAAACGCTTGACAGATTCTAATATCTGCCAGAAATGGCATGCTATGAATTGCGTTAATATATTGCATATTTATTTCATTTCAAATTCTATTATTTTGCATCCTTATAATAATTTTTTTCAGTAATGGCCGTTAGATTTCATCTTTTTCATATATGAAGTATATTTTTCTGAAATCAAAGATGAGACGCATAATACAGTTAATACAGGAATAAAAGAAATGTTGTGAAATCACAGAATTTTAGCTTATCTTCTTTCCAATTGGTGTATTAGAATCTTCGAAATATCAAAACCTATATTATAAAGCAAAAATATGTGTAAGAGTAAAGTTGGGGTCATTTTCACGGTAGCAGTACATGACATATAAATTTCGCTTTTACAGTCGAGTCTCGCCTATCCGACCTCCGCTTATTCAACATTCCGTCTTATCCGACTCTAAAAAAAAATTCTCCGCGAAAATGTCTCCCTCCCACCTCCTCAAGAAAAGTAGAAAATTTTTCAAATAATGTTTCTTTACGCATTCGTTCTTTCCACGAAACATTTTCTACGGACAATTACCTATCAATAAAATCAGTTTCGCTGTTAGAGAACGTCCCGCCGCAGAATGATGTGAAGGAGCTTCGAAATGAGTACTTTAAGGGTATGTTTCGGCCACTTAATGTAACCGCCATTTGGTAACCGATGTTCATCGCCAATTTGGAAACACTAAAAAGGAACTATCGCAGGAAATTGCTATCAACAATGTTAGAAGAAATTGAAGAAGACCAACACATTATAGAACTAATCGGCCAACCTCAAAACTTTCTTCTATATCATGCATGTTAATACTTCATAATTTGCTTGCATAGTGGCAAAATTAAATGCCCATTATGAAGATTCTAAAGACATGAAATTCCGTGCATTAGTTCTTGAGATATGACTATCACTAAAATCGTGCAAGTCCTGCAAAATGCAGCATAGAAGAGCCACCTGTTGGGTGATTTACACCAAAATCTAAGCAGCTACAACTTATGTTAACGTCTAATAGAATCTGAAGTTTGATGAAAATCCGTGCATTAGTTTTTCAGATAGAGCTATTGCGAAAATCGTGAAAAATCCAGCATAGCAGCGCCACCTACAGGGCGATTGACACGTAAACCTAATCAGCAACAACTTGTGTCGACGGCTTACTAAATCTGAAATAAGATGAAAATTCATGCATTAGTTTTTGAGATAGAGATATTGCGTAAATCGTGAAAAATACAGTATAGCAGTCGGGCGATTTATACTAAAACGTAATCAGCTCTAATTCATATCAAGGACTAACTGAATCTGATTATAATCCATGCGCATTAGCTCTTGAGATAAAGCTAATGCTAAAATTGTAAAAAAAAGCAGAATCGCAACGCCACCTGTTGGACTATATACACCAAAAATGATCAGCACCAGTTTATATATCAAGGTCAACTGAATCTAAAGTTTTGTTAAATTCCGTGCATTAGTTCTTGAGCTAGAATGCTCACAATTTTTTTTGTCACATATAAGCACTCACAGAGTGACAGACAGACATTTTTCTAAAAACCAACAATTTTTGTTCAGGACCTCCTAAAACGTATAAATCCGTCGATAACCGGAAGTCTAAATTTTTCACGAATCTAATACTTTCTTCTTGTAAAAATAGAAGAAAGTAAAAATTAAAACTCATCAATTTAAAGGACGTTGCTCATTTGGTTATCAGTGCCTCGGCTAACTTAAGGACTACAACATTTGACAAAGATGGAAAGAATCTGTTAGGCAATGTTTACGATAAAATTAGGTAAACAGAAAGCACAGATGAAACCGAAGAAAGCTTTCTACCCTTAGTCCAATCTATCTCTGGATGTTATTATGCATCTTCGCAAGAAGTTAAAATTTGGATGAATGAAAAGAATCAATGCAGTCAAAGCAGGCTAGTCACAACTTTTTAAAGAAATCATATGTATTTTTTTCTTTTCTGTTGTTTTGTTGTAAAATGCGTGTAAAATTAATTAAACGTTAATTTGTAAAATTATAACGAAGTTAGTTTAACGTTTAATGCACTTTTTATTCATCTGTCCGTACTGTTGACATTTTCGCTTATCGAATGTTCTGCCGGTCAGTTTCTATATAAGCGTGACTCTACTATATTGCAATTTGTTTAACTTGCGACATCGCACAGTTTTAATTTTTAAACCATCAAATAAGAGAAATATACTCTTTAAAATGCAATTTCGTTGAAAAAAACTGTATCTAAATTTACAGTATTCTATGGTTTTTAAAATAAGTTTCAAGTATATTTTTGCTTTCTTTTTCTTTACAAGAAGAAAGTATAGAAAATTTTCCAATTCCAGTTTTCGACGGAGTTATACGCTTTAGCGGTCAGATATCCCGAAAAACATGTTTTTACAAAATGCCTGTCTGTGAGTCTGTCTGTCTGTCTATCTGTATGTGGCACAAATTTTTTTGGGCCCTCCATCTCAAGAACTAATGCACGGAATTTAATAAAAGTTTATATTCAGTTAGTCCGTGATATAAATTGGGGCTGGATAACGTTTGGTGCAAATCGCTCAAAAGGTAGCGCTGCTATGCTGCATTTTTACGATTTCCGCAATGGCTCTATCTCAAGAACTAATAACCGAATGTTTATGAAACTTCATATTCAGCTAGTCCTTGATATGAGTTGATGGTTACTACGTTTTGATGTAAATTGCCCAACAGGTGGAGCTGCTATACAGCATTTTTTACAATATCCGAAATGGCTGTATCCCAAGAAATAATACCTAAATTTTCATCAAACTTCAGATTCAGTTAGTCTTTGATATGAGTTGGCGCTGACTACGTTTTTATGTAATTAGCCCAAAAGGTGGCGCTGCTATGCTGCATTTTTCCTGATTCCCGCAATCGTTTTATCGCAAGAAGTAAAGCACGGATTTTAATCAAACTTCACATTCAGTTGACATGTTGACTTAAGTTGTTATTTATTAGGTTTTGGCATATATCGCCCAACAGGTGGCGCTGCTATGCAGAATTGTTTACGATTTCCGCTATAGCTTTACCCAAAAACTAATGCACAGATTTTCACGAAACTTCACATTCAATTAGAAGTTGACATAAGTTGTTGCTGATTATAAATTTTGGTGTAACCGGTGGCGTTGATATGCTGCATTTTTCAGGAAGTATTAACATGTATGAGATAGAAGAAAATTTTTGGATTGACACATCCCACTAGTTCTTTATTCATTTGTATCGCAAGCCACCCGAGAACTAAATATTAAATCGTTTGCACGTACAACAATATATATAGTACAATAATTTTTAAGGTTAATAATCCGTAACAAATTTAATGGGTTATTTTCAATAAATGCATACAATTCAGAAAAACATTTTTTTTAAATTACTTTTAAATTTCACATTAAAAATGAAATAAGTGATAATGTATAAGTTAGATGTGTCTGTAAATATAATTAATTAAGCACTTTAGCTTTTGGTATAATTTTTATACACTATTTTTCTCAAAATTACCAGTAACATGGTAACAGACTTGACATTAACAGCAAAATATCTTCCAAAACCTACATGCTAATTATTAACACTAAGAAACAAAACAAAATCTTTAATATATTAACTAGATAATAATATTCAAGCAAAAGAAAGTACTAAACTTATATTTTTAACATAAAAAATTAGGTAACAGACTTGACATTGAATAAATATACTCACCTTTATAAAAAAATTCTTTACTCCACTACACTGTTGTTTTTCAACTGCAAAAGAAAATGGCTACAAGTAAATATTTAACTAGTATAAGTATTTTTATTGCAAATGTGCTGCCATTTTTTGGTGAAATTGTCAACCTTTATTTCATGAAATTGTAGTTTGGTAACAGACTTGACAAAATATGAGGGACAAAATGTTTTGTAGATTTTCTTTAAATAATTTTTTTTTTTTTTTTTTTTTTTTTTTTTTTTTTTTTTTTTTTGCGGGAATAATGTCAGAAATTTAAAATAATGATGATTTATCTCATTAAATGTCCCAATTACTTTCCTTTTAAAGTGAAAAATGAAGTAAAAAAATATTACAGAATTATAAAATACAGAAGAGGGACAGCTATTTTTTTCTTCTACGCATCTTTAGGGAAAAAAATGTGAAAGTGATTATTTTTATGTTTTAGAAATATGTTGTGTAGTGTAGTTAAATAAATATAATATTTATAGTCAGTTTTAAATAATATATTATGAGTACAATTTTTTTTTTTTTTACTGTGGGACAGCATATGTATGCATATTTTGAAAATGACCCTAATACTTAATCATTAACTACGTGCCTAAAGCATTTCAATTATTAGAATTAAAAAGGCTGATTCGAAATCCTTAGCAATTTCTTTGACTAGTAACTCACAGTTATGTGGCTAATACAGAATTATCGCTTTTAATAAATTTTTGAAAAGTGTGCTTGAAAACATAATTCTTGGTATTTTTAGTGGGCAATCTAAAAAACGCATTAAATGTAAAAAATCCATTGCAGTTTTAAATAAAAGAAATAGTTTTTACCTATAACCCGGGTTGGAATCCCTAGTTTCTGTTTAATAATTTTTAGGAAAATTAATAAATAAATTAGGCTTTCTGTCCCATATACTAAGTATCATATTATTGTTTGAATGCATGATAAAACTAGTCGGATGTACCAATCCCAAAACTTTCTTCTAACTCATACATGTGAATACTTCAAAATTCGCTATCACACTGCCAAAATGAAGCAGCAATCTATGCCCATCATGAGGATTATAAAGGTATGAAATTCCGTACATTAGTTCTTGAAATATGGCTATCTCTGAAGTTGTGTAAATACAGCAAAATTCTGCCTAGCAGCGCCATTTGTTGGGGGCTTTACACCAAAACCTATGTTACACCAAAACCACCAAGCAACCACTTATTTCAAAGTCTAACTGGTTCTGAAGTTTGGGGAAAATCCATGCATTAGTTTTGAGATATAGTTATTGCGAAAATCATGAAAATTCCAGCATAGCAGCGCCACCTATTGGACGATTAACACCAAAACTTAATCAGCATCAACTAGTGTTAACATCTTACTAAATCTGAATTTAGATGAAAATTCGTGCATTAGTTTTTGAGATAGAGCTATTGCGGGAATCGTGCAAACTGAAGCGCAGCAGCGCCACCTGCTGAGCGATTTACACCAACACGTAATTACTATCAAGTCACACTGGATAGGAAGATTGATGAAAATCCGTGCATTAGTTCTTAAGATAGAGCCATTGCGGAAATCGTAAATAATGCAGCCCAGCAGCGCTATCTGTTGAGCGATTTGAACCAACACGTAATCAGCATCAAGTCATATATGAAGGTATAATGGAATCTGAAGTTTCATTAAAATCCGTACATTAGGTCTTGAGATAGGGCCATTGCGGAAATCGTAAAAAGGCAGCAAAGCAGCGCCACCTGTTGAGCGATTTGCATCAACATATAAGCAGCATCAAGACATACCAAGGACTAACTGAAGTTGAAGTTTCATGAAAATCCGTACATTAGTTCTTCAGATAGAGCCATTGCGGGAATCGTAAAAAATGCAGCATAATAGCGCCACCTGTTGAGCGATTTGCACACCAAACACTAATCAGCATCAATTTGTATCAGTGACTAACAGAATATAAATTTTTATTAAATTCCGTGCATTAGTTCTTGAGATAGAGCGCCCACAAAATGTGTGTCACACACAGACACACAGACAGACATTTTGTAAAAACATGTTTTTCGGGTTCTCTGACCCCTAAAACTAAAAACCCGAATTCGAAAATTTTCATGAATCCAATACTTTCTTCTTGTAAAGACAGAAGAAAGTAAAAAGATTTGTACATCTTCCATTTACACATTCTTATTTTTGTCACTTTAACAATTCATCGGCACTCAAATGTTACCAATCATTTTGAAAACTTCAATACATGCAGAAAATAGGTACTATGTATTTCATATATGATTCATATTTCTCGCAAACAGGAAATTTTTTTCCTGAAATAACTTTATATAGAACCTAATGATTATTCAACAATAATTATTCAACAAATTATTGAACAATTAATTCTGAATTCAGTATTTATAAAATTTAAAATAATTTTTACCTAGTTGCAATAAAATACAAAATGAGAAAAAACTTCTGAAATGTTTATAGTTTTTAGTATTTAAGCTAATATTTAAAACGTAATAATCTCTTCGCAGATTTCAATACTTGCAACATATGCACTAGAAAAAAATTCAGATATTTGATAATCTGAGAAAATATAATACGCATGAAAATATACAATAACCTCTGCCGAGTTATCCACTATTTCAAAAACGCGTTCGTTATATACAGGAACATTAAAAACAATTATATTTTCCAGATTTAAAGAAGCATTTATAAATGCAAAATTCCCTTTGCTGCCACGGACATTCATAAACATTTCCGAGTAGTTTTTGTATGTATTAATATGTTTCTCTATCTGGATGACGTGTATTTTGGATACTAACAATTCTGAAGCAAGCGTTTTCATATTCAATAAACATGTTATGCACACTAACGTAGGGCTCCCAAATGGTCCGCCAACTGAATACCAATAAATTTTTACAGAAAATTTTATGGTAGTTTTGCGCTAGAATTAACTTTCAAATGTGATCCCGGGGCGGTTTGTAAGAAAAATCTAAAAGGAAAATTTTTCTAAAATAATATTGGTATTTAGTTGGCGGACCATTTGGGAGCCCTGCTAACGTGATAAATAACTGCATTAACATTAACATTAAAATTAATAATATTTTTTTTAAATATTACATGCTTAACTTTAGTTGTGCAGCTGAAAATGTTTAATTGAGAATTTATTGCAAACAGAAAGCCTTTTTTTTGCTTTAAAGAAACTGATTAATGCACTAAAAGCTTATTCGGAAACGTTTCCTAAAACAATGGCAATAAAATAAACTTTGCTTTTTATGCTTCTTTAAATAATTATAATATAGTGGTTTCTACTGTTTCTAAAGATAAAGAAAATTTTTCGTAATCGTGGATAATTCGGAATAGTAAAATTTATTCACACCACGTAAAATGCAAAAAATGGTCAACTTTTAAAGCACGTACTACAACTGAAAAGCACTGCCAGCAATTATTTTTATTAGGCAGTACTCTAGAAATATGCTTTTGTCTGTCCCTGAAAATGAACGATACATTGTATGCACACAAAATTCTACAGTAAACACTTGTAGTACACCTCAGCGATATATATAATTTTCAATATATTTTAAAAAGTGTAATATCTTTAAGCCATATTGGACCGCTGTCCTATAAATAGGACAGCTAATAAAACATTTTTTTTAAATAAAATTGGTAAGGATTTTCTGGATGCATTTTGTTATGACGTCTTTAAAAGACATAAAAGTATAACATATAAACAAAAAAAAAAACAAAAAAAAAACAAAAAAAAAAACAAGTAACCAATTAAAATTTAATTGAAAAAAAAAATCTATTTAAAAATATTTTAAAAATTGTGATCTTATAATCTAGAATTTTACCTTTATTATTATCTTTTTATTGGAGAAATCATAGAGTATTTTTGTACAATATAAACAGTATTTTTAAAGTAAAATAAAATATTTGCTCATAAAATTAGTTTATGTATGCATTTTATATGTCCTTACTATGTGTCCTACTAATATGTCCTGTTTATAGGACAGCTAGTTACTTAAAAAAAATAAAAACTTTTTTTTCAAAATTTTTCTATTATCTTCTTAATTACACCCTATTAACGATATAATCGAAGTTTTAAAAATTTTCAAAAATAATTAATCGATGTGGTCCAATATTGGTTAAAATACGCCGCAAACGATTTTTCCCCATAGGCCGTAATGTAATGGAATTCTTTTGAGCTTCCCTGTAAGCGCATTTTGAATACCAAACATGTCATTGTAAACCCAAATAATACATATGACTTTCATGGTAATCGCATTACATTTAAGCAATTTAGAGTACAGACAGACAAACAGACCAACAGTCAGACAGATGGACAGACAAACTGAATTCATAAACACTTTTCAACTTTGTTGGAATGTGTTAATAACAAACGAAATTCATAAATGAAATATAGTTTTTTTTTTTTTTTTTTTTTTTTTTTTTTACAATCTATGGCTTTTTACAAAAATACTTATACAGTCTGTATGTTTCTGAATTATATATCTATAAATTTAAAAAGTTTATATGCACGTGCAATAAATGCCAAACATGAGAACACCATGAAATCATTTGCTATTTGAATATTTTATCAAACATCCGGAATTGAATAGACGTTTACAAATTTCAATACCTGTCAGGAATGACAAGCTATGAATTTCATTTATATTTCATATTTTAAATGTTTTAGCATGCGAATAATATTTTGTTAAAGATGGGCATAATTTTACAGATACGGAATGAAAGAAATTTTATTAAATTTAAACAAGTATACGCGATTTTTTCTTCATTAGATATATTACATTCAATGGTGCATTAGCAAAACTGTAGCAATTAACTGTTATTAAATTATTTTATTGAATAACAAGTTACCAATGTAGGCCAGCAGAAAATCGCTATGCTTGTTGGCAACCAGTATTTTAGAACGGAAAAATGTGACTTATTTTATCGGAGTTATCTCATCAATTGAATAACGCGAAACAAACTTATCGAAAATAACGGTGGCCAACAAGTATAGCGATTTTCAGCTGTGTGACAGACATGATATGTTTTCATGGAATTAGCCTGTAGTAAATTTCAATATGAATCATGAATGATTTATTACAAAAAATGTTTTGCAGATATTTTCTAGATTTCAAAAGTTTTACATTGATAATAACATTTTGAAAACTGACAGCTGAATATAATATCAATTGTTTGTAGTACAAAAACTATAATAATAGATATTACTAGATAAATTATATTATTAAGTTAACTAAATATGAAATAATTATAATATATATATAGTATATAGTTTATAGTATTCGTATAGTAAAATACGAAGTGTACGAATAGTAAGTATGGAGTTGTTATCAGGCATTTCAGTTTCTGAGAAATAAATAATAAGAGTAAAACAAATAAAATATAATAAACTGCAAAACATAACAGAAAGTTTTTATTGCATGTTTGCGGTCAGATGAAAACTTTAGGCGGAATAGTTTTTTAAGCAATCTGTTGAATTTCTCACAAAATATAGAAATAAACAGTTTGTTTACTTCTAAATTCGATAGCTATGATTTAAAACTGTTTACATGTGAGTGCAATAAATGTTAAAAATTTGATGAAAATGAAATTCATGAAAATGAATATCTGTTTTAACCAGTGAACTCCACGCTTCGGTTCAGCACCTGCGTACGCCACACCAATGAGATTTGGGCTTTCGTAACTTCAACTACACATAACATTGTTGGAAATGTAATGATAATAAAATATAATGCATGATTTCTAAGCGGAATTTAAGACGGAATCTAACTGTCATTTTTATTTTTATATTAAAGAAATATTTCGTTAATCTGAGAGGACGTGCATCGGTTCTGTCGAGACCCAACGTTGCAAAATGTAATACAGAAAATCAATCCCTTGATGAAAAAATTCCATTGTCGCAGAAAGGACATTTACTTGCAAACCACAAGCATTTTTAAGAGCCCCTCCCCTTTGATTTCATGGAAATTAGGGCGGAAATGGAAAACCGGGCTAATGAGATATTATTGCAAACTTAAAATGATTTCTAAAATGTAGATTTTATTTATTTTAGTTTTTTAATCACGTACTCTCTACATGTTTTTTCAATCTGTTTGTATATTATGAACTATTTATTAGGAAATTATTTTTTTTTATATTTTATAAACTAAGATTTTGTGCTACATGTGTTTTGTGTTATAATAACTGGTTTTGCTCTTCGTTTAGTTAATAAAAAGTTCTTCGGACACCTACGAAATCCAGCGATCATTACACAGAGATTATCACATTTCACACAAAACAAGGTACATGTTGCTGAATTTTCATTAAAATGCTTTATTTTTCTAGAAATGATTACCGTTAATCCGGGTTAAATTATGATGAAACACCCTGTATTTGCGACAAAATAAGTGGTTTGCGACTCTATGTCCCTATGTGGTTTTTTATCCTTGCTGTGTGACCAATTTCCTATGTCATTTTGTAAACGTTTTTTTAAACACCCTGTATAGTTTTCATGCGCAATGGCATTGCTATAGTAATTAAATATGAGCCTGTAACCCATTATATGGCAAAAAATATGCAACTACAGAAATTGTATTTATTTTTTATTACTTTCTAAAATACTGTATTATTATAATTACTACAGTGTAATATACAGGGTGATTCAAAAAAGATGGGAAATTTTTTAAGAGGTGATAGTACACACCCAAACAAACATTTTGTATCAAGGAATGCATGGTCGAAAACTAAACGTAAAAAAGTTAGAGGGCGCCAAAGCGCCAAAAGTTATGTTCTTATACGAGGCAAAAACACACAATGAACGATTAAGTTAAGTTACGAAAACAAATTTAATGGCATTTGATTACAATAAGTGCTCAAAACATTGACCGGCAGCTGTTATGCACGCAGTACAACGGCGAAGAACAGATTGGCGAATTTTCTGAAACACACCAGGCATATCGCGAACTTCCCCTACAGCAGCCGAAAGCTTGGCGACAAGTTCTTCTGCGGATTCAATGGGAGTCTCATACACAAGAGCCTTTAGCTGTCCCCACAAAAAAAATCGAGACATGAAAGATCTGGCGAGCACGGTGGTGCCTGGTGTGTTTCAGAAAATTCGCCAATCTGTTCTTCGCCGGCGTACTGCGTGCATAACAGCTGCCGGTCAATGTTTTGAGCACTTATTGTAATCAAATGCCATTAAATTTGTTTTCGTAACTTAACTTAATCGTTCATTGTGTGTTTTTGCCACGTATAAGAATATAACTTTGGGCGCCCTCTAACTTCTTTACATCTAGTTTTCGACCAAACTTTCTTTGATACAAAATGTTTGTTTGGGCGTGTACTATCACCTCTTAAAATTTTTTCCATCTTTTTTGAATCACCCTGTATACATTTATGTTACCCTTATTTTTTTATTCTGCTATAAAAAATCTAAGTAATTTTGTTTCATTTCTTTTATTCACAAAATTTCTTTGGTTGCTAGCACGTCAAGGCAATATAAAATATATATTTTTTAATTTTTTACAACCTCGGGGTGAATATGTTCTCCATCTCTGAGAATGTCTTGACGTACATGCAATAAAATTTCAAATATGAAAACACCACTAGTATTTTAAAAATATCTGCCAACACTTAAAAATTTAAGACGAATGTGACAGATTTCAATACAAAGACACGACATGCTGTTAATTTCGTTGATGCCTGTATTTCAAATTTATTACACAAAGAGGAGAAATTAAATAAAAAACCTCAAAGAAGTAGATTTTTATAGAGTCTGTTCAAATACGCGAGTGTTCTAAATTCAATTAGAATTTAAGTTCCATATGGATAGCTTAAAACTGCTATATGAGCGTGTAATAAATGTCAAATATGAATGCAGTATGAAATCTTTTGCAGTTTTAAATATTTTAGCCAACACCTGAAACTTAATAACTACTTGACAGACTTCAAAACCTGTCAGAAATCCCATGGTATGAATTCTGTTTATATTTCATATTTATTTCATTTCAGGTTCTGCACAACGGAATCCTTATATTGAATTTTTCGATAAATTTCTCGTAGGTTTGAAATGTGACAAATATATAAGTAACATTTTGCGGAAGCTAAAAAAATAAATAAAAACTAAAGGTATATTGAAAAATATAGAACTTAAAGAAATATTTTGAAAACTGAACATCTACATGTTAAAACCCTTACCTACTGATGGTACTTTTAAATACTATTAAAATAACTTGTTATAAAATTCATTTAATACATCGATTAGTAGTAATACAGTTTAGAATAAGTTATATATACATTATTTTATCTTTTTCCAAAAGCATTATTGGTTACACAAAACAAAAATATTTTTTAAAGGATGATTTCTTTTGCCTTTGCATCTTTCTAGCTTTTCTGTCGTTGGGGAGGGCGGGGAGATATTTCAAGTCGGAAATATTTCTATATTTCTATTGTAAGAACGTTATATTTGTACATTTCCGAATTCTAAAAAATACTAAGAAAAATATTTAAAATAAAAGATTTGAGTGGGTTATAAATATTACACAAAATCCCTATAAATTCAAATTTAATGAAACATTCTAAATCCTTCAATTCTCCCAAAATCCTTCTGAAATGTATTAAATGATTATGTAAATCGTCTAATGTAGTTTAAACAATTCACAAAAAATGCTTTAGAAGATAAAATTTGCATGAATTCATAATTCTGTACATAAAGGTTTAAAAGAAAAAACTACTTCATCAAATTAGACGATTCTTATTTCAAATGAATTATATTTGAGCACAGATTTGCTATGGTGAATTCGTTTGTTCAAAATTTTTATTAATTAGCAGAAGTTTTCAAATAAAATTTTACTTCTGAACATGCACAACGTATATGTACAAATATGTACCTTTGATCAGACGCAATGCGCATAGGAGCTAACTCGGTTGCATTATCACTGGTGGAGAGATGCGTGCTTTATTTACAAAGTGTTTTATTTATTGAACATGATATAGACGTATTAGGAAACTTGACAGACTTCAAAATCTGTCAGAAATCCCATGGTATGAATTCTGTTTATATTTCATATTTATTTCATTTCAAGTTCTGTGTAACGAAATCCTTATATCGAATTTTCGGTAAACTCTTCGTAGATTTGAAATGTGACTAACATATAAATAACATTTTGCTGAAGTTAAAAAAATAAATAAAAACGAATGATATATAGAAAAATATAGAACATAAAGAAATATTTTGAAAATAGAACGTTTAGAATTTAACCCTTAAAAGATAAACCCGTAAAGATATTTAACCCTTAAATGCCTGATTTGTCAAAAATCAATTTAAAAAAAATCGGTTTTCATTTCTTAAATAAATCATAGGAAAGATACTTAAAAAATTCATATTTTGTTTAAAATATGATTTACGGCTAAAAAACAGTTTGTTGCCAAACGGCAACACTAGGCTTTAATTTAAAATATAATTTTTCTTAACAAAATTCAATAATATTAAACGCACATGAATTTTAAGAACTATGATAAGGAATAAATTTTACTTAATCACTGAAGAACAAAATTGTGCATTTCGCAAGCTTCCAAACAAAACAAAATCACATGTTGCAACAATTGAAAAAATGAATCTATCTGTATCCTTATATACCACTATTGCTGCCATCTACATGTTGAAAATTGACTTAATAATATTTTCAGTATTTATTTTATTGGCATCATTAGGCATTAGAGCTTCAATATTATTCTAACAGTTTTTTAGAACACTAAATTTGGTATGTTGCCGAAAAGTCAACACACGGCATTTAAGGGTAGCGTTTAAGGTAAAAGAAAAAACTACTTCATCAAATTAGACGATTCTTGTTTTAACCCTTTATGTACTGAATTATGAATTCAAGAAAATTTTATCTTGTAAAGCCTTTTTCGTGAATTTTTTAAACTACAGTAGTAGATATACATAATCATTTAACCCCTTCGGGACCGACGGCTTTAACAAATTTTATTCGGTTAGCGCATTTTTTTTTTAGTTACCTTTATTTAAACAATCACGAAAATGCTCTAATTAAACAAACGAAATATTACTTTTCTCTTTTACTGGTGCCAGAAACAAATTCTGCATGCTCATTTTGAGAGTGCATATATATGCACCCATGATCCCGAACGGGTTAATAAAGTTTAGAAGGATATTAGAATGATTGTAGGAATTAGAAGGATTAATTAAATTTGAATTTATAGGGATATTGTGGAATATTTATAATCCCACTCAAGTCTTTATTTTAAATATTTTTCTTAGTATTTTCTAGAATTAGGATAGGTACAGTAGGGTCAGTGTTGCCAGATTGGGGACTTTAATATCCCCAGATTGTTGATTGTCACCGCTTTCTTTAAATAGAAATATTCGGCATAAGTAAAAATAGATTAAAAATTCGGAAAAATTACTCGAATTATACTATATTAAAAAAGTGGTGACAGTCAAATAATCTGAATTAAAAAAGTCCCCAATCTAGCAACACTGACATAACAGTCATAACTATCGTCCGTAGATAAAAGGTTAAATGAAATATAATTTAACACGGATTTGCTATCGTGAATTCGTTTATTCAAAACTTTTATTAATTAGCAGAAGTTTTCAATTAAAATTTTACCTCTGAACATGCGCAACGTATATGTACGAATCTGTACTTTTGGTCAGTTGCAATGCGGTAGCGCGTAGGAGCTAGCTCGGTTGTATTATCACTGTTGGAGAAATATGTGTACTTTATTTACAATGTCCTCTATTTCTTGAACATGATATAGACGTATTAGAAAACTTGGCAGACTTCAAAACCTGTCAGACATCCCATGGTATCAATCCTGTTTATAAATAAAATCATACATTTATTTTACTTAAATAGGTGTCACAGATAAAAATTAAAAAATGTTGACATGTTTCGGTTCAATAGTAAAAACCGTATTCATAACACACACATAATCAATAGAAATGAATGACACTGGGTACCAAAAAATAATCTAAAAACCAAAAAACATAAAAATGCAAACACTGCGCCCTCTATGATCTCAAATAGCCTACGCTACCGCGTCTCCCTCTACCAGACTCACTTAGAAAATATTTTGAAAACGGAACATCTATATATTTAAAAGACAAAACTACTTCATCAAATTAGACGATTTTTGTTTTAACCCTTTATGTACTGAATTATGAATTTATGAAAATTTTATCTTCTAAACCATTTTTCGTGAGTTTTTGAAATTACATTAAAAGATCTACATAATAATTTTATAAATTTTGGAAGGATTTTAGAAGGATTGAAGGATTTAGAAGGATTAATTAAATTTGAATTTATAGGGATTTTGTGCAATATTTATAACGCCACGCAAATCTTTTATTTTAAATCTTTTTCTTGGTATTTTGTATAATTAGTAAATGTACAAATATAATGTTCTTAAAATAGAAATATAGAAATATTTCCGACGTGAAATATCCCCCCCCCCCCCCCAACCAGAGAAAAGCTGGAATGATGCAAAGGTAAAAGAAATCATCCTTTTAAAAACATTTTCGTTTTGTGTAACCAATAATACTTTTGGAACAAGATAAATTAATGTATATATAACTCATTCTAAACTGTATTACTAATAATCAATGTATTAAATGAATTTTATAACAAGATATTTTAATGGTACTTATAAGTACCGTCAGTAAATACAGGATTAAATGAAAGATATTTTAACACAGATTTGCTATCGTGAATTCGTTTGTTCAAAATTCTTATTAATTAGCAGAAGCTTACAATTAAAATTTTACTTCTGAACACGCGCAACGTATATGTACAAATCTGTGTCTTTGTGCAGTAGCATTGCACATGCAAATATAAGCTCGCTCGGTTGCATTATCACAGGTGGAGCGATGTGTGCTTTATTTACAATGTTCTTTATTTATTGAGCATGATATAGACATGTTAGGAATATACTTCTTATTTGTATGATACTTCATAAGCAAATGAAATTTCTTTCTTGTAGTGGTGAATAGGGCGGCAATGTCGAAATGATCTGCATTACACAGTAGTTTGTGGATTGTTTGTTTGGAGTTCACATGGAAAATAGCACTGTATTTCACTGCGTGGGGAAAACGTTTGAATAAAATTTTTGAGATACTGTTTCATACTCCCCCCCTCTTAAAATAAAAGAAGCTTATTTTACTGATACTGTTATAGTAATTTTTTCCGTCAAGTTCTGGCGGATTCCATCTAGTACTATTATTATATGAACTCCTCTCTTTTAGGTATATTAGCTTACTTATTATTATCACTATTGTTTTTAAAAAGCCATTTGCAATATAAATAATTAAATTATTATTTTTTAATTTTTTACCACCTCAGGATGAATATGTTCTCCATCTCTAAGACAGCTTTGACGTACATGCAGTAAAATTTCAAGTATGAAAACACCACTTATTATTTTAAAAATATCTGCCAGCACATAAAATATAAGAAGAAGGTGAGAGATTTCAATACAAAGACAGAGTATGCTATTGATTTCGTTGATACCTATATTTCAAATTTACTACAAACAGAGAAGAAATTAAATAAAAAACCTCAAAGACGTAGATTTTTATAGAGTCTGTTGAAATATTTGTCGTTCTAAATTCAATCAGAGTTCCATATCTAAAACTTAAAACTGCTATATGTACGTATAATAAATGTCAAATATGAATGCACCATGAAATCTTTTGCAGTGTTAAATATTTTAGCCAACACCTGAAACTTAATCACCACTTGACAGATTTCAAAACCTGTCAGTATTCCCTTGGTGAATTCTGTTTATATTCCATATTTATTTCATTTCAAGTTCTGCGTAACGGAATCATTATATTGAATATTTCGGTATATTCTTCGTAGATTTGAAATGTGACTAACATATAAATAACATTTCGCTGAATCTAAAAAAAAATAAAATAAAACGAAAGCTATATTCAAAAATATAGAACTTTAAAAAATATTTTGAAAACGGAACATCTATACAGGGTGATTCTAAATTCTTTTTTGAAGAATAATAGGGGTGAAAGTACCCATCCAGACGAGTAATAATTACCATAGAACATGGAGTCGCTAACTACTTATTGAGACACAAATACACGGTGTTTCAGCTTAACTGAAGTCGGCTTGTCGGTAATAATTTGGCGAAATATAAAAATATTGCAATAATAATAAACAATTAAATTTAAAAAACCAAAAAACCCGACTGCGTGAAAAGCGAACTAGATAATTGTTTCTCATCAATGTGAAACTATTTTTTTTTTCAATTCCTACTATTTGCTCACACACTCGCTATATACAGGGTGTCCGGTCTCAACGGTGTCTAATGGCTAATTCCTAAACCGTTAGTCATAGACATATAGTTCCAATTACAAAAATGTTTTAAATCAGGTAAAGAAACTTTTTAAAAGTGATTTGGGTCAATAAAAATATTTCTTAAAAAATTACGAAATTTAAATTTTTATACGGTCCACCGGTCCTATAAGTTATATTCAGTAATTATTTCCTATTACACTGACAAGTAAGACAAAAAAAATTCCCATTCATATAACGCTAAAATTGAGCGAGTTATGAAACTTTAAAAATGCATGACTTATGCCACTTTTCTACCCTGAAAACAAATGAGTTCGGCTTGGCTTTGAGGGATCATATACAAAGTTTTTAAAGTATTCGAAGATCTTACTTCATGTGTATCTGCGCTTTGAAAAAATATCCTACAAGTATTATGATTAAGTCTCATATTGGCTAAAATAACATATGTTTTATTTTGTCAGGATTTGAGACTGTTTCTCTTATGATTTCTTTTAACAAAAATTATGTTTTTTTTATAAGTTTTTATGTTACTTCAACAATCGTATGTATGTTTTTCCAGTTCAAAATTTGTACTCGAACTTTAACCCACTTTTAAATATCCGATCGAGATTGTATTTTACATACTGGCGCAAATCCGATAACAATCTAATATTATTAAGATTTTCAGTGGTTACCATTTCTACTTATTTTACAGGATAACACAAAATATTTCGGATAGATTTCTGCCAAGGAGTTTAAGAAAAAGTTTTAGATTAGATAATACAAGTCTGCGATTGTTGGGTTTTTTAACTTTTAAGTATTTTTTAGCACTGAATCCGAAAATTACCTTAATTTTTAACCATCATGTCAGGATATTTCGCAAATCATAAATTTTCAAATTTAAAGAATAACAAAAATCGAATACTATAAAGTAGAGGAGATGGTTGTGTTTTTTAACTTTTCATAATTGATTTTTACGTACTTTTTAGCACTGAATCTGAAAATGACCTTCATTTTTAACCATCACGTTAGAATTTTTTTGCAAATCGCAAATGTGTGAGTTACAATATAGCGAAAATCTCATACTATAAAACATATGTAAAACATTTTTTATTTTATTTTATTTTACTTTATTTTATTTTATTTTATTTTATTAAAAAAAATATTCGATACTTTTGCTTATCCTGGGATTCTTACAGCTAAACAGCTGAGTGGTCCGATAAGATGGGGAGGAAATTCAATTTTAACATTGAACTCCTTAACTTTGAAATTTGCAATTTGCGAAAAATCCTGATATGATAGTTAAAAATGAAGGTCAATTTCGGATTCAGCGGTACAGAATATATAAGAATCAATTATCAAAAGCTAAAAGACATGACATAACCCAAATTTTGCAGTCTTCTGCAATCTAATAATATTTTAAAATACGTATCGTTTTGTAAAGAATTGAGGCTGTTAATTTAGACTCATTTTATTTAACAAAAATTCTGTTTTTTCTTTCTTCTTAAATGTGTATTACAAATTGTATATTTTCCATTAATATGCCAGAATGATTAAAGATTTCAAATTTATATTGCAACGTTAATTTTACTCCCAAACATTTTTTATATCTGACGAAATTATACTTAGACTAAATTTATGAATGACCCCCAATTTGCAGCAAAAAATATGTTCCAACTTTAAACAGCTATTACTCGGTCAATTTTAATCGTAGAATAGCGGGACTTTTTTTGTATTACTTGTCAGTGCAAAAGGAAAATTTTTCTAAATATAAATTATAGGACCGGGGAACCGTATAAAAATTTAAATTTCGTAATTTTTTAAGAAATGTTTTTATTGACCCAAATCGTTTTTTAAAATATTTCTTAACCTGATTTAAAACATTTTTGTAATTGGAACTATATGTCTATGACTAACGGCTTAGGAATTAGCCATTGGACACCGTTCAGACCGGACACCCTGTATATCTTCTTCAAATTTTCAATCGTTAATAAAATACTTATTATTCATCCAATCAAGCTCAAATAATTTTTTTAAGCTTGTAGTGGATGACACTTAATGTTAACCCAGTTTTTTTTCAAATATTAATTCATTAATTAAATTAAATTAATTAATTTTCAATAATCGAGAGAGCCCTCTTCTTGATCAAGGCATTTTAAGCGCCACTCAGGGGGAAAGAAAAATGGGAGAAAAAAATTTCTTATTGACCTAAGTAGGAATTGACTTAAAATATTTTTTTATATTACTTGTTTATATTACTTACATATTTTTTTATTTACTTCTATTGATGACTTTTAAGTTGTGTTTAATTGTTAGTTCCTATCTATAAACACTATTTTGATGAGGTCTATAGATGTCTATGATGGTTAGAGTTGCAGTAAAGCTAGAGATCCTACCTACACAACTTCCAGGCTGTATAATATTTTAACGGAGCTTCTGACTGTAAAATAGTCAATGAAACATCGTCTTCATTTTGAAAGACCTATCCAATGATATGCCATTCAATAGGGTGTGTAATTTTTTTCGTCTCTACCACCATTTTGTATTTTACGGCCGCGATTTTATATTTATAAAAACAAAACCTAGCCTATAACCATCGGGCCGTTAAGAGGAATCGATAGAGATCTCATTCATTAAAATCAATTCAGCCGTTGGGATGTTTCGAGGGTATAAATAAATCCACATACACAGATACGCGTGAAACACATAACCCTTCTTTTCAGTCGGGTAAAAATGTAACGATATGTACCTTATTTTGTATGAAATGTGATAACATCATAAAAAGTTCTGGAAAAACAGGGTACTCACACAATCGATGATATCCTGTGAACTAATAATCACAGTCTAAAATGTGGAGCGTCAAATGTTTACTCTTGACGCGTATACTGGAAACTTCTGCCACTTGTTTATGCGTTATCAGATTTACAACAGAAGTGAACATGTCAATTAAATGTTTCATTATGATATATTTCAGTTTGCTGAAAATTATTACCGTCAATCAATGTCGATTAGGGTAGAACACCCTATATTTGTGAATAAATAACTGGATAGAGACCCCATGTTCTATGATAATTATTGCTCATCTGGATGGTTACTATCACCCCTCGGGCCGAACATTTAATTTTTTTATTGGGCCGGGCCAATATTATTTTTTCTACGGGCCGGGTCCGGGCCGAACTTTTAATTTTTGTATCGGGCCGGGCCGGGCCGATTTTTTCTCTCTATGAGTCAGGCCGGACCCGGGCCTGGATATGTCGGCCCGTGCAGACTTCTAATAGACGTATTAGGAATATACTTCTTATTTGTATGATGCTTTTTAAGTAAAAGAAATTTCTTTCTTGTAGAAGTGAATAAGGCGGTGATGTCGAATTGATCTCCATTACACAGTCGTTTACGGATTGTTTGTTTGGAGTTCACATGGAAAGTAGCACTGTATTTCACTGCGTGGGGAAAACGTTTGAATAAAATTTTTGAAATACTGTTTCATACTCTCCCCATCTTAAACAATAAAGAAGCTTATATTACTGATATTGCTATAGTAATTTTTTCCATCAACTTTTGACGAATTACATCTAGTATTATTATTAAATGATCTTCACTCTTTTAGGTATATTAGCTTACTTATTACTATCACTATTGTTTTTAAAAAGCCATTTGCAATATAAATAATTAAATTATTATGTTTTTAATTTTTTACCACTTCGGGGTGAATATATTCTCCATCTCTGAGATAGTTTTGACGTACATGCAATAAAATTTAAATTATGAAAACACCACTAGTATTTTAAAAATATCTTCCAGCACTTAAAATTTAAGAAGAACGTGACAGATTTCAATACACATTCACGGCATGCTATGAATTTCGTTGATACCTGTATTTCAAATTTATTACACGCAGAGGAGAAATTAAATAAAAAACAAACGTCAAACATGTAGATTTTTATAGAGTCTGTTCAAATACGTGAGCGTTCTAAATTCAATCAGAATCCAAGTTCCATATCTAAAACTTAAAACCGCTATATGTGCGTGTAATAAATGTCAAATATGAATGCACATTGAAATCTTTTGCAGTGTTAAATATTTTAGCCAACACCTGAAACTTAATAACCACTTGACAGACTTCAAAACCTGCCAGAAATCCCATGGTATGAATTCTGTTTATATTTCATATTTATTTCATTTCAAGTTCTGCGTAACGGAATACTTATATTGAATTTTTCGGTAAATTCTTCGTAGATTTGAAATGTCACTAACATATAAATAACATTTTGCTGAAACTAAAAAAATAAAATAAAATGAAATATACATAGAAAAATATAAAGTTAAAAGAAATGTTTTGAAAATGTAACATCTATATATTTAAACCTTTATCTAATAGCGGCTCTTAAAAGTATCATTAAAATAACTTGTTATAAATTTCATTTAATACATCGATTAGTTGTAATACAGTTTAGCATGAATTATAAATACATTACTTGATCTTCTTCTAAAAGCATTATTGGTTACACAAAACAGAATTTTTTTTAAAGCAAGATTTCTTTTGCCTTTTCACCTTTTCAGCTTTCTTGGCACTTAGGAGGGGGGGGGGGGGGGGGGGGGCTGTGTTTGATTTTTCAGATCGGAAGTATTTTTCTATTTCTATTGTAAGAACGTTATATTTGTACATATCTTAATTCTACAAAATGCTAAGAAAAATATTTAAAATAAAAGATTTTAGTGTGGCTATGAATATTGCTCAAAATCCCTATAAATTCAAATTTAATTAATCCTTCTAAATCCTTAAATCCTTCTAACATTTATTAAATTATTATGTAAATCTTCTAATGTAGTTTAAAAAATCCACGAAAAATGCTTTAGAAAATAAAATTTTCATGAATTCATAATTCAGTACATAAAAGGTTAAAAGAAAAAACGACTTTAGCAAATTAGACAATTCTTATTTTAAATGAAAGATATTTTATCACAGATTTGCTATGGTGAATTCGTTTGTTCAAAATTTTTATTAATTAGCAGAAGTTTTCAATTAAAATTTTACTTCTGAACATGCACAACATGTACAAATCTGTACCATTGGTCAGATACAATGCGCATGCGCATAAGAGCTGGCTCGGTTGTGTTATCACTGGTGGAGAGATGTGTGCTTTATTTACAATGTTCTTTCTTTATTGAACATGATATAGACGTATTAGGAAACTTTACAGATTTCAAATCGTTTCAGAAATTCCATGGTATTAATTCCGTTTATATTTCATATTTATTTCATATCAAGATCTAGGTAACGGAAATAAATTTGCTTTTTCAAAATTTTCTTTCGTTTGGTTTTTATTTTCAAACGGAACTTACTTAAAAAAACACCCCTAGTATGTTTGAAATAAAAGTTTATGGTATACCTCATGTCTATGGACTCAATGGTTTACCGATAATTAAGGAAACTTTTATTAGTATTATTACTAAAGGCTGGATCATAAATGAAGTAATAGTAATAAATTTATAGACACATACTATCACTATTAGACTCTTATATTAATAAAAATAATTATTCAGATAAAATAATACTCAATGAAAGAAATGTCCTAGTAATAAGAAATCAGAGACGAACTTATTAACATTTCAGTTAATGTCTGAAATGTTGCAAGCACTTGACACATTACAATATCTGACAAGCTGACATGCGATGAATTTCTACATTACATATTGATCTGATTTCAAATTTCGAATTTCATACTTCCGAATACTGAATTTTTTTGTGAGAATATTTTTGATATGTTTACGTAAATAATATTTTACGAATGTTAAAGATAGGACAATCTCAAAAATAGGGGTGCACAACCTTTTTAAGAGATGGGCCACTTACAAAAATGTCTGGGTTGTCGAGGGCCACATCAGTAACACGGAGAGAATTCTGTTTCTGGGAGTTGATTTGCGGCCTATAATCAGATAAAAAAATTATGGTTTCAGTGGGGGGGGGGGGGGGGGGAGTTTTACTCCTCTATGTTCACCTACCAAATCAACTTATCCAATTCAGATGCCAAGAATATATCTACAGTTTAGATTTGTATATATAACAGAGATATAGCAAGGATTATTTTCAAGGAATGATAGTATTCCTTGACTTTATTCGGGGAGTAAGTTTTCTTTTATTAAAAGTGCTAAAAAATAAGCATAGGCATGAAAGGGGCTAGTGACGAAAAAAATGTGACCTTCACGAACGAAGGGGGTAGGAGATGCCGATCAACAAATTCGAGATTTTCTGCGCCCGATAAACAAAACTTGAGATTTTTCCACGCCTGATCGAGAAAATTTGCAATTTTTCGGAAGCCGTTGGATCATTTTCACGATTTTCAACACTTGATCTATAAAATTCGCTATTTTCCCAGTCGCCGAAATCGCCTAATCGACGAAACTTGCGATTTTTTACACCTGATGGCTAAAATTTGAGATTTTTTTCGTGCCCGACCAACGAAATTCACGACTTTTCCATGCGCGATCGACGAAATTCGCGATTTTTCCGCGCTTGATCAACGAAATTTGCGATTCTTAACTAACGAAATTTGAAATTTTTTCCCGCGGCAAACTGACGAAATTCGCGATTTTTTCTCGCGATTAAACGGACGAAACTCACGATTTTTACGCAGCCGATCAACGAAATTTTAAATTTTTCCGCACATCATCAACAATATTCGAGATTTTTCCGTGCCCCATTAACGAAATTTGCGATTTTTCCGTGCCTGATTGACAAAATTCGTAATTTTTTTCGTATTCGACCAACAAAATTCGTGTTTTTTCGGAGCCCCATCAACCAAACTAGCGATTTTTCCGTGCCCGATTGACGAAATTTGCTATTATTACGCTCCAGATCTACAAAATAAATTAGCGATTTTTCCGCGCCCGATCAACGAAATTCGCAATTTTTTCTGGCGATAAACAGATTATACACGCGATTCTTCCGAAGCCAATCAACAAAATTTGAGATTTTTTCCGCTCCTTGTCGACAAAATTCGCGATTTTTCTGCATCTGATTGACGAAATTTGCGATTCTTAACTGACTGACGAAATATGCAATTTTTTTCCTCGGCAAATTGACGAAAATCGCGATTTTTCTCGAGACTGACGAAACTCACGATTTTTTCGCAGCCGATTAACAAAATTTGCAATTTTTCCGATCATGATCAACAAAATTGATGATTTTTACGCGCCCGATCAAAGAAATTAGCTATTTTTTAGCTCCTGATCGAAAAAATTCGCGATTTTTCCGTGTCTGATCAAAACATTTTGCGGTTTTCACAGGACTTACCGAAGGAATTCCCAATTTTTCGGTGTCAGATCAACGAAATTTGCGGTTTTGCCGAGTCTCATCGACAAAATTCCTTATTTTTCGCACCCGATCAACGAAATTCGCAATTTTTCCGCTCCCATCAACGAAATTCGCGATTTTTAACTAAGTGACCAAATTTTCAATTTTTCCCGCACCAAATTGACGCAATTTTTTTCCTGCGACCATACGCAGAAAAATTTAAATTTTTTCCAGTTTTAAATTGACGGAACTCGCGAGCCACTCGTTAATCCATCGCGGGCCACTTTTGGCCCGCGGGCCACAGGTTGTGCATCCCTACTCAAAAAGATGAATTGAGAAAAAATACAGTCGATCTCGGTTAATACGAGAAGGACGGTAATAATAAAAGTCTTCATATTAACTGTTACTCGTAATGCACGTGAAGATAATAAAAATTTAAAAACATGCGCAAACATAACAGGAGATTTGCTTTTTTTCTTATGAAAAGAATCCGTTTCTTTTTCAGTTCCCACCTCCACCCCCTATTTCTTATTGTAAGTAGATTACCCCTATAAAACTATTTGGCCAAACTCGAAGTCCTTACGTAGTTATTTAATTTTTGAACGCAACGCGTCCGCCACCTAAGACCTCCGTTTTAGAGCACTTGTGCACTCGGGAGATTTTAAATTTCTATTTCATTCCATGCATGAAATTTTATCCTGATGTTATATGCAGGACGCTACGGGTACCACGCTATGTGTTTGTTTCAAAAACATTTTATAGTTCGCGTAGAAACATAAACGAATTTTACGCGAAATGATATTTTTTAAACTGCCCGTGTTCAGAACGCAAAAACTGTTAAACCTATCTTGTTATGTTTTTATTAAATAAAGAGAACATTTTTTATTGGAGCTTGGACAATTTTCAGCCATTTTTATAAAAATAAACATTTTTGGAAGTACTCCGAAGTGTGAAAAATATGGTCAAAAATAAGCAATACCAGAAACTGCGCTTACACAAATCTTGCCGTAGGAACATTATACATGTTTTTCTTATTATAGATATTAGATTCCTCAAATGATCAAAATTGCTTAAGAAATCATTAGCGAAATTAATAAATATATAACAGATTTGTGAAACTTAGTAAATATGAATAAAAAAATGATATTAGAAAAGATTTGCTATGAACTTACTGTAGAACTGCCGTTAACCAGTAAATGATTGGATGTTAGCGACAAAATGTCGCCGCAATTTACAGTAATGCAGCTGCACCAAAATACTACGTTAATATTGCACCAGCTTGACATGGACTCCGATTATGAAAGATTGCCAAATATTCATATTTTCAATTCAATATTGACCGAATATGAGATGAATATTACACTCATTGGCATGATGTAGTGTAGAATACCTACATATTGTTAATATTGCGCCTGTATTGGCATAAAATATCTCCAATAGAAAGCCAATAAATCTAATATTGGCGTATAAATACAAATATTTCCAATGTAAAGTCATTATTTGCTTAATATTGTTTTCATGTTGTAAATATTCCCAATGAAATTACCAATATTGCAAAAAATATTGCCTGTGCATTGGAATATTTCCTGAAAACTCCAATATTGATCCATTGTTGGCTTTATTGCTTTAATATTCGTAAAATATTTCTTGCTGATTTTGGCATAATATTAAAAAACACCCATGTACTGTGCATTATATTTTGTCAATGTATCACCGAAGACCCAATATTTGGCCAAGATATCGTCAATATTGGCTCAATATTTGTTTCCTACTAAAAACAGTTTTGGTTAAATTTTTAATCGAAGATGTATTTTAATGAGAATTTCTCCAAATTGCCCAGTTATTGCAAAGGTAGCCTTTATTATGGCGCTTTAATCTTAGGCGTCAAATTTGGCGATATTTCACCAAGTATTGGCAAGATTGGCATAAATGTAGGTGTAACGTGTACAGGTGTATGTATATATCAATCGTATGTATTATACACGCAAGTAAAGTCATTGAAGAGCGTGTAACAGATTGCAAAGTTTTTCCATATGCAGGGCTGCCACAGGCGACTATTTTTTAATTCAATTTCGCACTTCTTTTTCAAAACAAAAATCTTTTACATACGGTTTGTCAACATTTGCAAGAGAAATATACTACAAAATGTATTTTTTTTATAGTGATGGGAACAGAATATAAAAATAGTCACCTGTGGCAGCCCTGTTTCTATTAACTTTTTTCCTTATCTTTATTATCAGCTGCTAAAAAAATTAAATATGCTTTAAAATATCCTAGTCTCTCAGAAGTTTTTTTTTTTTTTTAACTCCTGGCTGACAAACTGTCCCCGGTTCTCCAGATTGACAATCAGTTTTTTTCTTTTTTGATAAAATTCTATGCAATGCTTTCTTAATGAGTGGGTTTTTAATTAATATATTGCGTTAGTTAACACACTTTCAAAATTTTATGATTTGTCGTGTGACAAGGAGTATTCAGCTGTACGTTCACAAGATTTCAAGTCTCTAAATTATACAGTTTCTGAGGAGTGAGTCAAGACTCTGTGACAGACAGAGGTGTGAGTTGTTGTCGATGAACGTCGATGATGATTTTCGTCAGATGAACGAAACCCTTAAGATATTGATCTACGACGTTTACATTTAAGGCTGAACTAAAATGAGTTATAAATCAATACAGAGGCAGTGCGTTAAAGTACTTTTACTGCCATTTACTTTTAGCAATTTTATTTTTATATTTTTAACTGTAGTCATCCAATTAAAATTAATCCAGCTGTAATAAAATTAACGATTTTCAAGAACTTTGATTACAGGTTCGTTTTGTCGAAATGAATAGAAAAATGGAAAAGTTCATTAAATAAAATGAAAAGAACTTTAGAAGAGATCCTTTTTCAGACAATAAGATTAGGGCAATTGGACAATAAAACAGTTGAATTTTCATTGAATGAAACCGTATCCGACTAAAATGTATTCAATAGAATCATTCATGCAAAATTCACTCTTCGAGTTTTGCAATGTTATTTTGTAAAGGAAAATCTCATTTACTAAGAATCAATTGCTCTCTTTTTATAAACCGATTAATTCACAAAATTGATAAAGCGTGAATCGATATAAATATAAGATTTTTCAAGTGAATTGTCTATAGATTATTTGAGCTGTTTTAATTAAATATATTTAAAGCTTTAATTTCTATAAAATCATATAATGTACAATTTTTAAAATTCGTTTTCTAATTTAAACTCATTTAGTAATGTAAAATCAATATGAATGTATACAGTTACCGAATTTTCATTAAGGCATTTATTCACTCACTAAGATGATTCATTACTCAATTCTGACACAATTCTTCACAATTCTGAGAAAGTTCTGAGGCAATTCTTCACAATTCTGACACAATTCTTTATTCATTTTTACACTTTCTCAATATTTATAATGTAACAAGTACAGCTTTTGATATGATATTTTTGTTTGTAAGTTCACTTTAATTAAAAAATTATCTTTATACAGACAAATAGTCACTGATTAAAATCATTCTACTAACGCTTTCCAACATATTTGAGGGCTATTTATGAATTCGGTTCGTCTATTTATTTGTCTGTATGTCTGTCTGTTCACGCTCCAACTCCCCTAAATATACATCAAATTCTAAGTTATTGATATATGTTCTTGCGATTTAACTATACCATGTTCATTGTCGACAACAAAGTGTGTGGCATTTAACAACAAAGCACGTAGTAGTTCGTTTACAGAGGCACTCAAACCTTTGCATTATAGTCTATAGGGAAATATCGTTCGCGGTATATTTAGTGATGTTACGATATTTCAAACATGCTGAAATTGATACGATTTTGTGCAATAAAGCCTGCTTTTTGCAGAACATAGCGATAAATCATTTATCATTCATTTACAGTGTCACACAATAGAATTCAGTTACATAATGGTTTACGGAGGGAATCGTTTGTTGTGTATTTTAATAATGTTACACTAGTTGAAACATAAAGAAATTTATATACATTACTGAAGCGCAATAAAATATTCTTACAGTATCATACAAAGCCATTCATTTACAGGGGCACACAAAAGAATTCAGTTAGAGTACTGCCTATAACTGATAATTACGTAGGATGGGTTTTATAGCTTTGGTTTGCGTTTTAAAGTTTTGCATTTTTTACATACCTCATATTGTATAAAAATTCTATATAAGAGTAAAAGAAAGACTACGTAAAAGAATAAGAAATAATAACTGTCTATGAAAGTGAATTGTTTAATGGTGGTTTTTAACTGTGTAATGCATTTTCCATCTGAATTTCATTTAATACACTAAAAGATGTTTGAAATCTGTAAAAAAAAATTATATATGCCAGTTAAAGAACTAGATACATTGACGTATATGGATGGATATTACTGGTTTTCCGATGCGCTACGTCTTTTTTACCAAAATTAAATTTTAGCTTATATCTGATACGTATGAAATAAAATATCTGGAAGTAACATACAGAATTCCACAAGAAAAATCAAGTACGTTTCCCTCTATTGTCGGAAATTACAGAAGGTAACTTTTCAACATTGTTATGCATTTTCTAACTGCACTGAATTACGCATAAAAGTACTGTTCGTATACATTTCGAGTGCTGCATAAAAAATTTCAAACGCCTTATCGACTATAGGTGATTATTGCTAAAATTGCGTTTTCAAATGTGTTGTAGGTTTTCTAAATTGTTTACCTAAGCTGACTTCTTTCGCCAATAAATCTAATAAACTGACTTTATAAATAGTCCATTTGAAATGTGAAATTCACCTTTGCTTAGTATATAGAAAATATGAATTCAAAAAATGATTCACTAAAATACATATTACTAAAATATGTTTGGTGAATATACACAAGTGGTTTTCAAAAATTAAAAGCACTAGATGTTAAATGCACTCCGAACGCTTTCGGCTAAACCTTAGCCATTGTCAAGGAGAAAAAATAATGGAGAAAAACTGGACGTTGTCTGAAATACGATGCCAGGAAACCACTTCCAGAATGCCTTCAAGCGGTCGAAACCACAACTAATGATAAGGGGAGGTAAAGAAAACTCAATCACTCGGCAGGCCAAACTCTCCTGTAATATGAAGTAATTCAAACCAAATACGCGGAATTTGGTATGATAATACGTCATTGCAACAACTGCTTGCTTGCGTTCAAATTTCCAGAAATTCTAAACTTGCACAACTATTAAAATCAGATTCCCGCATAATAATCTTCGCTCTATTGAAAAAGATGTGAATATTTTTAGTTTAGAACAGTGTTGAAAGGACAGTAGCCTGTCTATTTTTATTCATATATGCTCTTTAACACTTTTATGGAATTTTCTAGTTGTCATACCAATGTAATATAATTACAATTATAGTATAATTGTAGTTCTTCTTAATCACTTCTTTCACGTTATGGAACGATGGAGTTTTGTTAGAGTATTTTGGAAATGTTGGAATGTGTTTTATAATTTACGCTTAACGTATTATTTTTTTTCTTGTCTTCTTATTCTTATTGGTGTTTTTATTTATTTATTTCACTTGAGGTCCCAAGCAAAAATTAATTCAGCAATGATCAAATTAAGGATCTTCAAGAACTGCTATTTAAAGTTCATTCAGCTGAAATGAAAAGAAAAATTGAAAAATTCTTTAAAATTAAATAAGTAAGAACTTCGATCTTCAGAAAAAAGCTTTTCTCCAGAAAGTGAAGAATAAAGCAAGAAAATGAAGGAATTTCCCTTTTATTGTATAAATTTTAACCGAAGTAAAATCAGTTCATGGTATCTTTCATGCAAAATTCACTGCTGAAGATTTATAGAATTATTTTCTGAATTAAAATCAAATTTCCGAAAGAATCAATTTAAGACATGCAATATAATGATTAACTCACCAAATTTATGAAATTGGAGTATATTATTTGCAGAATTTTACAAATGAATTCACTACGTGAAATGCAATGAATGTTTCATGTATAAAATAAATAAGTTTGAGATAATAAAATATTTAAATTTATTAGTTTTAACGCTATTTCTAAATTTTCATGAATGTCAATATTGTTTCACCAACACAAGTACATACACATTTGAAATACGAGTGCGTACACAATGAACGTACACATTATTTAGTTGGAAAAAGGACACAGTTCATTTCAAATTATGCTTTAATATCACTTTAAGCTTTTTAACTTTTCCCTCATTTTTATTATTGGTTTCTGATTGAATTGAGATATTCAAGGAGTCGATGTATGACATGCGTCATTCTTTGGTAACTTAATACCAATAATGTACTCGATGCAAAATATTCTTTTATAATTATCTTCCTTAACAGGTTTAATGTATTTCTCTTTGCACCAGTCAAGTTAAAAAATATTTATATAATCCAGACATAGTTGCGTCATGATTTAAATATATTCTATTGGATTTTTTCTTCCTGATATAGTGGCTTATATACTTTGTGAATGCATTGATGTGATCAGGAATAGATTGCACAAGATCAGAGGGTATTTTATTGAGATGATTATGGTACTTACCGCGTTCATCCCTTTTTGGAACACTTCTTTATTCTGATATTTGAGAGACATATAAGTCGAATTCATTTTGAAGATGTGTGTAATCTTTGTACTGATAAAACTTCAGCTTTTATATCAGTATGTCAACTTCATTTAGTTTAAGGAGTCTCAGGACTCTTAAAATTGAAAAAAAAGAGAAAAAAGGACCATTTCCAACATTTAATATCTTAAAATGTATATGATTTTGAAACACAATTTTTATTGGGGTAAAAAATATAAGTATGTTTTTTCATTTTATGTATTTAAAAAAATGCAAGATGCAGAATTAGCATTTACAGAGGGCTCCAAAGTGTCAGATATTTGACGAGCAGAAAATTGGCATAACAGTTTATGCGCACGAATACGAAATAAATATTGCAAATAGAATTTTCATATTGGTGCTGACTTATACTTCAGATTGTAATAATTACCCTGAACCTTAAAAAAATTGTATTTAAAGCATTTTTATATTTTCAATACAAAGTAGTATTTAGCTAATGCAAAATTTCGAAAATTTAAACAGTATAACCACCTAAAAAATATTTTTGGGGGGCAATAAAAAAGAAAATTTCAGGTTCCGTTTATACTGACTAACCTGAAACATATGTTTTGAAAATTCCATGAAAAAATATTCAGAAGTATTTGAGATATCATGCACGGTATGCCCAAAAAGGGAAGAGAGGAGAAAAATGGAGAAAAATGACAGAAAGTTTCGGAATTTGAAGAACAAGGCTTCAGCTATTGAGAAGGTATAACTCTAAAATCCATATCTTCTATTCTAATAAGAATTTCAATTTCAAGGAAACATATCAAAATGGTCAGAAAAGATAGGAGTTTAATAACTAAAAAAATTAAAGTTTCGAAAATTTTGAAGCTTGGTGAGTCTTGAGAACCCTTAATGAAGTATTGTTATATTACATTCCTGGATGATTCTAGCCTTTTGTCTTCTTATAGTATAAAGGTTTTTTATGTAGTGATTTTATACATTCAAACAGATAAGTATTTTGCTCTTTGTAGGTACCGCCTAAATCCTAGAATGCATTAAAAATATCAGCTTCCTTTCCATGTAAATTCTCTCTATACTTATTTTTCCACTAACAAGGCGGACCAATCTTCCTATCGAATATACGTTTTTCTCTACTGCTTTCATAACAGTGCCCTAGGTTCCTCTTAGATTTTGATTTTACCCAGCAAAGAAGAAATTGCTGGCCAGCAGCAAGATAGGCTGCAATGATTCGCTGGCATTGGAGGAGTGCTGGCTAATGGTCTACCACTGCATGACCACTGCTGGACAGCTTCAGTCAACTTTGCTGTTGGAAATCATCAGATAAAATACTGATGGGCCTCTGTTTTATACAGTCTGTCCACGTATAAACTGACCGACCTTTATTTTCGCAACCGTTGGTCCTAGATGCATACTTCCAATTACAAAAGTGGTCAAAATTAGGTGCAGAGTTAAGATAAAAAAAGTTTGAAGCGAAAACACAATTTAGCGAAGAATTACAGAATCTAAATTTTTATATGGTCCCCCGGTCCTATAAGTTATATTTAGTTAAATTTTCCTGTTACACTGACAAGTAAGACAAAAAAAGTCCCTTTATTCTACGATTAAAATTGACCGAATAATAGCTGTTTAAATTTGGAGCATATTTTTTGCTGCAAATTAGGTGTCATTCACAAATTTAGTAGAAATATAATTTCGTGAGATATATTAAAGAAATGGTTGAGAGTAAAATTAGCATTGCAATATAAATTTGAAATCTTTAATTATTCTGACATATTACTAAAAAATATACAATTTGTACCCGACATATAAGAGGATAAAAATAACAAAATTCTTGTTCAATAAAAGTATGAAAAACAACAGCCTCATTTCTTTACAAAAATTATACATATTTTAAAATGCTTTAGATTGCACCGTCTTTCAAATTTTGGGTTGTGCCATGTTTTTTAGCTTTTGAAACTTGATTCACATGTTTTTTTAGCGCTGAATCCGAAAATGACCTTCATTTTAAATCATCATGTCACGATTTTTCTCAAATCGCAAATTTCAAAGTTAAAAAGCTCAAAGTTAAAATTGAGACCCCCTCCCCTACCCTTCCGGACCCCTGAGCTGTTTAGCTGTGAGAAGCCCAGTATAAGCTACAAAATTGAATAAATTATTGAATTAAATACAATTAAACTGAATAAAAAAGTCATATCTATTTTATGGTATTAGATTTTTCGCTATTTTTTAACCTTGAAATTTACGATTTGCGAAAAGTCCTGACATGCTGGTTAAAGGTGAAGGTAATTTTTTTATTTAGCGTTAAAAAATAGATAAAACGTAATTATAAAAGTTAAAAAACACAACCATAGCAGGTTTATGTTATCCAATCTAAAACCATTTCTTAAAATTGTTGACGATAATCTATCCGAATTTTTTTGTGTTATCCTCTAATATAAGTAGGTATAAGATGGTGAGCTTCGAAAATCATAATAATATTACATTTTAATCGGATTTAATTCAGTATGTAAAATTTTAACTTCGATCGGACTTTTTAAAGTCAGTTAAAGTTCGGGTACAAATTTTAAACTGAAAAGACGATCGTTGCAAGTTAAATAAAACCTTATGAAAATAACACATTTTTGTTAAAAGAAATCATAGCCTCAAACCCTTACAAAATACAACATATTTTTAAATACAATTATTTTAAATAATCTGAAACTTAACTAATAAAGTTAACTCAATCGTAATAGTTTTACGATTTCTTTAAAACCGCAGATACCTTGAAATAAGTTTAAGTACTTTATATACGACCCCTGAAAGCATGGTCGAAATCATGTGTTTTGATATGCAAAAAAGTGGCATAAGTCATGTATTCCAAAGTTTCATAAATCGGTCAATTTTAATGTTAGATGAATGGGACTTTTTCTGTCTTACTTGTTAGTGTCACAGTAAATTTTTACTAAATATCACTTTTAGGACCGGGGGACTGTATAAAAACTTAAATTTCGTAATTTTTTAATGAATGTTTTTCTTGACCCAAATCGCTTTAAAAATAATTATTTACCTTATTTAAACGATTTTTGTAATTGGAAGTATGCATCTAGAACTAACGGTTGCGAAAATAAAGGTCGGTCAGGTTATACGTAGACACACTGTATATTTGCGCTGGCCCACCACACCATGGAAGTGCACGAACTTTTGCAGTATTATTGCTGGGAACCCTTACGCTAAGTTGCGTAATTCATCTAAGTTTAAAAAAATTCACTAATTGTATTTTTTATTCAAATATTTTAATCTGAAGTGTAAAAATATTTAAACAAATACGTTTCAAGCTTAACAAATAATAATTTATTAGAATTTTAAATATTTTGCTAAGTCCATATTAAAATAAGAGTTATTTTTATCACACCGCGACAGATTAATGAATTTGAACACAAATCTGAAATGAATATCTTAACTCAGTTTAAGCTGTCAAGCTATTTTTTTAACTGTAAATAATATAGCACAACTGCAGCCAACAAAATAAATAAGTAAATGAATAAATAAATAAATAAATAAATAAATTCTTTATTTCAACACACTGTTTTTCTTTTTTTTTAAATCTGGTTTTACTAAGTTACAAAGAATTTCGGTTTTGGTAATTCACACAGTTGAGAATCAATCAACGTATAAAATATATAGGATTTCACTACTTCTTAGTTATCCCGTCGACCAAATTACTGTCGCCAAATTGTAAGATTAAATGCCAATAATGGTTTTCCATTAATTAATTAATTGTAAGATTAAATGCCAATAATAGCCAATAAAACCATTAATTCGACGTTTTATTTGTATTTTTATTAATGTTTTACTATTTTTTTGTTGTTGTTGTTGTTCTTTCGTTATTTAAAATAAAAATTATGTCAATGTGTATAATTTGGCAAGTGGTTTGGCGATTTATATAATTTGGCGAAATCGGCCGACGGGATAACTAAGTAGTACCAGGGGATTTCTATACAATACAATAATTTCTATACAAGTTTGATGATAGAGAACGCAAATCACAAAAGAAACAAACTTGAAATAGTGTACTGAGAGCTTGATAACAACGAGCGGTCGTAGAATACGCTGAAAGCACTTGTTGATGTCGGGTCACGAAAACCGAACACCATCGAACGTGGTGAGTACTTGGGAGGGTGACCGCATGGAAACAGATGCGAGTTCAAGTATTTCTATGGGCACTTCTATAACTGCTGGTGAAACTAGCTCATAGGAAAACTGGCTATTATTCTATAATACTTTTTCTATGAGTTTTTGTTTTATAGAATTCTATAATAAATTTTTGTAAAGGAAAGTGCCAGAAAAGGAATAGCAGTAGGATAGGTGCTAGCACTACAGGAAAAGTGCCGGAGTGAAGTAATGTGATGACATACCAGTGCTGGCCTGTTGTTGACCATCACTGATGGGCCTGCTGCACTCCGCACGGACACTTTTGTACTGGTTTAAGTAATGTCACCATTGCACTTTACCGCTGATGGCAGTGCTGGCTGCCATCTTTTTTCCAACTGATGGCCCACTATTTCTTTATTTTCTGGGTAATTTCCTACACTCGATAGTATTTTTCTTTGTCTAGATCGATTGGATTTAACTGGTGGGTCTAAAACCCCTCTCGATGTCTCACTCTGAATCTCAGATTGAGTTTATAAGTTCTCAGTTGTCACACCATCATCTTGAGAGTCGACTCGATATTCCTGTAATATTCATAAGATTAATTCAGATGTTGAACAATCACAAAAGTGTACAATTTTGTAAGCAAAAAGGACACATGCCACAAGGGGAACCAATACAGAATTTCAGCGACAATTTTGAAATAAAAAAAGGCATGAGTCACAAAGGGAATTCAAATAATTTTCTATAGTCAAAACGAGAATCATATGGCATATTTATGGTAACTCAATGGTGAGGTGTTACTTCACTGCTTGAGTATCTACGTAGATTGCCGAAATTAATAAAAAAATGCTAAAATATGTAATTTATTGTATTCATTGATAAATAACTTATGACACAAACAAATTACAGCAAGAAGCCACAATGTTAATTACTTACCAATACATTCTCTTCTAATGACGACTTATAACTACAATCCGTTGGAGAATAATTTCTGTCCTTTAAAATATCGTCTGAATCAAAGTGATTTTCACTTTCATTACAATTCGAATAGCTTTCCTCTTCGTTTACATAACATCTGCTGCTTGTTCGCCAATTTAAATTTGCCGTTTTTGACTAAAAATAAACTAAATATTTCATTTAGGGAGCAACAACTCTGAGGCATTATGACGTCAATTCTCATTGTATTTTAGTAATAACTATTGAGTGACTAGATATTTTCTTGGGACATGTTCTCATGACGATATCCAATATGTTATGAAAATGTAGCTTATGTATCTTGTTCCCCAACACGCTTCATTTATATAAAATCCTTTTCAATATGATTAAGAAATAAATTGTTTTTAAGGCTCAAATACTATTATTTTAGCTTATTAATATTAATAATCAGAATGATATTAGTCTCTGTAAAGAAATAATTATTTTTTAGTAGTACATAAAAATTATTAATTATAATACACAATATGCAGTTTAAAAACCTATTTTATACAAATATAGAGAAAACATATATTTATGCATATTATACTATTACATCCCTTTAAGACCCGGTGTATTTGTAAACAAAGCTAGTCATGCCTGTAGAAAATAAAACACGGACTGCAACCGCTACCTGTTGATAAAAAATGATACTTTACTCTATCTGCAAACCAGAACGATCGTTCGATTCGAGTTTTTATTATAAACGACTCAGAAGCAAACAATTTAATGAATGTCTAACCTGCACGATCGTGCGGGTTGGGTCTTAAAGGTATAAATGTTATTCGTATTCCCATATTTAGGGCGATTACATTTTAACAAATGAATCCATATAAGTTTTCTTGCAATTTTTTTATGGTATTCTTTTACTTCATTGAGCAATATTTTAAAGTGATTTTGCCAGAAAATTTGAGAAAACAAAAAGTCGGGCATAAATGGGTTAATTTTAATTGATACATTTTCATATTATTTCATAGTACAGAAAGGAATCCTAATCCGGATAAAATAAATAAACACTTCGATCATGGAAAGCAAACAAAAATTCTTGAATATTTGCAAAGTTTATGCATTGGTCACACATAATTTGAATAAACAAAAAGTCAGGCATAAATGGGTTCATTTTAACTGATACATTTTCATATTATTTCATGGTAAAGAAAGAAATCCTGATCCTGAAAAAAGAAAAGGTTACTCCGATCATGGAAGGAAGACAGAAATAAGTTAGAAAAATATTTTCAATTGATAACATACAAAATCTGATTTATCTGCAATTTTTATAGATGGGACAGTAAGGGAAATATATTTAAATAAGTAAAACGCGTTTATTTCCTTCACTACTGGTGTTGGAAAAATAAATCTGCCAAGAAAGCAGTTTTTTTATTTTTAATTGCGTTTGCTCAATTTTACCCCACAAAAAACTATTTTGGAAACTTGAGGAAAATATTGAAATTTCCTGTCAAAAAATCTATTTTTTAATGTTATGAAATTTATTCTTTCAGTAATTAAAAATGCATGTTCCTCTCTTCCGATCATTAATTGTATATAACATGAATATACAGCATGCAAATACTGCATAGTTAATTATTACTGTATTTAATCAATATTACAACTGATAAAATTGTTTTATGAATCCCAAAATGGCAAACTAATTACGAAGAAATATTTCTGTTAAAAACATTTGTTTAACCACGAAAACCACAAAACAAATATTTGCAGATTTTATCTAATATTCATTAGCAGTCTCTAAACGTCTATCTCATTAGTAGGGAAAAATCATTTCGCACTGATTTTAGAGGCATCATTTTGCATTTTTTTGGCCTCTTTTGCTTTTTTAACTGCAACTAGCTTCCAAGAAAATCATTCTTTTAAAGATGCCGGAAGGAAAATTCGTTCTTTCTTTTGATATTTTCTTTGTATAGTTAGTTTAAAACTTTCTTCACAAATATGTATGATTGCCATAAATGATCTAATGATCAAGTATTTAACAGATTATTTTATACTGAAATACATAAATATTTTGGTTCTTTTATGTTAGTCTGGTGCAAATCTCGATAACAGCATTTTTGCCCCATCAATAACAGCTTTTGGTTTTCGCGCTTGTAAATTTGAAACAATGCTAGATGTGGAATATAATGTTTTTAATTATTTGTATTATTATTTATTTTTTTGATTTAAAGTTAAATGCGTGAAAAAAATTAAATATATGTAACGATAATTTTTAAATATATGTAATATATGTATTTTAACTTAACATGTATGAACTCAAAAGCATAATTCAAACTACACATGAGCTGTTGATTTTTAAAGTGAGGCGAGTTCATTTTCTGAAAAAAAAATGGGTAAAGTTTAATCGTATTATAAATAAACATAAATTTTATACATTTTTAACCATTTCACAGCAAATATATTTTAATGTAATATATAAAAATGAAAATTTGGCTGTCTGTCTGTAATTCTATACAAATCCAAAGTTTGAAAGCCAGAATTGTGAAATGTTACGTAAATGGTATTAAAACTCGGCTAATTCAACTAAAGTAATCCGGAATCGAAATAATTTATAGTTAATTTTTAATTAATAAAAGAACAGCAATTTAACAGCAGTTTCTTATCAAATTTAAACATTTTTCGTTATAGCAGTTCCCAACACAATGTTTTATACTGTATGTTTTCTATTGCAAGATTTCCACGAGAAAAATTAAAATGAAATAAATAGTTTGACGAATTAAAAAAAAAAATTAATATTACGTCACAACTTTTCTATTGAAAGATTTCCCCGTGAAAAATGAAAATGAAATAAACAGTATGACGATTTTTTTAAAGGGAATATTACATCATATTGGAAATATAATGGACGTCAGCAGGTTACTATATAAGGTCATATGTGTTTGAAAAGACGTATTGAAACATGATAAAAACCCGATTATGAAATACTGGCATATTTTAGCATTTTAATGATATCTGAATTTGTTTCAGCCATTTTTAAATCTAATATACGTGTGTGTATTAGTATTTCTACAAAGGTTTAGGTCCCTAGAGCTCATTCATAGTGAAGAGCTGAAATAAGGATGGCTTTACTGCTATCTTTTATTGTTTGTTTTATACTGTATGTTTGATTTTGAAATTGATTTTTCAAAACAAACATTCTTAAAATTCCGGGCAACGCCGGCTACTTTAGCTAGCATGGGGATAAATTTGTTACTAGTCACTAGTTGGGTCAATAGCGTTTCAAAAATTTTCAAAGTGAGGAAAGTACACTTTGAATATAATTATTTTTAACGATCCATATTATGAACAATCACAGTCAGAATTTCACATGAATCCTTTAAAAATGTTCACTATCTAAATTAAGAAATATAATCATACGCTACTACTTATTACTGAATACTTTTTTCCGCTTGTTTTAATAAATTAAATTTATAAAATACACAATATGAACTTTAAAAAGCTAACTGTTTTACTTAAAAGGCCACTAAAATAATAAAATAGATGTTACAAGTTAAATATATATGTTTTATTTAAAACTTCTTAGTACTTTTGGCCTGCATTTCTCAAAACCATCATCAGAGAATATTTTAATAACTAATTGCTGTTCATTTATGCAATTAGCATAAATTAATAGCAATGTATTTTTAACTTATAACATATTTTTTATTAATTTAATCGAATTTTAAGTAAAACACTGAGCTTTTTAAAGTTCGTATTGTGTATTTTATGATTGAATCTAGGTCAAATATTGCATTTCCTCTTAATTTAATTAAATTTATTTTTTGTTTTTGTTATTATAATTATATTCTGTATAAAGGAAATCAACGTTTTCAACAAAACATTGCTTTTAAAAGTGAGATGAGTCTACTGGTATATACCAAAACGATGATTTTTTTCATCTGACATAGATAACCATTATTGCATATTAAATTTACACAAAATAAGACTAAAAAAATATAAAATACATCGATTAATGTTTAGGAATATTTCTAAACCCATTCAAATGCAAACCAATGAAAACCATGCAAAAGCAAATGCAAACCATTTCAGCAATAACATGAAATGTATAATATATATACATAACATCATTTAAAGCACCTAAACACTTTATTTCTTGTTGCAAACTAGTTAGTAGTCATTGCGCACCGTCATCAGCGTAAAATATGATTGCTCAGAAAAGAAAATTGCCGAAATATATGTCGGAGAAGCAGAATCAGTAATAAAGTTTATTATCCAATAAAATTACAGGAAATTTTAGGAAATAGCCAATGTAAGAGAGGAGCAGGGCGCGGGAGTTACTGTTCACTGATCCTTTTATTATTTTTAACTAAATTACCTTTCTTATTCTGCCAGTTAATTTTTATCTTTTTTCTTTTTTTTTGTACCTGAACTCAAGAACTTAAGTAGTCCCCCCCCCCCCCTTATTTTTTTCTTTTTTTGTTGCACTGCTGTTTAATGAATCCACCTTGTCATCTACAAAGCTGCTCTGTCTCCGGGGATGTGGGACATAGGTCCCTGGCTCCTCGGCTCAAACTTCTTCATATCGTCGTCGGATTCAAAGATAATGCTTATTAGCTAATAGAATTAAGATAGGAAAATTTAGGAAACGGGCCGTGTAAGCAAATTCAAAGATCAATTTTATTGGCCAATAGAATTTCAGGAAACTTAGAGAACAGCCAATAATATATAATAAATGTCATTCAAGAAAGTCAAGTTCATGAATGGAAGTGAGTTTTGAGATAATTTTTGTGGCGCTAAAATCAAAAATGTGATTAATTTTCCAGCAATGTTTAGCAATGACAGATTTGTTAATTTCTTCTTTCTGAACATATTGCTTGTGCTCTTTAATTCGAAATTTTAAACTGCGCGTGGTTTGTCCAATATAAGAAAGACCACATTTCCGTATGTTCCACATGTTCCGTAATTTATTGTAACATGTAATGTATTTTGCCGCTTTGAAAATCAACGGCACAATTATTAATTTTATATTTTGTTAATATAATGTATATACAAATATATAGATAAAAAAATATATAGAAAATATATAGGTAAAATAGAACTTTCCTCAACATTGTAATGGACAATTTTTCCGAAGAATAATCAGAGATACGTTCTGAGTTTGTTTAACCTGTTAAAAGGAAATTTACCAATTCCGGAATCTAGCCAGGCAGTTTTCACGTGCTCGATTCAGAATAGAAGGCAATGTCCGTGAAACGCGTCAGAGTTGATCGTCTGTAATCGTATTGCTGATTAATGACCAGTTGTATAGCGAAAACTCCGATTAGAGAAAAGTTCTTTAGATCTATCACAACGAATTTTTCCGAAGTTTAGATGTAGCTATATGGTTTTCTTGTATTCCAACTGATACATAAGGTTTATTTCGTGAAAATCGTTGGAGCTATTTTCGGTTTCTAGTAATGTCAGTGCTGAATTTGTATTAGACTATTAAAAATTTATTCTTTTTTGTGTGTGTATATATGTATATACTGCATTTAGCATAGGCGGGACGTTTCGGGATAAAAGTTTAAAGCCGTTTTCGATTTAAAGTAGTATTTTCAAGGTCAAGTTTATTTTAACCTATCAAAAAAATTACAGAATTCGGGACTTAGCTAGATCGCTTTCACGTGTTCGATTTAGCACTGGCTGCAAATTTTGTGCAAATCATTACTGCCATTTTAGAGCTTGTCCGGACACTAAAATTGCTTGCTCTTTTAATATATATGATACTAATAGTCTTCGTGCGCTACGCTTGTCAATTTTTCCAAAAGCACCTTGAATCAAACGAAATGTATCAGTAAATTTGACCTTGTGTTTTAAAACAATATGGAATTCTTGGATTACATGGAATGGGCATCCGCATTGACGAAACAATACTAACATTATTGCTGTATTACATATTCTATTGTGTCAGACAAAGTTTGAGCTTATAAGGACCGATTCCTTAAGTCAATCATTTACAGTACGATTTAATAAAGAATGATAGAATGATATATAATATACTGAAACCATCCCGTCAAAATTATCTAATTAACAAAGCAAGCCCCATCAAAATCCGTCCGGCAGAACATTATAATAAAGGTAATTTTTCTTAATCGGATTTACTTGATTATAGAACTTTCCCCACATAAATCTCTAACTAAACAACGTAGAGCGAGCGATATGCAATATAGTAAAATCTTCCCTAAAAAATTATCTAACTAATGATGAAAGTTACGCTGCAAACTAACCTTGAATCAAACGAAACATAACTGTGAATTTGACATTGTGTTATAAAGCAATATATACCTTTACCTGAAATGTCTTTCTGCATTGCAGAAAACGAACTGAACGTCATTGAGCTATTATATTTTCTAATGCGTCAGGCAAAATTTGTTCTGTTAAGGATCAACCCACTTAGTTGATCATTTACAGCAGGACTTGGTAAAGAAAGATCGAACGATTTGCAATGTACTAAAACTTTTCCTAAAAATTATCTAACAACGTAAGTCTTATTATAATCGATGTAGCAGAAACTTAGAACTTTCATCAGATAATGCTACATCTAAGAAACTTTATATACGATATATTATATACTAAAACATTTCCTGAAAAATTATCTAACAGCGCAAGTTCCATCAAAATACATTCCGCAGAACGGAAGTTATAAGTATTTGGAACGAAATATCCATTTGCATTTTATATACAGAGTACCTACAAATTAGTTGGGCAAAAAGAATGATTTATTGAATGGAATTGATAGGAAAAAAATTAAAGTACTTATTGTTGTTAGATAGAAAAAAATATAATAAAACACACATAAATAGCGCCTGCATTCAACAGTTAAAAGTACATATAAATATTATACAGACATACATACAATAAATACAATAAACCCAACTGGAGTGAAAAATTAGCCAGAGCCAGGAATCGAATCCTGGACCACAGTATACAAGACAGCTGCTGTAACCACTGAGCTACTCCGACCGATACCTGGGTCTGCAATTTCTCACTAAAACTGCAGACCCAGGGTGGGGAAGTTAGCAGCCATCTATACGACAGCCTTGGATGACCGGATAACGATGAATAGATTTTACTATTACATTATTATTGTATTTATTGTATGTATGTCTGTATAATATTTATATATACCTTTAACTAGACAAAATAGTTCAAGTTTACCACTATCACAAGTGTTCGAAGTGACTTCCTTTCGTGACTCTGCAAATGTCTCATCGGTAAATCATTTCTTGCCACAGATTTGTCAGCATGTTTCCGTCGATCAAATTAATTGCAGTGCGGATTCTTGATTTTAGTTCAGGAATGAATGCAGAAAGTGGCGGCTTGTACTTTTGATCCTTTACAAATTCCCATACACCAAAATCAAGCGGGGAAAGATCTTGTGATCGTGTTGGCCATTGAATAACACCTCCGCTTGCGATAGCGTCAATTATGACACCCAACGCCATCTATGAAAAAATTTCGGCAATATTACTACTAGTCTGACTTTCAACTAGTTAATTTCATTTAATATTTCGGAAGTTCTTAACTTACGAAATTGCCCACCTAATTTGTGGACACCTTGTATATAGTAGTTAGTAGATAGATGATATATATATATATATATATACTAGCAGGCTATGCCCGCTGCGCTGGTCCATTTTTCCAAACGAATCTTAAATCAAACGAAATTGTCAATTTAAACTTCTATTTTAAGCAATGAAGACCATCACCTGGAATATCCTTCCGCATTGCTGAAAACGGTGCTAAAAAACTTCATTGGGATATTATACTATCTTATGCCTTACACAAAATTTGGGCAATTAAGAAACAATTTTTTTAGTTGATCATTTAAAGTAGAGTTTGGTACGGAAATGAGACAGTTATGACAACAGTAATTAAAATATTCTCTTATCATCACACTATTAAATTAGAGAGCATAACAATGATGGCAGAGATGATTATTGAACTTTAAGAACATTCGGATCGTTCATTTTCATTTGTTTGTTCTTGAACTCCCAGCATCTCAACTTGCGCTATATGTGGTTCTGGTAGCTTAAATTCAATCTCATTACAAGTTACATTACATATTTTAATAAACGCCCTCTTCTGACAGGTCTGCTACTGTTTTCCATCTGTCTATTCCAGCAGAGTAAATAGAATCAAAAGCGTATATTACAAACCAATAGGACAATATGGCAACAAGCCGGCGTGTTTTTACAGTAAAGCATGTTGAAAAATATTTTAAATGTCTGAAATTAAATGATTTAATCGTATGTGTGAGAGATGGGGGGGAGATGGGGGGCATACATTTAATCTAAAATTTAAATATTTTACTCAACAGTCATAATGTTAACTGCATTTTACATAATTTACATTTAAATATAAAACTCTACTTTCAAATGTGCTCATACACTTAAAAATTATAAAATTATTATTATTGTGAGCGTTGCTCGGGCTTATGTCACTCTTCGGCCTTTTTGGCTGAAAATCGCTTTGTTTGGCGCCAGGGTAATAAACGAATAGAATGCAACGCACAAGTTTATTCATTTTTACAGTTACTTCTGCCAGTTTCTCTTGTAAGACACATATATATATGTAACATTTTATTTATATATTTATATTATTATTATTATTATTATATACAAATTAGGTACTACTTGATTATCCCGTCGCCAAATTATACAAATCGCCAAACTATTAGCCCAGTTATGCAAATGACATAATTTTTATTTTAAATAACGTAATAAAAAATAAATTAGTAAAACATTAATAAAAATAAAACGTCGAATTAAAAATCACTTGATGATGTAACAAATACGTGTAAAGTGTTTAATGTCAAGTAAATTTGACATTTACGATCACCCATTATTGGCATTTAATTTTATAGTTTAGTGATATTTTTTTGGTCGACGGGATAATCAAGTAGAACCACAAATTATTTCTGTTCGTATTTAAAAGTAGATAAATAGCTCTTTTTTATGTTAAATAAATATCATAAATATTGAAAAAAATGCTTATATGTATATGAAAAGTAAATAGGTTGCCAGTAAATATGCATAAAATTCACTTCACTCGCAAAGGCCATTTTCTCTATCTCGCCAAAGCCCATATAATGAAAATATGCCAAACACTCTTCAATCTGTTTTCCGATACTAAGTAATCACAATAATGTGAATGTCTGTTAGGCACAGATATCATACATGTACCGGGTTTGGCGCAATTTTTTTCACGCCAATTTGGCGAAAACATCGTTTTCGAATACCAGTTACATATATATAAATTATTTTCTATTATTTTAAAAGGAAATAACAATAAATGGTACTACTTAGTTATCCCATCGACCAAAAATCAATCGTCAAACTATACGATTAAATGCCAATAATGGTTGATCGTACATCTCACATTCACTTGACTTTAAGCTAGTTACACGTGTTAACGTCATCAAGTGATTTTTATTTACACGTTTTGTTTGTATTTTTACTTTCTTCTATCTTTACAAGAAGAAAGTATTGGATTCATGAAAATTTTCGAATTCCGGTTTTCGACTGATTTACACGTTTTAGGGGTCAGAGATTCCAAAAAACATGTTTTTACAAAATGTCTGTCTGTGACTCTGTGAGTCTGTCTGTCTGTCTGTCTGTGTGTATGTGACACAAATATTGTGGGCACTCTATCTCAAGAACTAATGTACGGAATTTAATAAAAATTTATATTCAGTTAGTCCCTAATACAAATTGATGCTGATTAGTTTTTGGTGTAAATCGCTCAACAGGTGGCGCTGCTATGCTGCATTTTTCACGATTTTCGCAATAGCTCTATCTCAAGAACTAATGCACGGATTTTGATCAAACTTCAGATTTAGTTAGTCCTTGATATGAATCGATGCTGATTATGTTTTGGTGTAAATCGCCCAATAGGTGACGCTGTTATGATGAATTTTGCAGGATTTACACGATTTCCCCACTAGCTCTATCTTAAGAACTAACGCACGGATTTTCATTAAACTTCAGATTCAGTTAGTCCTTGATATGACTTACTACTGATTAGGTGTTGGTGTAAATCGCCCAACAGGTGGCGCTTCTGTGCTGCCTTTTTCACGATTGTCACAATAGATCTCTAGAACTAATGAACGAATTTTCATCTAACTTCAGATATAGTTATATGTTGACACAAGTTGTTGTTAATTAGGTTTTGGTGTTAATTAACCAATAGGTGGCGCTGCTATGCAGGAATTTTCACGAGTTTTGCAATAGCTCTATCTCAAAAACTAATGCACGGATTTTCTCCAAACTTCAGGTTCAGTCAGACGTTGACATAAATTGTTGTTAATTAGGTTTTGGTGTTAATTAACCAATAAGTGGCGCTGCTATGCAGAAATTTTCACGATTTTTGCAATAGCTCTATCTCAAAAACTAATGCACGGATTTTCTCCAAACTTCAGGTTCAGTCAGACGTTGACATAAATTGTCGCTGATTAGGATTTGGTATAATTCACCCAATAGGTGGCGCTGCTAGGCAGTATTTTGCTGAATTTAGACGATTTCAGCCATAGTCATATCTCATGAACTAATGCACGGAATTTCATATCTTTAGAATCCTCAATAGATTACCGCATAGATTGCCATTTAAATTTGCCATAGACGCATAGATTGCCATTTAATTTTGACAGTGTGATAGCGAATTTTGAAGTATTAACATGTATCAGATAGAAGAAAGTTTTGGGATTGGTACATCCGACTAGTTATTTTTGTTATACTAATTTATTTGGTCTTTCGTTATTTAAAAGAAAGAAAAAATGTCAATTTGTATAATTTGGAGAGTGGTTTGGCGATTTATGTAATTTGGCGAAATTGGTCGACGGGATAACTAAGTAGTTCTCAATAAATAAAAAAAAAGTTTAATTAATAACTATAAAACAAAACATTTTATATAATTGCAAAAAAGAAAATAAAAGAAAATAAACTATTTATTAATGAATAAGCAACAATAGTTGGGTTACCATGTCAGGCAAAATAACGCTAATTTGGTGCCCATTAGGTACCATGAAGCGTATCCGTGCAACGAAAGCTTCCAATAATATAGTAAATATGTCATTTGGCGGTGACATGATTATCGAAATTATAAGATAAACTAGTCGGATGTACCAATCCCAAAACTTTCTTCTATCTCATACATGTTAATACTTCAAAATCCGCTATCACACTGCCAAAATTAAATGGCAATCTATGCATCTCATGAGGATTCTAATGATATGAAATTCCGTGCGTTAGTTCTTGAGATATGACTATCGCTGAAATCGTCTAAATTCAGAAAAATTCTGCCTAGCAGCGCCACCTATTGGGTGATTTATACCAAATCCTAATCAGCAACAATTTATGTCAACGTCTGACTGAATCTGAAGTTTGGAGAAAATCCGTACATTAGTTTTTGAGATAGAGCAATAACGAAAATCGTGAAAATTCCTGCATAGCAGCGCCACCTATTGGGTGATTAACACCAAAACCTAATTACCAACAACTTGTGTCAACATACAACTAAATCTGAAGTTAGATGAAAATTCGTCCATTACTTCTATTGATAGAGCTATTGAGGCAATCGTGAAAAAGTCAGCAGAGAAGCGCCACCTGTTGGGCGATTTACACCAACACATAATCAGTAGCAAGTCATATCAAGGACTAACTAAATCTGAAATTTGATCGAAGTCCGTGCATTAGTTCTTGAGATACAGCTATTGCAAAAATCGTGAAAAATGCAGCATAGCAGCGCCACCTGTTGAGCGATTTACACCAAAAACTAATCAGCATCAATTTGTATTAGGGACTAACTGAATATCAATTTTTATTAAATTCCGTGCATTAGTTCTTGAGATAGAGCGCCCACAAAATTTGTGTCACATACACACAGACAGACAGACAGACTCACAGAGTCACAGACAGACATTTTGTAAAAACATGTTTTTTGGAATCTCTGACCCCTGAAACGTGTAAATCCGTCGAAAACCGGAATTCGAAAATTTTCATGAATCCAATACTTTCTTCTTGTAAAGATAGAAGAAAGTAATAATAATAATTAAAATAATAACAATTGATAAATAATAATAATATTATAAAATTGGAATTCAGACGTTAATTTATGTGCTTTTAAATATCTAAGATTAGTCCAAATATCTTTTTAAATATTACCTAATAGAGGGGAAAATATGAAGAAATAACGAATTTAAAAAGATTTGCAATTTTATTTCAGCAAGTAATTTTTATTTTAAAATGTTGAATTTTTTTTTATAGTAATAACGCATGATTGCATAAATTTCCTTAAGAATAATTTTCAGTTCCTAAATTTTGAAACTGTGAATTTTCCTGTACGTGAAATTGGTTATGGCCAAAGAAATATTTAATAAACAATAATATAAAAAAAGGTTAATATTCATTGATCTGAGTTGGAGTCAATAAAAATCACATGCTTTCGTAATTACGGCGAAAAACTTTTTTAAAAGTATGAAATTACGAACAGATGTCATATCCGCGGCCGCCATCTGGGATTTTTTCTTGGCTTAAAACCCCCTTTTCCGCCAAGCAGTAAATGTCACCAAGCATCGATTTATGTGCATGAAAGGTTTAACGAAAATAAAATGTAAAACATCGTCAACAGAAAATCGCCAAGAAATCTCAAAACATCCAAGATGGCGTCCGCTTGAATATATAGCATCTAAGCCTGAAAGTACTTTACAATATATATCTGTGTGGCAGAAATTTAAATATTTGATTCCATTTTTAAAATATTAACTGATATCTATATAATTTATAATCGAATTGTTTCTCCTGTAAATCATATTATGTGGATTAAATAGTTAAATAAAAAAAAATGTAATTCAAAATTAGTCTAATCAAATTTATTCCCTTTTTTAACGTAAGGCAGGCAATAATACGCCAAATATTGTATAGATAGTAAAATTTCACAATAAATTATATTTTAAGCATTACAAATATTTATTTCATGTTTAAATTAAATATTTTCGTTTTATAATATTATGTCTTATTCAAACATTTTTTGCTATCTTTTTAAATTAAATATCGGTATTTTTGTCATTTATTTGCGAGGTGTTTGTCTAACGGATATAGCCATTTCAATTTTCTAATCAACAAACTTTTCAGCAAAATATAAAAACTGGCAACCCTTTCCTTCAAAATAGCAGTAAAATACGAAATTTATTATCAAAAATCATAGCTATCCCTGTATATTTTCTCATAAACCACCCCGGGAATATTTCCTATCGAATGATACAATTTGGAAAAAAATCCAACAGGTAGTTTTTGAAAACACTCGAGCGGAACTTTTTGTTCTTTCTGCTTTATAATATATATGATATGATATGTGTGTATGTGTTTGTGCTTCTAATGCATTTTTCAAATCTATATATTTCCAAGTTATATAAAAGACCAAAATTTTCTAAATCAGAAAATACAAAAAACGATATTAAAGCTTTATCTTTTAGTTTATTTGAAAAACAAAAAAGCACATGAATACTTAAACAATAATCATACATGGCATGAAAGATTTTCCATTTCATAAAAACTCTCTCTGGTTTATAAAAGAAAATGTTGTTACGGAAACACAAATATGAATCAAGTAAAAATAAACAACAACAATGTCTAAAAAGGAATGCTTGAATTTTTGTTTCATATTTTATAAACCGAAATGTTGTTTTGAATAAATTATTAGAAAATATTTTTTGAGTTCATATTGTATACTAGATTTATACTAGTATTTTATTTTACAGGAATGTACACCTACTTATATATATATAGGTATATATACAAATTTTAAATTGCAAAGTGCAAATGCTTTTCACATGTTTAATTTTAAGAAAATGTAAAATATATATGTGCTTGATTAAGATAAAAATTTAACGTCATTCTACGTTCATTATTTCAAATTTATTTCGCTATTAGGGTGTTTTTCTTCTTTAAAAAAAAGAAAAATAAGGTGCGTGAAAGGTTTTTTCTGTCTTTTTAAGTACTACTTTTACGCTTTGCGATAATTATTTACTGGTAATATTATTTAACGAATTAATAATGATTATATCAATACATTAGTTATATTCATAATATTTAATCCTATAAAAATAGTCTATTAAATGAATATAATTCTTTGTATATATACTCAACAGCGCCTTCTACTGCCTCAACGCTGCATTTCCGCACCCACATTGTATACGAAGCTGTTTATTAAGGTCCCTTCTACCTGCCTTTGCGTTTATGACATATAGTCTTGGAACACTCTGTATAGCAGTAGACTGAATTATTCGACAATTTCTAAGAAAAGAGAAAAAAGCATATTTTTAAATATATACATATATTACACTCTTTAATTTATAGTTTATTTTATACTTTTTAGTAGTTAAAATATTTCATTGTTGCAGTTTCATAAATATCATAGTAAACATGATTAGGCGAATAATTAACTCCATAGTTATTGCAACTTGTATACAGTTGCAACACAAACATATACAATATACGCGCTTTCCGGAAAATAGTAAAAATAAGCAAATATTTCGTTAGGGAGTAAGTTGTGGATTGTTTTTTTTATATTGTTATTGTTACCTCTAATTAACAAATAAGTTCGGAAACATAATATAATTTTTAAAAAAATATTAAACTTCATATACTGAAGATAACTGTCGAGTGGTTGAAATTTTGGCAAGAAGATGGGATAAGAGTTTTGAAAAAAATATTTTTAAGCAGAAAGCTGCCGGAACACAGAAGACTCTCTCCCTGCAAATCAATAAATATAAATAGACAAAACCAAGGAATACTTAGAGAAAAAAACTACGCACTTCTGCAAAAATGGTTGCTGAAATGCTAACAGAAATCGGTAAATTTCATTGGACTATTCCCCTAACTATTGTGACATTTCGGTACTAAAAGCGGGGAAAGGCATTTTTAGTGTCAGGAAGTGCTGAAAACACATAAAATTCAATGTATCGTAACTCGGTAAGTTTTAGTCATAGCAGATGGAAATTTTTATTGTTTAACTTATTACAGCATGGGGGAAGTTTTTCTAAATATAATTTGTAAGATCCAGATAGTGTTATAAAATTTAAATTTCTAGCTTTTAAGAAAATGTAACTATTTTGAAGTAAATGCATTTTATTTTGATGAAGAGCAGCATTTGAAATATTTCTAGAATTGGGACTATAACTCGGAATGTTACAGCTTAGGAATTAGCTGTTGGTGAACTATAAACAGCCTGAATACACTGCAGGTTGTAAAACATTAGATATTATTTAATGTTATATCGAAATAAAAAAGATTTTCAGAACTGAAGTTGAAGCCACTGATGAATAGATTTACTAGTGCAATTATTTAACTTAACCATCTAAACTTCTAAATACGTTTTCATTATCATATATTTTTAATTCTAGAACTGTAAAACAAATTATAGCTTATGTATGTTAACACTAAATTCAATACTTGACTCACTTATGGGTGACTCACTTATGGGGGTGTGGAAGGTAACCTGCTACTGGTATATCATAAATTCACTATACCCACTAATTTAGCATGGTGGAAAGTAACATTTTAATTTTTTTATTTTACCAAAAATATACAAGCTAACATAAATAAATGATCGGATTTTAAAAGTTTATACTTTCAAAGCTATGATACATACCCATATTACACTGGCCTCTAAAAGTTAAGTTACAGGGACTGGATGCTTTCGATTGTACACGGTTTTACCAATATCTACCTACATTATTGGCGAATTGTTCTTGAACTTCTGGGTTGTAAAGAACATGTTTGATTCCATATTTCTCGGTGAAGATTTAGTCGGGGGGGGGGGAAATTAGGGGGACAATAATAAATTCAATAATAAAATGATATTTGCGATCACCTATGTAACAGAAAATGCTGGAAATGGATTGTCATTGTGTTAAATGACTATTTGGGTCCTGTTCAAAGTTTGTGTGCATTTGTGTAAGCATAGCATTCATATTAGTGAAGATGTTATTATGTCCGTGAAAAATTCAAAAGCTTTTTATTTATAGCATATAGAGTTTTCAAACAAATATAACACAACTTTTCGAAAACCTGAGAAAATTCTGTTCTTATGACAAAGAACAGTTGAAACAGTATACTGCAATTAAAACATGAATATATTGAATATTTGGTGAGATATGGGCACTTGAATGAAATAATTTTTAACTGCACATACGTGCAAGATTTCAAATTTTTATTTCATAATTTGGGAGTCAGCTATTTTGGACAACTTCTATAAAAAGACCAGTCAAATATTGTGAAAACTCAGAAAAATATCGTAAGCTGATTGAAAAATCCTTATAATAAAGCTATTTTTTGAAAGCAACTCATTATATCACCTTTATATTTGTGAATTTTCGCGATATTCCACTGTATTTTTTAGATAAATTGCCCTAAATAGCTGAGTACCAAATTATGAAATTAAAATTTTGAAATCTTCCACGCATGCGCAGTTAAAAATTATTTCATACAAGTGCCCATATTTGATCAAATATTCAATATATTCATGTTTTAAGTGAAATGTACTGTTGCTACTGTTCTTTGTTAGGTTTTCGGAAAGTTATGTTAAATTTCGTTGAAAACTCTGTGTGCTCTAAATAAAAGACTTTTGAATTTTTCACAGACACAATAACATCTTCACAAATATGAGTTCTATGCTTATACAAATGCACACAAACATTGAAATGGACCCAAATAGTCATTTAACACAGCGACAAAGCACTTCCAGTATTTTCTGTTACATAGATGATCGCAAATAATATTTTATTAAATTTATTATTAGTCCCTTAATTGTCTCTCCGACATTGTCCTTCACTGATAAATATGAAATCAAACATGTTCTTTACATCCCTGAAGTTCAAGAACAATTTGCCAATAATGTTGGTAGATAATCGGCAAACCGTGTACAATCGAAAGCATCCAGTCCCTGTACCTTAACTTTTGATGACCAATATGAAAACAAAGAAAAACATTCGAAGTTTTTTCTTCAAATAGGAATGTTCGATGCGTGAACCTTTTGCAACACTGCAAACATCCAATCTGTAATCCATATCGTTCCACAAATTTTGATTTTTTTTCTCTGGCAATTATTCTTAATTCAGAACTGATGCGTTTTTTAAGTTCTTTAAGTGTTTTTGTTAATGGTGGTTTATAAACAATATCTTTCCTGTAACACTACAAAAAAATCGCGCAAAATCCGCAGACATGTTTGGCTGTGTGAATAAAAGTAAAACATCGTTACTCAAGGGACCAATCTAGCGTTGAATGCGGGCAAAGGAAAATTGGAATGTTTTTCATTATTTTCATAAATCACTTATGGAGCTATACATTTATAATGTTATCAACTTTTTGATAATTTTGAACTCCACCACCTCTTACAGTATCATATGTTATCAAATATATTTTAATAATAACGTCAGCAATGTCTAAAAACTATTTTTATCTTTACATTTTTTTTCTTTCTTTTTAAGCGTTTGCAGTGATATACTTGATATGGTTGTAATTATTACTCCTATACTTTACGGGATCAAATGAATAGAAGTCATTCAAACATCTCTATTATACATGGTTTAACTTTTACATCAAATAACATCTAAAAGAGATAGTTACTGTTTGAATGTATTTAATAAAAACTTATTGTTACATAATGCATTCAACAATAGCATTTGTCCCCTGCACTTGTCCCCTGAAGGGAAAGCAGAACATCTCATCAACAACAAAACAATGGGCCCCTATTCCCTTTCCTTTATTATTTAATCACAACAAATATCATTTAAAACATATTTTGCACATGGTATCTTCAACAGCGGATTATATGCAGATAAAGCAGAACAGTAGGTATGCCGAACGTTCGGGTATTCGATATTTTAGAATGAAATAATTTTAAAAATTATTTAATCGTAAGCAAAACTCAACTCTCTTCCTAAAAATAGCTTACGAGATCAAGTGCCAGACCCCCCCCCCCCCCCCCTCCTCCTAAAGTGATAACGTTATACATGCACAGCCCTATTATAATATGTGTTATAGTTTTGAAAATATAAGTTTTTAATATCCGGTCATTCATTTTTGCTAACCCTGTATTTTGGGACATTGAATATTTGTTTTATTTACACTGAAGATTAGTACTAAGCTAAAACATTGTATATCTTTTGAGGTTCTCAAATATTTTAATAATATTTAGATAGAGGTCCTTAAACGGTCCGCTATTGAAACATTTACCTTAGCTTATACAGTTATAATATAATGTTGATAAACGTGTATATCTGCGGAATAGATTGTATTGTAACTCATTGAAATGAATTGTATATGAATTTACATTGCCCAACAGCCTAGCCTAGAATAATTATAGAATAAGGTCTATTGTGAATTTATGAACCAAATGAAATCTACATAACTCATAAAAGTATTGTAGGTACAGAGTAACAGAAAACAAGGCTCCCAAAATAAAAATAAAATGGCAAAAATATGTGCAAAAAACTTTTATTGTCTTTTAAACAATATACATAGATAAATTTTTATTTGTAGTGGTTTTTAACCGCAAAGCTTAAACAAATTATATGCAGCAGTTTTTGACATAGGGAAACTCGTAGTGAGATGCCTTGTTGAACAAGATGCCGAAAGGGTTCCCTACTGATACTTTAATTTTAGTTTGCATTCTTTTTTTTAAGTGGTACTTTTTTATTGCTCTTTTGTCTTAACACTTATGGTAACCGTCCAAAATCTTTTACGTGACTTCTTTATTTGCCTATATGTGGAATTCAGAAGACAATCCGACTAACTCCATTTTAAGTGGCGTTTTTTTAAACAAAGGAACGTTGAAAATTTCCTATATATTTACACAGTGATAAAATGTTACACTTGATTAAAAGAAATTTAATGAGCTCAATCAAAATATCTCTAGAAAAACATTATATAGATACAATATTTTTATATTTACAATAGCTTTATCTGTTTATGCTGAACATTTTCATTTGATGGTTGGGTGGTTGGTTAATTTTGACGGCCGATTATCTACACTAGGGATATAGGCCCGAGGGGGGGGTGCCCTTCGTGGGTGTCTCTCTAAGGGAACCTAACCCGTATTTACTCATGGAAATCCATGGCTCGAAGAAAACCACGAAAACTACGAACGATTAGGCCGACGGGCGAGATTGGGGTCGAACCCAGCACTTCACGTCTACCAGCTTCGAGAGCAGAACCTCTCAGCCACTGATGGGGCTTCATTTGATGGAGTTAATCGATTTGTGCACTGAACGGTTCATATAAGTCATAGTTTAAACACCAGAGAAACAAATATGATGTTTTTAGAGAGTACTGGTACCTGATCTTTCTGCAAAGTAAAAATGGAAGCCGGCTACCGCTTCTTCACCTCAGTGAGGGGGACCGGTGTCTTGTCCAATACTTTGGGTGAGTCAACGAAATTTTTTTGGTGTAAGATATCGGTTTTTTTCCTATGAGTTGCAGTGAGTTGCAGTCAAATGCCTCATTGTTTCTACATTGTTTTAAGTTACTCTTAGGTGTTAACTAATGTGCAACGATTTTAATCAGATTAATTAAAGCGGTGATTAAATAGTGATTTTAATGAACTGATTTTAAAAAGTATCTGATTAAAATCATAAATTTCTAAATGTCCAAACTGACATAATGAAATACTAAAATCTATGATAAACATAATTTGGAAAGTTTCTGTACATTTTGTGACTTATAAATAAACCGTATTTGCCTTATAAATAATTGTTTAAGAATTATTAATTTGCTATCATTGTTAAAAAATTGTTGTTAAATGCAGTTATAAATAATTTTAATAAATGAAAATATCGGTAGTATACAACATAGCTTTAAATAATTAGGGGGCTATGCCCCCTACAAACTACACTCGCCAACCTCCGTCCAGAAATCGCAGGCTCTCAAAACACGATTGTTTTATCTGTTTTAAGAAGATTATGGTAGATAAAATTGTAATTAATCGACTAGTGGCGATCTCCTGTAATCGGGTTTTTATTCATTTGCCTTTGACTGAGAAATATTAAGGCCAAATCAATTGCTGTCGAGACAGCTAACTGCTGTTTTCGTGATTGATTAAATAAGATCCAATTAACAATTTAAAATTAGCTTGTATAAAAGGACTTTGTAAATAATTTTATATAGACGATATCAGTAATTTATTTTTTAAAAGGTATTTTAAATGTATTGTTTTAAAATCGACGTAACTTTCACCAAAATTTTGTTTCTCATTTTAATATTCCCATAAAAATAATTTCTAAGACCTATAAAATCTAAACTACAGCTGTGTGACGATGGCAACTACGAATTTATAGGTGTCTCAAGCCTTTCTAAAAAGGAATTAGTTAAGAAGAAGTGAAAGACTAGTAATCTTCAACAGACGATGATATGGATGATGATTGAATACCCTTCCAAAATTCGGAAGATGAGGATACTTTAAAGTGAATGAGAATGAGTGTTCATAGTGTTTAGAAGTGTGCAATAAAACCTCAAAAAATGTGTTGCTCAAACCTCCTAAACAAATGTGCAGTTTGTGGCAGATCTGAGATATTGCTAAAAAGAACAAAGGGACATATGAAGAAAAAACCAACCAAAAAGCCCGACTCTAAAGCACTTTATCACAGTGGAATTACGTATTTAAACTTTTTAAAATGTTTTACAAATAGGCATACTGAAGAGCTATAATTCTTTAAAACGTTAAGTAGAACATAACCTTTTTTTATCAAATATTAATTTGTTTTTTATTAAGTTATTAACTTTTAATACATTCATATTTTTGTAATTTCCTAATATTATAAAAAAATATATATCTCCAGGAGTACAGTTGTTTACTAGCTTTGACAAGACGAAAAATAATAACACAATATTATTGATATAAACGAATACCGATTAATCCTAAGTTTATCTCAGTTGCACACACACTTTGTAGACTTCCCGAATATAATCTTCAAGAGTCTACTTAATCTACTTCTGTATCTACCTCGTCCTTACATTGACGACAGCTTAGAAGAAGCATTTGGTGTCAAGAACACGAGTCGGGTGTATGTATTCAATAAATAAATAAACTAAGTGAATATGAATTAAAATCTTAGAACATAGCATTCCTCAAAAAATTAATTAAAATATACACGGGCATAAAAACAAACTTTCAGTTTGAATTACAACGTATACCAAGCTCGAACGAAAGAAATTTAAAACGCATGCGCAACTGAGAGTTCTCCCTGGGGGCTATTACGGAACGGAAACAACAAAATGTCTTATTTTAAGACGTTTGTAGATATTTTAGACGCTTTCTCAGTTCGTTTAAACCGTACTCATAGTAAGACACTTGTGTGTCTTTAATTAAGACATCCATAATGTCTTAATTTTCAGATTAAGACATCTAAAATGTCTTAATTTTCAGATTAAGACGCTTAAGTGTCTGAAATTCTTTTTCAGTCACATATGTGCCTAAATTTAACGCACCTCTATTTACAGTGAACATTTAGTATTATAAAAGAAGAACGCTTAACATTATTTACACCGTATATTTCGACGGCAGAGAGAACGCATCACAAAGGTTCATTTTAAGAGATTCGTAATTTTTTATTTTTATATGAATCGAAATATTAATCATTCACGGTGTGTTCGAAAAAATCGACGTACCCTTCCGACGCCAAGCGAGTAAGCTAGTTTAGTATTTAAAAAGAATTCTAGTATATGTGTTTACAGTTATCACATCATTTATGTTTCAGCTTTTAGTATAATAAAAGAAGTTCGCTTAACATTTTGTTCGCCATTATTTGGAAGTAGTAATCATAGTATATGCTATGGCATTTACTATTATCACTTCACGTATGTTTCAATATTTAATTATTAAAAAAAGTTCACCTTAAGTTCTATAAACTATTATCTAAGATTACTAATATTTCAAGTATAAATCTTTACATTTACCATTATCACGTCGTTTATGTTTCAAAATTTATTAAGTTTTAAAAAAGTCCTCTTAAAGTTTTACACAGTTGCTAAGACTTTTATTTCAAGCATTTGTTTCATTCATTAAATTTAAAAATAAAGGCTACCCGTCGGAACCGATGATTTACGATAAAAAAAGAAAAACAATAATAAAGAACGAAAAAATAAATACTGTAAAGTTGTTATGACTATTTAGTCCTTTTGTAATAATACAGCATTTTCCAAAAGTCTTAAAAACTTCTTCCATAATCTGTTGTCATAATTAAAGTACACATTCGTTGCATTTCAGTAAACGGCATATTCGTTAAATTTCAGAAAATTCTGAATTTTTGCCATTTTGATCAGTAATTTTAAATTTTCAAACGTAAAAGTACTTTTTTCGCAAAATTAAAAGAAATACGGACTTGAAAGGTTTAAGCTGATGATGATAGTTATGCTATTATTTAATTAATTACAGATAAATATTCAAACAAATGTCTTATTACTAAAAAATAATGATATTGATACCATTAAACAATCAGAAACAGAAATAATTTTTATTAATATCCTTTCATATTTATCTAAAAACTGTAATGTTATAATAAAAATGACAAGTATAAATCATAAAACATAATGCATTTGTAATCTACTAAAATGTATGAGCTAATTTGTAAAGTTTATTTCGATATGATATACGAATAAAACAGCGAACCTGTTTTCTGTTTAATAGAGAAGATTAAATAAGGAAAAAAATTACTGTTTCCCATATATGCGTTATTTATTTGACAAACAAATGCAATTTGTCAATGATTTTTAGCGTTATTTTCCTTTATCTGTGTAATAACTGTCATTCTGGTATCACATTAAGTAATTAGATAATTTTGTTTATGTCACGGTATTTGTAAGAAATGACCGGGCTTTCTCCTAGACTGTCTTTATAGATTAAAGGAAGTAAATTCAGTATTTCGCATAAGAAATTGGAGTTGTGAGTCAAAGATTCACAGTATGTAATTTTTTTGTAATTGATTGAATTATTGTTTATTTTAAATAGCTTTCTTACAATCTATTAAACAATATTTCGTATAACAATTAATATTCAAAAAGGAATTTATTTCTTTAAATAGTATATTTAGCTATAATTATATTGTTCCGAAACAAATGTCATTAAGAAATAATAGAACTATAAAAATAAGAAATAAAAGAATTTTTGCTCCTACCTATAAAAAATTGACAAGAAAAGAGATGAGAGAATTACAAAAGTAATGAGAGAGAAAAGGAGATGATAAGAGATAATTCACAAATTTATCGGAATTTTTAAAAATAAAAAATGCTTCGTGAAAATCCAAATGAGTGCGAGAGACAGGAGAAGAAATAATTCTGGTCATCGAGAATTGAAACAATGACTTCACCATTTATTAACTGACGATACTTATAAGTAACATTAAAATTACTTGTTAAAAATTCATTTAATAGATCAGTTAGTTGTAATACAGTTTAGAATGAATTGAAGATACATTATTTTATTTTGCTCCAAAAGCATTATTGGTTGCACAAAACAAAAATATTTTTAAAAGGATGATTTATTTTGCCTTTGAATCTTTTCAGCTTTTTTCGCGATGAGGTACGGGAGGGGGATTTTTCAATTCAGATATATTTCTATATTTCTATTGTAAGAACATTATGTTTGTACATCTCCTTATTCTACAAAATTCTAAGAAAAATATTTAAAATAAAAAATTTGAGTGGTGTTATAAATATTGCACAAAATCCTTTTAATTTTAAATTTAATTAATCCTTCTAAAACCTTCAATCCTTCTAAAATCCTTCAAAAGTGTATTAAATGATTATGTAAGTCTTCTAATGTAGTTTAAACAATTCACGATAAATGCTTTAGAAGTTAAAATTTTCATGAAATCATGTTTCAGTAGATTATCGGTTAAAGCCCAACAGAGAGAGGCAATCGAAGATCTTGAAATTTCTTGATTTGATATATACTTCTCATGATCGCTTAATCTGAACTTTAATTCTCTCTTCGTTTGACGATATAACCTAAATTACAAGAACAAAGAATAAAATAAACGCCCCACTATTTCGCGGTAGGAATAGGATCTTTCAGAGAAGATTATTTTATTTTATTTTTTTTTGTAACTTATCGCGAGTGTTTTCGGTGCTGTTTCATTTATACCAAGACGTGTCTAATTTAAATGCTACCACACAAATCATATTTGCACAAAATACGTCTACATATAATTAACTTTTATACATAAAAATGTCTTTTCTGAAATTGACTGTCTCAAGGAGAAGAGAATCGTGTACTGAATTTTCCGCATACTAATCTCTGATGACTCACTTTCGCTTTAATTAGAAAATACGTACGCATTTCCCCCCCCCCCCAAAATTGGACCTATGTCACTGCATATCATTTTAAATTAAAGCAGATGATGTACTGCATTATTAAAGAAATAAAAATCAGCTGTTGTTTCAAAACTGTAGGAAAACTTAAGAATTTTGAGGTAATTTAATTTATTTGCAGTAATGAAAAATCTTCAGCTTTAAAAAAGTAATATTGTAGTAACAAAAAGTTAACTTAAAGTTCTATCCATCATTATTGCTGGTAATAATAATATATTACTTTACATTTATTATAGTCATGAAGTATGTTTCAACACTTAGTATATCCTTTTGATAGATTCTTTTAAATTTCCAATCTACCTTTTCCGAAAATTTTAAGAAAGGTTTTTCTGAAAGAATTAAGATGATGACGATAGTTAAGATATCATTTAAATAACAGACGATAAGTATTTAAACAATTATCTCATTACTAAAAATAATTATAAGGATGCCATTAAACAATCAGAAACAAAAATTATCTCTATTAATATTCATTCATAATTATCTACAAAACAGTAATTTTATAATAATAATTATTAATCATAAAACGTGATACATTTGTAATCTACTAAAATGTATGATCTAGTTTGTAAAGTTTATTTCGATATGTTTTATGGGAATAAAAGAGCGAACTTGTTTTCTGTTAATTGAAAAGATTAAATAAGAAAAAAATACCGTTTCACATATATGCGTTATTTATTTGACAAACAAATGCAGTTTGTCAATGGTTTTTAGCGTTATTTTCTTTTATCCGTGTAATAACTGTCATTCTGGTATAACATTATGTAATTAGATAATTTTGTTTATGTCACGGTGTTTGTAAGAAATGTTACGGCTTTCTCCTAGACTGTCTTTATACATTAAAGGAAATAAATTCAGTATTTTGAATAAGAAATTCAAGTTGTGAGTCAAAGATTCACAGTATGTAATTTTTTTAAATAATGAATTGAACTATTGTTTATTTTAAATAGATTTTTTTCATACTTTAGAAAAATATTTCGTGTAACAATTACAATTCAAAGAATGAATTTATTTCTTTAAATAGTATCTTTATATATAATTATATGATACCGTGAAAATTGTCACTATGGAATAAAAGAACTATAAAAATAAAAAATAATAGAATTTTTGTTCCTACATATAATAATTTAAAAAAATTACAAGAAAAGAGAGGAGAGAATTACAAAAGTAATGAGATAGAAAAGGAGACGATAAGAGATAATTGAGAGATAATTAAGAGATATCGAAATTTTTAAAAATAAAAAATGCTTCGCGAAAATCCAAGTGAGTGCGAGAGACAGGAGAAGAAATAATTCTGGTCATAGAGAATTGAAACAATGACTTAACCATTTATCTACTGACGGTACTTATAAGTACCATTAAAATAACTTGTTAAAAATTCATTTAATACATCATCTAGTTGTAATACAGTTTAGAATGAGTTAAAGATGCATTACTTGTTCCAAAAGCATTATCGATTACACAAAACAAAAATATTTTTAAAAGGATGATTTATTTTGCCTTTGAATCTTTTCAGCTTTTCCGGCGTTGAGGTAGGGGAAGGGGATTTTTCAATTCAGATAATTCTATTGTAAGAACAATATGTTTTTACATTTCATTATTCTACAAAATTCTAAGAAAAATATTTAAAATAAAAGATTTGAGTGGTGTTATAAATATTGCACAAAATGCTTTTAATTTTAAATTTAATTAATCCTTCTAAATACTTCAATCCTTCTAAAATCCTTCAAAAATGTATTAAATGATTAGGTAAATCTTCTAATGTAGTTTAAACAATTCACGATAAATGCTTTAGAAGATAAAATTTTCATGAATTCATATTTCAGTACATTATGGGATAAAGTCCAACAGTGAGAGGCAATCGAAGATTTTGAAATTTCTTGATTTGATATACAGGGTCATCGAAAAATAATGCCTAGATTTAAAAAAAACATAACATTGAAACCTTTTATGTTAAATAAGTAATTCTTTCGCTACACGATAACTGGTGAACGCAAGTTTGGTTTTAGTTCACCAGAGTTCGTTTGCGTGTCCGTGTTATGCGCGGATTAGTTGAACAGTCGTCAAGGTCAGCCGACGTGCCAGATTGCAGCTGCTCAGTACGATGTTGATCGTGCAACAGAAAGCACAGTACGATGTTGAACGTGCAACAAAAAGCACAGTGCGTGATTTGGTATGTGGAGTCAAAGTCAATAGTCAGTGTACAGCGGCTTTTTCGGAGAACTTGTTCAGGTCAAACTGCTCCTGGGGCTCACATTGCACACATTTGCTCACATATATGTCACACATTTGCTCATAATATGATTCACATATATGCGTTATTTGTTTGACAAAAAAATGCAATTTGTCAATGGTTTATAGCATTAATTTCTTTTATCCGTGTAGTAACTGTCATTCTGGTATCACATTAGGTAATTAGGTAATTTTTTTATGTCACGCTGTTTGTAAGAAATGTTCCGACTTTCTCCTACCTAGACTGGGGCCTATATCCCACGTGCTGATAATTGGCCGAAATAAATACAACCAACCAACCTACCTAGACTGTCTTTATAGATTAAAGGTAATAAATTCAGTATTTTGCATAAGAACTTCTAGTTGTGATTGAGATTCGCAGTATGTAATTTTTTTGTAATGAATTGATGCATTGTTTATTTTAAATAGATTTTTTACAATCTTTTAAAAAATATTTTGTGTAACAATTACAAGTCAAAGAAGGAATTTATTTCTTTAAATAGTATCTTTATCTATAATTATATGGTACCGTGAAAATGTCACTAAGAAATAAGGAACAAGAGAAATTTTGATCCTACCTATAATAAAAAAAAAAATTGACATGAAAAGAGTAGATAATTATAAAAGTAACGAGAGAGAAAAGGACGTGATAAGAGATCATTGACAAATGTATCGGAATTTTTAAAAATAAAAAATGGTTCGTGAAAATCCAAGTGGGTGGGAGAGACAGGAGAAGAAGTAACTCTGACCATGGAGAAATTGAAACAATGACTTAAAGTCTAACAGTGGGAGGCAATCGAAGATTTTAAAATTTCTTGATTTGATATGAGGTCCCCAGAAGACAAGGGATACAAGTGACAAAATTTAGATTCGGGTTAAATTGAGTTCAAAGTTGGAACATGAATAGTAATTGACTGAATTAAAATAAGAAATTGTTGCTTAATTCACAGCGGTCTTTGAATTCTTATTTCAGTAACTGTTAAAGAAAAGTGGAGTGCAATATGTTTTAAATTTTAAGAAGAGATTAAAGAGTAAAGTAGTTAAGTAGTTGAAAGAGCTTAAGTAGTTTACCTCTAGAACGCAGCACATAATTAGAAAATCACTATTTCGTTCCCTCCAAACAAATATCTTTATTTGCAGATAGCCTGTGCACTTAGCTCAATTTTTCCCGTTTTGTCACTTACACTTCTGGGGTCCTCATATATACTTCTGATGCTTGCTTGATCTAAATTTTAATTCTTTCTTAGTTTGAACAAAATGACCTAAATTACAAGAACAAAGAATAAAATAAACGCCCAACCGGTTCTCGGTAACAATCGGATATTTCAGATAAAATTATTTTATTTTATTTATTTGTAATTTATCACCAGTTTTTCCGGTGCTGTCTCATTTATATAAAGACGACTTATTTAAATGCTACCACACAAATCATATTTGCACAAAATATGTCTAGATAAAATTAACTTTTATACATAAGAATCCCTTTTCTGGAAATGGCTCTCTCAAGGAGAAGAAAATCTTATACTGAATTTTCCGCATATTCCTTTCTGATGCTCCACTTTCACTTTAATTAGAAAATACGTACACATTTGTTTTACCAAATAGGACCTATAAGCCACTGCATGTTATTTTAAATTAAAGCAGATTAAATGTACTGCATTAATAAAGAAATCAAAATCGGTTGTTGTTTCAAAACTGTAGGAAAACGTTTGAATTTGGGGGCAATTTAGTTTAGTTGCATTAATGAAAAATATACAGCATTATTAAATTAATATTGTAGTAAAAAAATTAATTAAATGTTCTATACAAAATTATTGCAAGTAGTAATGATAGTATATTCCTTTACATATATACTATATTCATTGCATGCATATTTCAAGATTTAGTATGTCCTTTTAATAGATACTTTTAAATTTCTAAACTACCTTTTCACCAAAATTTAAAAAAAAAAATGTTTTTCTGAAAGAATTATGATGATGACGATAGTTAAACTGTTATTTCAATAACAACAAGAATTACTATTTAAACAATTATCTCATTACTAAAAATAATGATAATGATGTCATTAAACAATCTGAAACAGAAATCATTTCTATTAATATTCATTCATATTTATCTACAAAACAGTGATGTTATAATAACAAGTATAAATCATAGATTATAATAATTTTTTAATCTACTAAAATATATCAGCTAATTTGTAAAATTTATTTCGATATGTTTTATAAGAATAAAAGAGTGAACCTGTTTTCTGTTAATTGAAAAGATTAAATAAAAAAATACTCTTTCACATATATGCGTTATTCATTTGACAAACAAATGCAATTTGTCAATGGTTTTTGGTGTTATTTTCTTTATCCCTGTAATAACTGTCATTCTGGTATCGCATTAGGTAATAAGGTAATTTTGTTTATCTCACGGTATTTGTAAGAACCTGGCTTTTTCCTAGACTGTCTTCATAGATTAAAGGAAATAAATGCAGTATTTTGCATAAAAAATCCGTATTTTTAGTTAAAGGCTTAAGGTATGTAATTTTGATGTAGTGAATTGAACTATTGTTTATTTTAAATAATTTTTAATAAACTTTTAAATAGTACTTCATGTAACAATATCGATTCGAATAAAGAATTTATTTCTTTAAGTACTATCTTTACAAATAACTAGCAGATCTACCCGGCGTCGTCCGTGTCAATTATGACGGGCCTTCCGGGTATAATAAATTAAAATGAAATAATACAGTAATAATAACCGATATTTGTGCATTTCCGTCCACAAATCATTATAAAAATGATCAGAAATCGCGACATTTGTATAACAACCACAGTAAAATCCCTCAGCTTTAAATATCAGAATGCTCGTTTTCTTGGCTGGTGTAACAGAAAAACATATTATTTTCCCGAGAATTCTAAGAAAAAAAAATCAACCAATTGGCGTAGTATTTAGTAAAATTCGTGTTGATATAGCATATATATACATTATAAAGTAAAAATTATGTTAGTGAAAAACGCTGACATCGTACTGATGTTATCAACGACCTAACCCATAAATTGTGCTTTACTGTGATTTTTCTTAACTTCTAAACACGCACAATTTCATTTCTTACACTAAATAGAAACAAATACTTTCAAATGAAATTTATTTGAAAATTGTATCTCAATTTTCAGCTTTTAATTGGTTCTGATTTCAATACTGATCATTAAAAATCAAAAATGAGATACAATTTTCTGAATTTAATCGATTTTAAATTAATTTTCAAGCAGGGATCTTTTTAAATTTGCAACCCAAAATTACGAAAAAAGAGCCCATTTGGTCTGAATGCAATATTAATGATCCCCATGTCCATGAGTAACGCCGGCATCATATTTTTGATGGAAATGACCCAACTCATAAATTTTTCTTTTACTGCAATTTTTTTAACCTCTAAACATCACACATTCGATTTTTCAACGTCTAATAGGAAGCAAAAGGTACATTCAATGCTATTTGTTTGAAAAGTGATTATAAATTTACTAATTTTTTATGTATTTTATAGTAATTTTTAAGCAAGAATTTTTTTTAAATATTCGTGCAAACCAATTACAAAAGATGAGCCCGATTGCTTTTAAAACAATGTAAATAATACATCACTTGGGAGTTTTTCGTACAATATTCCATAAGTAAATCAGCAAACGAAATGAAAACCCATAAAAAAATATAATACGAATTTAACAGGTTTGAAATTGAACTATTAAAAATTATATTAAATGTTTTACCTTCAAAATATAGTTAAATTAAATTTGTACGTCTATTCAAAGCACTTATCGTTAAAGTTCTATTTTAAATATGAAAAATTCAGTAGTTCAATTAAATACCTATTAATCTTGGTTTTTTTTTTTTTTTTTTTTTTTTTTTTTGGGGGGGGGGGGTAACTTCTAATTTCGCTATTGAATAATAAACAAAATAAAAAAATGCTGCACTATTTTTATCTTCATAAGTGCAAATGGGTTAATCCTCGATAAACAGGCTGTACGTTTTTGGCGTACTTTAACTAATGTGACTTAAACCTTTTATGGCATGAACTATTGCTTAAAAATGTATAGCATGCTTTCAGCGAATATTTGACATATGACTCGATTACGGAATATTAAGATGCAATAATGCTTTGCCTGACTTTTGTGAAAAGCCTCAACTTGTTTTAATTTAAGACTCGCGAAATTCGAATTTCTGGATAAAAAAACGTCATTTTGACGTAATGTAGTAAAATATTTAGGCTTCTAAAATCAGAATGTTTGTTTTCTTTAGCGAGTGTAATAGAATATTACGATCTCCATGAGAATAAGCGGAAAAAAGCAATAAATGCATGCAAATGACTTAACATTTACTGACATTTTATTTCACGTGGCTTCAATGGATGGTAATAATATGGAATTAATTTCAGAAGATCAAAAGTTCCCCCTCAGAATAAAATATCATTAGAAAGTGATGACAGTTTATATTAGATATTGACGTCATATCTACCAAACGATTTTTTTTTTTCCTAAATTGTTTTCTTGAAATTTAAACGCATGTATTAAAATAGATTTTTTAACTTAAAAAAATTCAAACGAAGATACTACGTCCTTTGAACACACGTTTAGGTAATGTTTTTATTTTTTTTATGAAAAATGTGCATTTTCTGATTGAAAGACAACAATTTCGAAAATGCAAAATTATAGATATTTAGCCTAAATTTTTATTATCTTATAAAAAGAAAGTACACGTGTTATCAATTTTTTTTTATTATTATTGCACCGTTTTTTAGGTTGTGGCAATAGGAAAGAAAATATTTAATTAAAAATTTAAAAAGAGTGGGTTGATTGTTGACGGCCGATTATCTACTCGAGGGATATAGGCCCTAGGGGGAGTGCCCTTCGTGAGGGTCTTTCTAAGGGAACCTAACCCGTATTTACGCATGGAAAATCCAAGGCTTCGAAGAAAACCACGAAAACTCCGAAACGGTTAGGCCGACGGGCGCGATTGGGTTCGAACCCAGCACCTCCCGTCTACCAGTTTCGAGAGCAGAACCTCTCAGCCACTGGTGGGGCCCATTTAAAAAGAGATATTTCTGTAATGTTAAATTATGGGAGCTAGAAGAAAAAAGGGATAAATATTGGTCTGATCATTTTTTAAACTAGACAGGGATCTTTTCCACGTTCTAAAACGTATGTACAGCAAATTTCGTGCAAATCGGTCTAAAATTGAAGATTTGTATAAAGGACATACACACAGAGAACGGCTTTTATATATATGGATTATATGGTACCATAAAAAATGGAAGTTTTTTTTTGGAGGAATTAAGAGGACTCGGTACCCTATGAATAACTTTAAGATTTTGTTTTACAGATATACATTTACGTAATATACCGGGTGTCCCAAAAATGACTGATGGATTTTAAAATTCCAAAACTTGCTAACGGTGACAGATATTAAAAAATTCATGCTGGAGTTTTATGTAACATTTTAGGAGTTTTTAAGCTGCGATTCTCAGTTTTAGTTATAAAGAGCATCGATAGATGGCGCTGCAAGCAATAAACGATAAACCCAGGCTGGATTTTTCTGTCTCTATCTTCTTCCATGCGAAAAGGGGAGATTAAAATGTATTGAATGTATCCCGAAGTACTAAAAATCGGGTCTGGACTGAACACCTGTTGCTCTCAGCGCCATCTATTTTTTGAAATTCGAACTAAAATCGAGAATCACAGTAAAAAACTCCTGACATCATACATAACCCTAATATAACATACACTACGTACATAACGTAACATAACGTAATATCATACACTATAATGTGAGCAAAAATTGTGTGTGTGTGTGTATGTAAATTTTATCTTGGAAACGGCTCTAACGATTTTGATTAAATTTTGCACCCTACCGTTTTCGGGTACGAAACGAACATTGGGATGGGTTTCGAGTTCCAGAAAATTCAATTAGTGGGTCATTTTGGGTCCTAATGGGTCAGGGTCAAGCTAATTATATCTAAAGAACGGCTCAATCGATTTTGACTAAATTTTGTATCTAACCCTTTTCGGGCACGAAAAGACTTTTTCATCCATTCAGAGGCCATCTCAGTTTAACTTCCTCCATGAGCGACCATTTCTTTGAAGACAATGAAATAAATTCCGTTTTTTCCTGGTCGCTTGAAGAAGGTTTTATTAGAAAAATAATTCCGGAGAGCGCATTATTCATATTATTTTAAATTAAAGCAGATTAAATGTACTGCATTAATAAAGAAATCAAAATCGGCTGTTGTTTCAAAACTGTAGGAAAAAGTTTGAATTTGGGGGCAATTTAGTTTAGTTGCATTAATGAAAAATCTACAGCATTAATAAATTAATATCGTAGTAAAAAAAAATTAATTAAATGTTCTATACAAAATTATTGCAAGTATTTAATGATAGTATATTCCTTTACATATATCCTATATTCATTGCATGCATATTTCAAGATTTAGTATGTGCTTTTAATAGATACTTTTAAATTTCTAAACTACCTATTCATCAAAATTTAAAAAAAAAAAAATTTCTGAAAGAATTATGATGATGACGATCGTTAAACTGTTATTTAAATAACAACATGTAAGTATTTAAACAATTATCTCATTACTAAAAATAATGATAATGATGTCATTAAACAATCAGAAACAGAAATCACCAGACAGTAGAAAAAAACCACTATTAATATTCGTTCATCTATTATATATATATTATATATATATAATCCAAACGGAAATTTCGTTCCGAACGCCGAGATTTCGAGTTCTACCGCATGGATTTTTACGGAACTTATACCGTTAGATAGGTATCGTTCCAGGGAAGGTTTTAAGCTATAACACATCATTCTACCTAGATTAGTTAAGAATTATTACGGAAAATTCTATTATTTTGGACTTTGTTACTTCATATTTCCTTAAATATCTGGGCTCCTATTGGTCGTAGAGCTTAGATCTCGCGCAAAAAGTAGCTCCGAAGCACCCAAGCAAACTTTTCCCCGCGATTATTTTGACGTCTTCCGATTTCCTCTAACTCTATTAGATGCCCGCGTAGAAGCCCCTTTAAAATATTTTTCGTAGTAATTTCAGCAATTATCTTAAATTATTGGTTAAGACCGCCACCCTCCCGATTCATGTATCTACGGAAAGGTTGCATGAAGGAGTTTCGTTCAGATGCGCTTTCGCTAAGAATAGAGTGCGCTCCCTGGTGGTGGAATGTGGAACTAACATAACGCGATATTGTTAAAATTAGGAAATCTAACAATGCGATCTGTTTTAAACTTTGAGATAGTTCATAACACATAATCTATTATCTATTCTATTATATACCGGGTGTCCCAAAAAGGACTGACTGATTTTAAAATTCAATAACTTGCAAACGGTGACAGATATTAAAAAAATTCTTGCAGGAGGGTTATGCATAAGGTCAAAAGTTTTATTACAGTGATTTTCAATTTTAGTTCGATTTACAAACAATAGATGGCGCTGTAAGCAATAGTCGCTAAATTCAGGCTCGATTTTTGGTACTTCGTGGCCCGGATAATACATTTCCATCTCCTTTTTCTGCATGGAACAAGATAAAGGACCAAAAATCGAGCCTGTATTCAGCGACTATTGCTTACAGCGCCATCTATTGTTTGCAAATTGAACTAAAATTGAAAATCACTGTAATAAAACTTTTGACCTTATGCATAACCCTCCTGCAAGAATTTTTTTAATATCTGTCACCGTTTGAAAGTTATTGAATTTTAAAATCAGTCAGTCCTTTTTGGGACACCCGGTATATAAAATCTATTATCTATTCTATTATCTATTATATACAAAAAATCCAACCGGAATTTCGTTCCGAACGCCGAGATTTCGAGTTCTACTGCATGGATTTTGACGGAACTTATACCGTTAGATAGGTATTGTTTCAGGGTAGGTGTTAAGTTATAACACATCATTCTACCTAGAATAGTTATAGGATTATGACGGAAAGTTGTGTTATTTCGGGCGAAAGGGTTACTGTTATTTTATTGGCGATAAATTTCGTTGATATGGTATTCGTATTGAAATGACTGTACATATCGGAAGAAAACTTTTATTAATTTTGTTTAAAAGAAAAAAAAAAGAGAAAAAAATAGTTTCGACGAGTGGCAATATTATAAAACGACAATATCGAATTTAAAAATGAAAGGTAATGTTTTAATGCTTAAAAATTAAAGAATTCCAGTTTTAAACTATATCTGGCAATTTATCGCTTGCGTCAGGTTAAAAAAAAATGCATCAGCAAATCTGATAAGATAATATCTGAGTGACAATTTTGTTTTTGTTTTAGATTTTTTTTTGTAATTTACTTTTTATTTTATTTAAATTCCATCCATCAAAATATTTATCCATCATGTGACTTTCAGAAGAAACTAGCAGATGTAATTATAAAAATGACGGTACTTGTGAGTTTCATATTGTCTGTTTATTTACGATTTCATTTTATAGCCAAACAATTTAATTTTAAGCCAAAAATGCACAAGCGTGGCTTCGGTTTGAGCGACATTTTCATTATTGGTTATTTTTCAAGTAGACGACTGCATTTTTTGAAAAATCTAATTCTACTTATATATATATATATATATATATATATGTGTGTGTGTGTGTGTGTGTGTGTGTGTAATTCAAATGGAAATTTCATTCCGGCTGCTTAGAACTTGGGTTTTGCTGAACTTACACTGTTAGATAGGTAATTTTTCGGGGAAGGTTTTAGTACGTAACACGTCGTTCTACGTTGCTTGGAATCGCATTATGGTTTAAAGGTCTTTTATGAGATGAACCTGATAATGAAAAATTAGCCTTTATAAAAGATTCTGCCAAATGTGTTTCGATGGAACTTGGACTGTAATTAGATAATTTTCAAGGAAAGATTTCAGTATAAACCATGTTCTTCTACGTTGCTTAGCCATACAGTTTTGGAGAAAATTCTGTAATCTGGTGAACTCAATTATCACAATTTAGCCTTTAAAAAAAGTTATAATAAACGGTTTTTGATAGAATTTGTATTGTTAGTTTGGCAATTTTTCAGAGATAGTTTTAGTATATAATGTATTGTTCGACACTGTTTAGTCATAGTGCAAGGGGGTAAATTCTGTAATTTTCAAATTTTTCCTTTGCGAAGTGGAAGAAATGGGTTTGGAGAGAAAAGGAAAGTTTTAATGCATATTTTCTGTTCAATAATTATAGAATTTATTTACTATAAAGAAGACACTTATCTCTTTTTATATAAAAACAGAAGTAAATTGTATATAAATAACAAAAATATTAATATTCATAAATAAAAGGTTTATATATAGGAATACATATTTTAAAAAGCATAAAAGTTCATTTTATTTGTTTTCACAGCTGTTCATATCATTTGGTCACAAATCTCACTTTCTGAAGCCCGAATTGCCCCAAGCTTTATAACATCTAACAATACCCATTGATCTAAAATCAGGAAAATTGGAAAGTAGATGTAGTTTTTAAAGTATGCCTTAATTAAGGAGATAAATTACGTAATCGAGTCCAGAGACAATTGGCATATTAGGTACAGACAAGTTACATAATTGAGCCTACAGACAAATGGCGTATGTTACCGGGCGTGGTCGACGCACAATTAACTTAGGAAAAGGTTAAAATTGATTCTGTGTTTTTAAAGCGAACCAATTCTGTAACCGAATTTACAGAGGATTGGCGAAATTTGAGAAATAGTTTTTTGGAGACATTTTGCTACATTTACGATATACCAACACCATACCAAAATGTACGCTATTGCGCCATTTATTTCAATCCTAAACGTGCAAACATATTTTGGTACTTTTCCAGTATAGGGATCTTGGCGAAATAGAGAAAATAGCATTGGCGGGGAAGGAAATTTGGCAACATATTTTCTGTCAACCAATTCGCTGTTTCGTTTCATATACACAAGCATTTTTTTCTATGTTTATATAATTTATTTAACATAAAGATGCTATTTATCTAATTTTATATAGAAACAGCAGTAATTTGGGTACTTAGTTATCCTGTTGAACAATTTCGCTAAATTATATAAATCGCCAAATTATACAAATTGACATAATTTTTATTTTAAATTAGGAAAGCACAAATAAATTAGTATAAAATTAATAAAAATACAACTATAACGTCGAAATAAAAATCACTTGATGTCGTAAATACGTGTAACTTGCTTAAAGTCAAGTGTATGTGACATTTATGATCAACCATTATTGGCATTTAATCTTATAGTTTGGCGATAGATTTTTGATCGACGGGATAACTAAGTAGTAGTACCGTAATTTGTATGTAAAAAACATTAATAATATACGCATATAAACAAATAAAAATTTCATCAAGTTGGTTTTCTTAACTGTTTATATCAATTAGCAATAAATCTCTCTTTCTGATGTCCGAATTGCGCCAAGCTATTTAAAAAAACGCCAAGGCGCCTATAGTGGAAAAGTACCAAATTTAATTGCAAACTGTGCCAAACATTGTGGCTTGCTATTTATTGAATGCGAATTTATTTTGGCTTTAATCATTATTCAATCATAACACTGCAAAAAAATTTAATTAACTGTTTTTTTTAAATTAAAAGTATTTTTTATTATTAAATAAAATTAAGTTATAACTTCATTTTTCACTGATTAAAAAGCGAAACGTTTACTGCAGTGCTAAGAGACACTTAGAATTTCATGTGCGTAGTTTAAATGGCGATTTTGAAAAAAAATATTTTATAATATCGGAACCCACACCAAATCTGCTCATTTTACCGAGAATGTTTTGGCTCAAAATGAAATACAATTGTTGCAGACATAATTGTAAATCTCAATACTGGACGACTGAAAAGTCTTTAAAATTATTCAGCAGAGACAACGAGGAATAACTTAGTTTCATAAATTTTAAGATTCAATATTCTTATCGATCTATTTACTTCTGCTTCTACTATATATACGAAAATAAAATGCAAATGGGAAATTCGTCCCGGCTGCATATACTAACTTGGGCTCACCTGACTTGATTTTGATGAGAATCGAAATGATAGTTATATACTTTTTCAGGGAAGATTTTGGCATATAACATATCCTTGTATGTTGTTTATACATATAATTATGTTTAAAAGTTAGATAATCATACGAACCCGATTATGAAAGATTAGTCTTTTTAAAAGATTCAGCAGAATGGATTTCCATTGAATTTGCACTGTTAGTTAGATAATGTTTCAGGCAGGGTTTTAGTATATATTATACCCTTCTGCATTTCTTAACAATAGAGATGTGGTGGAAAGTCCTATAGTCAGTTGAACCAGATTATGAAAGTTTAGCATTTTTAAAAAGTTCTACAGAACGGATTTTGATAGGAATTCCATTGTTAGTTCCATACCTATTCAGATATGGTTTTAGTATTTTGCATATTGTGCTACGTTGCTTAGTCATAAAATAAAGGCGGAAAGTTCCATAATCATGTGAAACCGATTATGAAAGATTAGACTTTTCAAAAAGATCTAAATGGCGGATATTGATAATACTTGCTTTGTTGATTAGACAATGTTTGGGAGGTTTTAGTTTATTGCATATCATTCTACTTTCCTTAGTTATAGAATTATGGGGAGAAAGTTCTATAAACAGATGGACCCCAATATGAAAGATGGGCCTTTAAAAAAAGTTTTACTGGATGGATTTTGTCAGTTTGTTTGTTTGCTTTATTAGTTAAAATAATTTTTCAGGTTTTGCTTTATTACATTGCATATTGTAATATCATTCTTTACCAAATCCTACTGTGATTGATCAATTAAAAGGGTTGAGATCTTAATAGCGGAAAATTTGTCTGCACATTAGAAAATATAATACACAATGGCGTTCATGTCGTTTTCTGCAGTACAAAAGAACATTTCAATAAGGTTCCAGATTGCTTTAAATCGCAATGTCAAACTCACTGATACATTTAGTTTGATTCAAGATTCGTTTGGATAAACAGACCAGCGTAGCGGGCACAGCCTGCTAGTATTTATCTACAAAACAGTAATGTTATAATAACAAGTATAAATCATAGATTATAATAATTTTTTAATCTACTAAAATATATGAGCTAATTTGTAAAATTTATTTCGATATGTTTTATAAGAATAAAAGAGTGAACCTGTTTTCTGTTAATTGAAAAGATTAAATAAAAAAGAACTCTTTCACATATATGCGTTATTCATTTGACAAACAAATGCAATTTGTCAATGGTTTTTGGTGTTATTTTCTTTATCACTGTAATAACTGTCATTCTGGTATCGCATTATGTAATAAGGTAATTTTATTTATCTCACGGTATTTGTAAGAACCTGGCTTTTTCCTAGACTGTGTTCATAGATTAAAGGAAATAAATGCAGTATTTTGCATAAAAAATCCGTATTTTTAGTTAAAGGTTTAAGGTATGTAATTTTGATGTAGTGAATTGAACTATTGTTTATTTTAAATAATTTTTCATAAACTTTTAAATAGTATTTCATGTAACAATAACGATTCGAATAAAGCATTCATTTCTTTAAGTACTGTCTTTATAAATAATTATATGGTACCATGACAAAGGGAAGATTTTTTTTTTGAAGGAATTAAGGGGACTCGGTACCCTTTGAATAACTTTAAGATTTTGTTTTACTGATACTAGGGGGCTCGGCCCCCTACGAGCTACGCTCGCCAACCCCCGTCCAGACACCGCAGACTCTAAATGCACGCTAATTTGATCGGCTTTAAAAAAGATTTCGAAAGATTAAATTATAATTAAAAAAACAGTGGCGATCTCCCTATAAACGGATTTCTATTCATTTCTCTTTGATTGGGGAACGCCAAATCCGCTGCGGTACTACTTGATTATCCAGTCGACCAAATTCGATAAATTATATAAATCGCCAAATTATACAAATTGACATAATTTTTTTTTTTTTTTTTAAATACGAAAGAACAAATAAATTAGTACAATATTAATGAAAATACAAATAAAACGTCGAAATAAAAATAACTTGATGACGTAGACACGTGTAACAACATTTCAAAATTAGCTAATATAAAAGGAATTAAGTAAACAAAGTTTTTGTCTCCTGGTATTTTTTAACAAAGCGAAAAGAAAGTTCTTTTAAATGAGACATTTTAAATTAATCGTTTTTAATCTGACGTATTTTTGACCAAGCTATTATTTCTCTTTTAAATATTCACGTGAAAATACTTTTGTTAGAAATGAAATATTATTTGCGCTTTCCTAACAAAAATAGTTGAAAAGATCCTCTCAAAATATCAGATAAATGTCTAGCGCAATTTCTATATTTTAACTGTTTTGTAATATTATTTTGTGTTCAATTTATGTAATAGCTGTAATGTGACATAAATATGACGTAATTTCTCCTATTTAAGACTTCTAACGCATGTTAATGAATTCATTATTTTACAATATCCTTTCTCTTTTAAAATTCACGTGTATGCTTTTTATGACGTAATTTTTAATAAGTTCCTGCTTTTTGTACATAATTATTAGCCCCGGTACGGTATGCTATTTCTTTCTCCCAGCTTATTTTGTGTCCAAAAAATAACGTTAGCTTACAGACGCTAGCAATAAACAAAGTAGATGTATCATTGTACAATTAAATACTCTATAGCATTTTTTTAAATTTTTAAACATCGCACATTTTCAATTTTTATACCATCGTATTGGGAAAAAATAGTACTTTTTAATGCAGTTTGTTTGAAAATTGTATCTCTATTTGTTTTTGAAATATTAACTTTTTTGTAGTTTTTAGCGACATTTGTTTCATTTTGGCAACTCAAGTACGCCATTTCTGTAGAAAGTATAGAAAAAATTGCTGAAAAATAGCAATTATATCTTTTTGTTGCCATTTTCTCATAAAATGAAAAAAAAAATTAATTAAAAAAATTAAATTGAAAAAAAAATTAATTAAAATGCGTGCTACTTTGAGAAATTTATAAATGAAGGATTTATGATAAAACAGGGAGCTATTATAAACAATATTTAATTTTAAGTTTCTATATTAATGCAAATGACGTCATTTTACATAACATAAAAGCGTGTGCTTTGAGTCTGAAATATGTTTTGCCGTAGAGTCCCGATTATCCGAGTTATTTTCTTCTGATGGACTGGCGGCTTCTATTATTATGAAACAGACATTATAAATGAAGCGTTAGGTGAAGATGAAAGATCTGCCGTAAAAAGTTAAAACTCTGATGTTCTGGTCAGAATGGGAAAAAAAAAATGGCCATAATTTTTTTTAACACTTCATTTATAATGGCTGTTTCATAATAATAGAAGCCACCAGTCCACCAGAAGAAAATGAAGTAATGGAAATGCCGGGGCGACACTAAATTCTGAAAAAGCAGAATTCCTGTTCTCTAGTATATATTCTTATTTTAATACATTACACATATATTTTAATGCATTAAAATAGGGATTAATTTTCTTTTATTTAATTCTAATTCCAAATGATTTTTTTCTGTTTATAATAGTCACGTGTAAATAATTTTTTAATTTGAAGCAAACATTATTGTTTCCGTTGTTTATACATTTGGCAACAGGTTAAATTAGTACAATTTTCTAAAATAAGTTAAAAAATATCACTCGAAATGCTGAAAATTTGAATTTAAAATAGAAAAGAAACCTCCAAAAATGAGTCAAATTAAAAAATTAAATGAATTCTACACACCGGGAAATTATAACGTATAAAATGATCTAAAAATTATTAAATTCTGATGCATAGTTTTTGCTCCTATAAAACTTTTTTAGTGGAACGATTTTGTCCAACTTTAGCATTAAATGTCTCTTAAAATAATTCTTCGATTTGATAATTGTCTGCATCAGCGTGTTTATCAAACATTTATGTATAATACTACCGATTTTCATATTTTTGTATGCATTATTTTTCTTAATATTAACGAAGAAAAACCTCCGGTCACAAAAAAATCAAAACCGGCGGCGGCGGCGGCGGCGGCGGCGGCGGCGGCGGCGGCGGTAGTTACTTTTTTTAGAATAGAGAGATACATTTACGTAATATACCGGGTATCCCAAAAATCACTGATGGATTTTAAAATTCCAAAACTTGCTAACGGTGACAGATATTAAAAAATTCTTGCTAGAGTTTTATGTAAGATTTTAGGAGTGAGTTTTTATGCTGCGATTCTCTGTTATAGTTATAAAGAGCATCGATAGATGGCGCTGCAAGCAATAAACGATAAACCCAGGCTCGCTTTTTCGGTCTCTATCTTCTTCCATGCGGAAAAAGGAAATTAAAATGCATTGAATGTATCCCGAAGTACTAAAAATCGGGTCTGGACTGAACACCTATTGCTCTCAGCGCCATCTATTTTTTGGAATTCGAACTAAAATCGGGAATCACAGTAAAAAAATCTCCTGACATCATACATAACCCTCCTGCAAGAATTTTTTTAATATCTGTCACCGTTTGCAAGTTATGGAATTTTAAAATCCATCAGTCATTTTTGGGACTCCCGGTATATTTACGTAATATCATGCACTATAATGCGATCAAAAATTGTGTGTGTGTGTGTAAATTTTATCTTGAAAACGGCTCTAACGATTTTGATTAAATTTTGCACCCTACTGTTTTCGGGTACGAAACGACCATTGGGATGTGTCTCGTGTTCGAGAAAATTCGATTAGTGGGTCATTTTGGGTCCTAATGGGTCAGGGTCAAGCTAATTATATCTAAAGATCGGCTCAATCGATTTTGACTAAATTTTGTATCTAACCATTTTCGGGCACGAAAAGACCATTGGGATGGGTCACGTGTTCAAGAAAATTCGATTAGTGGGTCATTTTTGGGTCACTGTGGGTCAAGCTATTTTTATCTAAAATACGGCTTTAACGATTTTCACTAAACTCTATATTCTACAGTTTTGGATTACGAGTAGACCATTGGGCTAAGTCACATGTTCGAGACAATTCGATTAGTGGGTCATTTTGGGTCACCGTGGGTCAAGCTAAGTTTATCTAGATAACGGCTCTAACGATTTTGACGAAATTTTGCATCCTACTGTTTTCGGGCACGAAAAGACCATTGGGATGGGTCTCGTGTTCGAGAAAATTCGATTAGTGGGTCATTTTGGATCATAATGGATCAGGGTCAAGCTAATTATATCTAGAGAACGGCTCAATCGATTTTGATTAAATTTTGTATCTAACCATTTTCGGACACGAAAAGGCCATTGGGATGGGTCTCGTGTTCGAGAAAATTCGATTAGTGGATCATTTTTGGGTCACCGTGGGTCCAGCTAAGTTTATCTAGATAACGGCTCTACAATTTTGACGAAATTCTGTAACCTATCGTTTTCGGGCACGAAAAGACCATTGGGATGGGTCGCGTGTTCGAGAAAATCAGTGGGTCATTATGGTCAGGGTCAAGCTAATTATGTCTAAAAAACGGCTCAAGACATTTTCACAAAAATTTTTAATATACGGCCGTTTCTGGTCATGAGATGACTATTGGGCTAAGTCACATGTTCGAGAAAATTCTATTAGTGGGTCATTTTGGATCACAATGGGCCAGGGTCAAGCTAATTGAATCTAAAAACATGCTCAAATAATTTTGACCAATATATTATACCGTTTCTGGGCATGAGAAGAGAATGGGGATAAGTCACATATTCGAGAAAATTGGATTAGTCGGTCTGGGTCATAATGGGTCAGTGTCCAGCTAATTGTATCTAAAAAACGGCTTAAACGATTTTGACTAAATTTTGTAGTCTATCATTTTCGGGCTCGAGAAAACCATTGACCTAGGTCGCATGTTCAAGAAAATTCGATTAGTGGGTCATTTTGGGTCACAATCGGTCAGGGTCAAGCTAATTGTATTTAAAAATCGCTTCAAAACATTTTGACAAAATTTTGTATAATACCGTTTCCGGGCATAATAAGGCCATTGGGCAAGGTCGCATGTTCAAGAAAATTCAATCAATGGGTCATTTTCGGTCCCAATGGATCAGGAAAAAGCTAACTGTAAAAAACGGCTCAAAAGATTCTGACAAAACTTTATACGACACCGTTTCTAGACAAGATAAAACCATTGGGCTGGGTCGCATGCTCAAGAAAATTCTATTAGTGGGTCATTTTGTTGCTAATGAGTCGGGGTCAAGCTAACGGCATCTCAAAAAGGTTCAAACAATTTTGACAATTGTTTTTTATTATACCGTTTCACAGTACAAAAAGACCATTGAAATAGCTCACATGTTCGATAAATTTCGGTTAGTAGGTTTTTGAATCTTCGTGGGTCAAGCTTATTTTATCTAGAAAAAGACTAACGCTTTTAACTAAATTTTGTATTCCATCGTTTTCAGGCTCGAGATTGCTTCATTGTGTTAGGTCGCATGTTCGAAAAAATTCAATTAGTGGGTCATTTTCAGTTACTATGTCTCAGGGTCAAGCTAATTGCATCTAAAACAGCTAGAATGATTCAGTGGGAATAATATATCGAGATAAACACAAAGCTAATTTTGACCGAGCTTAGCTCGGTCATTCCTGCTAGTATACACATATTATTTTAGATAATACTTAGAAAAACTGATTTTGACAAGGGAAAAAAATCATTTTGTGGGTAAAAATTGGGAATTTTAATTTTTTTAATTTTATAAATAATTTTAGAGTTTGCTGTTTTTGATACAGTACTGCGTTTAAAACACTAAAACTTCTACAAATATCTTTTAAATAATTCCAGTATTTTTTTTATCCTCAATATAGTGTACTTAAAAAAATAGGTATGTATTTTGCAATAATATAATGAGAAAAAATCGAAATGTTGAAGGAATCATGATTTTTGCTGCGTTCTTGCGTATATTTATATATACAGGGTGATTCTAAATTCATGGTGCAAACTTTAATGGTCGGTACAGGACACTGTAACAATCATTTATTATATAGGAATGTATGGGAGCAAGTGGCGCGTTGAGGTACAAACACAAAAGGACCAGTTTATTCCATTTTTTATTTCAAAATTTCTCATTGATACCAAAAAATCCCTATACTTTATGACACTTTATGATTACATAAAGAAAAAAATCTACTTTGAATATTTCCGGTATGAAAGTGAAATTAGAATTTAAAAAAAACATAAAACTGGCAAATCTATCAAGTACAGGAAATACAGTGAAACCTCCCTGTGTGACCACTTCCATTAAACGACCACCTCCCTGAACGACCATTTTTTCATGGAACGAAATTTATTCCCATAGGTTCAATACTGATTTTACCTCCATTCAGAGACCATCCCAGTTGAAATCCCTCTATGAGTGACCCATTTCTTTGAAGACAATGAAACAAATTCCGTTTTTTCCTGGTCGCTTGAAGAAGGTTTTATTAGAAAAATAATTCCGGAGAGCGCATTATTCATCAAACTTTTAAACTAAGTTTAGATTTTTTGTCTTATTCCGGTAACTTTTAAGTGTTTACACCCTTTTGTGCCTTTTTAGTCAAAGAATTTAACTCTGATGACAAATTATTAATGACAGTCAGTAAACTCCCCTGTCCTATTCTGTCAGGAATCTCTCAAAGAAATAGTTAAATTGATGAAATCGTCATTGTTTGTTCCCGTCCAAAAAAAAATTGCATTTATTTACTGAACTTAGAAATAAAAGTTATAAAAAATAAAACTGTAAAATCAAAGAAAACGTCAATGTGCTCATTTTTTAAACTCTGCAGTAATTAACTTATGAAATTAACTTTTGTTTTTATACTTAAAATTTCACATTTTTTCCTAATTGGAAAAATAAATTTTAGTAACACTACGGGGGCTCTGCCCCCCTGCTCGCTACGCTCACCAACACCCCGCGTAATTGTTTCGCGCCTCCATTCTGGAATGTTTCGTGATCCCTTATTTTCCTTGCATTTAATTTTTAGGTTCCACTTGGTAAAAATGCGCTCCGCTTCAACTCGTGACAATTTTATTTCCTTATCTCCAAGCACATAATCATTAGAGCTTACAGAGTTTCATAATTTTATAAGAATTATCTACCCTATCTATATTATAAAGGACAAACATATCTGTGCGTAACGCATGCGTCATTTTGCGAATGGCAACACTTTGAAATTTGAAATGAAATTTTGGTTTTGCAATTTTCTCTACTGCAAATTTTTAAACTTCTAAATATCGCACATTTTAAATTTTTACACCGTCGTAATAAGGAAAAAAATGCTCTTTTAAATGCAATTTGTTTGAAAGCTGTATCTCAATTAATTTTTGAGATATTAATTTTTTTGCAGTTTTTTATACCATTTTTCTTATTGTGGCAACAAAAGTACCTCATTTCTATTGAAAGTCATTGAAAGTAAACCGAAAATAGTCGAAAATAGGAGATACAGTATCTTTGTTGCCATTTTCTCATAAGACCTGAAAAATAGTTGAAAATAAAATATGGGCTATGTCAAGAATATTGTCTGTTATTCCGCGGTAATGACGTCATATGCACACTTTTCTATAGACGAAGTTTAAGACTGGTTTGTAAAAGTAGATTGCTTTAAATGCAAATGACGTCATTTTATAAAAAAGCGTGTATTTTAATTCTTAAACCTAAATTATGTTTTGTAGAAGTGCGTCATTTTCGCAGCCCAGCTGCTATGAAATTCTTCGCAGGTGAAAATGCTTCACTTTTGAGAATAATGTAATCGAAATCACACACTGATAAAACGCAATGTTTTACAAAAATTTAGAGTGTCTTTATAAAAGAGAGGTGACATACAAATAATAGCGATTTATATTACAGAAATTGATGATTCTCGCCTGGATGGATTTGCTTCTAGGATGGATCTATATTATAAAGAACAAACGTATCTGTGCGTAACGCTGACGTCATTTTGCGAATGGCAATACTTCACGATCAAATTTCGGTCTTGAAATTTCGCTACTGCAATTTTTCAATCTTCTGACCATCGTACATTTTCAATTTTTGTCGCATAGGGAAATAAATGTACTTGCAAATGCAATTTGTTTAAAAACTCTATTCATTGACTAATGTATTATATTTTCTAAAATAATTTTTAAGCATGATTTTTTTTTTAAAGTTTATCTTATCACTTGCCGGTTTCAATACACAAAATAATAAACATTTTGCACATAAAGCAACAAACATTTTTCAGCATTTGTTTCTGACTAGTTTTGCATAATGAAATTAATACTTCCTTTATAAGCAAATAAAAGAATAATATTAAAAAACCCACCAAACTAACATATTTGTGAAAGACAAATTAACGAAATTAATACTTCTTTTATAAACAAATAAAAGAATAATATTGAAAAAACACAAATCTAACATATTTGTAATCGTACAATTTAAATTTTTAGATCACCAAATAGGATTTTTATTTTTCAAATGGAATTTGTTTGTAAAGTTCATCTCAGTTTTCTGATTGTCTATGGTTTTAAAAACAATTTTAAAGCATGAAATATTTTTTAATTTATCTATATCGCGCGGAGCTCGATTACGAAAGATTAATCCGTTTGCTCTTAAAACAAAATAAAGAGTACATCATTTTCTTACGGCTAATTTCCATTAAAAATAACTTCCCTATGACTAAATAAATAAAATAACATAAATAAAACACAAATTTACTAGACATGTATAAGCTCTGAAATTATCAGAATATAAAAGAATGCCATAAGCAGCAAAATCTTGGTCAAATAACTCTTAGCATGCGGCTAATAAGAAAATATCGCTTTTGACAAATTTCAAAACTGTATTTGATTGTGTAATTCGTATTTTCCATATGAAAAATGCTTTTTTAATGTAAGTGGTCAATCTAAAAAATTTATTGCATATAAAAAAATTATTAATTTTCAATAAAAAAAATGTTTTCACCTATATTCTTTAACCCGGGAAGCCCGGGTACGATCCCCTAGTATATATAAAATCCTAATGAAACGAATTTATGAAACGGATATATGAAACGAATTTATGAAACGGATATAGTAATCGGCTGATTAAACAACTGATTATGTTTCAAGCGATTTCTCCTAAAATATGGAATACTTTGCGATGAAATTAACACCAAAAATCAGCATTGATCCGCAGATCTCAAAACTGGTATTAGAATTTTTAAATTCGAATTAGTTTTCGAAATATTAATTTTTTTTTCTAATTTTATATACATTTTTCTAATGATGGCAACTCAAATTTTAGTCAAACAGATATATTTTTTTCATATTTCAGAAAAGATGGACATGGTAACCCGGCTATTGTTGTTTGTTTGATAATAAATGTTTATTTACTTTTATTTATTTTTATAAATATATAAATTCTTTTGTTCTATAATTATTATTTATTTTTTTTTATTTCCTTTAGAAAATAATAGAAAATAATTAAAAAATACGGTACTACTTAGTTATTCCGTTGACCAATTTCGCCAAATTATATAAATCGCCGAAACACTCGCCAAATTATACAAATTGACATAATTTTTATTTTAAGTAACGAAAGAACGAATAAATTAGTATAACATTAGTATAACACGTGCAACTTGCTTAAACTCTGAATGTGACATTTATGTGACAAAAGTGAATGTGACATTTACGATCAACCATTATTGGCATTTAATCTTATAGTTTGGCGATAGATTTTTGGTCGACGGAATAACTAAGTAATACCAAAAATGCATAAGTAACTGGTATTTAAAAACGAGGTTTTCGCCAAATTTTCTCAAAAAAAAAGAAAAGAAAGAAAGAAAAAAATCACGCCAAACCTGCTGTGCGTATATGACATCTGGCCAAATATTACCACTCGAAAAAAAAAATGCTAACTGGCGAGTTGAAAAAAAAGCTATTGGCGAGATTTGCATCCGGCTAGCGTAACAGTACAAAGAATTCTTTTCAACCATGGCAAATTTTATGTAGTTTTATTCGAATTTTTTTTTTTTTTTTTTTTTTTTTTGCTTTTTTAATCAAAATGGAAAACTTACGGTCCCATATTGGCACGATTTTTTTCTAACGCCAATGTCATATACGGAACGGGCACTTAACTGGCGCCAAAGTACCGTTATTTTGCTTGATATGGTAAGCCGGATGTTGTTGTTTATGCTGTTGATGCGTTCCCCGAATTGACGTCGTTAAAAAATCGCGCCAATATGGGACGTATATGACATCTGTGCCAAACTTTCATATGAACGGCGAAGGGATCAGACGTATTTGTTTATGGCAGTTGATGAGTTGAACTATTATAATATAGATGAAATGATGGCGATAGAATAATATTTGGTGACTTATCACCTGTGCCTGGCTAACTTTAAAGACCAAAATAGCAATTAGAGTATAAAAAGCGAAGTGGTCCGCCTGGATCTGTTGATGATAGTCACATGACTAAGGCTATTATTATAGAGATTGTTTTAAAATACCGGGAGACAAAGACTCTGTATACTTAATTTATTTTATTTTAGCTTCTTTTCAAATGTTTAACTGGTCCTCTTTAATCAAAAACGAAAACAACCATTGGATGTCTTAACAGAATTGATTCGCCCTTAAATCTTTGCAATCAAAGGGAATTGAATGGAAACCCGTTTACAGGGAGATCTGCGCAGCTTTTTTCAGTATAATTCAATCTTCTCTAATATTTTTAAAACCCATCAGATTAGCGTGTTTTTAGATTCTACGGTGTCTGAACGGGGGTTGGTGAGCGCAGCTTGCAGGGGGCAGAGCCCCCTAGTTAAATATAAAATTATATATATATAGTGTTACGAATATTGTAAATAGTTAGTGTTTGTGCTTAAAAATAATGTAAATAGTTCAATGAAGCTCTATTCATAATCTAATATTAGTTTTTGTTGCATTGAAATATCTCAATTTGTTGATTTTCTGAAAGCAAGTAAACCCTATTGGAATTCAATAGGAGTCTATGGAAATTTGGCGAAATACCGGAAATAGCGCCAAGCTGGAAATACCGTCCCTTTTGGCGATTAATTTTTGTCGCCAAATTTGGCGATGTTTGGCTACAGAGCCCCCCTCCCTCCCAATTAGTAATCCACCTTAGCGTCAGAAAGTTGTGACCAATCAGATGCGTTTCGCGATATCTACGCAGATTTTCATCGGTCCATTTCCAAACCGTTACTTTTTTTATATATAGAAGATTAATTGTTACCTTTTTTCAACAATTAAAATCTAGATTTAAACATGACCTCCATTAAGAGACCGCCTGTCGGTTGGTTGGTTGGTTGTATTTATGACGGCCAATTATCTGCACGAGGGATATAGGCCCAGGGGGGGTGCCCTTCGTGGGGGTCTTTCTAAGGGAACCAACCCCGTATTAACGCTTGGAAATCCAAGGTTCGAAGAAAACCACGAAAACTCCGAACGATTAGGCCGACGGGCGCGATTGGGTTCGAACCCAGCACTTCCCGTCTACCAGCTTCGAGAGCAGAACCTCTCGGCCACTGGTGGGGCCGACCGCCTCTCGGAACGACCAATTTTTATTGGAACGGAACGTGGTCGCTTTAGGGAGGTTTTACTGTACATGAAATGAAATAAAAAAGGAGTTTTCTTAACTAAAAAATTTCGATTTCATACTGGACATTTTCAAAGAAGAATTTTTTCTTTATGTAATCATGAAATGTCTGTGTTAAATAAAGAAAAGAATAGTATCGGAATTTTCTGGTATGAATGGGAAATTTTGAAATAAAAAAAGGGGGCCAAATTAGCCCTATGGTATTTGTACCTCAACGCGTCACTTGCGCCCATACATTCCTATAGAATAAATGATTGTTACAGTGTCCTGTACCAACACTTAAAGTTTGTACCATGAATTTAGAATCCTCCTGTATATATTTTTTATCATAAACTAATTCATTAATGAAGTTCCATCGTGAATTAGGAAGCCACTAATTGATTTAGACGATTACGTCATTTCTGCATTCATTTATTTATGTTTTATGGAAAAAAAATATTAATTTGTAAAAAATAATGAGAAAAGTTTTAATATTGTACGACAAAAATAATTTTGCGGAACAAAATTTTCGGGTTCTCAATTTTTTTCGTCGTCAGTTCTCCTTTATACAGCTTATTGCGTTGTCTCTGAATTATACCTGAAAACAAACAAAAGTGATTCAAGAAAAAAAATAACGATTATAATAAAAATTAAAACTTTATAAACATTTGTAACATTTTTTGTTATAACTAGAAAAAAAATTATGTTTTGAAATTTGATGAATTTGTTTTATTACTCATATCAAACTAAGAGTATTCAAATGCAAAACAAATATGGATTTTCCTAAAATAAAAAAAATAATTGTCATGTGTAATTTTTCTTATGAAATTTCATTTCTATTTTTCAAATTACTTTTGCCTACTATTTTTTTTTTTTTTTTGCCTGGGGAATTTCTCATAAAGAAGTAATTATTTTTTACTAAAAAAAATTCTAAAGAAACAATCTCTTTCGTGTCTCTAAACAATCACTATTTACATTTAAACTTACTCGCCAGGAATTTCGTAAACATTCCCGGTAAAATAAATTAATGGTTAAAAATATCATAACTGTACAGAAAAAAACCGATTTGTGAGAGATTTTTTTTGTCTGTTTTTAAATGTCTCCGTGTAATGTTGTCTTTAAACAAGACTATCAGAAAAAATAATTTCATTTCAAGAAATCTGTGTCGCTTTGTAATATTTTTAGGGAAGAGACAAACAATTAATAAAATTATGATATTAAGTGGAGTGTGTTTGAGTGTTTTGTTTCTCTGTTTGTATATGTTTATGTTTTCTTTTTTTTTATTCGACATGATATGTTTTGATATATTGTTGTGTGCTGTTTGGTTGTCTGTCTTTACATGATTTTGTTTTTTAACCATTTGGAAAAATGGTTATTGTCCTCCGTCAGGGTAGGAAATCAAAAACATATCTGAAGCGCTTTATTGGTTGAAACCGCATTTTATTTGTTTTCTGATTGGTCTATACAGTAATCTGTATTTTCCCTTTACTTTAAACAGAGATGGATGCTTCTGTTTCCACCATGACAAAAAAGTAATAAAAACTACAAAAAAAAATTAATAACTCAGAAACAAATTGAGATACAGCTTTCAAACAAATTGCATTTAAAAGTAAACGTTTTTCTCTATACGACGGCGTAAAAAGTAATATTGTGGAATTTTTAGAAGTTTAAAAATGAAATTTCATTTAAAATTGGTAGAGAAATATTAATGTTTAATCCATGGCGTACGTAATGTATGATCAGCTCCGTAGAAGTTTAAAAGTTTACAGTACCGAAAATTGTAATCCATGGCGTACGTAATGTATGATCAACTCCGTGCGATTTTTTATGTCTTAAATTTTAGTCTTTGAAAAAATCATTTTCTAAATGGTCGTTGTAATTTGTTAAATTGCAATTTTTTTTATTTGTTTTTTTTGTTTTATCTGTTTTATATGATTTTACTTGTTTTTTTTTTTTTTAAATTCTATATATTGTCCTCTTTCATATACTGATTTTTTACATTGTTCTTAAACAAGAATACCAGAAAAAATTACAATATTTCAAGAAATTTGTTCCCTTTTGTTACACTTATATGAAAAAGATGTGAACATTTAATAAAATTGGAATATTAAGGGTTGCTTTATGCGTGTTTTGATTATAAGTGTTACTAGCTGAAATACCTGGCGTTGCCCAGGATTTTAACCCTTAAATTCCGGGTGTTGCTTTTCGGCAACATACCAAATTTAGGCTTCTAAAATACTGTTAGAATAATATTGAAGCTATAATGCCTAATGTTGCCAATAAAATACATTCTGAAAATATTATTAAATCGATTTTCAACATTTAGCTGAAAACACTTGTGCTGTTTAAGAATAAAGATAATTTATTTTTTCAATTGTTGATACATGTTCTTTTTGTTTTGTTTGGAAGCTTGCGAAATAGCCTATTTTGTTTTGCAGTGAGCAAGTAAAATTTATTTCTTACCATAGTTCATAAAATTCTTTAAGTATTTTTTCCATGATTTATTTTTAAAAAGAAAGCCAAAAAACATGTTTTAAATTATTTTTGAAAACTCAGGCATTTAAGGGTTAAACGTATTTGATTAGAAAAATCAATTTTCAAATTAAACACCGTACGGACGATGAACCTCGCACATATGCTCTCATTTTTAATATATTGAAAGCATTGAGAAATTTTGCCACCATCATTTTTAAAAAAATTGTTTTCTAAGCCTAAATAAATATGGTCTTGATTCTTGAAAAAAAAATGGAAAAATAAAGGTAAATTCATGAAAAGCCCTTCATGATCATGGTTCTTTCTCTTGTAAAAGCCGTGCATTAACCATATATTCGTTTTATATATGAGGTCATACTTCAATTAACCTATATTATTCACAACTAAAAAGACTGGTATTTGTCGTGAATTAAATAAAAGTCATGCACTCGTGACGTGATTATTCACTTTTATATTTTAGCAGAATAATGAGGCTACTATAATTGGTGACTCGTGCCAGCCAGTATACACGTCAGGACGCATTGCCGTTATCATTATCTTTTTACGTGTGTAATTAAATAAAAGTCATGCACTCGTGACGTTATAATTCACTTTTATATTTTAGCAGAATAATGAGGCTACTATAATTGGTGACTCGTGCTATAGCCAGTATACACGTCAGGACGCATTGCCGTTATCATTATCTTTTTACGTGTGCAATTAAATAAAAGTCATGCACTCGTGACGTGATAATTCACTTTTATATTTTAGCAGAATAATGAGGCTACTATAATTGGTGACTCGTGCTATAGCCAATATACACGCCAGGGCACATTGCCGTTATCATTATCTTTTTACGTGTGCAAGTTTCGCTACTCCATTGTGAAATTTGGTAATTTTCGAAATTCAATATTTCGAAAACAGTATTAGATTTGAAATTTATATAAAGAAAAATACAATTTTAAACCTTTTTACCGCATTTTGTTTAACAATTTTCTGACAAATATTTTTCGAGCTATTAATTTTTTCAGTAACTTCAAATGTTTCGTTTTCCGAGATTAATCTGTGGCAAAGATCAGCGAAAAAGCGAATCGTCATCAACGCGTAGCTTTTTATTAAAAAGCAGGAAACCAATGTTTAAAAATGCCCAAATAATATGTGAAAAGTGGCAAACGGCTGTTTCGAATCTACTACCGAGATTCTTCTTCAGTGCAAGATAGAGCAAGACACAGCGTGCTAGAAAAAGCAAGGCTGAGCAAAATGACAGAGAGCGCTAAGACACATTTAATTTAATAACATACGAATTTTTATTTGTTATTTTGTAATATATGTTATCTTTAAAATTGTTATATATATATATATATATATATATATATATATATATATATATATATATATATACAGGGTGCAATATGTTATCTATCGCCGACCTTTAATTCCTCAACCGTTGGTCGTAGACATATAGTTCCAATTGCAAAAACGTTTCAAATCAGGTAAATATTCATGTTGTGACACTATTTAAAGTAAAAAATCAATTTTATAAAAATTACGAAAACTAACTTTTTATACGGTCCCCCAGTCCCTATAGTTATATTTAGTAAAAGTTTACTCATATCATAACATATATAACACAAAAAGTTTGGCATCTGTACTGCAAAAATTGACCCAGTTATTAAATTTCAAAGTTTGAGATTTTTGCACATGATTTTGTCTTTCATTAAGGGATCAGTTAAAAGATGAATTAAAGTAATTCGAGGTCAAAATCAGGGTGCAATGTCCTTTTTACGGCGAAACCACCTTTAGCCGGATCACCAATTCGGGGAATCACAAAATAGGGTTATTTCATCTAAAAATTTGAACTAACATTTATGGGTCGAACAACATTCAAAAGTACCGACGATACCGGCTAAACGTGGTTTCACCTTAAAAGGACATTGCACCCTGATTTTGATCTCGAATTACTTTAATTCATCTTTTAACTGATCCCTCAATGAAAGGCAAAATCATGTGCAAAAAACTCAAACTATGAAATTTAATAACTGGGTCAATTTTTGTAGCACAGATGTCAAACTTTTGTGTTATATCTGTTATGATATGTGTAAACTTTTACTAGATATAACTATAGGGACTGGGGAACCGTATAAAAAGTTAGTTTTCGTAATTTTTATCAAATTGATTTTTGACTTTAAATAATGCCACAACATGAATATTTACCTCATTTGAAGCGTTTTTGTAATTGGAACTATACGTCTACGGCCAACGGTTGAGAAATTAAAGGTCGGCGATAGATAGCATATTGCACCCTGTATATATATATATATATATATATATATATATAATAAAGATGAAATAACAAATATATGAACAAACTGGTAAAATTCTAAAGATGAATAAGATATGAACATAGGAAAACATTATGTAAAATAAGAAACTATGAATAACCCACAGAATCATCAGAGGAGCTTGCAGGTTTAATTCATAATGAAGATGCGTTAAAAAATAGTAAGAGAGAGAGAGAGAATAGTTTTTGGGGGAGGGACATCAAACAAACATATATATTTGTTGAATGATTAATGCTAGGATACATACATTTTGATTTCAAGTGAATAAGATAGCTATAATGGCACTTAATCAAAGGGATGAAAACTAATTGAAGACTAATGGAAATAATACATGAAAAATGCGCTAGTGCAGCTATGAATACACGTATTAAGAGAGTTAAAATGAACAAAGTGAAATTGAACAGCTAAAACTATATTCCGGCTTATAACGTGCATCTAAATTTTCAGACTTCATTTTTCTTTTTTGGGGTATATTTGCCGTATAACACGCCCATCTTTCATTGCAGAGAAACTTTCAGCAGATACATAGCAAAAGATAAAATAAACATTATTCTAAAGTGTAATAAAAATTATTATTTTCCATGTAAACTGATAGAAAATTATTTTTTAGAAATCTTAGTTCTTATTATTTTTTTCTTTATTTTTAATCTTACATTCTTATAAACGTCGCAAAACGTATGTATTTATATTTTATCTTTGTTATTTCACTAAAGTAGCGAAAAAGATTTCGGTTAACTGAAGATATTTAAAAAAAACACTGATATTCATCCCTTCGTTGTTTGTTTGACAGTAATTGATAATAACGAAAGGTTTTCTTGTTTTATTTCCGTTTAAGCGAGCAATAAATGTCACTCCTAGAATACCATTACGTAATTAGGGATTTTTGGTCTATGTCGTTGTTTTCGCAACAAATACCTTCAATTAATTCCACACTGTTTATGTAGATTAAACGATATTAATTCAGTGTTTCATATAATATTCTGTTTTCTAGATAAATATGTGTCACCCACTTTTTTATATTTAATGTGAACATGTTGTTCATGTTCTTTTTAATTACTATTTAATAATTCTAAATAATTTCTCATATAATACTAATATACATAAATTATTAATCGTAGAAAAATTAACACTGACGCTAAAAACCAAAAGTCGTTAAAAAAAACCTCTTTTTTTTTATCTTTTTTAATGTAAAATGACGCTGTTGCCCTTTAATTCGATTAAATCAGCCATCGCACATTAGATTAAAACAGACACGGGAATAGTTAACAATAACAGCAGTTTATTTAAAATTACTAATAGATAAGGTTCACTGTAAAAAAAATTCCGCAACGTCCCTGGGAAAAAATGGGCAGCTGAGTTGCTCATTATTTCCAAGAAACATTTCTTGAAAATGACTGGAACTTTACTGTATATGTTAAAAACTTTCTACAGAAATGCCAGTAAGTTTCCTGCGAAATACCAGGAATATTTCTGTTGACAGCAAAACATTACTGACATTTCACAGCATGCGGGATCCACAGACGATTTTTACATTTCCAGTTGACAATTTTCGCTTTATTATCATTATTTGTTAGAATGAAAAAATATTTTGAAATTGACATCAAAATTATTATTTATAATTTACACGAAAAAATAAATTTTCAGTTAAAATTCAATAAAGTAAACATATATATGATATATTGTTTCTGAAATTTGCTTAAAATATAAAAATATATAAATGTAAATAATAATTAGAAAAAAAATCTAGACATAAAATATTTTGGATTTTCGTCAGTAATTTTGTTAGTTTACAAGTTAGATAAAATACATATAAATTTTCATGAAAAAAAAAAAAAAAAACCTAAACGTAATTGTATATTTTTTCCGAAAATAAAAAAAAATTCAAATTTGCAGCAATTCAAAGAGTCAAATATATATCAAATTTAAATCAAATTGTAATAAAGTGTTAAAATAGAAAATTAATTAAAAAAGAAAAAAAAAGTCAAGAGGTAGCATCGAACTCGGGCCGTACGGGTGGCGTGCGAGCCTTCTGCGTCCACACCACGAAAGACACGTTGAGAGCTGCAAACTAATGGGTATTTGAAACGTATGCTAAACCTCGACATCTAATTTCTGAAAATCTAAGCCCCATTTGAAGAAATCCTTTCACAAGAATAATTAGAGATAAGAACTCTAAAACATACTTTAAATTAATCAAAATCGGTGAGAATCATTTTTGATGGTCCCCTGGTTAATGGAGATCCAAATAATAGGTGTATTTGTTTTACATGGTCTGCTCGTTAAACATTCCACAGACATGTACGAGAGATAATCTCTTAGCGATGTCACAGAGGTATTGTATTTTCATCTGAATTGTCTTGACAATAGAGATGTAAAGGATTATGTCGTCTATTGATTTATTTGCATTCCATATTGATTTTTTTACATTCATTTAAGGAATTTGTTTTCGACACTCGCGCGCGAGCAACGGATTATAGCAAAATAATAATAAATGGCGGCCGCAGCGTTTTGCTGTTTCCAACTTTTGATCAGGAACGTTTCAGATAAGAAAACCAGAATTTCACAGGAAAGAGCTAAATTATTCTGAAAACCTGAGAAAAGGCGAAACGTTCCTGGATTTTACATGGAACGTTACCATTTTTTTTTTTTTTTTTTACAGTGTTGCAAGGCTATCGTACAACCTTGCATATCAACAATTCGTAAATCGTTTGCAGATTTCTTTTTCAAATAAATTATTGAAGATCGATTTAAATCACTAGATTAATATTAACACAATTATTCTAATTGGTAAACAAATCGTATTAGATGTAAATTTCCAACTGGGCGAAAAATGAATGAATCCTGGTCCGGACATTTTTCGCCCAGTTGGAAATTTACATCTAATATCGATTTAAATCTCAAGTAATAAACTGAATGAAATTTACTAACGTTAAACTTGAACTTACGTAAAAATGGCCAATCTAACAATTCTCAGGAAACGAATAAAAGTTTATCTCAGATCACAAGAAACTCTGAAAACCCATTATAACAATGTTAATCGCTCAATACTACGATAGAACAAAAAAAAGGAACCTCGTGTCCTGTAACTTCTCTTTATTTGAAGCACTAGCTGGTACCACCGTAGCACTATGTGCACTTCTCAACTGGATAATTTAAATCTAAACTCAACTGAAGTCTAACGTCACTGCTGCTAACACGGGTCTTCATAAAAGTTCAAAAACTGCCTTGAAGATATACTAGGGTATGATAATAGGCGAAATCCTATGTTACTCACTACTACCTGCGTATTTACACTAATCCGCCGACCACAGAAAAATCATTAACACATTACTGCGTAAAATAATCACAACAATATTTAAATGATTCAGGCACACATTGCGAAAGCAAAAAACATGACAAAATAATCTTTTTGACGCACAAGTTTCAGAATCCAGACAAAACACTCTTTCACAAAACTCAACAGTCCTTTTAATCTTAGCCTATCTGCATAACGAGAGTAACTAGGCACTATCCTGCTGAGCTGTTTAAATGAACAGATATTTTCGGAATGATTATTCATAGATTTTTCACAAAAAAAAAAAAAAAAAAAACGCTTTAATTTACATTACTACTTTAGATTACTACACTATAAAGTGTTCACATATATATGAACAAACACTATAAAGCTCACAGGCTGTCAAAGACTGAGAACGAATTTACCCGACGGTTCTGTATGTATGTAGGTATGTATGTAACGCGATAACTCTTGATAGAAATATCCGATTAGCTTCAATTTTTTTTTCGAGGTTCATTCTGATAAGGAGCTTTCCTGGTTAGTTTTGGGGGTTCATTGGTTAAGTATAAAGGGGGAGAACAGGGGCTAATCCTCCCCTTAACTTAGATAAATGGGTTTTTCATGCAGAATTATCAGATTTTCATCAAATTTGGTATACCGGTTAATTCTGATAAGGCGCTTCCCTGATTAGATTTAAAGGTTGATTGTTTAAGCCTAAAGGGAGAACGGGCGGCTAATCCCCCCTTAATTTAGATAAATGGATTTTTCTAACCGATTTGCTTCAAATTTGGTATACCGGTTAATTCAGATAAGGCGCTTCCCAGATTAGATTTGGAAGTTCATTGGCTAAATATAAAGGGGGAAACGGGGGCTAATACCCCCTTAATTTAGATAAATGGGTTTTTCTATCCGATTTGCTTCAAATTTGGTATACCGGTTTATTTCGATAAGGCCCTTACCTGATGACATTTGGAGGCTCATTTGTTAAGTATAAAGTGGAGAAACGGGGGGCTAACCTCCCTTAATTTATTTTTCGAGGACCATTATTCTTTGAAATAAGAGTATAATATACAATCAGTGTGAATAGCCTGTGAGCTCAATGCCACCAGTTTAACTGGGCACTTTTCTTGTTTATTTAATATTTTTAGTTTGTTCCTTTCAAATCCACTTACTACGATGAAATCACTGTCTCTAATTTCTTAAAACAATCTGAGAATGGCGTTAAGAAAGAAAGAAAGAAAGGAAACCCGAATGTCTGCAAGAGTATATTCCTTTTCAAATGGATTTTTTGTGATAAAATGGATCATTAAAGAACCAAAAAAGGACAATTCTACAGAATAAGTAAATTGTGTCGTAAAAAGTAATTTACCGTAACTTGCAACAGCACAGTTTTCTTTATTTGGAATTCTTTCCACAAAGTCGTAAAAAAGGGGAATGAACATCCCGTACTTTTCTTGAATACATTGAAATATAAGGATAAGTATGTAAACAACTAATATAAAAATATTTATTTACTTTTGAAATCAAATTTACAGTTTAGTAGTTTTTGCAATTTTTTCTTTCAATTTATAGCTCATAGGCTATCAAAGCCTGAGAGTAATGTGCCCGCAGGTTCTATATGTATGTACGTACGTAGATTCTTCCCTGATTAGTTTTGGGGGTTCACTGGTTAAGTGTAAAGGGGAGGCGGGGAGATAATCCCCTTAAATTAGATAAATTTGTTTTTCATGCAGAATTATCCGATTTGCTTCAAATTTGTTATACCTGTTTTTTCGGTAGGCGCTTCCCTGATTATATTTTGAGGTTCATTGTTAAGTATAAAGGGGGGAACGGGGTGCTAACCCCCCTTATTCAGATAAATTGGTTTTTCATGCAGAATTATCCGATTTGCTTCAAATTTGTTATACCGGTTTATTATGATAAGGTTTTACCTGATTAGATTTGAAAGTTCATTTATTAAGTATAAAGGTGGGGGATGAAAGAGGTAATCCTCCCTTAGTTTTGCTAAATGGGTTTTTCATGCAGAATTATCCGCTTTAAATTTGGTATACAAGTTTATTTTGATAAGGCGCTTCCCTGATTAGATTTGGAGGCTCATTGGTTAAAAAAGATTTGCATTTAACCAATTTTCATTGGTAAAATATATCCGGAAAATTAAAAGAGTAAGAGTTTTAAAGACTTAAAAATAGCCGAAATTTGTCAGCGGTCAATGGCGCGTGAATCATATTTCACCTTATTAAACGGAGAAGTGGTGTTACAATACTCTGAATGTGTCGGGAAGTGTTTTATAATCTGTTCTTAAACCATGATTTTTCGTTCATGTTTGTCATTATTTTAGAAAAATCAATATTTACATAAATACATCATTTATAAGTAAAATACATTGCATTTTTATAGATGTAGCCTTTTTCATTAGACAGGTGATTTTCTTTTTTAAGTCAATGTCTTAAACGTAAATAAATGTAAAAATTAAACTAATTATTACTCTATGCAGAAATTGCCAGAACAAGATAATCACAATACTTGGCAATTTATATATAATATTTAATGACATAATTGTGCAATTACGTTGACTCACAAATTACACTGACATAAAACATAAAAAATTCCCATATAAAATTATTTTAGAAAGATTTTAGAAAGAAATATCATTCCTGAAACTATCTCTCCCGAAAAACTTTTACTGAATTTCCCACAAACTAATTACTAGTGTTTCACTTGCGCTTTAATTAGATACTACGATCTAAAACCTTTTCTCTTAAACTAGAAAGTGCAAGTAGCTGTGTGTTTCTTGGAATTAAAACAGATTAAAAGTACCATACTATTAATCAGAATCAGCTGTCGCTTCAGAGCTGTAAGGAAACATCTAAACAAAGTTTTTTTTTTCGTTCGGTTTCAATTATTAAAGATCGGAAGAAGTTTCTGTAATAATTCAGTTTGCAAAGCGTATGCAGTGTGATCTGGAAACTGCGGCCTTCGGAAATCTGGCAACTTCAAAAATCCGACAGTAAAAACATTCCCCTCCACTTTTTTATACACATCAAACTCACAGGGGCAGGAAAAATAGCAATTGTTTACGAGTCATACACTTCGAGATTTAAAACGATGTATTAGCACACAGCGAAATCGCTGACGCTGTGCTAAATAGACCACCGATAACATTGGTATTAGCTCAGAGGAATCAGAATGAGGAGCCGGATGAAGAAAGGGTACTACTGGAAAATAGATTAAATTTCACTAGAAAAATATTATCTGCTTTATAGAACAACATACATGCTAAAAGTTTCACATATACATTTATTTAACCTCCGAGTACTTGCGACTTGCATCCGCAACCTTCAACGGGGTGAAAATTTCTCAACAGCCGCGAAAAAAGATCAACTTATGACGGTTGCCGATGCAAGCCTAATGTACTCGGAGTTTAAGTAAAAAGAATATTATGATTTTATCTACAACGTAATCGTTGCAGTATAATGAAAAATGGAAAGTGACAATATCAAGAGAAATGTGATTTTATTTACAACATAATCGATATTGGATAATGAAGAATGGAAGACATGAAAAATGGAATGCAACATTGTCAAGAGAAATGACAATGAAGAATGAATTTCTCCCTTGTGAAGGTTGGGGATGCAAATCGAAAGGACTCGGAGGTTACATAAAATTTGTATTTTAAACTGTAACATCTATGTTATTTATGGTCACCTTTTAAATAAATAATGAACTTTTAAAGTTCATATTATATTTTACGATATTAATATTTTTTTATGTTTTTACAATTGTTGGGTCGTTTTCTCTTCTTCTAATTACACTCTACTTTTAATTTACTCAATTAACTGTCACCAATGATATTAGCCTGACCTTAAAATTTTAAACAAGGTGTGAACAGTTTACCAACACCTGGATGTTGTTACAAAAAGAGGAAAAATAAAAATAAGCAATATGCTTAGAAAGATACTAATTTGATTTAAAAAAAAACTCTTAGAATAATTACCAATAATAAAAAAAAAAACAAAGAGGAAATGCATAAACTAACTTAAAGTAAATCAAAAAATTACTATTAGAAATGTGAAATTAAACCTTAATTGTTTAACAGTAACAACATCCTCAACCATTCACAACTTATGAAGAGAAAACTACCAACACTTCTGAATTTGAGAATACAATGCATTCACAATAAAATAAGAAAAGCTAAATTGACTACCCCAGAACTTCACAACCGAAAGGCAAACTCTTGAGTCCGCATTAGATCAAATAATATGTTTTGATAATTTAAAAGGATTTAATATCAAGATTGTGACTGCACTTATACTCTCAAATCCAGGGGCCAAATAATCGTATAGTGTAATTAGCATTGAAAACCATAAAATCTGATAAATTTCACTTCTGAAAAAATTCTTTCCTAAGCCACTCATTTATGTATCAAAATTTGTATTAATTATTCCAGTGGCTATCTAGATTTCAGTATTCATAGTTTTTTTTTTTTTTTTTTTTTTTTTTTTTTTTTTTTTGAAACAATGCTTACTCTTTTCAGAAGTTAATTACTTATATATAATACTTAATTTATTTTTTTTACTGATGGAACATATGTGCGACTGAATTTCCTTCTAAAATGGATCCTGTTACCATATTACTTAACTCCTTAATTTAAAGACTTAAGAACCAGCATAAGTATAACCAGAAAAATAAGTTAATAAGAGGGGTAACACACATTAAAATTAATCCACATAACACTCATAAAATGAAAGGGAAATGCATAGTAAGTATAAAAGCCATTAATAAAAAAAAGGTAACAAAACCCTCAATTCATTTCGCACAGTATTCCTCCTTTAATACTTAATCTTACTACTGATACAGAGTTAAAATATCTTAAGATTCTTTAGTATTTATTTCATTTACAAACGAGATTAAAACCCTCTTCTTTTTTTTTATTTTAGAGATCAATTTAGTTGAAAGAGAAGTGAGCAAAGCAGAGCAATACATTTGACATCATTTTATTAAACTTCAGATCTTATTCAGAATTTAATATTATTTTTGCCAATATTTTGCAGTGAAATTTCAGTATAAAAAAATCAATTAGATACGTGACAGGGTTTAACTCAAAATAGTTTTTAATTTAAAAGACTCGTTTAACTATTATCATATTGCAGAAAATTTTCAATACAACAAAAACGCAATCAGTTACTTAACAAAGAATATCTCAAAATAGTTTTCACTTTAAAATAGCCATTTTAACACAACAAATTGCGAGGGTATTTCGATTCCTTCTAATACTTTTGACATGAATAAATATGTAAGAGATAATCAAAACAGCACAGAAAATTCTACTTACATTAAAGGCAATTCAAGAGAAGGTGCAGGCTATAACATCATTTTACTCTTCTTTCTTTATTTTTTTTTTAATCTGTTTGGCAGTCCTTCTAATAGGGTGGAGACAAGGTCGATCGGCGTATACTTTTCTTTAGACGAATGGATGTTGGTATTCTCCCATTGAAGCTATTTTTGTCCATATTAACTCTTTCTTTAAACCCAGGGTAAACACGGATATCACAGACAGTTCGCAAAAGAAAAAAAACATTCAAAGGATCACCTCTCAACTTTCAGTGAAGATGCACTAAATCTTTATTTCCTCGACGATTTCATTACACACACAAATCCAATTTCTATGCTGCGAATCTCCTCAGACGTATCTGAATTCTGCAATCAAGGCGATGACAAGCACATGCTGACTGTGTTTCGCCAATTTCGGAGAATGCTCATAGGTTTTTTTTTTTTCTTCTCTTAGTTTCTTAAGACAACATGAGCCTCCAAATCTTCAATGTTAAAGAATCCTGTTCCAACGGTGCGAGTGGGATCAATCATGGCTGCCGCTGCACCCACGCTTGGTAAAAAAAAAAAAAAATTCTTTCAAAGATCGCAGGACCATCTGACACGTCCGTTTTCTTGAGAGACTATCTTCTTCTCTCCTCGTTTTAACAAATTCGAAAACATCATCTGACCACTGGTCAGGGGGAGGGCTAAACGAAAGCCTCCTTTCCCCTACCCCCACTCACTAAGAGAAAAAAATCACATCCTTTTTGACCGAAAACTCCTGCCTTAACTAACTTATTCCCCGTATCGTGTAATAAAATTTCACACGTGCACTCTTACTTGCTGACGTCAGACGCTCCTATTCGCTAACCTGGTAGGGTTCAACCATTTAACTAAAAGGGTGTGTTGTCCACTTTCCACCTTACACATTTTTCTAATGGGCCACCCATCTTTAAATGCCAGGCAAACTATCTATTTCCCACGGCAGTTGCCCATAAAATCTCCCAAATTGTCTGTTTGACAATAACTTTTAAAAGGAGGGTTATAAAATTGCACCAAGCATTTTACTTAAAAGGCTCATAAAATTTTATATATATGGCTGGCCACCCAAGCAGGCTTTTAGGCTGTGATAACGAACGTAGTAAAAGAGGTGTATGAAATTCACATGGAAAACACGTTTTTACTGCATCCTATGTGACATTACAAAGGCAGACTGAGGGTGTTTTGATTTTACGAGCTGGCGTTGCTATGATAACACCGCTCTATAATGGGGGAAATACTTGACCGTTTCCAACAGCTGCCTAAATCCAAAGTTAAACGAGGAGTTTCGCATTTTTCTTGGAAAAAAAAGGGGCGGGACATCTTGCCTGTGTTTACGTTCTCAGATAAAAGATTACACGTATCCTAGTATTTCTTTCCACTGAAATAATACGTGTTTTTCTAGATCTGAAACTGAGAAAAAGGAATTCTCTGGCATTAAGTAATATTCTTAAACTATGCAAATTTTGTCTGACATTTTTCTTTGAAAAAAGGGGGGATATAATTGAAGAAAATTAATAATTTTAAGATGAAAGCATACAATGTTATATATATATATAAAGAGGGGGGATTTTAATAACACCAGAATTTGTCAAAATAAGGATATTGTTAAATATTCTACAACCCAATAAATTTTAACATAAAAGCAAAAACTCGTATTTTTGCTCTTTTCGAAACTCCACCGCCCCTTAAAGACATGATTATCTGAGTTAGACTATGGCACACAAATTATTATTTCATAAAACTAATGTACATGGAACATTTTAAAGATGTGTGGACTTAAGTTTTTTTTTTTTTTTTTTTTTTTTTTTTTTTTTTTTTTTTTCTGGGAAAAATTTATTTGGAGTAAAATATGATATATTATCTTCATTACTTACTTTTATTGTAAGTATGAAAATATCTTTTCCAATTCTACGGTAATGGATTTATTTTTCTTAAGGTTTTAAACATAAATTTTAACACAAAACAAAAATTCGTATTTTTGCTGTTTTCAAAGTCTATCGTTCCTTTAATGACATAATTACCCAATTTAGTTTTTCGCACACAAATTATGATTATATAAAACTAAAATGCATGTAATATTTTAAATATGTGTAGACTGGCGAAAACATTTTTTGAGAAAAGAGCATTTCAAATACACTATGATACGTTATTTCCATACTTAGTTTGTAAAAAAAAAAAAAAATAAAAACTGAAAATACTTTCTTCCAAGTATGTAGTAATTTGTTGATAGATTTCAGATTTTAACAATAAATTTTAACAGAAAAATAAACGTTCGTATTTACACTCTTTTCAAGGTTCACTGTCCCGCTACATGACATAATTAACCAATTACCCAATTGGGTTATTTAGAACCTGCACACAAATTACGATTGATAAGATATCCCGACATGAAACATTTTTTTTATGTTGAAAAATATTTTCTGAAGTAGACTCTGAAGTTAAAGAAAAATCTTCTACTGAATTTTGTACAAAAAAATTTTTTAGTGTTTCACTTTCACTTGAATTAGAAAATGCACTAAAGAATTTAATTTTTTTCTTCATTTGAAACTTTAAGTTCTACATATGCCTTGGAATTGAAACGGATAAAATGTGACGCACTATTAAGAAAATCAAAATCAGCTGTCGCTTCAGAACTTTAGGAGAACGTCTTAACTTGGAAGTAATTTATTTTAGTTTTAGTAATTAAAAATCTAAAGATGTTGCTAGTGCAGATAAGAAAACTTATAATTCATCATTTTCTTTTTTCTAGTTTGGAAACAATGCATTTGAGTCAATCTAGTTGGGGGAGTATTTTAATTTAAATAAACATTAATGATTAAGCAGAAAATATTAATTAAATCTTAATCATAGTTTGAGAACATAAAGATGAAAAATTGAATATGTTATGTATTTTAGAATACGTTCAATTGTAAAATTAAACAATTTAAATGTGTTTTATTCATTAAATATTTAGAAATATTCATTCCTAAAGATGTATAAATAGCATTTAATAACATATTTAGTTTTACTGTTGGAATAAGAATAACGTTTCCATAAAACTTCTTCACATAAATTTAAATTTTTACATAGATATGAAATAATTACAACTTTTTGACACATTTACTCTTAAATCCGATGAAAAATCTTTTGCTGAATTTTCTATAAAACTGATATTAGTGCTTAACTTCAATTTTAATTAAACAATACTTTCAAAGGTCATTTTTTTCCTTTTTATACTATCTGAAACTAAAGATTTCTACGTTTATCTTGGAATTAAAACAGGTCAAATGAACGGTATTATTTAAAAAATCAGAATCAGCCGTTATCACAGAACTTTGGCAGACCGTTTAACTTTGGAAATAATTTATTTCAGTTTCAATAATTAAAACTCAAAGGCTATTGTTCATATAAAAACAAACTGGAAAGCATATAATTCATAAATTATTTTGTTCTGCTTTAGAAACAATGCCTATCAGTATAACCTGGAAGGAGATTGTTGGTAATTTAAATAATTATTGACGTTTAGAGGTTAACCTCTTCGTTACCGGCGGCTTTTACACAAATTTTATTTGGTTAGGATCATATTAAAAAAATGCCTTTACTTAAATAATCTCGAGAATGCTCACAGCTAGGAAACACCTCAATGCTACTCACCTGTTCTAATTAAAGAAAGAAAATATTACATTTCTTTTTTACTGGTGACAAAAAAAATTCTGTATCCTCTTTTCGAAGGTGCATATATGCAACCATGGCCCCAAATGGGTTAAACCTAGGGCAGGAAATATATATATCTTACCTCATACGTTTGCATGTCATTCTCGTATTTGTAAGTAAAATTATCAAATGTTTTAATTATACTCTCAGACCTAGAAAATGACAAGTATAAGTATTGTATCCAAATATCTATTGATTAGTGTCAATATTAGCTTACACAATATTGCACGTACTACTATGTTTGAATAGAACCCCTCATCTTCTTGCTTTCTTTTGGGAGCAACGGGTTTTAAACTTATTCTATCGACGATAATTTTCAGAATTTTCAAGCTATGATTTTGAGACTTTTGAGGTTGTTTGAATACAACCCCTCATCTTCTTGCTTCCTTTTGGGAGCAACGGATTTCAAACTTATTCTATCGACGATAATTTTCAGAATTTTCAAGCTATGATTTTGAGACTTTTGAGGTTGTTTGAATACAACCCCTCATCTTCTTGCTTCCTTTTGGGAGCAACGGATTTCAAACTTATTCTATCGACGATAATTTTCAGAATTTTCAAGCTATGATTTTGAGACTTTTGAGGTTGTTTGAATACAACTCCTCATCTTCTTGCTTCCTTTTGGGAGCAACGGATTTCAAACTTATTCTATCGACGATAATTTTCAGAATTTTCAAGCTATGATTTTGAGACTTTTGAGGTTGTTTGAATACAACCCCTCATCTTCTTGCTTCCTTTTGGGAGCAACGGATTTCAAACTTATTCTATCGACGATAATTTTCAGAATTTTCAAGCTATGATTTTGAAACTTTTGAGGTTGTTTGAGACTTTTGAGCTTCTTTGAATACAACCCCTCATCTTCTTGCTTCCTTTTGGGAGCAACGGATTTCAAACTTATTCTATCGACGATAATTTTCAGAATTTTCAAGCTATGATTATGAGACTTTTGAGGTTGTTTAAGACTTTTGAGGTTATTTGAATACAACCCCTCATCTTCTTGCTTCCTTTTGGGAGCAACGGATTTCAAACCTATTCTATCGACGATAATTTTCAGAATTTTCAAGCTATGATTTTGAGACTTTTGAGGTTGTTTGAATACAACCCCTCATCTTCTTGCTTCCTTTTGGGAGCAACGGATTTCAAACTTATTCTATCGACGATAATTTTCAGAATTTTCAAGCTATGATTTTGAGACTTTTGAGGTTGTTTGAATACAACCCCTCATCTTCTTGCTTCCTTTTGGGAGCAACGGATTTCAAACTTATTCTATCGACAATAATTTTCAGAATTTTCAAGCTATGATTTTGAAACTTTTGAGGTTGTTTGAGACTTTTGAGGTTCTTTGAATACAACCCCTCATCTTCTTGCTTCCTTTTGGGAGCAACGGATTTCAAACTTACTCTATCGACGATAATTTTCAGAATTTTCAAGCTATGATTATGAGACTTTTGAGGTTGTTTGAGATTTTGAGGTTGTTTGAATACAACCCCTCATCTTCTTGCTTCCTTTTGGGAGCAACGGGTTTCAAACTTATTCTATCGACGATAATTTTCAGAATTTTCAAGCTATGATTTTGAGACTTTTACAAAAGTTTCTTTATATACTTAGCTAATACATTATGCAGTATGCACATTATATTTTGATTGCATTCTCTCATGCGTATTGAAACATTATTTAGTTAACCTGCTCATTTTTCATCCAATTTTCATTATTTTTTTTAATTCTGATTACAGAATATTGTGTGCAATGTTGCTTGTCATAGTTTCTGAAGAGATCATTTTTTTATATTAAGAACACTCCAAATCATAAGCAAAAATCTTTCAAAATTCGAGACTGTTTTTATAAAAATCTTAATTTCTCTACTAGTATACATGCTATCCTCATAAAAATGAACACAGTTTGTTACAATAAGCCTCTTAATCATATTGTACCGTGGATCTTTATTTGAGTAGAAATCGACCCAAAAATAGAAAAATATTTTTGTACATATTATTATTTTCTAGTTTCTTCCGAACCATTTGTAAAAAATCGCATGCAAATGCGAGCATTTTTCGCAAAGTTTCAAAGTTTAAACGCTTTTACTACATTAGTTTTTACAGGGTTATCCAAAAGATATTCGTTCTTTTTCAATTAGTTGACGGTCCCCTATGGATTTTGAGGGAAAACTCTTCGCGGAAATATATGACCTACACTATTCTGTTTACACATCTAGAGTTTCAGGATTATTCCTCATGTATTTTTTTAGATATTTAACAAAACGTCTAAAATCGCAAGTGACCAATCATCATTGGTCATATAGTGTACTACGAAAAGAATATTAACGCTATTAACATTTGTGTCTATATAATAAATTTATTAATATTAGTTACTTGTAGATCACTTATGTATCTCTATTAATTTCATTTGTTAAAAGTGTTTGCTATATTGTTGATGAAATATGTGTGCTAAAAGATATAGGAGAGATGTGTAGGAGCTTCATAATATACAGGATGTTGCCGAATTCAACCGATAAATTTAGCGGGGTGATAACAGGAATTTAGAGGATGAAAAACTGCCATAGAACGTGGGTCGCAAACCACTTATTTAGTCACAAATACAGAGTGTTTCATCCTAACTGAACTTGGTTTAACGGTAATAATTTTGAAAAAAATACAAACATTGCAATGAAAATGCAACAATATGTTCCTTGTTTTGTAGGCAATGTTATAACATTACGAAAAGTTCTGGAAAGTTCACGAAAAGTTCTTCTCATCACGAATAGTTCTGGAGGGTTCTCAGTTAACCGGTGATAGGCATTTAGATGATGAAAAACTGCCATAGAACATGGGTCACAAACCACTTATTTAGTCTAGATTAATTTTCACACAATTATTCTAATTGGCAAACAAATCATATTAGATGTAAATTTCCAACTGGGCGAAAAATGTCCGGACCAGGATTCGAACCCGGGACCTCCCTGGCTGAAGCCGCCAGTGCTCTGCCATCTGAGCTATCCCGGACGATTCTGGCCGGACTTTTTCACCCAGCTAACCTTGAAGATTACAGCATCTGGTCTGAAACCTGGTTCAGCTCAACAAAATAAATCTCAGGTAATGGAAGTCCAGAAATTTCTGGAGTTCCTGAAATTTCTGGAGTTCCATTACCTGAGATTTATTCTGTTGAGCTGAACCAGGTTTCAGACCAGATGCTGTAATCTTCAAGGTTAGCTGGGTGAAAAAGTCCGACCAGAATCGTCCGGGATAGCTCAGATGGCAGAGCACTGGCGGCTTCAGCCAGGGAGGTCCCGGGTTCGAATCCTGGTCCGGAAATTTTTCACCCAATTGGAAATTTACATCTAATACACTTATTTAGTCACAAATACAGAGCGTTTCATCCTAACTGAACTTGGTTTGACGGTAATAGTTTTGAAAAAAATACAAACATTGCAAGAAAATGCAACAATATGTTCCTTGTTTTGTAGGCAATGTTATAACATCACGAAAAGTTCTGGAAAGTTCACGAAAAGTTCTTCAAATCACGAATAGTTCTGGAGGGTTCTCAGTTAACCTTGATAGGCATTTAGATGATGAAAAACTGCCATAGAACATGGGTCACAAACCACTTATTTAGTCACAAATACAGAGTGTTTCATCCTAACTGAACTTGGGTTGACGATAATAATTTTGAAAAAAATACAAACATTGCAATGAAAATGCAACAATACGTTCCTTGTTTTGTATGCAATGTTATAACATCACGAAAAGTTCTGGAAAGTTCACGAAAAGTTTTTCTCATCACGAATAATTCTGGAGGGTTCTCAGTTAACCGGTGATAACGTATGAACTGGTAATCTCAGTCCAAAATGTGAAGCGTCAAGTCTATACTGATGGCGCGTATAATGGAAACTCCTAGTACTTTTGCTTGATATTATCACATTAATAATAATAGTGTGAATGTCTATTGAAAGTTTTATTATAATTGGAATATTCTCGTTTTACCCGACTGAAAAGAAGGGTTATGTTAGATGTAAATTTCCAACTGGGCGAAAAATGTCCGGACCAGGATTCGAACCCGGGACCCCCTGGCTGAAGCCGCCAGTGCTCTGCCATCTGAGCTATCCCGGACTATTCTGGTCGAACTTTTTCACCCAGCTAACCTTGATGAAAAAGTTCGATCTGCTGAAAAGCTGGGTGAAAAAGTTCGACCAGAATCGTCCGGGATAGCTCAGATGGCAGAGCACTGGCGGCTTCAGCCAGGGGGTCCCGGGTTCGAATCCTGGTCCGGACATTTTTCGCCCAGTTGGAAATTTACATCTAATATGATTTGTTTACCAATTAGAATAATTGTGTTAATATTAATCTAAGGGTTATGTGTTTCACGCGTATCTGTGTATGTGGATTATACCCTCGAAACATCTCAACGGCTGGATGGATTTTAATGAATGAGGTCTCTATCAATTCGTCTTAACAACCCGATGGTTATAGGCTAGGTTTTGTTTTTATAAATAGAAAATGGCGGTAGAGACGAAAACAATTTACGCACCCTATTGGGTGGTATTTCATTGGATAGCTCTTTCAAAAGGAAGACGATGTTTCATTGACTATTTTAAAGTCAGAAGCTCCGTTAAAATATTCTACAACCTGGAAGTTGTGTACGTATTGTGGATCTCTAGCTTTACTGCAACTCTAACGATCATAGACATCTATAGACCTCATCAAAACAGTGTTTATAGATAGGAACTAACAGTTAAACACAACTTAAAAGTCATCAATACAAGTAAATAAAAAAAACATAGGTAAGTAATATAAACAAGTAATATATAAAAAAAAATATTTTAGGTCAATTCCTACTTAGGTCAATAAGAGAATTTTTTTTCTCCCGTTCTTCTTTCCTTTTGAGTGGCGCTTAAAATGCTTTGATCAAGAAGGGGGCTCTCTCGATTATTGAAAATTAATTAATTTGATTTAATTAATTAATTAATATATGAAAAAACTGGATTAACACCAAGTATCATCCACTACAAATTTTAAAAAATTATTTGAGCTTGATTGGATGAATTATAAGTATTTTATTAAACATTGAAAATTTGAACAAGATATCTAGCGAGAGTGTGAGCTAATAGTAGGAATTAAAAAAAAATTGTTTCACATTGATGAGAAATAATTAATTAGTTCGCTTTTTACGCAGTCGGTATTTTTTATTTTTTAAATTTAATTGTTTATTCTTCCTATCATCTTAGATTGTGGTCATTTACCTTAAACTATTGTTGCTTTGGAGTTACTATCGCCCCTTGTCGCGATTGTAACGATCTGATCTACGATCATAGTCTCAAACATCTTTATGTATCTTATTTAAGTTTCATAAAGTCGCCCATTTGTCGCATTTTCCTTTTCGGGGCTTGAGTTTGTGAACTCAATGATGTAACATTTTTTCTTTAAGATCTTAATAAAGGTGTCCGGGGGGGACATCTGTGGTCTACAGACGTAGTTTCCACTTCTGGTAAGTTCACCTTAAGCAAACAAGTATACTTTATTTTTCCAAACGTTATTATCCTCAACCGAAATTTAATTAGGGTAGACCACCCGATTAAATACGTGGTTCGTGACCCCACGTTCTACGGTAATTTTTCATCCATTTGATGCCTCCTATTACTTCTCTGAATTTGTTACTCGAATTCGGCAACACTCTGTATATGATACAAAAATAGCATGTAATGTCTAAAATTTTCAATTTAAATACCGATACACAAATTATGTTTATATAAAATCTTTTCTGGATAAAATTATATTTTTTGTGGAAGAATATCTTTTCTGAAATTAACTCTTCAAGTTCCAGACAAATCTTTTACGGCATTTTCCACAAAGTAATTACTAGTGCTCCACTTTCACTTTGACTTTAATTAGAAAATAAGTTCAAGATTTTTTCCCCTTTGAAGCTGTAAGTTAATTTATATATGTTGGAATTAAACGTACCGTATTATTAAGGAAATCAGAATCAGCTGTCGCTTCAGAACCATAGCGAAACGTTTAAATCTGAAAGTAATTTCTTTCAGTTTCAATAATTAAAAACCTAAAGAAGTTGTATGTACTAATGCAATTCATAAATTACTTTGTTCCGGTTTGGAAACACTGCATATTAGACAATCTAGATGGGTTCAGTTTAATAATTTAAATATACATAAGCGTTTATAGATAGAAGTTAGGCAGAGAATAATTAAATGTAACCTAACATGTTTTCATGTCATTCTAATATCAGTAATTGAAAAGGGCAAAATATTTTAATCATAATTTGGCATCCAAAGGATGAATGTTTCGACAAATTATTCACATAATTTTAAATTCAACTTTAACTCTGTATTCTCTGTGGATACTTTTAAGGGTGCTTTTCCAGTATAAAGGCCTGGGCGGTTTTTTAAAAGCTTGGCTTTAGAAAGTAAAATTTGTTACCAAATGGTGTAAACTGCTATAAATACAAACCTAATGAACTTTTCTCTTGTTTAAATATGTATTTATATACTTAAAAACGTTTTATTTATATATATTATTATTATTTTATATACAATTTACTTCTGTTTGCATATAAATGTAGGCATACGTTAAAAGTGGTTTATATAAAATAAATTGTATAAATATTGAAAAAGTTGCTTGCGTTTATGAGATAGTGAATAGGTTGCCAGAAATATGCATGAAAATTCCCTTCTCTCGCCACAATCTTTGTCTAGCAAGCCCATAATCTTTAACTACCCAAGGCCCCTATACTGGAAAAGTACCTTTTTAAGGACCTATGAAGAAATTTTAATATAAAATTTATTTAATCCGTTTAATAACAAAAGAGGGTTTTATCTTTTATACAAAATATGCTTAACTTCTTGCCTGTGACGCCCGAACTCAGTTCGGTAACGTAAAGGCGCTAAATTTGGAATGATCGATCAGAGTTCGGGCAAGAGAAAAATCTGTCTTTCAATTCCGTGAAGTCCGAACTCAGTTCGTCCAATGCATAATATGTAACTTACCGTTTTCCCAATAGATGGCGATACTTTCCCAGGAACATTTCGGCCGTTTCGCCCATTTGTCAGATTTTTGTAATTTTTCAATAGACTTGTGTACCGTGCCATGTTTTCGTGTATATCATACTGTAAAAGATTTGGGAAATTCTAACGAATCTGAGGGACATGGAATTTATGACAGTTGATATAAATAATAATATTGTTGTATTTGTTGATTATATTTGTCTTGAAAACTATGTCATTTGATTTATTTTGCTATAATTTGAGCAAAAATTACTATAATCCATTAAAATTTCATATATATGTGAAAATATTGAATATGGTAGTTATTTTGTTTATTTTTATTTTATTTTTTTTTTTTTGTATATAATCTATTTCTAACTTTTTGATGATAATAACGAACAAAGTTAAAGAGAATTTTTTTTTTTTTTTTGCACGTTTTTCTCAAATATATTCAACAGGCAAGGGGTTAATCACATTAAGAAAACATAGCGAAACATTCTTAGCTACATATTATTAAGTTGTTATTTTCTCAACATTTGACATATGTATAAAAGGCTTGCCTCTTATAAAAAATGTGATATGAAAACTTTGGAAGCTGAAAAACATTTTCCTTTATAATCAGAATCACTTCACAGAAGAAAACTGTTTTTGTTATATCACAACTTCAAAGGAGACTCTATCATAAATTCCTTCATATATGCAATTTAGTACGGGAATAAAAGAACGCTATTAACTTTAGTGACAACATAATAAATTTATTAATTTTAGTTTATTGTAGAACCCTTACGAATCACTGTTACTTTCATTTGTTAAAAGTGTTTGTTCTAGTGTTGATAAATATGTGTGCTAAAAGTTGTAGGAGAGATGTGTATTAGCTTCGTTATACATATGTAGTACAAATAACATGTAATGACTAATTTTTTCAATTTAAACCGATACGCATATCATGTTTACATAAAACCTTTTCTCAGTAAAAATCTTTTTTATGCAGAAATATCTTTTCTGAAATTGACTCTTCAAGTTCCAGAAAAAACTTTTACGGCATTTTCCACAAACTAATTACTAGTGCTCCACTTTCAATTTCACTTTAATTAGAAAATACGTTCAAGATTTTTCCCCTTTGAAGCTGTAAGTTAATTTATATATGTTTGAATTAAACGTACCGTATTATTAAGGAAATCAGAATCAGCTGTCGCTTCAGAACCATAGCGAAACGTTTAAATCTGAAAGTAATTTATTTCAGTTTCAATAATTAAAAACCTAAAGAAGTTGCATGTACTAATGCAATTCATAAATTACTTTGTTCCGGTTTGTAAACACTGCATATTAGACAATCTAGGTGGGTTCAGTTTAATAATTTAAATATACATAAGCGTTTATAGATAGAAGTTAGGCAGAGGATAATTAAATTTAACCTAACACGTTTTCATGTCATTCTAATATCAGTAACTGAAAATGACAAAATATTTTAGTCATAATTCGGCATCCAAAGGATGAAAGTTTCGACAAATTATTCACATAATTTTAAGTTTAACTATAACCCTTTATTTTCCGACAATACTTTTAAGGGTGCTTTTCCAGTATAAGGACCTGCGCGGTTTTTTAAAAGCTTGGCCTCAGAAAATAAGATCTGTTGCCAAATTATGTAAACTGCTATAAATACAAACCTAATGAACTTTCCTGCTTGCTTATATATCCGTATTTATATACATAAAAACATTTTATTTATATATATTATTATTATTTTATATACAATTTACTTCTGTTTGCATATAAAAGTAGGCATATTTTAAAAGTGGTTTATATTAAACAAATTGTATAAATATCGAAAAACAATGCTTGCGTATATGATATAGTGAATAGGTTGCCGGAAAATATACATGAAAACTTCCTTCTCTCGCCAAGTCCATAATCTCTAACAAGCCAAGGCCCCTATGCTGGAAAATTACCTTTTTAGGGACCTATGAAGAAATTTTAATATAAAATTTATTTAATCCGTCTAATAACCAAAAAAAGGTTTTACCTTTTATACAAAATACTGTGCTTAACCTCTTGCGTGTGACGCCCGAACTCAGTTCGGGCAACTTAAAGGTGCTAATTTTGGAATGCTCAATCAGAATTCGGGCAAGAGAAAAATCGGTCTTTCAATTCCGTGAAGCCCGAAATCAGTTCGTCCAATGCATAATATGTAACTTACCGTTTTCCCAATAGATGGCGATACTTTCCCATGAAAATTTCGACCGTTTCCTGCCATTTGTCAGATTTTTGTAATTTTTCAATAGGGTTGTGTACCGTGGGATGTTTTCGTATGTATCATACTGTAAAAGATTGGGAAATTCTAACGAATCTGAGGGACATGGAATTTATGACAGTTGATATAAATAATAATATTGTTGTATTTGTTGATTATATTTGTCTTGAAAACTATGTCATTTGATTTATTTTGCTATAATTTGAGCAAAAATTACTATTATCCATTAAAATTTCATATATGTGTGAAAATATTGAATATGGTAGTTATTTTGTTTAAAAATTTTTTATATATAATCTATTTCTAACATTTTGATGATAATAACGAACAAAGTTAAAGAGAATTTTTTTTTTCATTTTTGCACGTTTTTCTCAAATATATTCAACAGGCAAGGGGTTAAACACATTAAAAAATCATATGAAACAGTCTTAGCTACATATTTTTAAGTTGTTATTTTCCCAACCTTTGGCATATGTATAAAAGGCTTGCCTCTTATTAAAAATGTTATATGAAAACTTTAAAAGACGAAAAACATTTTTCTTTATAATCAAAATCATGTCACAGAAGGGAACTGTTTTTGTTGTATCGAATTTCAAAGGAGACTCTATCATTGATTCCTTCACATATGCTATTTAGTACGGGAATAAGAGAACGCTATTAACATTGGGGACAATCTAATAAATTTATTAATTTATTTTTCCCTTATGATTAATATATATTATGATATATTAATCCCTTATGAATCACTATTGTTTTCATTTATAAGTGTTTCTTATATTGTTGATAAATATATGTGTTCTAAAAAATGTAGGAGAGATGTGTATTAGCTTTTTAATATATGTGTAGTAGAAATAACATGTAATGACTAAATGTTTCAATTTATATACCGAATCGTTTTAAATAACGCATAGCGAAAGGTTTAAAATTGAAAATAATTTACTTCAGTTTTAATAATTAAAAACCTAAAAAAGTTGCATGAACTAATGCAATTCATAAATTACTTTGTTCCGGTTAGGAAACACTGCATATTAGACAATCTAGGTGGTTCAGTTTAATAATTTAAATAAACATAAGCGTTTATAGATGGAAGTCAGGCGGAAAGTAATTAAATTTAACCTAACATGTTTTCATGTCATTCTAACATCAGTAATTGAAAATGACAAAATATTTTAATCATAAGTCTGCATGAAAATGACAATTTAAGGGGTCCGGGACACAAAAATCTTCAAATTTTGCAAAAACATTTTATTTCATTAAAAAAAATTTCTGTTTTCTCCTGCTTGAAATAACATTTAAATCATGTTTCTATCTGAATTAGAACAAAATATATTAATTTTTTCGTTTATGTTTGTTTTCAAAATCTAGCTTTGAAGCAATGGCTGTCATGGAAACGACTTCTTGTAAAAATGCGTTTTTCTTCATGATAGGTTTTTTCAGCATTTCTCATGTTTAAATTCTTATAACTCGAAAACCGTTAAAGTTACAAACTTAGAACATATCTTGTTTAGTTGTTTTACTTTAATTTTGATTCAGCATATTTGAAAAAATATTTAGTTTTGAAAATATGATTTTTTTTTTAAGTTGCAGCACTTTTTTGAAATTTTTTCGTTAAATATTTTTAATTTTTTTATAAATTAATATTTTTTTTAATGCTGAATCAAAATTAAAACTTATATATCTCTGTTTATTTGAATGAAAAAAAATGAAATTCTATAAATAATATTTCGAGTTATAACGATTTTAAATTACCCCACTTATTTAATAAATTTTTAATTTAAATTTAAAAAAAATTCAGAAGTTTTATCATGTGATTTTGTTTACAAATGATAAGGTTAACCATCACAAAAAAATTCAGAATTTTAACTCAATAAATAAAAATTATTTAAAAATGTGTCCCGGACCCCCTTAAGTAGGGGTTGCTTTTTTCGTTTGAAAAAAAATCGAATCCTTTTTAAAATCTGTAAATTATCCTTGTAAAATAATTTGGCCAAATTCATAGTTCTTGTGTAGTTATTAAGAGCTTTAGCGCAGTGTTACTGTAGGCTTACACCGACTTGGGCCACTATAAACGCATTTTACGTAAAATGACTTTTTTTAAAGTGGGCGGGATCAGAACGCATAAACCGTTAAACCTATCTTGCTTTTTTTAATTAAAGATGCTATACTTTAATAGAATGTGGACTACTTTCAGCCATTTTTTTTAAATAAATATTTTTAGAAACCCGCTAAAGTGCGATCAGGATGTATATTTTATCAACAAAAACTAAAGTAACACGCAGTAAGTATAACTGTTATGTTTTGTAATACATCAACTTTTAAATCGTTACAAGAGAAAATAAACAGTAATGATTATCGGTGTGATAAATGGAGGAATACAAGTGCCCACAGTAAGCCTTTCTCTGCAGAAGTTATTGCACCGACCCGTTTTCTTCCTTTCAAGGAAAAGACTTTTGAGTAGTATTTTGGTATGACTAATAAATAGATATCGTTTCCGGGAAAAGTAGCCGTCTGGCCATTTTGCCCGATCTCTTTGTGGTCACTTTGCCTTGAATGATGCCATTATAGTCCGCGAGCCAGCAACAGATTTTGGTGACGAACTTCCTCTCCGCCGATAATTTGTAAAATACCTCAGAGAGTTGTATCATGAAGCTCCGTGAACGTCAGCTGCGGTTCCGTGGGTGGGTTGAGCAGCGGTAGCCTTCCAAACATGTAAAAAAAAATTAGTCATTTCCTTCCGGTTGAAAATTTGTCAAATTATAGCTAACCCAATATCTTGAAGAAAAAATAAAGTCAGCTGACTATAAAGTGGTGGTTAATACGTCAGCTGGTCACGCGAACATGAAAAAAATATACAGGGTACAAAGTTTTACAGACATTACAGCACAGTACAACGTCACAAACTGAAATTGTGCACTGCTACATTTACGGAATGTGAATATGCAAAATAGAATCGTCGCTCATCGATTTCAGACGTTTTTGTGTATACAGGTAACGATTTATCTTATCCGTGTGAACCAAATATCGTTTCGTACTAATTAATTGATGCTCTAAAACTTTCTAACTGGAAATTTTACTCTATTTCTTCTCGTTTACGATTCTCAATAGCTATCTTCCAAATTTCGCCACTAAGGGGCGCTGCCGTCGTTTGCATTAAATCGGGCGTAGTCACTTTATATACCGTTACCTCACTTCCATAGCTGTAGCTCTCTCCGTTCGCAAGTATTTTCAGGTTAAAGGGACTTTCCTTTGCACCCTGAATATTTTTTTTATGTTCGTATAACCAGCTGACATATTAACCACCACTTTATAATCAGTTGACTTTTTTTTTCTTCAAGATATTGTGTTAGCTATAATTTGACAAATTTTCAACCGGGAGGAAATGACTAATTTTTTTTTTTTTTTTTTTTTTTTTTTTTACATGTGTGGAAGGCTACCACTGCTCAACCCACCAGCGGAACCGCAGCTGACGTTGACGGAGCTTCATGATACAACTCGCTGAAGCATTTTACAAATTATCGGCCGACAGGAAATAACTGACGAAATTTGCACCTGGCTTTTGGACTATTACAAAAACTGTGGTCTAGCATCTAATCTACACGACTTAGCGTTTTCAAACACGCATCATTTACAAAGTTATTTCACACTGACCAAACAGCATAAGGGTAAATAATTATAACACTAAAGCACACATAAATTAATATCTGAATTTATTTCATTCCTGTTCGATTATTGTATTGATTGTGTTCAAGTCTGTCTTAATATATACAGTAGAACCTCCATTATCCGGAGTAATTGGGACCAACCTCTTTTCGGAAAATTGAAATTTTCGTATAATCGAGAATGCTTCAATTTTAAGATTAAGGACAAATGTGTGCCCTATTTCTTATTATCGTAATAAGTGCTTAATAAAAATAAATCAACAGCAAAATAGAAACAAGAGTAAAATATCTGAATTTTAATTTTGAGATTAAGCACCTTTTACATATTTCACAAAGGTTTGAAACAAAGTTTTGCTTGTTGAAGTTTCGATTGACTTTGCATTGGAGCTCAATCATAAAGGTTTTTTTAATACTATGGGTTCACCAGTATCACAGTCATTCTGCTGCTTTCTGCATAAAACTTTTTCATTTTGGCAGCATCTCTCTTCATAACACTAACCGCTGTAATACCAATGCCGTATTCTCGAGCTTAATTTGTCATACTCTCACTCGATTCTACATGATTTCTGATTTGAATTTTTTTATTCTATACTTAAAGTAATGCGTTTTTTTTTTGTTGTTGTTGTTGTTTCTTTGTTTGTTTGTTTGGTTTTACACATGATAAAAATGAAAATTTTACTCTATTAAAAATGTCATGCGGAAGCTCAAGTTAAATTCAAATAAATTCTAAGAAAGTGATTCCAAAATATTTATCTGTACTCGTTGTTCGGAAAGGACCACTTGCACACGAGGAATGTGATAGTAAAAAAAGATAAAAAAAAATAAAGCTTTAAAAATGGATTTCGGCTAACCGAGAATTTCGGTTAAAAGAGTTTCTGGATAAAAAGGGGTTGTACTGTATGTACCTTTAATAAATTAATTAATTAATTCAGACGTTAATTTATGTGTGCTTTAATACATATTGTGGATCGATAAAATATATTTTATTCATTGTATTTCCCGCCATCGTGCCCTATGTGGTTGCATGCCGATGACGTTCCACAACATGGTTTATTAGTGGAAAATTGTCGGGCTAGGATATCGTCCAGGGTAGCTTAGGGGTAAAGCAATAGCACGTACGCTGTGGACCCAGATTCGAGTTCTGGCCCTGGCTAAATTTTCAATCCTATTGGGTTATTGTATTGTGTTCAAGCCTGTCTTAATATATATGTACCTTTAATAAATTATGACACTATATATTATTTAGCTATAATCCAGAAATTGTATAACTTGCCTAAAATCCAAAAGGCGAAAAAACAATAAAGTGACCTCAGAACTAGAAAATATATCCTTCCGCTTCAAAGTTGCAAGCAATACTACCAGCATTTCCGACGACTGTTTCGCCCAGTTTCTGCGTGGCGAGGGCACTATACAGAGGAAAAAAACGCAAATGACCAAATGCCCACTTCTTTCGTCTTCCCCTATAAAAATTGAGCCTGGGGTTGAGGCTCGATCTGAGTCAGTCTCATCTCCATTACACATACAACAACATAATTAGAAAGTTAATACCTTATAATCTAAGAATTAAAATGTGAAGTATTTATTTGTAATGTTCGCATCAAATGTCGACATCTGAAAAAAAAAAAAAACGATAGAAAAAATACAGTATTATTTCAACTTTCCTCAATTTCTGAAAATGTTTTCCTTCAATGTATAAACCTTGTTTTCTTTTACATTCTGTCACATTTAATCTTTTGTAAATTTCCCCCCTTTTTAACTAAAATATTTTGCGCCTGAGAGTAATTGTTTACATTCCCAAATATCTCTTACATAATATATTTTCTAAAGAAAAGCAAAGAAATGCTTTCAATACAAAAACAATTTAAACAAACGTACACAGTAAAGCTAATTTAATGGCAGCAATTGTGCATTAAACAGAAATTACGTAATTAATTTTCTTTGGCCATTTATGTAAACTGGATGTTATTGCTTTTTGTTCTTAAGCATGTATTTTAGAATGAAATGAATTTTTTTATTTCACAGAATTTTTCATTAGTTTATTACGTGTCACATAAAAGAAAGTAAAACCGAAAACGTAAAGTACAGTACTTTTTGAACATTTTCAATAAACAAATAGGTTATATATACAGGGTGGTCATAAGAAAACTTGGACCTGTAGCTGCAGGTCCGTTGAACCGATCGAGATGAGATTTCAGATACAGTTATTCAGAGGTATGAACTCGGAATTATGTGAATGGCAACATAATAGCGCTCATGGTTACGGATATACGTACAGAAACTTGGAATTTCAGGATGGCAACGCCCATTTTTTCCGGGCGCAAAATGCTCAGCGCATGAGAGAACACTAAAAAGCGTTCGAACGGTATGTGTATCACAAAAAAAAAACGGATGCGTTTTGCGCGCACAAAAAACAGCTTTGCGAACGGCCAAATAAATCACGATCGGGTGCACGGAGGAAATGCATATGACAGAGGCAAGACACCAATTAAAGAACATTGTTCGCCAGTTATTCAGTGTAGAACACGGATAAAAAGTGGGGTGGGAATGTTAGCTGTTCAGTCGGAGTCTCGCACAGCCGACGAAATTACTCTGCGGCTGAAAATTCATGGTGAATTGGTGAAACTCTATTATTAAAATAGAATGAATACCACGGAAGCCTTGTGTGTTTACAGTCGAAACCATTGCTAAATACGTAGCCCATGTACATCGCAAGCTCTGTGTGATTTAGCAAAATATTCGAAGAAACTAGCTGTACTTGTGTTAGACCGCGATACAGACGACCAACTGTTCCGGAGGACACTGTTATGGAAGCGCATCACAGTGACTTCAGGACACATGCAAACTGCAAGAAGTACAGTCGTGTATTTTATATACAGAAAACAACAGTCCTAAAGCTACTGTGCTCTGTAATCCGCATGTCAACATACCAGTACCAACCGCGTCCAGATGTTGAACGTGGGGGGAGCATCAACAACTTATGAACTTTTCAAATGAATTTCTTGTTCGATATGAAGGCGATAAAGACAGACCTCTTCACATATTATCGACGGACGAAGCACATTTCACCTTAACTGGCAACGTCAACACCAAAAATTATGTGCACTGGGCAGACACGAAACCGCACGCTGCGGCACCAGCACCTTTATACGACGCCAAAGTTACGGTGTGGTGCGGCATTGCAGGCACAATTGTTCTCGACCTGCACTTCTTTGAGAAAGCGACACCAACAAGATTTGTAACGTGCTCTGTAGCAGGATCTGAAACAGGCTCTCGCTATACAGCCATGCTGAAAAATTACATTATACCAGAATTGCTGCAGCGAAATGCACTGAATGGCATCATTTGGATGCAAGATCGAGCATCTCCACGTATAGCGAAGTCTGTTCAAGAGATCCTGGAACAGCATTTATGCGACAGCGTCATCTCACGCCATTTTCCATTTCCGTGGACTCTGCGATCCCTCGACCTCACTCCTATGAATTTCTGGTTCTCGGTATACCTCAAATCTATGGTGTATATGTGTAATTCGCAAACTTTACCGGATTTGAAAGACTCTATCAAACGTGAAATTGCAAACATCCCTCATGCTATGTTACGTTCGGCTGTATTGTCTATAGTCTCCGCAGGTCTGACCAGGTCTTTCTATAGTCTGACCAGGGTCTTTCCCCTGTTATATACAAATTTCCTCGGTCCGCCCCGATCGTGTTTTTCTGGCTATTCGCAGAGTTGTTTTTTGTGCGTGTATAAAACATCCGTTTTGCAGTCGTTACCATGGTGCGACTTTTGAAAAATTCCTTCATAACTTTTCATTATAGGACCCCAGGAACCCAAAACCACCCCCACCTAAAAAGTTTATATATATATATATATATATATATATATGTATGTATGTATGTACTAAATTTTGTCCGCACGATAAAAGCCGCAATTATGCACGGATCGTCTTCAAACTCGCCAACAACTTTGAGATGGCTAATATCTCGGCGGGGATTGAAAATGGGTAAAATCGGACCAAGGGAATGGAAATGGGGAGGGTTCAAAAATTTGAATACCATCTTAACATGATTCCAATAAAATCAGCTCTTACACAACAATAACAGAAAAAAATAAATATTTTTCGTTATTGAAGTTGCCAACAATTAAAAAAAAAGCAATAAAATTCTCACCACAACAATTGCTTTTCTTTTGCGAGAATTTCACGTGAAAAATTAAATAAAATAAATAGTTTGACGAATTGAAAACAAATTGAATATTACGTCATAAGTGTCCTAGAGCAAGATTATCGCATGAAAACTCAAAATGAAATAAATAGTTCGACGAATTAAAAAACAACAACAAAATATTGCGCCATATTGGAAATAAAATGGATCTCAGCAGGTGAATATGTAACGTCATGTGAGTTTGAAGAAACGTATTAAAACATGATAAAAACCCGACTATGGAAATATTAACTTATCACTTTGAGGTTCTCTGAATTAGCTTTAGCTATTTTTTAAACCTATTCCATATGCATGCGTGTGTGTATTCGTGTATATTAGAATTTTCACAAAACGTTTAGCTCCCTAGAGCTCATTCTTAGTAGAGGAACTGGGTTTATCTCTAATCTTGATTTAAATTTTGTTGGTTAATTTAGTACTTAACTTCGAAATCTACCTCCGCCTGTAGGCCCGAGCTGGCAGGGTTTTTTTTTTTTTTGTTTTTTTTTGTTTTTTTGTGATTCACGTACCGTTCCAATACTCTTTATGGTTGTCGCATGCGTTGAGCATTTTCGAAGGGACAAAATGGGCGCATCCATTCGAAAATTTCAAATTTCTGTATCTATAACCGTAACCGTGAGCGCCACTTGTTGCCCTTGACAAAATCCCGAGCTCATAAATCTGCATAATTATACCTGAAATCACATCTCGATCCGTTGAAAGGTGCTATGAGTTATTTGGTGTTATTTAAGACGGCCAATTATCTGCACGAGGGATATAGTCCATAGGAGGAATGTCCTCCGTGGCGGTCTATCTAAGGGAACCTAACCCGTATATACGCAAGGTTTCCCAAGGGTCGAAGAAAACCACGAAATCTCCGAACTGTTAGGCCAAAGGGCGCGATTGGGTTCGAACCGATTGGTTGAACGGATCGGCTGCTAGAGGGATATATATCGGCGAAGTTTTTTTATGAGTACCCTGTATATATATATGTGTGTGTGTGTGTGGATTTAGCTGAAAAGATATGTCCCGTTAAAAAATAATTAATATGCTTATATACGCCATTCTACGAAAGGGAAGTAAAGAGTCATTTTTATAATTTTTTATTAGTTTAACACAATCAAACCGATTTGCAAATGAATCAATACAGTATTTTTTCTAACTGACAGAAAATGTGTTCAGGCCACGACTCAAACCCAGAACCTTTGGCTTTAATTGTCTATGTTCTTCCAATTGTATCTGGATGGCATCCTAGCCAACACAATTCACCCAGACAACTGTTTTGTAGTGACATCTGGTCATTTCTGTCGAGTTGTTTCAAATAACAGACCGGATGTCATTACCAAATGATTGTTTGAGGGAATCGATTTGGCTGGAATGTCGTCTAAATAGCTCAATTGGAAGAGCATTTGCATTTAAGCCGAAAAGATATTTTCCTTACAAAGACCGTGTCAGTATCTGGACTATCGAAATTACTTTTTTTTTCTTCCCTGAAAATAATTTTAGACCAATTCATTTGTTGCTTCAGATTTTTCTCAACAAACTGAATGCGAGTTTTTTTATGGCCAGGTGTTAAAAGCGGGTACAGGTGTTGTTTAAGGGTTTATTGTTCTTCTTATAGTCCAGACGGACGCTGGCATCTTTATCTAACATCTAATTTCCTTTGCTGTCATTCATTTGCTTTTGCTTTTGAACGCGCAAACAACCAAATTCTCGAATCCTTCGTCAGAATTCTCGGCCTTTCTGTAAGTTTTACAGTCGAATATGTTGTTGGATACTGTAAGAAATTCTAAATAGCAGTCTTTGAACGTTTAAATTTATAATCAATTCTTTCAAGTAACATTCCGATGTTGTTATAAGCTAGAATTCGGCCTCTTTTGAAGTCAGAAAGCATTTTTCCTCTTTCCATCGTAAAAGCATTTTGCGAAGTAAACAAATGAGCCCTGAATCTTATTTTAATGCTTTTAGACCCTTTGCCGGCAGCACAGCTAATTACCTCATCGAGTTCACGGATGAAAGTCTGGGATTAGTTAAATCTTGATCCGCATATTAAAACGCAATCGGTCTGCCATATCTTGGTGGAAAATACGTGAAAACCCGATTTTAGCGGCCGACGCGTAGGTTTACCATTGTTTTTTCCTGCACCCAAAGGTACGAAAACATGGAGGACTGGGAGCAGGAAAACGCAATAGTAAACCTATGAGTTAACCACTAAAATCGGGTTTTCAGGTTTTTTCCACCAAGATAGGGCTTGGCAGACCGATTGCGTTTTAATATGCGAATCAAGATTTAACTAATCCTAGAATTTCATCCTTGAACTCGATGAGGTGACTGTCTATGCTGCCGGCTCCCGGTGTAATTGTTAAGGGGGCTGGTCACTCAGCTTTGAAATCCCCCTCCGTAATGTTAAGTCTTTGATCATTCGTATATTTAAAATATCTTCTAGGTAAATTCATGTTTTTATCATCTTTTTTCGGGAAGAGTCCCATATCCTGTGCCGGAAGATTTGGCGATTTTTTGGCGCACTTTATTTGGCGATAAATGTTTCGATCTGGTTTAAGTTTGTTCATCGGATTTAGGATCGTTCGAACAGCTTTAGGGCTGCTTTTTCTTCGGAAATGCCTTTTCAAAACCGGCCAACTGGATGACGTGAGATCTTGAAGCTTATTGGTTTACCAGTATCACGGAAACTGATAGTCAGCAAATTTTGAATTCGGTTAGATAAGAATTTGCTCCCGCGACCACGCCGACGCGACACCACACTCACAGTTGCATTACTCTCTGCGCCGGTCGATGTAAGTAAAGTCTCGTTAATTTTTCCAAGATTGCGGAAAAACATCATTTTTAAATCTTTATATTATTTATAAATCAATGATTTTACGCCATTTTTAAAAAGAGAAAATGATGTAAAAACCCTCATAGCATGCATGGTCACAGTGACGTCATTGTGACGTCACTGTAAGTCACTGTGGTCACGTCACATCTGTGACCAAAATGCCACCACTCAGTGATGTCACATTGTGACTGAGATGTGAACTTCTTAGAAAACTTAAAAAAATTACAAAAATTATTAAATCATGTTATTTACTGTAAAAAATATTTTTCTGCCGGATTTAAAATTTTTTTAAACCGTGGTCCAAGTTGCCTCTGTGCCTCTAACCAAAACTTTTTATTTTCATATAACATAAAATGTAATTAATTCATCAGCGACACAAAAATATTTCCTAATTATGCGAATTTCATATTATTAAAAAAATGGTTTAGGTAAACAGACCCCAACTTATCTTTTATAAAGATTTTTGTAAATGATCATCTGTTATAGTAGAAGTTTCTATTAGTAGAAGTTTATAGTAGAAGAGTAGTCGAAACATTTCTGTGGTTTCAAACTAAAAACTTTCTATTACAGTTAAGTCTGCAGCTTTTAATGAGCACGCAGAAAGCGTCTTCAAAGTTTAGTCATATATGCATTTCTTGCTTTATAATTTGCATTCAAGTCATTTTTTTTTCCTCTTAGTGTTTCACTATTTTAAGTAACTTTTTTTTTTAATTCTACTTCTTTCAGACGTTTAAAATAAAATTGACATTTTCCGAATGTAAAATTAATGTACAAAATTTAGGCAAAGCCCATGACATAATTAATTATTCATATTTTATTTTTTGTTTTCAAAATATATCTTTAAAAATTATTTTACAAGATGTTTTATTTTACAGAAAATTAATATTAAGATAATGACAGATTGGCAAAGAAAAACTCATCTCTTCTCGATAATCTTGTTGTATTTTTTAAGAAGATATTTGTATATATTACCTGTGATATAAATTTTACTTTTTAAAAAAGGAGGGGGTCATCATTATTACCATTAAATTAATTTATACACATTTTGAAAAATTAAGCAATATTTTATCTAGTAAACTCTAATTATGGATAATATTATTGTTATAATTTACGTAAATGAAATTTTACAATTCAATAAAACTGATAAAAATAAAAGGTGAAATACAATAAAACATTTTCAAACAGGAAATTGAATTAGAGACAATTTGATAAAATTATTACGCATTTAATTTCCTTCCGAAACTGTTGTATAGAAAAACAAATAAAACCGAAAAAACATCTGCTTCGAACTTCGAAACTTAAAAATCGTCTGCATCTCAACTATTTCAGTTGTTAGGACTCACCGCAGAATAACGGATAAAAGTAACAGTGAAGCTTTTTAGAATAAACGCGGGAAGTTATGTGGACACTGGACAGCATAGACGTGTTGACACGGATTTAAAAAGTGAAACAAGAACGTTCTCAGGATCCAAGTTAGTTCAGCTAACAAAATATAAACCCGAGAAAATTACGGTAGCTTTGACTTGTTGAAGATGATTCAAGTCATTGCTATGGTACTTATTATCGGATTTAATTGGTTCCCCAAAATCACAGTATCACGTACAACGTCAATGAAATTAGGTAAGTAAATATATTATTTTCCCTGCTTGCTTTCTTTTAACCGCAACAATTTTAGTTAGCTTCTCATAAACATGCTGTAGAACATAAATACTTCACTACATTTATTTTTTATTTTGTTGAAATATCTAAAATATTATTTTCCCTGTTTGCTTTTTTTTTTTAATTACAATGATTTTAGTTATCTTCTAATAAATATGTTATAGAACACAAATATTTCATTACATTTATTTTTTATTTTGTTAAAATATCTACAGATTATTAAAATTAGTGATTTAAATTGCATTTTAATCTGGTTTATATTCTTATTTAAATATTTGATTAAAACCACATAGTGTCCTAAATATGAAAGTATATGGATAAGTATTATAATCAGTCATTAATATAATTAATAAACATTTAAAGATAATTAAGTTATTTTAAAAAAATGTCTTTTTACGGAATAAAATTATTGGCAAACATAATTTTTTAATTTTGTATTAAGTGATGGTCTTAAACAATTTGAATTGCATGTTTTTATTTAAAAAAAATTGCATCTGCTCAGAAGAGGAATTTATAAAAAATAAGACACAACGGAAACGTATACTATTAAAAGAGATCGTAGATATGTAATGTTAAGAAAAAAAAATGATTATTTAATGTATTATTCAACCTGAGAAATGTTTTAAAATCTATAAAGAAATAGTCATAGCGGGTGAAAGCTTTTCAGTTGTTAAACATTCTTACTGAAATGTTTTCAAAGTGAACTAGAAGTCTGTTGGCAAATGAAAATATAGAAGTTACGCAATCAGTAAGTGTTTAAATATGATTTTACTTTAAAAATAACGCAAATACTTGAACGGTATGAATCTAAAATGTAATAATCATCTTTTATTATTTACTTTTTTTTCTGGATAATTTTATCATTTTATCTCCTGAATGATTTTATCGAGATAAATTTCAAAGTATCGATATTATACACTCTTTATAAACAGCGTGATTAAAATGGATTTCTTATTTATAATTACCATAATCTTGTAAATAAAATATTAATAATAATAATGAACCTATGTGTGGCTCTATTTTGTGTTTATGGGCTCAATTTTTATACTTCATTTACATTAAAAAGTAGTTAACCATTTGATACTGAGTTCATTATTTTTTTTTATTGTGTCATATAAAAATAAATATGATTATTTGTAATTCTAATACAATATATACAGTAGAACGCCGATTGTCCGAACAAGTCGGGACCGACCCTAGTTCGGATAAAGAAAAGTTCGGATAAATGGGCAGACAGTTTAAGGGATGTTCCTGACTATTCTAAAACCTTCACACTTTATCTATGTTTAGGACTGACAGCACCAGTTAGTACTGGAGTACTTAAAAATTGTTTTGTTTTTTTTAATTGTTTTTTGTTTACTTATTATTTATTTTTTTTTTTCTTTTATCATTTTCTAAACTTCAGAGATTATAATTTAAGCAAAAAATAAATTGGAAGTTAGGTGTTTTTTTTTCTTTTTTAGAGAGACAAATATTTGGATAATTGAAAATTCGGTTAAAAAGAATTCTTTGAGAGAAATATGCTGTTCGGATAATTGGAAGTTCGGTTAATTGGAGTTCCAATAATCGGCGTTCTACTGTATTTATAAAACTTTCACCAGACTTTATTCTAAAAATTTCGTTGTAGATTCTAATCTGTTTGTACTATTTATGACACTATCAGAGTTATAGATGTCATGGCAACATATATCCAGCCAGATAGATCTTTGGCAAAACATAAAAACTTTCACATTAGACGCAAAATAGAGTGCTAAATAGTGCAAAATAGAACTGCGGTGCTGTGTTTTATATACAATAAGATATTATTGTTTTAAAAAATCATAGATAGTAAGAGTTATTTTTATAATATATAATTTCATAAATAAAAATGTAATTTTGGCAATCAATTATTAAAGTTATTTTTTAATAATCAAAAAGTTGTTTTATATATGGATTTTACTCCAAGCAAACCCTGATGTAAAATAAATTAACCCTTTGTATCACCGTTCTATGCATACCTAAAAGTTTTATTTACTTTTACAGTGAGCATAAAAATACGATTTTATTTATTGCTGCTATCTTCCAACATAACGATTATTGCCGAAACTGTTCTTAGAATTCTCAACATAATGATACTGGTGATACTCAGTTAATTTTCTATACCAAAGCTGTATTTTTCGTTTGAGTAGTTTCAAATGGTTATTGCTAAAATGTACTTCGGAAATTTTGTAATGCATGTATGAGGCATAAAAGACGTAAACAATACATATATAATTACTATATGGCACATGATGAGCGTTTCGAGTGTATATATATGTATATAACGCATGCATAAACTTCACAATGATCTTAGCAATGTCGTTACTGCAATTTTTGCATAATCAAATTTATAGGGGCCTCTATAACAAAGAAGTTTCCTATTTTCTCAGCCCCAACTTGTTTGAATTACAATCATATATATATATATATATATATTATGGTAATCAATATCATAAAACATATAAAATTTAATTACTTAATATCGGTATTTCTTTTTATCTTTCATTTTTTTTTTATTATAAATGTTGTGTAATCGAAAAAAATTCAACCTCACCAGTGACTTCGAGTTTATAATGCGTATTAAATGAAATAAATTAATTTCATTCAGTATTTTCTATAGTTTAAAGAATATAAAAAGTACTGTATATATTATAAAATATTATATTTTCAACACAAATTTTATCTTGATAAAGATTTGAAAATTTAAACAAATTGTTTCTTTGGTAATTTTAATGCTTTTAACAAATAGCTAATTTTGAAAAAAAAAAAATGTGATAGATCGATCATTCAGTTGTCTTCAATATTCTCATTTATTGCAATAGGAAAGAAAGGTGCAAAAAAAATTGAAGTCTGCGGGGCATTGCATTTTGATTCAATAAAATTCTTTTGGTATACCCTTGTTATATCGGCCCCCAAGTTTTAATTGCGATGTATCGCCGAAGTATATTAACGTTATAGATGTAAATGATTTTACAACATGCATAATTATGACTATGTGTGACATGCTTACGTGTTTACAACTGTACAAGTATGTCATAGTGTGACTTCACAACATTGCCGCTAGTCCCATATTCGTCACAACGTTAATGACAAAATTGTCACAAATCACACAATTTTCACAAAATTGTCACAATGTGACTTCAAAGCAGTGTCGCTGTCGTCACAGAATCATCACAGTGTTAAAGACAATTTCGTCAAAAATGACACATATTTCACAAATTGATCTCAATGTGACTTTAAAACATTGTCACATTCGTCACAAATTCGTCACAAAGTTAATACCAAAATAGTCACAAATGACACACTCTTCACAAATTTGTCACACCGTGACTTCACAAAGTCGTCACAATGTGACGTCACAAAAGAGCTCTAAAACGGCCATAACGACCTCACATTCTAGTCACAGTGACTTCACATCGACGTCACGTGACGTCACATCGACGGTCACAATGTCACAGCGTGACGTCACAACGACGTCGACGTGACGTCACCATGCCTTACGGGAACATGGATTTATAAATCACATAAAGATTTAAAAGCGAAGTTTTTGAGCCACTTCGAAAATTTCTTCCGATGCAATTGCACAAATTTTAACAGCATTCTAAATAAATCTAAACATGTGCTTTTTCAGATGAATAGTTGGTACCCTGTTTCAGACCCTAACTGGGATCATTTTATAAACATTAAATTCTTGCTGTTGTTTTTTTTTTGTTGTTGTTGTTGTTGCGTGTAAACATTTTAAAATTATTTTTATACATTTTTTCTATGATTTAATACTTTTTTTTCTTTTTGGCAGTTGTGAGCGAGATTTTACCTGCATTAAAAATAATAGTTTTTGAAATATTGTTGAAATTTATAAAAAGTTTCTGACCAGTTTTTTTCTCTTTTTTATTGTCGAAAATGTTTTAAGAACGGGGGGTTCAGGGGGGCAGAGCCCCCCTGACAATAACAAGTATTCGTCTCAAAAAGGACATTTATTTAGAATGCTGCTAAAATTTGTGTAATTGTATCGGAAGAAAATTTCCAAGATGGCGCAAAAACTTCGTTTTTAAATCTTTGTGTAATTTATAAATCCATGTTTTTATATCATTTTCTATCTTTAAAAATGGTGCAAAATCATTGATTTATAAATAATATAAAGATTTAAAAATGATGTTTTTCTGCAATCTTGGAAAAATTTTCATGTCGCCAAAACGGCATTTTGGCGAGATTTTTTTTCGCCAAAAATCTTCCGGCACAGGATATGGAACCCATCCCCTTTTTTTCTGTATACTCTTCTTTAAAAATGTCTCTTTTTCCCTTAGTTTTCAAAATATTTCTGAAATATATGCTAAATTTTATATTTTATGTGTTAAAAGCGGGCAAACTGTGAGTAAGATTTTAACGCTTCCCAGAAAATTAAATCTGTACTTTAGAAATATTTTGAGAACTAAGAAAAAAAGAGACATCTTTTAGGAAGTATACACAAAAAATAGACGTTAAAAATAGTAATTTCCTGAGGAGATATTTTAAATATACGAATCCATCCAATGCCCATAGACTAAATTAATGAATGGAAATCGGAAGCTCAGTGAAAAGACCCCCTTAAGTAATATGCGAAAATATCCACCAGGTGCGATTTCGAAATATTTGTGGAGTTCTTATCGTTTTGCTCCCGCGTAAATTTAGTAAAATTCAGATTTTGAACTAGATTTTAATAACTTTATACAATTTTTGTAAACGATTGCTTTCTTATTAACCCTTTGCATTCGAGAGTTGGCTCTCGCTCACCACTAGTTTTGCCATGTGTGCCTAAATCCGGGCTTCAAATGCTCTGAACACCAGTATTTTAAGGGGTCTTGTACTTTTTAAACGCGTCGAAAATTAACGAAAAACTTCAAAGTGTGAATTAGTCTATCTTCAAAACCTTTTTATGTACAAACATGAAATTTTGGATATCGATTAAACAGATTGTACTTTGTAATATGCTACCATTAAAAATTTATTAGCCTTTTACAGAATTTGTGCATTGTTGAAATCAAAAAAGCTCTTTTTTTTTACTCCAAAAGTCATTGCGCGCATGATATCTTTAGAAAGTATGTATGGATTGTCATGAAATTTTGTAAAGATACTAAACAAATATGTGTCTTTAAAATGAACTACTTTTAACTAATTACAATGGTCATATTTTAAATTACGACTATTTTTATTCATTAAAAATACAAAATTTTTATTTCTTTTTACAAAAATATTTTTTTTTATATAGTTAATGAAATAATTTTGGCCTAAGAGTAGTTCATTTTAAACACACATATATGTTTAGTATCTTTACTAAATTTCATGACAATCCATACATACTTTCTGAAGACATCATGCGCGCAATGACTTATGGAGTAAAAAAAAGAGCTATTTTGATTTCAACAATACACAAATTCTGTAAAAGGCTAATAAATTTCTAATGACAGCATATTACAAAGCACAGTCTGTTTAAACATTATCCAAAATTTCATGTTCATACATAAACAGATTTTGAAGATAAACTAATTCAAATTTTGAAGTTTTTCGTTAATTTTCGTCGCGCTTAAAAGGTACAAGACCCCTTAAAGTAATTGTCTTTGACTTATCTAATGGTAGAATTATCTGCGATTAAAGATTGCAAAATAAGCTGAAGGAAATTAGTGGTGTCAAGAGCATTTGGAAAACTGATTTACGCAGGACACCTACCAACACTAGTGGTGAGTGAGAATTACCTCTAGAGTGCAAAGGGTTAATTGAAATATCATGTATTTAATTTTAACGCAAATATTTGAGCATTTGCATAGAAAACGGGAAATGTTTTCTTTTGTTTTTATATCGTTCCTATCATTTTGCAACCAGCTGTATTAGCCATTAAATTTATCCGACTTACACACGTACAACGGCGTAGTTAATTGGCACTTAATGATTTCTTATTCGACATTAAAACGCTTGATAGTACAGCCAAGATGACCTTCTCCAAAATAAACACACTCCTTTTCTTCTCCCTTTTAAACTCACTATTTCAAACTTTTCAGATATGTAATCATATCACCAATCAATTTCTTAGACTAGCATACACACAAAATTTCATACTTAAAAACTACGGTTTTTACTTCTAATCTTTAAAATTAAGGAATCTGTATTATAAAGGACAAACGTGTCAGTCCGTAACACTAACGCTATTTTCATGTTGGCATTAGCAGACGATTAACCTCTTGCGCTCTAGCGTTGTTAGCGGATGTATGTCACGAGTCACCAGTGTTGCCGCATCTGGCAGATTTATTTTATTTATTTATTTATTTATTTATTTAAAGTTTGAATTCACACCACAAAAATTTAGCTGTTAATTTTTTTTTACTTTATGTATGGAAAATCAAACATCTTGTAAAGCAAAAGTAAGAGTTAAAACTTTCTGGTGAGAATTCGGAACGTCTAATTGAAAAATCAGCCACACATCAGGATTTACGCTGCATACGTCATTATCAGAAATGGCCAAAATAACAATACAACGTCATAGAGCGCAAAATGTTACATTTCACTTTAAGTGCAATTTTTTAAACTTCAAAACATCGCACATTTTCAGATTTTACACCGTTGTATATAAAAAAAATGTACGTACAGACGAAGTTTGTTTAAAAATAATATTGCAGTTTGTTTGAAAGCTGTAATGCCATTTACATTGTTTTTGTTTTATAAAGCAATTTTGAAGCATGATTTTTTTAAATCTATCTCTATCGAGTTCAAAAATGAAAGGTAAATTTGTTTGCACATAACTTAATATAAATAGGTCAGCATCCGTTTATTACTCAAATCCCATAGTGAAGTTAAAACTTCATCAATAAGCTAAAGTAATATAAATGAAACAGAACAAAAAATTAGACATGTAATCGAACAGCCATGCAACAGACATGTAGTCAAACTACTCTCCTAAACCGCTAAAATGATCAAAATTAAAGGACAATTTTCAGTAACAAATCCTTTGGCTATTAAGTCATACGAAAGTAGCGCTTTTAATAAATCTTAAAACTTCATTTGAATTCAAAATTAATACTTTTCAAATAAAAATGCTTTTTGGTGTTGTTAGTTGGCAATTAAATCTATATATAATCGTATTAATGTAAAAAATGGTCTTTCTTTATATTCTTTAACCTAGGAGTTCCAGGTTGGATTCCCTAATTGTTTTTTAAAACATAAATTTCAATAAATGAAAACAAATGACAACAAATGAAAAAATGTACGCGAAATACAGCACAAAAAAACAATCCAATTTTCTTTCTTTTTGGCGTTTTAAACTTTGTTTATATAATGTATAAACCTTTCTTTTCTTTCGTGTCTCATTTTATTTAATCTTTTACTGACTTTTCTTTTAACAACTAAAATATTTTAGTACATTTTAGCAATTGTTTACACATTCAAGCGCTTTTTGCATTAGATACTTGCTAAGAAAACAAAAGATATTCTCAAAACAAAATCTTTTTAAACAAACAACACGTCGTAAAATTAATCTAAAGCAACATTCGTTACGTAATTAATTTTCTTTGGCCATTTAAATTTTTATATTTCTTTTTGTCTTTAAACTTTCTTGAAAACGAAATAAATTTTATTTCATATAATATTTTTTCTCTTTATTCTTTGTATCTAAGAACATAAAGAAAGATATTTAGAATTTCTTCCAACAATTTTTAATTTTTAAATTAAATTAAATAAATTTGAAAGCATGAAAGAAATGTTACATATATAGAAAATAATTTGAAACTGGTGTGAATCAATAAAAACTATAAGATCTTCTTAAAACACCTTCAAAAACTTTTAAATGCGCTAGGCCTTTCCAAATAATTTAATACATGTGTGTGTTTTCATTTTATTATAATTTATTTTAATTTTTATTTAATTTTATTTTCATGTATTTTTTTTTCCAATTTGCTTTCTTTCTCATTCTACTCTGTGTTCTTTTGTTTTGATTATACTCTTCTGTGATTGGCTGTTTTCTTCTGCTTTCTTATTCGCTGTTGATTTATACTTTCCAATTGGTTGTTTCTTCAGCTTGTTTCCTTTCCCTTATCTCTCATATCAGTCTTGCTGCTGCTTTCATAGTAGAAGAACGTTTTCTTTTCGTCTGACGAAGAAAAACTCAGATCTTTCGAAAGGCCAAGAGCATTTAAAAGTTTTTGATTTTTTTTTTAAGAAGATATTTTAGTTCTTGTTATGTGTATAGTTATTAACAAATGTTACCACAAAGACCACTTCCAAATAAGGTGTGCTTATCATTCATTTACAGGGGCACACAAAATTCGGTTAGAGTACTGCCTACGAACAATAATTCCTGGAAGTTCTTTGTCAAATATATTGTACTCGCTTTTAAATGTCGCAATGTTTTTGCATATTACTTGTAATGTATGAATTCCATAGATCATATACAGGACTGCACATTAGATATCGAATACATTTCCGTTTATTGACAGAAATTATTAAAGGGGAATTATCAACAGTGCTATGCGTTTCCTAGCGGAAGTAAATTTTAAAATACTATGCAGTGCACATACAAATCTATAGGACATATACGAGGGTGGTTCAATAATTATTGTCCCTAGTGTATATAAATTATTTTTACTGCGATGGTTGATGTGGAATATCGAAGTCTAATGTCTTAAATACCTATATGCTCAATTTAAGAACCTTAGCTGCTATATTAACATAGTTTTGGAGGGAGGGATGAAGTTTTAAAGACCTATTTTTGAGGGAGTTTTTAAGGAGGGGGATGAGAGTGAAATGCTGGTTTGGAGCTTTTGAGGCTACATTTGTGACAGTGGATGAGATGTGGCTGCATCTGTATGATCCCAAGTCCAAACGACAGTAGTTACATCTCATCCACTGTCACAAATCTAGCCCCATAATCTAAAAATCAGCCTTTAACCCTCACCCCCCCCCCTTTTCAATCCTCCCTCCAAAACTATGTGAGTATAGCAACTACGGTTCTGAAATTGAGCATATTGGCATTTAAGACAATAGGCTTCGGTATTCCACAACAATCATCGCAATACAAGTATCTTATATACACTAGGTACAATAATTATTGACCCCCCCCCCCCACGTACAAGACTGCACGAAAGAGTTCGTATATTCTTTCGACTATTGATGGGCATTGCAGAAATTTGCTTTTCAAATGTGTTATGCACTTTCGAAATTATTTACTTAGACACCATCTTGAACCTTATTAAATTGTAACATTTTGTTACTGTTGTCTGAATGTGTTACAAAGTGCTCCATAATTTATACTTGATGTATGATTTTTCGTTCTTGTTTAACTTGTAGCGGCCTGATCGTAATTTCTTTCAGTCAAGTGTCCTAGCTGTAATAGACCGGGAGGCTGCAGCACAGGCAATCACCTCATCAAGTTCACGGCGGAAATTCCAGAATTAGTTGAAACTCGATTCGCATATTAAAACGCAGCCGGTCTGCCAAGCAATATCTTGGTGGAAAGAACATGAAAACCCGATTTTAGCGGTTGTCTCGTAGGCTTACTACTGTGTTTTCCTGCACATAAAGATATGAAAACATGGAGGACTGGGAGCAGGAAAACACAATGGTAAACCTACGAGTCAATTACTAAAATCAGGTTTTCAGGTGTTTTCCACAAAGATATGACTTGGGAAATCGATTGTGTTTTAATATGGGAATCAAGATTTAAGCGATCCCAGTCCTCTGTTTTTTCATACTTTTGGGTGCAGGAAAACACAATGCTACACCTACGAGTTAATCACTAAAATCAGGTTTTTAGGCGTTTTCCACCAAGATATGACTCAGCAGATGGATTGCATTTTAATATGCGAATTGAGTTTTAACTAACTCTGGATTTCAGCCATGAACTCGATGAGGTGATTGTCTGTGCTGTCACCTCCCGGTCTAGAGCTTTGTCCATAGTAATGACTTTAATAGCCTGAAGGCAATTATAATGATTTTTCCAGAATTCCTTCAGAATCATACTGGTAAAAGAAGTTGATCAAAATATCATTGGAAATTATTTAACACTTTTATGAATTCAGCAAGTCTGTTCGTCTGTCCGTCTGCCTGTTCGGGCTCTAACTCGCGTAAATATACTAGGATAGTCACATAATTGATATATGTTATTGATATTTACCGTGCCATGTTCGGTACTGAAAATAAACTATGTAGCCTTAATATTTCATTTACAGGGGCGGGCACTCAAAAGAGTTCCGTTACATTATAGTCAATAGGGAAATATCGTTTGCAGGGTATTTTAATGATGTTACCTATTTCAAATACATTGAAATTTATATACATCATAGATGTGCACTATAAAATGCTTACTATATAATACAGTTTTCATAGACTTTATGGTATGTTTACAGGGACACACAAAATAATTCCTTTACAGTACTACATTTGAGCAATAACTGCTGGCAGTGAGTTTATAATTTTGACATGTGTTTTTAAATGTAACTAATATTTTACATGTAACTCGATGTGTATAGGTCATATTCTATAGGTCATATACAGGGCTGCACAAAATAATTCCAATTAATTTCTGTTTCCTGCCAGAACTTACTGAAAGGCAATTTCCAACTTGGTTATGTGTTTCATAACTGAACTAAATTTTTGTATACTGTGAGGTATATATACAAATTTATAGATCATATACAGAGTTTCACAAAAGATTTCTGATAATTTCTCGACTGTAGATGGAAATTCTTTAAATTATATTTTCAAATGTGTTATGCATTTTTTAATCTGTTTATTTAGACACTATCCTTCACAATATGAAACAGAAAAGTTTTGATACACTATTTTAAATGTGTTGGAAAGTGTTACATAATCTATACATGAAGCATGATTTTTCTTCCATGTTTTAAGTGCATTCCGCTTGCAATGATGCTGTCCTATGTTAAAGTGCACTCCAATAGGATATTCGTTAAGATAATGTATAAAAACAGTGAAAAATCTTTCTTCGACCTAAATATTCGTTAACTGAGATGTCATTAGGTATAAAAATACACATTGTCATGTAAATAGATAGCTAATCTACGCTTTTTATTTTCTTCTATCTTTACAAGAAGAAAGTATTGGATTCGTGAAAATTTTCGACTTCCGGTTTTTGACGAATTTACATGTTTTAGGGGTCAGAGATCCCCAAAAACATGTTTTTACAAAATGTCTGTCTGTGAGTCTGTGTGTCTGTGAGTCTGTCTGTCTGTGTATATGACACAAATTTTGTAGGCACTCTATCTCAATAACTAATGCACGGAATTTAATAAAAATTTATATTCAGGTAGTTCCTGATATAAATTGGTGCTGATTAGTTTTTAGTGTAAATCGCCCAACACGTGGCGCTGCTATACTGCATTGTTCAAGATTTCCGCAATTGCCATAACTCATGAAATGATGCACATATTCTCATCAAACTTCAGATGCAGTTCGTCCTGGATATGAATTACGTGTTAGTGAAAATCGTTGGTGGCGCTACTGTGATGCTTTTTCCACGATTTCTTCAATAGCTCTATCTCAAGAACTAATAAACGAATTTTCTTCTAACTTCAGATTCAGTCAGATGTTGACACAAGTTGTTGCTAATTAGGTTTTGGTGTCAATCACCCAATAGATGGCGCTGTTATGCTGGATTATAAAAGATTTTCGCAATATCTCTATCTCAAAAACTAATGAATGGATTTTTCCCAAACTGCATATTCAGTTAAACGTTGGCATAAGTTGGTGCTGATTAGGTTCTGGTATAATAATCGCCCAATAGATGGCGCTGTTATGCTGGATTATAAAAGATTTTCGCAATATCTCTATCTCAAAAACTAATGAATGGATTTTTCCCAAACTGCATATTCAGTTAAACGTTGACATAAGTTGGTGCTGATTAGATTCTAGTATAAATCACCCAATAGGTGACACTGCTATGCTGCATTTTGCAGGATTTACACGATTTCAGCGCTAGTTATATTTCAAGAACTAATTCACGGAATTTCATCTTATTAGAATCCACATGATGAGCATAGATTGTCATTTAATTTTGGCACTGTGATATTTATATAGCGAATTTATATAGCTGAGCTAGAATTTATATTATTTGTGATAGCAGAAAGAAATTTTGCCTTTCTAAAATATTCTAATTTTTATTAAAACAAGTTTTAAGCCAAACTTTCTTTTTTAATACTTCTAATAAAATTTTAAATGAATTTTAAAAGTATTTATTTTGAATTACAGGTTATAATAAAGATTTAAAAAACCTTTAAATAAAGATTTGGAAATTTCTTCAGGGAATCTGATATAACTCAATCGAATGCATTTAACCGAGTACAAGTGTGAATTTACAGAGTCTCGGGGGGGGGGGGGGGGAGGGTTCCTGTGTTTTTACAAAAATTTTAAATATTGTACTATGGCTTGATAAATTGCAATTACTTTAATATTTTTGCTATAGGAATTTGTTTATATTTTATACGGGTCAATCCATTTCAAGTGGTCCAGAAAATCATTTATTCGTTGCTCGACCATTTTTAAAAAATCTGAAATTTTTTGTACAACAACCCTAACATGATGGCAGTTCAAAATGACTATAATTTTAATTTTATTAATTTTTGTTTGTGCATGGCGGCCATCTTTGTTTCATCGTCTGTAGCAATTTTCTCACAAGAAAGGTTTACGGAATTGAAAATAATTCATCGTTTATTTATCCAATTCAACTACGGATTAAAGCAATTTGTACAGCATACTTTAGGCTAAAAATCTGGTAGTGGAGTAGTTTCTTAAACTAACTGCTTATTGGAAAAATTTAAGCATAATTTTTTTTTCCAAAATTTGTCCGTTTACAAGAGGAAATTTTTCTAGCAAGGAATACTGTCAACATGACATATTTTTTTTTTTTACAAATAGGCCGAAAGTACTTGTACTCACATGCAGAATTCCAGATCTGGGACTTGCTTTCTCTTCGCTAAAAAAAAATCCCAAATTTTTCAAAAATGACAAAAATCGCACTTTTCAGGATTTTATATCTCTGGTGGGGCACGAGATAAAAATCTGAAATTTCTTTTTTATAAGAGTATTGTATGGTAGTGTTATGCACAAGAAATTTCAAGATGGAGATTTGACTACAAGCTGAGATATGGCAAGGGCAACATGTCAAAACAATACTGCCAAACTATTGTTCTGTTGTAGTCAGAGCTAAGTATTTATCTCAGAGTTTCATTTAATCATTTAAATTTATGTTTTTGATTGTCTTTAAATAATAGTAACAGAAAATAAAGCTCTTTGCAAAGCTTAGCAATTAATTAAAAAAATAATTATGCCTAAGGCCATACATTTTGTATGGTTTCAGTAATTTTTGTTGTAAGTAATTTTAGTAACTAAAAGAAACCTCAGCACTTTTACATAAAGAAAAAAAAAATTTTTATACAAGATCTGAGTCAAAAACAACATAAGGTACAATCAAAAAATATGATTTTAGCCGAAAAAATTTATCGATTCTCAAACTTTCAAAAATAGGGATTTAAAATGCACCAGGTCTCAATGATATGTGCAAGCAGCACCAAAACGTAATCCCCTCGTTAGTCTTCTAATCGTTACAGGTGGTCATTATTTCAAACTTGATGTTCATTGGTCGGTTTGTAGTAGCAATTTTACTTCTCTTCAAGTATAATGGAAAGTATTTACACATGAGTGACTAGCAACTTGAATAAAAATATTTAACTATCCGCTTTAATATAAAGAAAACAAAGAACTTTTAAAACAAAATAGTAGGGTAGACCGGGGCACGTTTACGCAGTACACTTTTTCTGAAACGTGTTATAACTGGCGCGTCACCAGTCATGACAGAATGATGCTGCTCCCTAGCGGGTATTCTCACACGTTTTTGAGCGTCAGTCGAGCTTCGATCTAGCATCTGGAAAGGATAACCTGCCAAGGTGAGTAAGTTTTGTGTTGAACTTATTTAAACTTATTGTGAACTAATAATACTTAGTTAAGGATAAACAAATATATGAACATTAGCAGAATTTTATCCTTTTTTGAGAACTGTTTTTGTATGAACAGAATGAATTATTAATTTTCTTTGCACGTTCAAAATAAATCCAAACATGGCGACGGGGCACGTTTACGCATTGACATCGTGGCACCTTTGCGCACGTTCTTATTGCGTAAACGTAAAAAAGGACAAGACTGGGTTCAATGTCTTAGGTGCAAAAGGTGGTCCCATGACAAGTGTGCAAAAGGAAATACTTTTTTTGTAAAAACTGTAACAGTGATGATGAAGATGACTAAATAGTTTCTGTTTTTAATTAGCAATAAGCGCTAAGTTTTCAGTTTAACCTAAAAAATGATCTTTAATTAGTTCTCGTTATTTTTTTTATTTTTAAACACCGGTTTAAGTTATAAATAAAACATTTCAATTTGATTAAATATTTATTTCACTTACTCTTTGGATCATTTATAATACACGTGATGCGTAATGCGACACTTGCGACACGTGCGACACTTGATGCGTAATGCAAAAGAATTGGACATAAAAAAAAAAAAAAATTACGGTTAAAAACACAAATGGGGCAACAACTGAATATACAGATTTTGACTTTATTAACTGCTTTATAAAACCACAATCTCTAAAATTTCCTAAGTTAAAATACAAAAAGTCCTTCCGGCCAGTGCCGGGAGGAAGAGGTAGCTTTCATAATCCTTATTTTAAAAAAGCCAAATTATATCATTCAAACACACGAAGCTCAATTTAGTGGAAACCGAATATAGGATATTCAATACTAATTTTTATTAATATAATGAATGAGAATTTCGCGAAATTAGTCAGCTTTATCCAAGCTGCTTTTCTTTAAAAAATCATATATTTGGCTGCCAAATTCGGCAATTTCTTAAAGTGCCTGTCATTTTAAGACAACATGGTGGATGAGGCTAAGCAGTGAACTTGGTCGAGACCTTAGTAATTCCCGTGCACATGCTCACTCACATCGGAATCGGTTAATATATAGGAGTGCTGTCGCATGCAAAAAATCAGATTTTTCAAAATGTCACCCACAATAGAAATTGAAACTGCTATATCTGAGCCATTTTTTAAGGTAAAGACAAACAAAAAATGTTCCTGAATCCTTATATCAAGGTCAAATACTTAAGAAAGAAACCTTTTTCAATTTCTAATTTTTTTGCACCTCACTTTAAATATATATATATTTTTTAATTTAATGGTCGCCATTTTGAAACAAGATGGCTGATGAATCTGGCCAGCGAACTTGGTCGAGGTGTTGATGTATACTATCCACATGCCTTCTTACATCGAAATAGGCGAATACGTGTGTTATCGCGTGACAAATACAAGATCGTTTCAAAATGTTAGCCATGTTAGAAATTCAAAGTGCTATAAATCAACCGTTTTTTAAGATATAAACAAAAGAACAAATTTTCAGAAACAAAAACTGCTCCGGAATCTTTGTATCAAGGCCAAATACATAAAAAAATCTTTTTCATTTTCCAATTGTTTAATACCTCATTTTGAATTTTAAATTTAATTTTTTTTAAATAGCAACCCTTTTGAAACAAGATGGCGAATGAAGCTGGCCAACGAACTCGGTCGAGACATTGGTATGTACTATGTGCAGACCAAGTTACATCCAAATAGGTTCATAATTACGCCTGTTATCTCGTGACAAAAATCAGGTCGTTTTAAAATGTCAGCCACAAGAGAAATTCAAAATGCTATTACTCAGCCATTTTTTTTAGATATAGACGAAAGAAAAACTGTTCCGGAATCTTTGTATTAAGGTCAAACACATACAAAAAAAAATCTTTTTCACTTTCCAATTTTTTGGTATCTCATTTAAATTTTTTTTTTAATTTTTTTAAATGGCCGCCATTTTGAAACAAGATGGCGGATGAAGCCGGCCAACGAACTCGGTCGAGATATTTGTATGTACTATGTACACACCAAGGTACATCCAAGTCGGTTCATAAATACGCCTGTTATTACGTGAGAAAAATCAGGACGTTTCAAAATGTCAGCCACGCTAGAAATTCAAAATGCTATAACTCAGCCATTTCTTAAGATATAGACGAAACAAAAACTGCTCCCGAATCTTTTTATCAAGGTCAAACACATAAGAAGAAAATATTTTTTCAATTTTTAATTTTTTGGTACCACATTTCAAATTTAAATTTTTCTTAAAAATTTAAATGGCCACCATTTTTAAGCAAGATGGAGGATGAATCTGACCAACGAACCCGGTCGAGACATTGGTATGTACTATGTATAAACGAAGTTACATCCAAATCGGTTCATAAATACGCCTTTTATCGCGTGACAAAATTCAGGACGTTTCAAAATGTCAGCCACGCTAGAAATTCAAAATGCTATAACTCAGCCATTTTTTAAGATATAGACGAAACAAAAACTGCTCCGAAATTTTTGTATAAAGGTCAAATACATAAGAAAAAATATTTTTCCATTTTCAATTTTTTGGTACCACATTTCAAATTTTAAATTTAAAAAAAAATTTTAAATGGCCGCCATTTTGAAACAAAATGGCGGATGAAGCTGGCCAACGAACTCGGTCGAGAGCTTGGTATGTACTATGTACACACTGAATTACATCCAAATCGGTTCATAAATACGCCTTTTATCGCGTGACAAAATTCAGGACGTTTCAAAATGTCAGCCACGCTAGAAATTCAAAATGCTATAACTCAGCCATTTTTTAAGATATAGACGAAACAAAAACTGCTCCGGAATCTTTGTATAAAGGTCAAATACATAAGAAAAAAATATTTCTCCATTTTTAATTTTTTGGTACCACATTTCAAGTTTAAAATTTTTTTTTAAATTTTAAATGGCCGCCATTTTGAAACAAAACGGCGGATGAAGCTGGCCAACGAACTCGGTCGAGACATTGGTATGTACTATGTACACATCGAATTACATCGAAATCGGTTCATAATTACGGGAGTTACAGTGTGACATAGGTCAGATATATATATATATATATATCAATTTTGAACGGAGGGTGGTTTCGGTGTCTGGGGGTCATGATCGATGAAAATATACCAAAATTTTTTGAAATCGCTTTCCTCCGAACGGCTGCAATAGGTAGCTTTTTTGTAAAGAAAGCTACCTAAAATTGGAAAATTCATTGAAAAAAAAAACGTGTAAACGAGCCTCGGTCTACCTACTCTATATACCGAGAGGGAATAATTTTACGCCAGACTGATATTTATTATCATAAAATGTTAATTCTTTCAAAGCGAATGCTGACACACATGATTAAAAATTAATTCACGAAAGTCAATAATGTACTTCAGCAAGAATATAAATAGGAAAATACCAAGAAATTATAAAATGCATTGCTCATCTGTTTTATTTTCTTCTTAAAGACTAAATCAATATTTTTGCTAGAAAGGTAAGCTTCAAAATCTCTAAAATCTTTAAAAATTGAAACACTACTTTTATGAAAAAGTCAGTAATCTCATGAGAAGTATTAAATGAAACATTAAGGGATGGTTTAAAATTCAAAATCATTGTACATTCCTGAAAGTTCCATAGCTAAGTAGAACAATACAGTACGCATAAATATAAGTGAAATCAGAAGTATTTTAGAGCCAGTGTATGTCATTTAAATTTTTTATTAAAATCTTGCAAATTGAATTTCTTTCAAATAAAATCCTTAAAATATTTATACATATGCAAAAATTTGAATTTAAGCTAACCAATCTGGTTAAGTGGTGCTGCACTTTATATATATTCTATCAGCTAAATATTTTTTTATTACTATTAAAGAGGAAATATTTAAAAACAGTTTTTGATATTCATGGCAAAAATTAATTCCAAAAAGTCGGAAATTGCACGTTAAACGGGGCAAATGACTGTTAGACTGGCAAATGAATAGTTCGTGCTATAACTAGTTCTATAAATATTCAGCTGTTGTTGCAATAGCTGTAATACTCTTATGCAAAAATGAATGAATGAAAAATTTATTACAATTATAGTATATTAAATTCAGTAAGACTGAAATAATATGACTCCATCTTAAATCTAGTGGCACCATGGCAACTTAGAATCATTACCTATCATGGGATACCTTTAATTACGTATGATAGGATTTAATAGAATGAAGAAATTTTTCATTAATATCTTCTTGAGTTTTGATTTTATTTTCATAAAATTTGAAAAGACTCAACAAAATTCTGCAATGTTTCTATAGATTAAATTTCAAACCATTCACTGTAAAAAAAAAAAAAAAAAAAAAAAAAAAAAAAAAAAAAAAAAGGACTAAAAAACGGAAATACTACTGGCAATCTAGACGCCAGTACTATTTTCGTTTTTTTACGGGAATTTTTACCCATAAATTACAGAAAAATTTCCGTTTTTAATCAGAAAAACGGAAAATTTTCTGTAATTTATGGGTAAAAATTCCCGTAAAAAAACGAAAATAGTACTGGCGTCTAGATTGCCAGTAGTATTTCCGTTTTTTAGTCCGTTTTTTTTACAGTGTTCGGTTGGGTAGTTTTTGCCTGTTATATGCGGACAGACGGACGGGCCAGATGACAACTATAGGTGATACGTATTTATATAATTATGAATTTACCTTAAAATGCATGAAGTGTATTTCAAAAAATGATTGGTACAAGGAAAAGGGGGAAATCATGAAATGAGCCCATCATTTCAAAGCCTAGATACGTGTTATTATAAATAAGAAAATATTAAAATAAAATCTGTAAGTACAAATGCTTCTTTTAGGAGAAATTTAAGGTAAGCGGTAAGTTATCTCTAAAATCTCTAAAACCTTTAAAAATTGAAACAATACTTTTATGAAAAAGTCAGTAATCTATAGAGAAATCTTAAATGAAATATCAAGGGATGTTTTAAGATGCAAAATCATATGATAAAGATAAGATTACATTTCCATAGGTGCCAACCTCAAACTAATCTTCCGTAATACTTGCGTTAATTTGACCCTGGTTTAATTAATTTCGAACCAGAATTTTTTTTTTTTTTTTAGAAATAAATTTAAATATGTTTCACGTAGAAATCTGGAATTAAATAAATAAGAATTCATGAAATAAATTTTCTGGTTCGAAATGTGGTTAACCTGGGTCAAATTAATCTAGACATTACGGAAGATTAGAGAAAGGTTGGCAGCTATGCATTTCTAAAATTTCTGTAACTAAGTACAAACACTACAGTATGCATAAATATAAGTATAGTCAGAATTATATTACAGTCAGTGTAAGTTATTTAAATTTCTCTTTTAAAATATACTAAATTGAAATTCTTTCAAATTAACACTTAGAAGTATTTACAGATATTCAAAAATTAGAATTTAAGGAAAACAATCTAGTAAAGTGGTACTAAATTCTATAGGATATATTTTTTTATTAAGATGAAATATTTAAAAACAGTCGTTGATATTTATGGCAGTCATAAATTACAAATATGCATGAAGAGCATTTCAAAAAAGTATTGGTACAAGAAGTAAAAATTTATTAAAACAAATAAGTACAAATGCTTCTTTTAGGACCAATTTAAGGAAAGCAGTAAATTATCTCTAAAACCTCTAAAACCTTTAATTTTGAAACACTGCTTTTATGAAAAAGTCAGTAAACTAAAGAGAAATATTTAATGAAACACTAAGTGATGTTATAAGATGCAAAATCATATGATAAAGCGAAGAATAAATTAAAAAAATTCTATAAAAAAGCAGAAATGTTACACTATACATAAATATAAGTGTAGTCAGAAGTATATTACAGTCAGTATAAGGCACTTAAATTTCACTTTTAGAATCTAGAAAATTGAAATTCTCCGAAATAAAGTATTAGAAGTGTTATAGATTTTCAAAATTAGAATTCAAGAAAAACGGCCTAAAAGTAAAAGTATTCTAAATTGGTACTACAGTCTTTATGATAAATGTTTTATTATTATTATTATTAAGATCAAATATTAAAGAACAGTTGTTGATATTTATGGCAGAACTTAATTACAAAAAGAGCTTTTCAAAAAGTATTGGTACAAGAAAAAAAGAGAAAACCATGCAATGTGCCCATTATTTTAAAGCCTAGATACGTCATATTCTATTTAAGCAAGTATTAAAGTAAAATGTCCGAGTGCAAATGCTTCTTTTAGGAGCAATTTAAAGGAAATAGTAAGATATTTCTAAAACCCCTGAAAGCTCTAAATATATAGTGAAACGTTACTTTTAGGAAAAAGTCCGTACTCAATGATAAATATTTAATGAAATATTAAGAGATGTTTTAAGATGCATAAACGTATGATAAAAAGAAGATTACAAATATTAAAAAAATTCTTTAACTAAGTAGAAACATTACAGTATGCATAAATTGCATAAATATATCTGTAGTCAGAAGTTCAATACAGTCAGTGTAAGACATATAAATTTCACTTTCAAAATCTAGCAAATTGAAATTCTCCAAAATTAACTATTAGAAGTATTTATAGATTTTCAAAAATTAGAATTTAAGCAAAACAATCTAGTAAAATGGTAGTACAGTCTGTAGGATAAATGATTTTTTTATTATTATTAAAATGAAATATTTTTTTAATAATGTTGATTTTTATGGCAGAAATTAATTTCAAAAATGCATGACGAGAATTTCAAAAAGTATTAGTACGAGAAAACAGGAAGAAACCATGAAATGTGCCCATTTTTTCAAATCCTTGATACGTGTTATTCTGTGTAAGCAAGTATTAAAATAAAATCTTAAAGTACAAATGATTCTTTTAGCAGCAATTTAACAGCAGCAGTAAGTTATCTCTAAAGCATCTAAAAGCTTTAAATATTGAAACTACGATAACTTTTTGAAAAAGTCCGTAATCTATAAAGAAATATTTAATGAAACATCTATTATATATATATAATCCAAACGGAAATTTCGTTCCGAACGCCGAGATTTCGAGTTCTACCGCATGGATTTTTACGGAACTTATACCGTTAGAGAGGTATTGTTCCAGGGAAGGTTTTAAGCTATAACACATCATTCTACCTAGATTGGTTATAGAATTGGTACGGAAAATTCTATTATTTTGGACTTTGTTACTTCATATTTCCTTAAATATCTGGGCTCCTATTGGTCGTAGAGCTTAGATCTCACGCCAAAAGTAGCTCCGAAGCACCCAAGCAAACTTTTCCCCGCGATTATTTTGCCGTCTTCCGATTTCCTCTAACTCTATTAGGGGCCCGCGTAGGGCCCCTTTAAAATATTTTTCGTAGTAATTTCAGCAATTATCTTAAATTATTGGTTAAGACCGCCACCCTCCCGATTCATGTATCTACGGAAAGGTTTCATGAAGGAGTTTCGTTCAGATACGCTTTCGTTGCGAATAGAGTGCGCTCCCTGGTGGTGGAATGTGGAACTAACATAACGCGATATTGTTAAAATTAGGAAATCTAACAATGCGATCTGTTTTAAACTTTGAGATAGTTCATGACACATAATCTATTATCTATTCTATTATATATATATAAAATCTATTATCTATTCTATTATCTATTATATATATATATAATCGAAACGGAAATTTCGTTCCGAACGCCTAGATTTCGAGTTCTACTGCATGGATTTTTACGGAACCTATACCGTTAGATAGGTATTGTTTCAGGGAAGGTTTTAAGCTATAACACATTATTCTACCTATATTAGTTTTAGAATTATGACGGAAAATTCTGTTATTTTGGGCGATAAGGTTACCATTTTATTTCTTGGCGAAATTCATCGTTGATAAAAAAAAAATTTAAACGGCTATTAAACCTCGAAAAATAAAAGAAAAACTGTTACTAATTTTATTTAAATGAAAAAAAAAAAAAAAAAAAAAAAAAAAAAAAAAAAAAGAAGAAGAAAATCCGTTTTAATGAGTGATAATATTAAAAAACGGAAACATTTAATCAAAACCTGAAAGAAATATTTGTAATGCTTAAAAATTAATTTAATAAGAAATATTACACTTGATACGCAATATTTGGCTCTTTATCGCTTGCGTTAGATATGGAAACGAATCTGAAAATTTGATTAGATGAAATTTTAATGACATTTTCTTTCTGTTCTGTTCTTTTCTTTCTGTTCTGTTCTTTTCTTTTTTTTTTATATCTAATTGTCCCATCACGTGACTTATAGAAGAAACAAGCAGATGTAATTGTGAGTCACATGTGTAATTACTATTTGTTTCTTTACAATTTTTTATTTTTCTTTTGTCGCCAAACAATGTGATTTTAAGCCAAAAATGCATAAGCGTGACATTAGCTTGAGGATGTTCTCACAAATGGTGTTTTTTTAGGTGAAAGAGATCATTTTTTGAGTACATTTTCATATTCAATTGTAACTTATATACATATCAGTTAATATTTTAAAAATGGAATTGAATGCTTAAATTTCAGTGTGAATTTCTGCCACACATACATATTGTAAAATAATTTCATACTTCTTAAAATGTGATAATGTTTGTGAATAAATAAATGTGATAATGTGAAATGTGTTTCGCCGTAATTCCGAAAGCATGTGATATTTATAAACTCGAACTCAGATCAACGAATTTTACACATTTTATTTAAGCAAATATTATCTATTTTCTCAAGTCATATCGCCAATTTCATTTATAGGAAAATTTACAGATTCGAAATCTAGGAAATAAAGATAATTTTTAAGGAAATTTATGTTTTAATACGTTATTACTATGGAAAAATTCAACATTTTGAAAAAAAAAAATACAAGTCTTTTGTAATTCGTCATTTCTTCTTCGTCTTTCTTCGTACTTTCTCCTCTGTTATGTAATATTTCAAATGATATTGGACTAATTTTCGATCATCGATTCACCCCAAAATCGCATATCTAATATAGTATATAAAATGAAGTCTGCATTAGGGGACTAATTAACGCACAGCGCAAACTACTGAACCTAAAATCTTGAAAATCATGGTAAAAATACTTCTTATGACATAAACTTCTGCTAAGAAAGGATTTTCTAAAGTGTCACCCCTGATGGTTTTTGCACGGGGAGGGGAAAAAATCGAATATCAAAATTATGCGTCAAATGATAGCATATTTTAATGTAGTTTTGTATGCTGAATCGAATGCTACCAAATAAATTTTTATAAGTCCAACAGTTCATGACACATTTCATATTTTTCTAATTTGGCGGTGTCTTTGGCATCTAAACCTCAAAATATCTATCATTACATCCGTTACTCTAGCAACGGAAAAAATTCAAATCAACCATTTTGGCTAAAAAATAAAAACGGCTCCATGAGTTTGAAATAAAAATGCAAGCATCTTAATTTTTTTAAAAAATAGTGATTTTATGTAAAATAAAAGGGAAAAAATTACTGAGAATTTAGTGTTATAAAACAAAAATGGAAAACGTACTACTTAGATATTCCGTCGACCAAAAATCTATCGTCAGACTATAAGATTAAATGCCAATAATGGTTGATCGTAAATATCAAATTCACTTGAATTTAAACAAACTACACGTGTTTACGTCATCAAGTGATTTTAATTTCGACGTTTTATTTGTATTTTTATTAATGCTATACTAATTTATTTGTTATTTCGTTATTTAAAATAAAGATTATGTCAATTTATATAATTTGGCGAATGGTTTGGCGATTTATATAATTTGGCGAAATTGGTCGACGGGATAACAAGTAGTACCAATAAAAATATTTAAGTATGAAAGCAATGTTTGTAACGACTTAAAAATTATTTTCATATATATAAACTCGGTTTATGGCGTCAGATGCCGTCATCCGAAGAATCTACAAGAGTCTTTTTCCATTTTTTTTCCGGTCATAGGTGCCTCAATGAAAGAAATTGGAATTGGAATTGGAATAATATTGTGCGATTTATAAATTGCTCCTCGATAAGAAGAAAAAATGGGTACATTTATAACAACCGTGCGCAGATCTCGCCAATAGCATTTTTAAAATTGCCAGTAGCAGTAGTTACATTTTTCGTATGTAAATTAAAATTAAAAATAATTCTTTGTTTTTAATTATGGAATTATATTCTGTTATTGTTTGTCTTTTCAGTTTTTTAAATGAAATTAGTGTTAGGCATGCATTTTAAATGAAATGAGTGAAAGGTTTGTATCTTAAATGAAAATAATAAATATAAGAATATGGTATGAAAACAATCTTTATTGATTTATTACCTGCGCCCGGCTAACATAAAATTATCACAAAAGCCACATATTCACTTTTCTTTGTGTAGTGTCTCATGATAATCCAAGTTAACCTTCCGTAATCGGATACTTCACATATTGGTGTATTAGCTTTAATGTTGAAAGCATCGTTTTTGTTTGAAGCGAAAACTTTACTATGAATTCTATTACACAAAATCGCATCATCATCATCTACTATATATTTACAACGGAAATTTGTATTTCATTCCGATTGTTTATAATACTTTCGTAGGATATACCACAATTAGTTAGGTAATAATTTTGGAAAGGTTTTAGTGTATACATATTGTTCAAGGGTACTTAGTTATAGAGCAACAGTAAAAGTTCAAAAATTAAGTGAACCTGATTATGAAAGTTTAGCCTTTTTAAAAAAATCTACAGAACATACTTTGTTACAAGTGGTCCTGTTGCATGACTTTTAGGAATGGTGTTAGTATATACGATTTCATTATATGTTGATTAGTTACAGAGGTATTAATTCCTGTTGCCATAACGGTCTCATTACCCGACCATAAGTGCGCTGTTTATAATCAACTAAAACAATTACTTCTTAATTGCTAAATTTTGTCCAATGCTTAAGATAACATTATATCGCAATGGCGTTCGCATCGTTTTCAGTAATATGAAAGGTCAAGCTGAAGATCCATATTGTTTAAACTACAAGTTCAAATTCACCATTTAGTTTAATCCCAGGTTCATTTGGAAATACTGACCAGCGCAGCGGGCATAGCCTGCTAGTTTAGGTATATTTTAAGATGCAAAATCATATGATAAAGGGACGATTACATTTCTAAAAATTCTATAACTAAGTAGAAACAGTACACTATGCATAAATTTAATAAATATATCTGTAGTCAGAAGTTCAGTACAGTGTAAGCCATATAAATTTCACTTTCAAAATCTAGCAAATATTTATATATTTTCAAAAATTAGAATTCAAGGAAAACAATCTAGTAAAGTGGTACTACAGTCTGTAGGATAAATGTTTTTTTAATTATTATTATTATCATTAAGATAAAATATTTAATAACAGTTGTTGATATTTATGGCAGAAATTAATTCCAAAATTGCATGATGGGTATTTCCAAAAGTATTAGTACAAGAAAAAGGTAAGAAACGATGAAATATGCCCGTTGTTTTAAAGCCTAGATACGTGTTATTATATGTAAGGAAACATTAAAATAAAATCTCTAAGTATTTTTTTTCAATTCCTACTATTAGTTCACACTCTCCCTATATTTGTTTATTTATTTATATATCTTGTTCAAATTACACAGGCCTGCGATGAAAAAATTGCCGGTATAGTAACAGGTATTTTTTGTAGTTTTTTGGATGCTGATTACTAAAAAAATAATGAAAAAATTCCATCACGTACAGTTTCATCACAAACCGCAATTTATTTTTTTTATAAATTTAGTATATTTCGGACCAAAAATTATTATTTATATGAGTTTTATAAATAAATTTATGGACTTAAAATAGTAAATTGGTGCATTAAACTAATAAAAGAGAAAGAAGAAACTATTCCAATACAGAATATTTCTTTTAATCGGTAAAGTGCCTATTAAATACAATATTCAAGACAGAGGAAACCAGTTGAAATCGGATCTCTCCTGCTTGCAGGTGTCTGCTCGCCACCCCTTCTTCACACGCCTTATTACTGACCTTATCTCTACTCCTGAATCAGTGTCTTTCTTTACTCTGTGCTGTACGCATGTGTTTTATTCCGATGTGTGAGTTATAAGTTATAGTAGTAACTTTTACTTCTAGTTTTTGCTGCATTCGAGAACATGGCTTCCAGAGGATGTACTAATTCACGAATTGTTTCTGCTATATTTGTGGTTAACTATAAAGTGAAAAAAAACAACAAAGAAGCATTTCTGATTTTGTAAGAAAAGTGTATTTCGCTTATTTTGGCATGAAACTGGGCGATTAAGACAAGCCTTGGCCTCCACACAGGGTTTGTCGTATTTGCGTAGAAGAATTAAGGCAATGGTTTCAAGGTAAAAAGCAATCTTTTCAGTTTTGAGAGAACCTAAAAATCACAGCGATGATTGCTATTTTTGTATTTGTAATGTGAAAGGTTTCAATTTAAAGAACAAAAAGGAAATATTTTATCCTGACATTCCGTCTGTCATACGTCCTGTTCCTCATGGACCTGATAAAGGAAAAATCTTATTGATCCAAAAAAAAGTGTTATTTCCACCGCTTCATATAAAATTAGGTCTTATGAAAAAATTTGTCAAAGCTTTACAAAAAAACAGTGAATGTTTCAAATACCTTTGGGAGCAGTTCCCGGGTTTATCCAAAGTAAAACTGAAGGAAGGTGTGTTTGTAGGGCCAGACATCAGGAAAATGATGAAAGATGAAAATTTTGAGAATAAAATGAAAACAAACGAAAGAAAAGCCTGAAAATCTTTCGAATTAGTTATTACTATCTTTCTTGGCAATAAAAAGGACCCAAACTACAAATCTATTGTAGAAGAGATGGTAAAAAATTTCAAAATTTTAGGGTGTAATATGAGCTTAAAAGTTAATTTTCTCGATTCACACCTAAACTATTTTCCGGAAAATTTAGGTGCAGTTAGTGACGAACAAGGTGAAAGATTTCACCAGGATATAAAGGAAATGGACAGGCGATATCAAGGCAAATGGAATGTCAGCATGATTGCCGACTACTGCTGGATGCAACAAAGAGACAATCCCTGCAAAATTCACAACAGGAAAAGTGGCAAAAAAACTTTTGATGTAAAGAAAAAACATTATTCTAAGGACTTGTAACCTTCTACATGTACCTAACAATTACTTGATCTCAGATATTAATGTAATTTATATAGATTTATAAATAAATGAAATGTCGAAATTTCGTGATTTCAGCGTTTTCTTTAAAAATATGCAATCATTTTGTGAAAATTCCTTACGTGATAGAAAAAAATGGATTTCATTTTCGGAATCAGCATTAAAAAAAACATAAAAATTAGTTATCAAAATTAATGCAATTTTCAAAAAGTATTTTTTTGCAGGTCTGTGTTATCACTCGTTAATAAAATACTTATTATACATCCTATCAAGTTCAAATAATTTTTTTTAAACTTGTGCTGGATCACAATTGATGTTAATACAGTTTTTTCAAATATTAATTCATTAATTAAATTTTAATTGATTAATTTTAGTTTTACGTGGGAGACAAAATGGCGGCCATTGGTTATTGAAGCATTTAATGTATCTTCATATCTATAAGGGGGTTACCATAGGAGGGACCCTGTTCTGTCACCAAATACCGCCAAGTAGATCGCCAGATTTGGCGATATATCGCCAGATTTGGCGACCAATATGTATCGCCAAAAGTGCCATCAACTTGGCGATATCTTTAATATTTCGCCAAATTCCCATAGAGTTCCATTGTAAACCTACTTGCTTATAGAAAATCAACAAATTGAGATATTTTAATGCAACAAAACTATATTAGCTTAAGGGATTACATTAAATTTTTCTTTGATGACCTAAGTAGGAATTGACTTTAAAAACAAAATTTTTATATTACCTGTTTAGGAGTAATTTAAGGAAAGCTTTAAGTAATCTCTAAAATCTCTAAACTCTCTAAAAGCTTTAAAAATTGAAACACTATTTTTATGAAAAAGCCAGTAATCTATAGAGAATTAATAAATGAAATATTAAGGAATGTCTTAAGATGCAAAATCATATGATCAAAAGAAGATTACATTTCTAAAAATTCCAGAACTAAGTAGAAACATTACACTATGCATAAATATAAGTTTAGTCAGACGTACTTTACAGTCAGTGAAAGCCATTTAAATTTCTCTTTTAAAATCTGGTAAATTGGAATTCCTTGAAATGAAATCTTAGACGTAGTTATAGATATTCAAAAACTAGAATTTAAGCAAACCAATCTAGTAAAGTAATACTACAGTCTGTTGGATAAATGTTTTTTTTATTATTATTATTAAGATAAAATATTTAAAACAGTTGCTGATATTTACAGCAGAAATTAAGTCCAAAAACGCATGAAGAGCATTTTAAAAAGTATTAGTGTAAGAAAAAAGGAGGGAACCATGAAATGTGCACGTTATTTTAAAGCCTAGATACGTGTTATTCTATGTAAGCAAGTATTAAAATAAAATCTCTAAGTACAAATGCTTCTTTTAGGAGTAATTTAAGGGAAGCAGTAAGTTATCTCATGGGAAATCAGGGAAACAAACAGTAAGGATCTCCTTAAGATATAAGTAAGTATAATAATACGAAGGTCTCACTTTAGCAGTTCTGAGAAAGATAGTACTGAATGTGTAAGCCTAAATCTAATTAAAATAGACTACAAAACCATCTCAAATAGAAAATAAACTTTTAGTGATTTTCTATCTAATTAGAAGTGCTTCTAAAATCAGCTATAAAAATCTTTTATTAAGATTTTAATTTCAGGTTTTTATTCAAATCAAAATGTAATTATTTACATTTTAAATTCTTCTCTTATTTAAAGAACCGATTTCTTAGTTTTAAAAATTCCTTTAAAATGTTGCAAATAAGAGAAATTGGTACAAATTTTAACAGAGATTTATATATTTTTAGGTGCGTTCACATTCATATAAATACGTGGAACCTATAGTCATAATCTGGTCCGTCCATCTAACTGACTGTCCTTCTATCTGCATATAACAGCGCAAAAACTGCCCAACTTTTTGGTTTGAAATTTAATAAATATAATCGTTACAGAATTTTGTCCAGTCATTTCAAGTTTTAGGAAAATCGAATCAAAACTTAAAAATATATTACTAAAGTTTTCTTCATTCTATTAAATCTTATCATACGCAATTAATTCAATGATATCCCATGATAGGTAATGAATCTATGTTGCCATGGTGATGACATCCTATTTAAGATGGAGTCATGTCATTTCCGTATTAGTTAATTTAATATATATAATCGTAATAAATTTTGTATTCATGCATTTTTGCAGGTGTGCAGCAGCTATTGAACCAAGATCCGAATATTTATAAAACTACTTGTAGTACAAACGCACCTCATTTGCCATGTTTGAGGTACAATTTCCGACTTGTTATATCTTTAGATTAACGTATAATCAAGAATTTCAATGTTTGTATTCTTTCCGGTCGACCACTTTAGAAAATGGTTCAACATATGCTGTCTTGTTGTTTAAACATATTGTTCTTTTCTTCATTTAAGTGACATTATTTTAAGATGATCTATAAATAAATCTTATGACACTTACAAATGTAATTTAGGAGCCTTCGAACCACATTCCTTTTTTAAATGCGTTCGTAATTATATAAATACGTAGCACCTATAGTTGTCATTCAGTCCGTCCGTCCGCATATAACAGCGCAAAAACTACCCAACCGAATAGTTTGAAATTTAAAATATATAATTGCTGCATAATTTTGTCGAGTCATTTCAAATTTTATGAAAATTGGATGCAGTGACAGGGACAGTCAAAAGTTTTTCGTTACATTACGATCAATGGGAAAAATTATTTCAAGTGCATTTTAATGATGTTATAGCCTTTCGAACAGAATGAAATTGATTTGCACTTAGGAAGTGCACTAAAATATGCATTCAGTACAATTTGCAGTGCAAAATATATTTATGAAACTAGTTATAGTAAGAACGCACCTCATTTGCCACGTTTGACGTGCAATTTCCAACTTGTTTTAATAGATATAATCTTGTCATGATTTAAAACATTGCATCGCCACTTTTAAACATGTTTTGGAAAAATGTGATCAAAACAATTTTTTAATTACACAATCACGCAATCTTGAAAACAAGCCAGCGCAAAGTTGTTTCGTAGAACTGAGGAACGTTTCTGAAAGCCATTGGCAGCAAAAGAAATTGTTTTTATAAATGCTCCTTTAAATCTCGAAAACATATTAATTTACGAAATTTCTCAACACAAAGAACGCTTTTCAAATCATGGATAACTTGGCAGATGTTGTTCAGCATACACGACATTTCGGTCCCGCCGTTTCGGTCCCGAGACATTTCGGTCCCGAGAAATTTCGGTCCCTGGCCATTTCAGTCCCGAGACATTTCGGTCCCTGGCCATTTCGGTCCCCAGCCAACTCGGTCCCTGGTCATTTCGGTCCTTAGCCATTTCGGTCCCTTGTAGTTTCGGTGCCCACCACCTTATACCTCGGATTTTAATTGTCGTCGACCGCTAAACGCTGTAATTTAAACATTATTTGGGCTCTTTTTAAATTTTTTATCACCCCCCCCCCCACACACACACACACACACACA